>CM029929.1:22805194-23405194 GCA_017639245.1 Myiopsitta monachus | reverse complement strand
AAAAGTGTGTTAGGGATGTGGTTACCCACAGGAAGTTGTCATTTAGCCAGCCACCTGAGTCCATGGAACTGGAGCTTTCGGGACTAAACTGAAGACAAGCTGAGCTTAAACAGGACTGTGATGATCAAACTGTTCTTCTTCTGTCAAACAGCTTTAGTTTGAAATTGGGAATTATAATTGAAAACAATGTACTTGTGGCCCATAGGGTTTTCATCAGATGCGCTCAAGGAGTCCCATCAGTTGTGCCTTAATCTCCAAATGGGAGAAGGCAGGAGCTGGACATGGATGTGCCCCACCAGGCAGGAGGGGTTATCCCCCTCTTCCCATTCCTCCTCAGCATGGCAGGTGACTTCCAGCAGCTGCCCCTCAGGAAGGGGGATGCCCACTCCCCATGGAGGCATTTGGAGATCAGGTCCTCTCAGATTTCCATTGGTCTTTGCCTGCAAATAGCTCTACTTAATTTTTTCCCTCTTCAGTGGGCTGAAATTCCCGTTTCAGCAACACAGAGACAACAGCCACTACAGTATCAATTGTATTATTGCAATGGCCACTTTTTCTTCTTTTTATTTTTTTTCCCCAAGATGCCTGATTTATGTCACATTTGTGGTATATTGGTGCTTCTTCCCTGATTTCCAAAGTGAGCACTAGGCTTAGGATTATAATGTATTACTGTAAGTCTGCAATGGAGCCATCTCTCAGGAAGAGTACACCGATGATTTAATATATTTCTTAGAGATTGCTTCCTGTTGCTTTTTTGACAGGATAAAGCAAATCCGATGCGCATCATGTACAAGCTTCCAATGCAGACACTGGTATCGCATGGGTTCAATCCTCTTCTGAGTTACACAGCTCAAAATATGCAGAAATTGTTTGACTGAAGGACTTGGCAGTTGCATGTGTGCCAGCTTTGTTACGCAAACGTTATCCTGGCACCAGGGGTTGGGACAGACATGGCCAGAGATGAAGTAGGTGCCGCAAAGTGAATGGCATTTCTTTGGAATCAGGATGACTTACTTGGTATTGGAGCAAGTTGCTCACGTTTCACCTTTGGCTCGCCCCAAAACCTCCCCTAAAGAGAATAAAATTTGTAAAAAAAAAAAATGATTCTTACATAAAAGACTGGATGTAAAAAAATCCATTTTCTGTGTTCTAACATTGAACAATAGTGAAGTATTTCTGAGAAAATTAAGACTAGTTTTCACCTGGAGGAGAAACTTCAGTCAGAGGCTAGGTTTGGACAAGTTTTAGGTAGGTAAACCCAGAATATAATAAGAGCTTTGCCTGCAAGAGCCTGACCATTGACTCGGGCATTTAATGCCTCAGCCCTGGTCCCTCTCTGAAGTAAGGTGGTCCGAAGCTTTGTCCAGAAGTATGAGCAAGATATGGTGACCCTTGGAGTCCTTCACTGACCCAGGCCAAGAATGAGCTCAGTGGAAATGCCGGCATGTGGAGGCCACATGGCACTGTCAGAATTTTAGGGGTTGTCTTTTTTTTGTCCTTATGGAAAATCCATCAAATTATTATTTGTAGATGTTCAGGCTGCAAACAAAATTTGTGCTGGTTGAAGAGGCCAGATAGCTCATCTATTCTAAAAATACAAAACTACTAATAATAACATTGACATTTCTTCTCAGCCAGTGTCATAATGGTGTTTAAAGTGATGGGCCACAGCTCTTGAACGACAAATGACAGCTTTCCTATATATTACCATTCATAAGTACTCTGCAGCTGAATTTCAGTGGAAGACTGAGATTGCTTGAGGTTATCTGCGTTTGCTTTAGAAATACAGAAGTGTTTTAAAGGATGCCTACAATAATATGAAGAACTGCGCTTACAGAGGAGAATATCACCTTACTGTTGAGAGTTCATGGTGTCTTCAGTCCTTATTCAAAGCAACACAAAAAATATTTTCAATTTTAGTAGCAAAACATATGGAAACTGACATTAATGCTTTTAAAATGGCACTCAAAACCTGCAGAAAATGGAATCTAGGAAAGAAAACAATGACTAATATGGTTTAGCAAGGTACAAGTGACCTACGCCATGGCACTGCAGGATCATAGAGGCAAGCAGCTCTAAGTATCTCAGTTGGGATATGAGCAGTCAGCCCAGTTAGCACAGGGCAGGATCGATATTCCTGATAAAATGCTGAGCATGGGAGAGAAGTGGTTATTTTAGCAGTAAATTTGTAACACCTGAGTGACCATTTGTGCAAGGATCCTCCTGGACTGTATTTAAAACAATGTCTCCAGCTCTTTCAGCACCAGCAGCAGCATCACAATGTCATTTATACAGCACGTTTTGAATAGGGAAATAAAGAAGCATGATGTCGCAGTTTTGGAAGTCTGGAAGGGAGTATTATCATCATGTGCTTAGGCAGATACTAGCATCGCTCCCAACGCAGTACTGGGGAGGTCAGGTGATGGCCCCATCCTGCAGTGCTCTTTGGTCACAGAGCTGACACACCGCATTTGGCTGCTTTAAAACATGTCAGGCATTGGAACTGCTGCCCAGGGCAGTGCTGCAGTCACCGTCCCTGCAAATGTTCACACACCGTGTAGCCGAGGCCCTCAGTGCCATGGGTTAGTGGTGGCCTTGGCAGTGCTGGGGAATGGTTGGACCTGATCATCTGAAAGGTCTTTTCCAGCCTGGTTGATTCTGTGATTCCATGACTTTTCTATCCTTGTGCCATTAGAAAACCCTGACAATTTTATTGTTTGTCATCAATGAACGCATTAAATGGTTCCAAGTCTGGCATGGCAGGAACGCAGTGGGAATAGTGACATAACACCCACAGTCCCCAGCTGCAGTTGCATTTTAGGACCAGTCAGTCTGCCAGCTGTTAATCCATTTTAATCTATGTGGAGGGAGGATTGTGATTCAGGAGCATGGCTTGCTCTAAGAGAGGGGTCACATGGGAATTCAGTGTGCTCTAACTTCTGCACACTGAATTCCTCCCTTTAATGGGTTTCTCTTTGTTTTCCAAGTGTCCCTACAGACACTTGCAGTCCCTATTGACTCTGCTGTGAAATATCCTCTTTTGGGGGGGCTCTGTAGAGCGGGTCTAAGACAAACTAAACCTGGGGGGGGGGGGGGGGTGGCCTCCTGAGAAGGAGATGGAGCTTGATTAAACTTTTGCTTTTGCCTTTGCTTTTGTGTAACCAGTGAATTGAAAGGATTCATGTTCCAGAAAAACGGTGTTTAAAAGCGAGCCCTAGAACTGCATCCTGCAGCAGATTAGAAAGAGCAAGGAATGGTTGATTCTTTTTTTCCTTTTCATGCAGTGTTGGTTTTTACAGTCTCAAGCTTCAGGAAGCATCATGTGTTTGTGCTGGCTTTAGAGCAATTTAGGAGCTACCCGATTTTTCATCTTGGGGTACGTGTTGTAGCACAGTACTCTTTGATTTCTGTCTTCTTCACTCAAGCTAAGTTAAGATTCACTTGATTCAAGTTTTGTTTGAGCTGCAGTGTAAAACTTAAATATTTGGACCATGTATGTGCCCTTGAGAGCTCCTGTGTGACCCATTGAATGCACCTTAAACATTGCTTTGAAAGATCTCCGCCTCAGTGAAACATTTAGTACTGGTATTGATGTTGTCCACTCGTTTGCCCACATCAACTGAAATAATTGTTTCATCCTGAGCCAAAAGTATTGCTTCTCACAAGGGAAAAGAAAAAGTGCATACGTATGTGTGTGTGTATATATGTAAAAAATATATACACAGACACATAAATATATATACATCTACATACACACATAAAAATATATATACATCTATATGTGTCTGGTGCTCTCTGTGTGTACATACATATTGCGTACAATATATAATGTGTGTATATTATGTGTGTATATGTAATATATACATATAAATGATATAAAATATATATGCACACACACACAGAGTACCAGAGAAAGCTGATGCACTGAAGTCAGTTTTGAAAGATTAGCAAGCTGCTGAGCATGGTGCTCTAATGTCCTGTATAAATCAACCCCATGCTGAGCGGATGCAGCCATCCAGAAAAATAAGGGAGTTAAATTGTTCAGTGTCTGCTGGGAGGGAAGGGAACCTGAAAGAGAAGCTGAACTCCTTCATGCTCTCCAAAAGCACAGAGGATGGGGATTTGTAAAATAGAAAATGTTATTAAAATGCATTACGGGGCGCTTCTGCTCTTTGATGAGCCCTTTTCTGAATTCCTGTCCTGTGTTAAAAACACAAATGCAAAAGCCAACAACCCCCAAGATGACATGGTATAATACAAAAAATTTAGGGAAACATCTGTAGGCATGACTTAGGGTCCCACTGTATTACATGCTGCATGGGAATGAAAAGCCTATGCCTGGAAGGTTTTGTCTTCTATGTAGACAAGATAGCAAATGGGAAACCAAACGGGGGAAAAGGAGCCATGTTAGTTGCTGTCTCTGTCATTTCCCTGCTCTTATGATATTTAAGGGCGTGAAGCCTGAGGAGCAATTGGAGCATCTTTGGCTGCATGTGAGCGTCACTTTACCGAGTGATCCTGCTTTTTGCAGCTGTGAGGCTAACGCTCCTCTCTGGGTTAGACAGGGGCTGCTTCAGGCTGGGTCACAGTGACTTGAGAAGAACGTTTTCCTACCATTCCAGGTAAAAACCTGGAGTTGGAGGTACGTGAGAATGTAAATCACAACAGTGCATTCATACACACGATGTTTATATAAACAGAGATCTTTTTTCCTTTTTCTTTTTAAGGGAAACAGAATAAGCTTATTTTCCTTGTTAAAAGAAAAAGGAGATCTTAAAGCAGTCTTCCTACGGGAAACCTGGAGAGGGGCTTTGGACAAGGGATGTAGGGACAGGACAAGGGAATGGCTTTAACTGCCAGAGGGGAGACTGAGATGAGCTCTTAGGCAGAAGCTCTTCCCTGTGAGGGTGCTGAGGCGCTGGCACAGGGTGCCCAGAGAAGCTGCGGCTGCCCCATCCCTGGCAGTGCTCAAGGCCAGGTTGGACACAGGGGCTTGGAGCAACCTGCTCCAGTGGAATGTGTCCCTGCCCGTGGCAGGGGTTGGAGCTGGATAAGGTCCCTTCCAACTCAAACCAGTCTGGGATTCTACAGAAACTCCCCAGATGCAGGTTTGTTTGAGGTGCATGAGACTGGTCCTTAGCTGAACCATCTCTTTACTTCTGTTTTGCCTTATCATTTGTGTTTGGCACAGACTGCACCTGCATCTGAAAGCATTGCACACTGTGCTCTATGAGAAGATACGATAAGCCACACTTGAGTGCTCCTTCAGTAATGCTTAATCTATTAATGGAAGAGTGGACTTTGTAATTCCTGCTATTGGAAAACAACTATCTGGGGGGTTTTCCAAGCCTCCATCAAAAAGACCTTGAAGCATGTCTGGCATGAGAAGAGGGGCACCTGCTATCTGAATGTCCCCAGCACAAGGTTCCTGTGAGGTTCCTCTGAGTTCCTACTCTTTCGTGGGGGATACAGGCACACCAGAGCCATCCCTAGGGAGGACAGAGAGGGCAGAACAGAGATGATGACAGAACACTTATTTATAGCTTAACTCAAGCAGTGAGAAGTATCTGTTTGGTGTGTGAAAGGGGAGTGAAATCACACACCCCCTCCTCAGCTTCTTTGTACAGAGCAGTTGTAGCTCAGATTTGGCTCTGCAGAGCTTCCCTATCACCTTAACCACTCCTGATTGCCTTAGGAGACAGTTCCTAAGCCCCGTGCCTTGCTTCAAAAGTGCAATTTGCTCCTTCAGCCTGCCCCTTGTACCATTTGTATTTTTTGTTGTTAATTCTCATCCTCCCCCTGCCTGCCAATTGTGGGTTATTGCAGCAATTTGGAAATCAACTCCTTAATCTTTCATGTTGTTAAGAGAATGCTGGTAACGTCACTTCCCACTTCACAGAGAGCAAGGAGAAAATGATTACTGCACTAAAATGTGATGCTTGCTAAATAGGGAGCAGATCAAACCCCCGTGAGCTAGCTTTTCTGCTTCTGAGCTGAGCGGAGAAGGGAGACTGAGCCTTTCTTAGCTGCTTTGCTACTTTCTGATGAGATTGCTAATATCTAAAGCTATCACTGGTAAAATGCTCAGAGTAAAAACCATAAATTACTAGCGCTATTCATGAGGTGACCCAGTATTTAGAATAAGCAGTTCTTGCCTAAGCATAAAGAAAACCTGTATCTGCTGGTGGACTATGCAGAGCTCCTGGAGAAAAGTGGCATGAAATTTAAATAATTGGATCCACTGTAATTCAACTGTATCAGTTGCTGGAGCAGTGACATATCCAGTTGCAAGGAAAGGTAGTTATTTTGTAAGATGTAAGGAAAATGTCCTCCTTTACTACTTCTCTGCACTTCCAACCTAATCGACTGTCAATTGAGATTCCTGATCTGGAACTAGACAAGTTCCCAGATAACTGTCACTGGTAGTAGAGGAATAAAGATGAATGTTAAGCAACTAATACGGGCAAATAACATTTTTAGGAAGAAACTTTGTCATTAGTGTCTTCTGCCCATGTAGCTGGAAGTAGCTGAGTTCATCTTGATGCTCTTGGCAATATTACTCTCTCTGGGAGGCAGTCAAATGCCTGCTATCATGGTAAGTAATGTCTTTTGTTGCTTATCCAGGGATCTGCTGGAGCACATAACCACTTCCGTAGTGTGTTTTCAGATTCATTACCAGAATTAAAATAAGGATGCCTTTCAGGCAGAGATGAGGTGCATGACTCTCTGAGACCAGGAAGTGGAGGACTGTTTACGCCAGTTGTGAGCACTCTGGCTGTGGTGTGTATTGGTTAAATGATGCTGGGTTTTAGTAGCTGTATGTGATATTGAAGGTTTGGATTGGTTACATTTTTGTTGTCCACTGCATGTTCTTGCACTTTCCTTAGTTTTCTGTAGCACTTCATCCAGGTTTGGATGAGGGGAGTATAAGGGAGATGCTGATGAGCTGCAGCAAGGCCACTGGAGGACAGACAAGATGGTAAGGAAATTAGAAGAGGCAGCCAAAGGAACTGGACCTGCTTGAAGGAGACCTGATACCTACTCTCTGGTAGCAATGAGGAAGAGCCAGGCTCTTTACTGGTGTGCACAGCAGGAAAATAACAGTCAAGGAGCATAAATTGAAGCAAAGGACCTGAGATAAGGGAAAATGTTTTTCATTTAGGCTGTAATTAATCACAAGAACAGAAACCCACAGCACTCCAGAGACCTCACTGACCTCGGAAGTCTTCAGCTCCCATCAGGGTAAAGCACTGAGGGATATGGTCTGAAATCTGAAAGCAGAACTGGATATCCCTCTAGGCTCCTTGCATGCTGGAAGAATTGCTGGTTCTACAACAGTTTATATTTAAGCTTGGCTCTGTTCAGCATCATTCAAGTTTAATTAGGACTGGGGTCAGAGCAGAAGGGAAGACAGAATGACAAATGCTGCTTCTTTCTGGTTTTTGATTCTAATATTATGTGTCTGCCAGAATAAGACAATTTATGCCACTTTGCTTTAAAAACCTTATGTGCGAGAGTGCCTTCCTGATGTCCCCACATGTCCTGGTTTCAGCTGGGATAGAGTTAATTCTCCTTCTAGTAGCTGGTGCAGTACTGGTTTTTGGCTTCTGAGAACAGTGCTGATAACACACTGATGTTTTAGTTGTTGCTCAGTAGCACTTACCCTGATCAAGGACTTTTCAATCTCATGCTCTGCCAGTAAGGAGGGGCATGGGAAGCCAGGAGGAAGGCAGAGACAGGACACCTGACCCAAACTAGCCAAAGGCATATTCCATCCCGCAGCACATCATGCCCGGGATAGAAACTGGGGGGCTGATCACTGGCTCAGGTAGGGGTTGGGTGTTGGTCAGTGAGTGCTGAGCAATTGTATTGGGCAGCACATTTGTTTGTTGGTTTGGGTTTTTTGTGCTTTGTATATGTCTCTTATTTTCCCTTCTTCCCTTTCCCTTCTTTTCCTTATTATTATTATGATTATTATTAGTAGCAGTATATTATAACTTATTTTAATTATTAAACTGTTGTGGGGTAGAGTGAGCAAGGGGCTGTGTGGTGCTTATTTGGGGTTAAACCAGAATGCCACATCAGGATCGTTATCTTTGTTTTCCTAATGGCAGGATGGAAACGACTGTGCAAGTGAATTTGTCTTCCTTTGAGAAAAATCATACAAATGAAAACTATACATCGAATACAAATGAAAATACATCAAATTCAGAACCAAGGTGACGCATCGTGGGGGGAGCAGGGTCAGTCCAGTGACCTTTTACCTTGGTAAAATTTATCTGAATCTCTCATTGGGAATTAAGGAGCTGGCAAAGTTTACCTGCAGCAATTTGGACGGAAGACCTACTCCCGACCTTGCAACCATTTTGCTAGGAGGCTTGGATTACCCCAGCAGAGCCACACCAGCAGCATTGGGACCTACAACATGTAGAAACCAGCCATAGTTTGGGAATTCACCTTTTATTTTCTATCTTCTCCACACGTGAGTGTCTTTCCTATGAACTCAGCGAAACAGACATGTAAGTCATCTTCAAAGAAGAAGCCTACTGGGAAGTAAGTTTCCCTCCTCATTGATTTAAATAAGGAATAAAAAGCAGAAGGTCCTGCATGTAGCTAGAGCTCTGATCAATTCTGTCGCACACAGTACTACATTCCTCATTAATACTACATCTGTGAAAGTTTGATTGTAAGATATCAGATCTAGAAGATATTTTATACCTGTGAAAGCTGGAGGTGACTGCAGTCGACAGAGAAACATGTTTATAGTACCTAAATACTGCTGGAAAATTCTCAGACTTTGGAAGATGGCAGGGAATGTTTGCTGCAGGACTGAATCCCTGCCCGTGTGGAATATGGTGCTCTGGGATATTGCCCCGAGTGAACTCCCTGCAAAAAAACCTCTGGAGCAGTATCATACGGGGTCTCCTTTAAATCAGATTTCTTTGAACGTTTCAAGTAAATACAGCAATCAAGTGCTGGGAGCTGCGTTGGTGTGTGTGTAGAGGGCCTGCAGTTCCCTCCCATGAGCAAGAAAAATGATTCTAAGTACCTGTTTTGTTTTTGTATCTTCCAGATGTGCTCTCCTGCCATCCTGGGTGGTCCAGAGAAACTCTGCCAGGCACAGAAAAGCTCCTACAGAAGTGATTTTAACATACTTCTCCTCTGCTTTACTGTGGTAGGTTAGTTAAAATCAAGAGAACTCTTCTGGGGGAAATGCTCATTTTATGTTCTACCTGGGTTTAAAATAAAAGACGAAATGATCTCGTAGTTCTCTCCAGTTTGTTGTTTCTTACTGGTATAGAACAACGTCTTACAGAGCATTCATGTGTGAGAGGGAATTTGCTTTTGTGCTAGTTAAAAACCTATCAAGCGCAAACCACCAGCACAATTACACACTTAATGTAGGTGTAAGGTCTGTATATGATGATGCTATGTGAATATGTATTCGTCCCCATGTGCATGCATCTGTCTTTATAGAAAGTAAATGCTTATCCATTTAAAATTTTGGTATTTCAAGCATAAAGGATTGAAACTGATATAAAAGCTAAAATTGCAAAAAGAAACTGTCTGCTCGGATTTGGGATGTAGATTGAACCTCCCCGTCTAGAGAGACTTTGCTGATAAGGACCCTGATTTTGCTGCTATGGAAGCAGCATGATTTCTTGCCCAGGCTGACAGTCTGGTACAGTGAGCAAAGGCTGTTTCTGTCTATAAGGAGAACCCTAAGTTTTATAATTTGGACATTTTTTTTCTGTACTAGATTTCATGCCAAATATTGAATACAGAGGTTAAAACTACTGCAGAAACTCCTAGGGACGTCACTGTTGTCAGACACAAGGAGACAGATTGGTTCAGAGGAAATGGCTGGAATTCAATCTCCTGCTCAGTATTCAGGTGTTTTCAGGTGGTGGTGAAGCTGCATCATCTTGAAGGTTAAATGCTTCACCAGCCAATAGCACATCAATACTTCCAGGGTTCATTTACACCTGCTGATCCTTTGTATAATCATCTAGACATTAAGATCCTTGGGTGACAGCAATGGGTGACAAATGCACTTGTACAGTAAAAGAAAATGGATATATTATTGTGTTTTCTTGGGAATACTGTCAGTCTCCTATATGCCTTATTTGAGCTATGATTAGCTACAAAGGCAGACGTCTCTCACCTCTGGTTTGCACTGGTCTGGGCCCTTTTTTCTCAGCTGTCTGCGGGTGTTGCGCTCCCCAGTGTTGCCAGCTCTGACCCACAAGCATTGAGGAGCTGAGGATTTTGGTGATGTGCACAAATCATTGTTAAGAGCTGTGTACATTGAGGTGGCTGAAGTTTACTGCTGTTACGACTGAAAGACATCTTTCAGAGACAGCAGTGACAATAAAAAGAAATGTTTGCCCAAGAGATAAATGAATAAAAGTTTCTTCTGTCCCTTTTTCAATACAAAGAGAAGAGATGTTCTGGAAATCCTCTGAGCACTTTCTCATTTGCTGACATGCTCCCTTCCCTGATTTTTTCATTTGATCGCATGTACCCTTTTTATTGTTACATTCTGTTTTGCTTTCATCACTCTGCATATTTCTCTTTTCTTTTTTTAAATTTGAAGGCTAATTTAAACCGTCATAAAACTCCGTCAGGTCTACAATTCTGGTCAAGTAATTTTGGATTTGTAGGAAATTCTGTTTTCAGCTTTAACTTTCCCAGTTCAGTGGCAGAACAAGTCAAGTACTTCTCATAACTATTTTCAAGTTATGTTTATTTCCTTTTATGCAGTTGTTTTAAAGATAAGCTAATTTAGGAGATAGGGATCTTAGTCTGTAATCATAATCCATCTCAAGATGAAGCCCATGTGCTGGGCAGTAATTACTTTCCATTCCAGTTTCCGTTGGGGTAACACCTAAGGAGATAAAGTACGGTAGCATCAGGAACCATCTATTTTGTTGGCTAGAGAATGCACATGGATTTTTTCTATGTCCAGCAGCTAGAACAGAATTTTCCTTCCAGCCGCGCTGAACATGAACTAGTCTATTGTGGTGCTCATGGTTATAGCTTTAGGAAGGGACATCACGGCAAACCAACTGCTACTCAGATCTGTGTGCATGGAGGTCATTTTTAGCAGAGCACAACCCGCAGTGCAATGTAACTTAAAAAACAGATGCAGAAATAAGAAAGTGGGCTTTGGATTCTCCAAGTTTTGTGATGTTGGCATCAGCAATTTTAGACAGTACTTTTTGGATCTGAGTTCTTATTTGCTGCTGATTTAGAGTCAGGTTTTGGAATTCTCGCAAGCTTGAGTATACATTGTTTTTCCCCAGCCTATTGCTAGATTCCTGTTTTGGGAGAATCATGACTTATGGCTCACTTGTGTGAACCTGTGATTAAGTCATTAAGTAGGAACACGTATGGTGTTTCCACATACTCCACTGCCATAATGGCCCAGTCTATAGACAACAAGTACTTGGTGACAAGAAACTCTAGCTGTGGTGAGAATTGTGCCATTGCCTTTACTGAGTGCAGGATCTCAGTACACAAAACTGCAGCTTTTCATGCCAAATACTGAATACAGAGTTTAAAACTACTGCAGAAAGTCCTAGGACAGGAGCCATTCTTGTGTCTGCAGAACAAAAGAAAGATGAATATGCTACTTCAACTCTATATAGCTTTTAAATTGAAAGTTTATCATTTTGACTGAAATGTGCTCAGTTCATGGTATTTTTAGGACATATTTACTTACTGCTCAGCTGCAAACAGTCTCCAAAGATGTGACACAGTCATATTGCTTTTTCACTTGATGCTGGGTATGAAATACTAAAGCAAAACAGACAACCACGAAATTACATATTCTAGTAACCAGATAGCTCACTGTGTTTAGAAAGCCCTCTTGCAATTTTAATACATCCTACAGTAAAAGCAATTTGTAATTAGTTTAAACTGATGCAAGTAATTTCCATTGAAGATCACAAATTGTATATGGGTGTGTGTGCCCTTCTCTTTTCTTTCTCCCCTATTTCAATAGTTACTAGAGCTAGTCTTATTGTTAGTTGCTAATAAGATACTTTTTTTGTCAGTTAAGCTGCAACGACTGTTAATGGCATACTCTGGGTTACAATTTTCATTGGAAAAGCTTTGGAGAAGCTTCAAGAAGACTGCGCCCATTTGCAGGTACCTTCACAAAGCTCTGCTGTCTAGGGAAGCCCGCAGGAGCATTCTGCACACTTTTGCGAGCTGAACTTTGTGCTCTTCACATTCAGCAAAATCTTTGTATATCTGTTTGTTTACTTTGCTACTCAACCAGCTCTGGCTGGCATCGACCTCTAGAGCAGAGCATGGTTGGTCTGAGCCCAGCGTAGGAAATGGAATGGCAAATCATGGCATATTTTCACATCTTCATTCCTCTCTTTTCTCTCTGTGGCCCCAGTGACTGGGATCCTCCACCCTATGGGGGTTTTATTCATCTGTGTCCTTGATAGCTGTATTACCTGTTATCCTTAATTACTGTGGAGCACTGTTCCAAGTACCTTGTGTATTCACACTCATTTCTTCATTATTGGTGTTGTCTGAAATCTAACTTTGTGTCCTTCTTGCCAATTCTGTCATTTTGACAACAGCAACGTTATTTCTTAACCATTTTGGAGCCTTGAGAGGCGTCCAGCAGGAATTAGTCATTACTTCTGGCTAACCAGTTTAACAGGATGGCCTAGCTGCCTTCTGTGTGAAATGAAGTCCAGCAAATGAGTTCAGTTTTCATTTTATTATTTGATTTTCTTAGCTTCTTACATGTTATCTTATTCTGTTCATTCTTTTCTCTCTGCAGCTGTCCTTCCAATGTTTAGGTTGGAAGCATCCAACCTGTAGGCGTCTGGCAGGGGACTGCAGTCAAGAGGACCACACCAGATGAAACAGAGGCTTCTAATGCTGTTTCCCTTGAAACCCAAGAACAAGCTCCTGGAGGCTGTAGGCAAGCTTTTCCAGAAACCTTTTTTGCCTTCTTCAGCTGTAATATTTCATTCAAACCTTTCATATCACCTGCAGATCCACTTTTTGTATTGCTCTGGTGTCAGCACTCTCCCATTTGACTTTTGGGGCAGTCGGGATTGGTTTCATCAGCTGTGACCAGAAGGCTGGCCACGCACAAGTGGTCTTGTAGCGCTGCTGATTGAATAACTTGAGTTTTCCCCAACAAACAGATTAGATCTCCTGTTGGTGCTTCCACACATTTATTTGAGAATGGGGCTGTTGGAGGACTGTAGCAAAAGCCCAGCAATTCTCAATAAGCTCAAGAAAGCCATGATATCGCTTGTAGAAATAAATGTTTTCTGTAAACCACACACCTGGCAGACTTGGGTCAAAAAGACTGCTGTTCTTGTCTTCTTCTTGCTTGAATCAGATGGACTAGAGAACATCTAGCTTAACAGCTAGCCCTTGTTAATATAATTCAATATACAGGTACGTCTAACAACGATGCACATCAGTAATTGCACAGGATTTTGCTTCAGGCCAAATACTTCAGCTATAGTTCTTCTGTTCATGCTGTTAGAGGGGAGGCTGTAATGAATGGTTATTACAGAAAACTGCCTGCATAAAGTGTAACTGCATTTTATAGTGAGTAATAAACAGAGAGCAAGTAGATCAACTTGACTTACTGTAGCCACCAGCAAATGTGTACTTTGCACTTTCAGAAATTGCTAATGTGTCTCTTCGTAACTCCTGTCAGGAATGTGTTTTCTTCATTCCTGTGCTCAGGAATGAAGCACCTAAGGTTTCACAGAGGCTTAAGGTACAAAGGCTGAGAGGGTGCCCTGAAGTAAAAAGTACTAATTAAGGGAAGGAATTCTGCTGGGTTTGGAGTGCTGCCAGCTCACGCAATGCATTTTGGATGACTCTAACTCGGGGGGTTAGTTTGCGGTAGGAAAATAAAATTAACGTGAATATCCTTATAATTCTTTCCTTGTCTGTGCAATCAGATTGACAAATCCTGGGGAGGGGGGAGGGGGAAGTAACTCCTCCAACAAGCCTTTGCAGAGGTGATGCCTGCGGTGCTTGCTTTTGCTGGCGTAAATTTTAACTTTCAGGAGTACGTTGTGTCTGTCCTGGCTACTTTCTGTTTTCAAGAGAAAAACCAGGACATAGAAGTTGGCATTTATTTTCCGTTTAAGCAAAATAGGTACACTCAGGAGCACATTTCATACCTTTGCTCAGAATCCATCTTAGTCTGAAATGTCATGCATGGGTAGGATGTACAGGCTCAAACTCGACTGCAGCTGGAATCCAAGCTCTGTCTGGGTTGAATATGTTCTCATTACGTGTAATGGGAATGAACTTTGCTTATCTTCCTGGGGATAATTATCACCTGAACCTCAAGTTTATTTGTGAACCTGTCAGCATTCTTCTCTTTATATGCTTTAAAACAGGCCACCTCATTACTGCTGATAGTATTAGGAACCTATATATAAATAATGTCTGTGGCATCAAACTCAATCCTTGTATGCTTTGTTCCATAACTTCTCCATTTCCAAAGTTCTACATCTGCTCATTTTCTTTTAGCCCTGAGACCATATTTGCAGCTTTGAGGAGGAAGAGCCCTGGTGATAGGGGCTGGAAATGTAGAAACCCAAGCTCAGTTCTGGATATTGAGTACAAGGTGTCACTGAGCACAGACATTGTGATTTCTTTGCCCTCTTTTTTGGTAGTCCACAAGGAGTGAATGGGTTCTCTCTGAGAAATTAATCCCCCCTCGCATGGTGAATTCTGCTGGAAGATGTGCCTCTGAGGGAAGCTGCTCCTATATAGAATCTGTGGTTCTCTGATTTTCACAGCAAAACTGCTTTCCAAAGAGCTCTGGGTCTTAAGCAGAGAGGAAAATCTCCCTGCTTGCTCCTTTCTATTCTGCCATACAATCTCTGTACTTAACACCTCATAGAGGCTTCTCTTTGAAAGCAGCTCCTGATTTTGGAACTGTTTTCACATCCAGGTCTTAAATATAAAGAGTAAAAATCTCATTTGTTAGAACAAGTCTCAGTCTGAACAGTACCCCAATATCTGAATGTTCCATACTTCGGGGTGCTCATATGAAGGATACCTAATGTGAGTCCAGCTCAGTTCCAAATCCTGTGGGAATGCAGACAGTTTTGTGCTTTGAAATGTCCGTCTTCCAGGGAATGGGGGTGAGTGAGCCTGAAATTTATCCTTTTCTTCAAGTTCTCCCTGCTGTGTCCCCCAGCCTTGGTGTCCATGCAGCTCCTGTCTGTCCTCCAGGTGCTGGCTTCTCAGCTTTGCAGTTTAGGTCTTCCTCAGATAAGGGCCATCAGCTCCCAACAGGCAGAACCCACTGCTCATGAGCCCCTGCTGTTTTCTCATCCCTCACTGAGGCACCATCTTATCCCCTGCAACCTGCAGTCAGACGTTTGCATGGGCTGTCCTCCGACTTCTCTGTCCTGCCAGAAGCTGTGGAAGTGTCACACATGCACACTTTATATTTTTAGCCACTTGCTGTCTGTCTCTCCTTCCCCAGTTCCTCCCATCATTCTGTTATTTATTTCCTGTTCCTTTATGTGTGTTAATTCCAATACTGTGCCTCTTAAAAACATCTCTACCAGCTCAAAAGCTGGTATTTGAGCTTAATTGCATGAGCTCAGCAAACCCAAGGCTACTTGCAACTCATTCTCACACATTTGTATAAGGGCCCAGGGCTGTCAAAGCCCTCAGTGCGATGCAGTGTGCATGTTCAGAATGTAGGGATTTTCACAGGTTCACCGGTCATTTTGTCTTCTTATTCCTATAATCAGCACAAACCATTTCAATGGGGAAATAAAATTATCATTATTTGCTTTCCATTATGAATCTAAGAAATTAAGATGGAGAAGAAAGGGAGACATACTCCAGTTTATTACAGGCATAAAATCCCAAACCAAACATGGATTTGCAAGCTTGTCTGCTTAATTGTAATGGTGCTGATTAGCTCTGAACAATGAAAAGGTAAACTGCATGCAAAAATGAAAGTGTAACCAACCAGAGCCCCCACACTAGATGCACAAAGTCTTATTGCTAATAAAATATGGTAGCTTATAGTTAATAAACTGTAAGCCTGGCTGAATTCAAAGGATCCAGTCAGGTTCACAAACAGTATGGTTTATTTAGATGCAACATATAGCATTCTTTTGGCTTGCTGGTGATAAATGCATTAACTTCAGGACAGCTGTATAGCATTATTATTATTGATAAATATTATTAATATTACATTATTATGAAATAATATTATTAATAATAATAAAATTGTTACTCACAATAGTTAGCTCACAAATTGTTAGCTCACAATCGTGAGCTTAATTTCCTGTGTAAAACACAAGGCAAGTGGCTAAAACATAGTTGAGAACATGATGCATCCCTGCTGGGGAGAGTGATGAGGATCAACCCATCCGTCTGTCCCTGCAATTTGGTATCAAGTTCTCATCCCCTGCTTGGGTACCTTCATACCTCCTCAGTTGTATGAAGTGTTGTGGGTGGGACTCTTGTCAAACCTGTTCCTTGCGATCATGTTGTACATCTTTCTTGGTAGCAGGTGTATCCAGAGGCAGCTCTATTTGGTAGCAGTTGTACAAAACAGTCTTTGGTGTCAAGCAGAAGAATCCACAGCTTCTGCCCTGCTCCACGTTCCTCCCTGTTGCTGCAGCAACACAAATCACCACATCTCCATCCAACTTTGTGCCTGCTGCAGCCATCCTGGGCCTCACCAGAACCTTAAGCTTTTACATCTCCTTCACTATTCTTACGCTTCCAACAAGCAGAGAGTTTGTGTGTGAATGTACATGGCAACATTTTATTTTGCATCGAAGATATAAATGATTGTTCTTAAAATGTTTTTCCAAGCAACTGATAAAATGGTGTGTATATTGATGCTACTTGGCCTGCCGTGCTCTATTTATTCACTTCTTTTACAGAGGGAACAAAAATGTTCCCCCTTTAAATTAGCTTAATGCTGTCAGATGGTGATGCGATAAACATAGCTGTGTACTGCTGTATTTTTCTATACTGTGGCACTGCTGTAGTACAAGAAAACAGTTCCTGAGCTATGGCCCCGGGCTGAATCCACTACCTCCCAGCATCTGGCTACACTTCTTGTGGTGGAAAAAGCAGGGTCACTAGACAAAATGAAATGACATTGGGTGTTTCTTGCAGCACGTGAGTGGGTCACTTATCAGCCCAAAGCTGCATGAGCACAGCAGACTCTGTGACACTGATAGCCCAAGAAAGTCAGTGGAGGAAATAAAATGGAGTTTGGCATGGGCATGCAGCTTGCCCTGACACAAGTGACTTTCGAGGTCCCTGCAGGCAGTATTCCACACTCCAAAACCAGATTGATTTTCCCTGTCCTGAGGAGCTGCCATCATCCCTTCTCTCTGCTGGGAAAAGCAGCCCTCTATATTCCCACCTTTAATCACTTCTTCTATTTGTGCAAGGTCCTTCCCTGCTGTGCCATAGCTGTTAATGTCCTTTGAGAAGAGATTTTGCTGAAAGCCCTTTTATGAAAACCCACATAGAAAATAAGAACTAGATTTTCCCTGTCTGTTGACTCTTTTAAACATCTCCAGAGGACTTTTGAGATATTAGTTACTTATGAGGCCCATGCTGACTTTTCCCCAGTATATTAAATCTATTGATATGCTCCTTGATGTTATTTGCTTAAACATTTTCTTTTATTATGGTGGATACAGACTCCAGGCTCATGAACCAGTAGTTTCTGAGGTCTCTTCTGAAAGAAATCCTTTCAAAAGCTGCTGCTGCATTTTCTCTATTTCAGACCTTGGTTAATTAAGAAGATTTTAGATGAGAAGTTATGAACATCATTAAAAATTAATTTGGTTACTTAATCTTGAGTTTCTTTGTGCTCTTGCTGAATGCCACCTGCTCTTGTTCTTTGCACGTTCCATGACATCCTTTATCAATAGACCATCTTGAGCATCTGCTCAAAGAGGAGCTCCGGCTTTCCTCTATACTTTCCTCTGGGGTAAGAAAAGAATTAACCTAGCCTTTCTGCTATGACCTTGTTTCATCTGAATGTTTCTTTCAGATCCTGATCAAGGACCCCCCTGGCTCTCTGGCAGACAGACTTCCTGCCTGTCACAAGGCAACTTTGGGATTTGTTTTGATGCTTCTTGGCCTGCTTCTTGTGCCATTTGCGTTTCATCAGCCAGGTTTTCTACTTTCCTCATTTGGGTCATCTTCAGGTTTTTCAAAAGGATATCTACCTAATTCAAACGAGTTTTTCTCTCTGCTGCTCAGTCCTTCCAGTTTTTCCTTTCTGATCATTCTCAAGTCCTTGCTGACAAGCCGGTCTGTCCTGCACCTCCAGCACAGTGGACACCAAGTCTCTGGTCTGTCTAGGAGGATCTGACTCTCTTGGCTCTTTCTCAATGGCAGTTTTCTAAGAAGATCCTTTTACCCAGTTCCCCTGCCTGAGGTCAACGCAGTGACGGTGAATTGTCTGGCTCCTGTTGCTCTTGCAAAGAGGTTGGATCTAGAATATGCTGTGTTCTGTAACAGAGGCTCAAAGGTGGCAGCCTGATGTAGGTGTGCTCCAAGTCATTTGTTCTCTGGGAGGTTCCTTAAACAGCTGCCCCTGCAGCAGCCTTGATTGCATCTGAAAAAGCAGCCTCCCAGGCACACCTTGTGCCATGCAGGGGGTGATTGAAGCCACCAGTAACTTGTAGCTGAAAGAAAAGGCAAGGGCTTCAGATCCCAGTTTCACAAAGCCTGGGTCTGGCTATCAGACCCCTGCCAAGGTGAGAGGATGGAGGCCACTTTCTTTCTCTGTTTTTGTTGATTTAGCAGGTTTTTCTGGCACACCTTGCTGTGAGAGCCAGCAGAAGGGCATGGGTGAAACCTATGGCTGGGAGGAGGAGGGGAAGCTGAGGGGCAGAGTGAAACCAGCTCCTCCGGGCAGCGGCCCACCATTAGTTCAGGAGTACCCTGGGGATGGGAATAGATCTTGCCACCCAACAGATTATTTCACTGTTGTCTCTAAGGATCTAGTTTTCCTTTCAGGAACATAATTGATGAGCCCACAGAGGACTTCAAGCACTAATACTGACACTTATTCAGTAACTCTGAGTGAAGTTGGCAAAACCAAGTTTTGGTGCCCGAGAGGCTGGTGCTTGGCTGGAGACAGAGGGAGAGAAGGGGGATAAGGAGAAGGTGGTGTTGGGGCTGGTGGGTGCCAGGGGGCAAGAGAGCCAGAGATCAGCTTCTAGATGCTGGAGGGCTGGAAAGCACTAAAAATGCTTTAAAAATAACAAAAAAGGGTTTAACCTGCAAGAGGGGAGACTGAGATGAGCTCTTAGGCAGAAGCTCTTCCCTGTGAGGGTGCTGAGGCGCTGGCACAGGGTGCCCAGAGAAGCTGTGGCTGCCCCATCCCTGGCAGTGTTCAAGGCCAGGCTGGACACAGGGGCTTGGAGCAAGCTGCTCTAGTGGCAGGAGTCCTGCCCATGGCAGGGGTTGGAGGTGGATGAGCTTTAAGATCCCTTCCAACCCAAACCAGTCTGGGATTCTATGGAAGCTGCCATGGCTGGGCCTGCAGCCAGCCAGGCCCCGCTGCCATGGGCTCAGCTGGCCCCATCCAACCAGCACTGGAGCTTCAGCAGAATTTGCCCTTGACAAGCCTTGAGCCAGACCTGATAACAGGGATTAGAAGAAGGACAGTGCCTTAGGGCAGCTGAGTGAAATCCAGCAGTTAAACAATCCCTGCACAAAGGGAAGGAGGGTCTGGCTGGGGTTGCAGAGCTTCCTTGACGCTGACGGTGAACTAAGGGGTCCAGCAGAGAAAAACCGGGCTGCAGCATGGAAACTCACCTAATTTTTAAAGTGCACTCTTTGTCCTCTTCCTTCCCGCACCTTTTTCCCTTGTGTTTGTTCCCACTACACCGATGGCGGTTTTTTACTAAATTCAAAGTGTATTTGTGTGGGAGGGGTGGCTTTAAAAGCAAAATCATGTCACGGTTGTTGATGATGGCAGATGACAGCAGCCTTTCTTGGGCAAAATTCCATTTTAGTATGGCTGGATTTTAAGTAAGGATTGTAAACACTGGGTCAATGAGGTTGGCCACTTTCTCCATTAACCTGATCAGCAAGACTTGCCCTGATGGCAGGCATCGAGATGTGCCACCTCCTGGGATGCTACAGCCAGAGCCAGAGCTGCCCTTTCCTACGATGCTCAAGGGCACTCTAAGCAAACACACCTCTGTCAGGTAATGCTTCCCATGACAAAGAAAAGCTAAATGTTGGCATGAGGTAAGTGGGATTCAAGTGCTGCTTCTGAACTTGCTTCTGTAAGTGCCTGTGAGGAAAGATTTGAATGGCAACACAGTTTGTTCAACTCTAATTGTATAATAACAGTTGTAGTACAACGGCTCATGGAAAAAATCACTTATCTGTCTTTGGTATTCTGCTGGCTTCACAGACATGAAGGACATGATTGCAGAAGCTATAGTTCCTTGTTGACTTTAATTAAATTTATGAGCATTTGGCATTATTGGAAATACAGACCTAATTCCTGAGCTGCAGCATTGTAAAAAATGCTGTTAGTTTGCTATAATGTGACCAAGCGTGGCTTTTAAAATATGTTTTAGTTGTAGAGATGGAAATAGCAGTCATTTGTGTCTGCAATATTGCTATGGACTCCCTGCCAAATAAGCTCACAGGCAAGAGTGCTATGTCAAGTAGCAGAGTAGCTGCGTCGCCACTATCCATGCGTACTATCCCTTTCCATTGGATGTTGCCAGAAGAGCCTTAGGAGGTTTTTCTTAGTCCATTTGGGTTTGGTACATCTTGGAATTTCATCTCTCCAATCTGCTCCTGCAGACTTTTTTCTCTTCTAGTTCCATGTGAAGAAAATAATGAGAGGGTAAAACAAGCAGAGTGAGCGTTAATAATGGCAATGCTGAGTGTGGGCCCCAGCCCATATGCTCTGCACCAATGAGCAGTGTTCCTTCAGAAGATCCTGCTGTTCCTCCTTTTGCTTTTCTTGGACACACAGTGCAAACCACTGAAGTACTTTTCTGAATCTACTGCCAGTGTCAGCAAATTAACAGACTCCCTGAGGTTGTTCACTACTGAGACCCTCGTTGGAGATAACGCTGCCTAGACAAGGCCAGGATGTGATAGGCACAATATACACCCCAGGTGAATGCAAGGCAGTGGGATTACACTGGATAGCCTGTGCTTGTTGATGTGTGCTACCCAGGTCCTTGGTAGGAAGATGATGGATCTTGTCGCTGTCCAGTGAGTTTCGTTTCAGATCCCGGTGATAACAAGCGCAGCTTTGAAGACTGTCAGCTGCAGGTATGCAAGAGATGCGGCTCCTGGCATGTAATTCCGCAAAGAGCAGTAGGCAACATGGTTGGAGTAAGATCAGACCCATGACTGCTGCCCGGGGTCCCGGCTGCACTGGGACCAAGGGCAGGCAGGGCAGGCAGGACAGGCAGCGGAGGCAAGAAGCAGGCAGGGTAGGCAGCAGGGAGATGCAGACAGGGCAGGCAAGGAGGGTTGCAGGCAGCGGGGCGGTGCAGGCAATCGGAGGGGAGCCGAAGGCAATCGAGGCAGCGAGCGCAGGCGGGGCAAGCAGCAAGGTGGGGGGCAGGCGGGGCAGAGAGCCGCGTCCCTGCCAGGCAGCTCCGGGAGAGCCCCGCGTGAACCGGCCGAGCCCCAGGCGCCGGGGGCAGCCGCCCTTAGTGGTGAGTGTGCCACCGCGCGGCGCTGCCCGGTGCCCCGGGGCCGCAGCGGGCGGGGAACGGCTCCGGCAGCGCCTCCGCTCCCGCCTTCCTCCTCCCCCTCCTGCTCCGCGGGCGCGGGTGGAGGGGCCGCGGGGCGGGGGCCCGGCGGAGCCGCGGCAGCATCTCCCGCGGGACACCGCCCCCTCCGGCCCGCCCCGGCGGCGGAGGGCGGGCGGCGGCGTCGCGGCTGCACCTGCCGGGGCTCGGCGGGGCCGGCGGAGCCATGCCGACAGCCCCGGGGCTGGACGTGCCGCGGAGTGCCGCGCCCGGGCGGGACAGCGGCGGCCCCCACCGATACGCAGGTACGAGCGCGGAGCGGCCCCGGCCCCGCGCGGTCCCGAATCGTTCCTTTTACAAGTTCCTCCTGCGCCGCGCCGAGGGCAAGCGCTGGGCCCAGGGCAGGGTGCGGGACCCCTTCCTCCTCCCCACCGCGAAGGGATGCGGCATCTCTGGACCGAGATACGTGTCCCCGGGAGGAGGCGAGGGACCCGGGCCGCGCTTGCGTTGCCTCCCCGCCACCCCCGTCAGCCGCGGAACCCCGCACCAGGCAGGGCACCCCCCCTGCCCCTTTCCGTGCGGGCTCCGCGGACGGTCCCTGCGGCCCCGGAGGGCAGTGGGGGTATCCTCGCCCCCACTCTGAAGTTCTCGGGGACGCAACGCCCCGGGCGAGTGTCCCGGCGCCGGCCCTGGGCTCGGCGGGGTCCCGGCGGCACGGGCACGGCTCTGCCGGGGCTGCGCTTCGGATGCCGGGCGGGGAGCGGCGGCTCCTGCGGCCGAAAGCTGTGGTGGCCGCCCCCGGGGGTGCGGAGTCAGGTGGGGCGGAGGCCGACCCGGGTATCGCCTGTGATGGGTGTCCCAGCAGGGGAGCCCCTGCCCAGAGCCACCCTGGCCGTTCACCCCGGTGCCTCAGCAGCGGGCTGCTGGAGCCCGGCAGCAGTTCCGGGCAGCGGCTCTGCCGGGGGGTCCCCAGGCGGCACCTCGCTGCATGGGCCTCCCCGGGGGTTCATTAATTCGGGTAAATAGGAGGCACTGCCGCTAACTGATGGGGTTTGTTCGGGTTACTGGGGCGCCCTTGGGGTGCTGCGGGCTGGGCAAGCATCCCTGCGAGGAGGGAAGTGTGCAGCACGGCAGTTCTGTTGGGAGGTGCTGGTCCTCAAAGAGAAACCGACTCTGAGCAGATGCCAATTGACTGGGTAGAAAATTAAGAGAGTGGTATTTTAATGGAGTAGGGAAATACACTGAGGAGTGGAATGAAAAACCAATCAAAGCTTTTTGTTTTTCTTTCTCTCCCCACATATCTTTGGTTTTAAATTTGATCCTGTAGATCACAGCATCATTTCAAAACTTCTTGGACTCAAATTAACTTCATCCCATTAATTTGATGATGACGGGAGCTGATAGAGGGTCTGGCCCTGACATAGCTGGCTGTGCTCACTGCGAGGGGGCTGCAGCCCCTCAGGGCTTGAAGCAGGAGTGCTGGTGGATGAGGAGACAGTGGGAGCTCCAGGCAACTATGGGTGAGCAGTTTTCATCGAATCATGGGATCCCGAATTGGTTTGGGTTGGAAGGTCCTTAAAACTCATCCAGTTCCAATCCCTGCCACAGTCAGGGCCATCTTCCACTGGAGCAGTTTGCTCCAAGCCCTGTCCAGCCTGGCCTTGAGCACTGCCAGGGATGGGGCAGCCACAGCTTCTCTGGGCACCCTGTGCCAGCGCCTCAGCACCCTCATAGGGAAGAGCTTCTGCCTAAGAGCTCATCTCAGTCTCCCCTCTGGCAGTTAAAGCCATTCCCCTGTCCTGTCCCTCCATCCCTTGTCCAAAGCCCCTCTCCAGGTTTCCTGCAGCCCCTTCAGGCACTGGAGCTGCTCTAAGGTCTTCCCCTTCAGGAACCTTCTCTTCTCCAGGCTGCCCCAGCCCAGCTCCCTCAGCCTGGTCCCTGCCCACATGCACATAGCAGGGTAAACAGGGTTTTTCCCTGGCTTCAGCACAAGGATGCCTGGGTGCCCCTGAAGTACAGGGACCCCTTCTTCTGATAGGCTCCATGACTTGATGTGCTTATGCAATTCTAACACACTTTATCAATGACCCGATTTTGTTATGCTGATAGAAATGAGCAAATGTGTTTGGGCTAAAAGTGTAGCAGTGCTTCATATTGCACCCACTGAATGTGCTTAACTGTGCATTTAATTTGAATTTAATATGGCAGTTAATTTTAAAAATGCAAAACAACTTCTGGGGAACCTGCTTAGGGAATTAACAACTCAAGTACAAGTGTAGACTGATTGCTCTGTTTGATGCTAACGTTGCTAGTTATTGACTTTCTTTTCTTTTGTAAAATCATGTGTATTTGGCTGCTTTCATTTGCTCTGTTAAATTGTTTCGTCAGGCAGGGTTTGCCCACAACTAACGTGAACTTAGAAGTGGCATTCCCATGTTATGCTCAGCCTTTGTGCTCCTGCCTTGGGTAGTCTTGACCTACGTAGATAGTGGCGAAACACTCAGAACTTCATGAACTTCAAAAAATAATAAATAAATGAAAAATGAATTTGTCATTCAGGCTAGAAATCCACCCCCAGGTAATGCTGCTGGTCTCTGCAAACCTGGCTTCTCTCAGCCATGTCTCCAAACAGAACAACAAACAGGACTTTTTCCAAGCCAGGTGCCCCAAAGCTGTGGAGCTGTTCTCAGTGAGGTGCTCAGTTGGAGTAAGAAGATGAGTATGGAGGGTGAGGGTATGGCTTATGCCTGCCTGTGGCTGCTGCATCCGCTGTAGGACCAGCAGAGATGCTTCTGGCACACAGGGCTTTGCCAGATCTTTGCTGGGTGTCAGACTCCTTCCTCACCTCTCATTGTCCTGCTGCTTTCTGGAGGTTTGTCACAGCCTTCACCAGCTGTGCAGATTTCCCCTTTGTAGAATATCCACTCGTTACTATGAATGTATTGAGTTAGGTGGACATTGTTGGTGATCAGTTTTCATGCTGCTTTGATTGAGTGCACCCCCCTTTATAAAATTTCAGGCCTAAGACATTCCTTTGCAGAGAATGAAAAACAAATGTGGAAAGATTTCCATTTGAATCAACACATGAATGAGAGAGAAGTTAGAGGAAGTTCCCCAGCACAGCCTGCAAGCACTTAAAGGGTCTTGCAGCTTTCTGAAGCACAGCTGTGAAACTCAGACACCCTCTGCTTTTCCTGTGTTTTGAGGTTTAAAAACCGCATAGATGAGGCCCTCAGTGACATGCGTTAGTGGTGGCATTGGCAGTGCTGGGGAACAGTTGGACTTGGTGATCCTAAAGGTCTTTTCCAGCAGAGCTGGTTCTATGGTTCTATGATTCTGTGACTGGTTTCTCTCTCTGACAGTCTCACCCTGAGGAGGGAGAACTATTCCACCCCATGCTCAAGGAGGTTCAGCAGTGCACTTGTTAAAGGAGCTGTAGGAGCCTGGCTTACATCTTGGGAAGGGCAGCATGTCACTCAAACACTCTGTGTATTAGGAGGGCAAATGTGCGTGGGGTGGGGGAAAAGTGCAGTGATATATCAAAGCTGATAAGAAGCCTTCTTCAATTCAGCCTCTTACATTTTTAAACAATACGAATGCCTTTATGTGTTCCATATCATACTGTGGTTATTTTGCTGTCAATGGCAGCATTACAGTATTATTGCCTTTCTGCAGTAGTTTATTATGGACAGATACTCATCGACCATCTCTTCCCAGGCTCATTCTGTTATCTGGAAAAACCTCTGCAGTTCTGAAGTGCTCATGTCAGTGGTGGCCAGAATGCTTCCCTGCCCTGTGGGAATTGCCATCAAGTGGGCTTGCGGCTGCCAACCTGGCATTTTCACTGAGTTGCTATTGCTCCTGAGACTGCTCAAAGTATACTGGGGGGTCTTTGGGTGCAATAGGAAAAAGAGGAACGAGTAACAGAGATGTATCATTGTTTTTAGTCTCTGTGTTGCTGAAGCTGGGGGCTCTGGCGCTCTTTTTCCAGGGTGGTACCTTGGGTTTTGCTGTGATTCCTCCCTCGTTCCTTGAAGCAGTCTTGTAGCTCTTTTAGACCAGGGCTGCACATACTTCTTTAAACGTATGTTTAAAGAATAAACAGACATTTTTTATGTTTATTCTACAGACATCAGTGCAGACGCAAACAAACAGAATATAGGGAATTAATATAGAACATGACAGAAAAAATCGTTTTGCCAGGTTGTGAATTCTTGGGTCTGCTGCTGGGCTGTTGTCTGTAGTTGTGGTTCTGCTTTGTTCCTCTGCCTCCCTCTACCAGGGACAAAGGGAGGCTGCCTAAGGTGAGGTGGGACATGCTGCAGGACCCTGTGAATGCTACCCCAAGACTAAGTCATGGCAGAAATTCTCTAGCAGACACCATTTAAGGGAAGAGACATGATCTCTGGTTTAGGACAGACACAAGCTGCATTTTGCTGAAGGATGGAAGAGGTATCACTGCATGTTTGCTTGGTTATACTCTGAATGACTGGTAGTGGCTGGGGTGGGAGGTAGGTACCATGCTGGGTGTACCCTTGGCATGACTTGAGGTGTCTGTTCTTTTGTTTGAGCAGCGTTTGTTTTCTGGAGTGAATTTCCTTGCCAGGGCAGAAACAGTACAATTGTGACACTGAGAACTTACAGTTTCTCTTCCAGGAAAGCAAAAGCAAAGTTGTTTTTCAAACCCAGGAACACTGCTGCTATGCAGAGGTGCTGCAAGGAGGTTTCTCACATTGTTCCTGCAGTCCTGAGACATGGCTCAGTTTTTAGCTTGGGGAAGAAATATCGATCCTGAATTTTCAATTCCGCTGGGTCGAAGATGGCACATCTTGAAATATGGACTTGTGATTTTTCTCAGGGTTATTCCTCCTTCCTTCTTCTCCCATGAGATCAAAGTAAAACTTCTTATTAAATAGGGCAAAAGAAGTGACAGTTGCAGAATTTCAGCTAATTGGTTTTCCCTCCTGTACTGCAAGATGCTAATATTAGTGGTTAGGCATTGTTACTGCTTTGAGGGAACGATTTTTATGCTTGTAATAAACACTCTAAACCAGTGCAAGCTAGAAAAAGAAAAGAGTTATTAGGTCTTCTGGCACATTCTTTCACAGTGCAAGATTGTTCCCTGTGGTTTTCTTCAACACTTTATTCTAGCTACTCTTAAATTACCTCGGTTATAGAGATGAATTATGTCTAGACTTCAGAATTTCAGCTAGGGAATGAAAGGAGCTGAATGTTTTGGACCCAAAACATTGATATTTCAAAAATCAGAAATCAGCCTTAAAACACAGAAGCAAAACCACCCAAATGACAACAGATAATCCAGCACTTTCTGGGTTAGTTGTGACCAGAAATGTGGTTCATTTTAAAGAACCAAAACACTGCTGATTTTGTTGTTTCTGCAGTGACAGAGCGAGGAGGTCTCTGAGTGTTTCTTGTGAGAAAGTGAAGCCTCCCATCAGATGTCTGCAGCTCTACAACAGAGAACTTCAGCTGTGCTGAAATTAGCACTACTCATCTTATTTAGTCATGATTGCCACTGATTTATATGCCTGCACTGGAGAGCCTTGCCTTCAATAATCTGATGGAGACAAGCCAACATGTAGGACAGTTGTTAGTTTTCATTTAGGCATATCATTGACATGCTGTCTTTCAAATGTAGTCACAGATAAGCAAGTAGGTTATTCTGAGGAGCAGTTTTGACTAGCTCAGTGGATCAAAAGGTTGACAGAGAGATGATTTTGCAGTCTTGGGGGAAGTCTGCTTCTTGCATTTTGTTTTGGTTTGATTTAAGAAGATAGTGAGAAATGCAGAACTTACAGAATGAGCAATTGCTCACCTAAATAAATCATAGAATCACAGAACCACAGACTGGTTTGGGTTGGAAGGGACCTTGAAGCTCATCCAATTCATGCCAGAGCCTCACCACCCTCACAGGGAAGAGCTTCTGCCCAAGAGCTCATCTCAGCCTCTCCTCTGTAAGGTTAAAGCCATTCCCCTGTCCTGTCCCTCCATCCCTTGTCCTAAGCCCCTCTCCAGGTTTCCTGCAGCCCCTTTAGGCACTGGAGCTGCTCTCAGGTCTCCCCTTCAGGAGCCTTCTCTTCTCCAGGCTGCCCCAGCCCAGCTCTCTCAGCCTGGCTCCAGAGCAGAGCTGCTGCAGCCCTCGCAGCATCTCCATGGCCTCCTCTGGCCTCGCTCCAGCAGCTCCATGTCCCTCTTGTGCTGCTGCCCCAGAGCTGGATCAGGACTGCAGGGGGGTCTCCCCAGAGCGCAGCAGAGGGGCAGGATCCCCTCGCTGAGCTGCTGCTCAGGCTCTGGGGGTGCAGCCCAGCACACGGGGGGGTTCTGGGCTCAAGCACATACTGCCAGGTCACAGGGAGCTTCTCCAGTCAATTCCTGTATCTGTTGAGGGTCTCAGAGATGGGGTTGAGCTGGTGCCTGGTTTACGTACCAGCTTTTGCCAGCAGAGCAGAGCCTCTCTCAGGGTACAGGGATGCTGGCCCCACAGCCCCGGGCTGCATGGAGGGACTGTGCTAGCTACTGAACCACTGTAAATTGGAGCAGTAGTGGCTGGTGGAAACCCTTGTGGGGGAAGAGGATGCGATAACAGCTTGCTTTTCCTCTAATCGACTTGGAAGTGATTATGAAGTTATTTCTGGGATGAAGTAAAGCCAAATACAATGCTGCTCACATGTACAAATCTCCTAAGCAGAGGGTCTTTGAGAATGATTTTGATGGGGACAGAAGCTGGCTTAGGAGAAGGGAAGGGATGGTATACAAAAACCTGAGAGCGTGCAGGGGCTGGGAAGCAGTGTTTGGAAAGACATTTTGGGCTGGGGTGGCTGGAGGAGGTGCAAGGGCGAGTTTGGTTGTTTGATTCTTCCTCTTCAGGAAAGCCGAAATCTGTGCCATCAGAATTATGCCCAGGAGAGTTTCTGCTCAGAACTGCAGTAATCTCCAAGACCTTTGCTGGTTGGTTGGGTCAGAAGAGGCACCTGGACTGAACACGTAGGTTTTGCTTTGCTCTAAAGAGAGGTGCCCCATGAAGTCACTGGCAGTTTTGCACCTTATTGCTCCCTACAGCTGCCTGAGAGGAGGATGGAGCCAGGAGGGGGCTGGGCTCTGCTCCCAAGGAACAAGGGATGGGGCACGAGGAAACGGCCTCAAGCTGCACCAGGGCAGGGTTAGATGGAGCTGAGGAACAATTCCTTCCCCAAAGGGTGCTCAAGCATTGGAACTGCTGCCCAGGGCAGTGCTGGAGTCATCGTCCCTGCAAGTGTTCACACACCGTATAGATGCCCTCAGTGCCATGGGTTAGTGGTGGCCTTGGCAGTGCTGGGGAATGGTTGGACTTGATGATCTTCAAGACCTTTTCCAACCAAGTTGATTCTATGATTCTGTGTGATCTGGAACTTGGGATCAGCTGTTACCTGGCAAAGTCTGGTGGTGATGCCAAACTGAGTGAGAAAGTGAAAGCTTTGTAAGGGAGAGCCACCCTGCAGGATGACCTGGATGAGCTGGAAGAGTGGGCTGACAAGAACATTATGGACTTCAACAGGGACAAGTGCAAGGTCTTGCACCTGGGAAAATCCAACCCAGGAGTGCAGCAAAGGCTGGGATCTGCCTGTGTGTGGAGCAGCTTTAGAAAAGAGACCCGGGGGTCAACAGGAGTGACCAGGGTGCAGCTGCAGCACAGAAAGTTAACAGGACATAGAGTTATATCAACAAGGGCATCACCAGCAGAGATAAGGATGTCATTATCCCACTCGACTTGGTGCTTGTCAGGCCATCCCTGAAATACTGTGTTCAGTTTTGATCCCTGCTACAAAAAAGATGTGGACAGGCTTGAGAGGTCCAGAGAAAGGTCACAAAGGTGATCCAGGAGCTTGGAAGCCGAGTGAGGAAAGGCTGAGAGAGCTGGATCTCCAGGTTCAGTCTGGAGAGAAAAGGCTCAAGGGTGACCTTATCCCTATGCTCCAGTATTTAAGAGTTGGCTACAGAGAAGATGGGGACTCCCTTTTTACGAAGAGTCCCATGGAAAAGTGGAGTGGTGATGGGCACAAGTTACCCCTGGGGAGATTCTGACTGGACACAAGAGGAAAAATTTTCACAATGAGAACATCCAGCCACTGGAATAACCTTCCCAGGGAAGTGGTGACTCCACAGCGTTGGGCACTGTTAAGATTCAGCTGGACAGGGTGCTGGGACATCTAGTCTAGGTCATGCTTTGCCAAAAATGGTTGGACCAGATGAGCCTTGAGGTCCCTTCCAACCTGGTATTCCCTGATTTTATGATTTATTCTCATTTTAAATATTAGTTAGAGATTATTCTCACACCATATTCTGGCCATCCAAAAGATGCCACTGATTTAGCTGAATTATCTGATGCGGATTTTAGTTTCTTAGACATGTGCAGTACAAGAAAGTAAAGGGCATGCAGTCCTTTGATCTACTCGCTTAAGCTACTCCTGCATATAACTGACCTGCAATCATTGACTTTTTTTTAATGGGAAAAACTAAACACAATGGCCTGGTTCCCTGTCCTTTCGCTGGCATCCCTGTCTATCTTCCTGCCATCTTTCACTAATCCCTGTGGCCAAGCAGGCTGAAAGCAGATGTGCTGATGGACTGGTGCTGTTAATCATTGCTGCTCCGGTGTTTTTGGCAGGATGCTGTGTGACTTTCACACACTGGAGTTTTGCAGGTTGCTTTTGTGTCCATGGCCAGGCTCCTGATCGCAGGCCCATTTGCTGTCATGGGTGAAGCGCAGGAACAGGAAAGCCAAACCCAGCAGCTAAAACCCAGGAGAGAGTTAAAATAAAAGTGAGATAACCGCAGAGAAGGTTTTTAACTCTGGCTGTTAGTTTCTGTGTCTGTGAATGACCTCTAGCACCATAACAAATACTGGTACTGCTAACTCGTTCAGACTGGTGTCTAAAAAAATCACTTCTTCACGGAAATTCTTGTTGGCAGTTGTGAATGCCGGGTCACAGCTCTGTAGTGTGCATTTAGCAGCTTAACACAGCAAACCAAGTACAGGAGCAGCTTCGGGTTGCTGTTGGGAAGGAAAAAAGACTTGCAGAAGCCAAAACAGGCCAGCCAGGGGGTCAAACACAGGCAAGGTCTCTAGCATTCGGGTTGGTTTTGCTTAACAGGATGGTTGGGAATTCCGCTAGAAATCTGTATTCAGTAGTCCATTTTAAACCAAGAAAGTAATTTCGAACAAAAAGGCTGAAAAGTTTCTATATTTTTTACAAATAAGTGCTTTGTGCAAATGCAGTTTCTGTGTTTTGGAGTTTTTTGTCCAAAAATGAGAGTGCAAGCACCAAGTCGCAAGTATTACTGCTCCAACTAAAATTTCACCTCGAGGTGAATGTTCTAATGCCTGAAGCAGTTTCTGGCCAGCTCTGCGCACTCGAGTATTTTTTCGGTCCAGGTAGCATGGGTACAGTGCTCACCCTGTGTCTCCTCCGCTGGCGGGGATTTCTGCCGACCCTAGAGGTTGTGCCCAGTCTGGCAAGTGTCACACAGAAGCAAGAGGCCGCCAGCCACATCATCAGGGGCCATCTGCTCTTATCAGTGACGTCCATTACCCAGTGTGTTTGCACACTGCTGCACACAAGCCAGCCCAAACGGCTGCTGCAGGCAGATAACCCGGAGCTGTCACTGGCTGTACAGGGGCTGAACGCACAGCAGGGCTGAGCTCCATAGTGCCCAGGTTGGTGGTGAGGAGTGGAAACGTGTCGGGCTATGGGGCACTACAGAAGGGCTCTCCAAAGGCAACACAGGGCATCCTGTGGGACACCCTGTCAGATTGCATCCTTCATCCTACCTCCATCTGTGGCTCCTAACAGACACATGCTTTCCCTGTGAAAATAGGGGTGAGGCTTTCTTTCGGCTTCTCCAGTGGCTAGCTTTTCAATGAAGCCCTGAATTTCTACCCCAGCTATTGCAAATTAAATAGACTATTGAAGAAGGACATGGAGCTGTTGGAGCAAGCCACGAGGATGGTCAGGGGTTGGAGCACCCTCCATACAAAGACAGGCTGAGAACACTGGGGCTGTTCAGCCTGGAAAAGAGAAGCTGCGCGGAGACCTCATAGCAGTTTCCAATGTCTGCAGGGGGCCTACAAGGATGCTGGGGAGGGAAAATAGGGTCATGTTTTCCAGTTCGAGTTCCTGTAGACAAGTGCCTGCAACCTCCTCCAGCCCTCAGAAATGCTGATCATCACCTTTGTGTAAAGGGAGAGTGCTCAGATAGTGTTGGTCTTGCAAGCATTTGTTGGTGCTTTCTTACATCAGGTTCCTGTATGAGTGTGGAGAAGAGCTCGCCAAAGACAGACTGCTAGTAAAACTTGTCTGGTTTGTTCTTGGTACCTGCTGTGTGTTAGCCGGGTGCTAAATATGGAATTGGAAGCTGACATCCAGATTTCCCAGAATCAGTGGCCTTCTGTAACATTTGTTAATTTTTACTTTGTTTGCAGTGATTGTTTTCTTGCAGTTATCGTGATAATGACAAACGCTTTGCCCATTGGTCCAAGATAATCTCTTATCTTGACTATGGAGAAGGGAAAATTTTAGCATTTCTGGTCAGCACAGTTTCCAGTGGATAATACCCAGGGTCTGCTGAATGGAGTCCATGTACAGCTTTGCACCATCTGCAGATATGTTACGATTGGCTGCGCAGGTTTAACAAATGAGAGCTTATTCATGAGTACTGGGGAAAAGTAATGATAAAAGTCAAAAGTATAAACTTGCAGATTTCACTGACTTGATGTTTCATGAAGTACACTTCCACCAGCAAAGTTATGCCTCTCAACACCTGGCTGAGGACAGAGAGTGACCTGGCAGCGGAGGGAAGGTGCAGGGATGCTCCTAGTCTTTGTTCTCCTGATTTGAAAATTTCAAATTCAGAATTGAGCCGAAGGATTCATTTGTCCTGCTTTATGTTCCTTATGTCCCTGATTCTGCTTGGCTTTACCTGAAGGTGGGGTAGCAGATCCTGGGATAACACTTGCATCTTGCTTTGGATTTGAACATCTCTGGAAACTGAGGATGTAGAGATGCATGGGGGAGGCTGAGGACCATCTGTAGAAGACTCTGGTATTGTGTAACCGGTTGCTTCTGTCCTCCTTCCTCTAAATACCAATGCTTATTATGCAAGCAGTACTGCTAACAGACTTTGGAGGCAAGCAGAGCAAGGGCTGGATCTTTCACTGCCTGGTGGGGTCAGCGTGCTGGGAATCAGCCCTCTAGGGCTCTGGATTTTGGCTGCATGCTGGTGAGATCACCTGCCTGGTGACCTGTCAGGTCTGCCTGCTGCAGGACATTTGGTACAGCCAGGGTCTCTGTTAAAGTGCAGGTGAAAAGCTTATTTCAAGTTACTCCTCTTAATTTTATTCTCTTTGTTTATCTTTGCTTTACAAACTGAGCCACAAACTCTGCATTGTGTAAATACGTAATTTATTTATTATCTGCTTTAGAATGACAGCAAGGGGAGACCATCAGCAATATTGGCTCCATTCACTAAGCAATCAGTGACAAAAGCAACTGTTGGCATGACCTCCATGGGTAATTTTTGATTGGGAACTCTTTGAATTAAGGCATAATTTGGGTGTGCTTCATAGTGGAGATTTATATATAGATATATACAGATATAGGTACAATTATTTTTTTTTAATAGGGAAGTGATGGTGAAGAGATAAATAGATGGACCCTTGTAATTTGCTTTAGGTTTAACAGGTCCTTCCTGTTCTCAGCAGCTGTACTATAGGTAACTGTTCAGAAGCCTCATGACATTTTTTTTCTGTTGGTAAACAGAGCAGTGAAGCAGAACCCATCTGTTCTTGCTTTACTGGGGACTGCATCAAACACCTCAGTTCTCATTTTGTTCTTATTTCCTATCTCATTGTTCCCACAAGGAGAGAAATGCTCAGTATTGCCCCCATTGCTAGAGCCAAGAGTGAAATCTACAGATGAGATTAACCTGACTGTGATGTAAATTGGCAAAAAGAGAAGTCACTTCTGGAGATGGCAGCACGATCACTGGAACAAAGCCTCTCTTGGAAGAATAACATAAAATACAATAAGAATCTTTTTACACCAATCCACCGTGTTATTCATGTTTGAAATAGGAGCGCATTACACACATTATCATCAAACCCTAATCTAGCACTTGGGTGATATGTACCTTGGATTTGACATGCGTTAAGATTGCTTGCAACGTTCCGCTATTTCTGAGTAGAGTTGGGCAGTGTTTAGTGCTGACTCCTCAGACTTGCTACATCCTGTTCACTACACTGAACAGTTTGAAAGCCAGATGCAAATACTGGGAGACAGAAAACAAAAAAGCTTGGTATTGTAAAGAAAGATGTACCGAATCTGTTGCTTCAGTTTTGGATGTGAGATCTCGTGGCAGCATAGCACAAGGGTTTCTTTTGGAGATGGAAGCCAAGAATTTGCTGATCCTGAGTCATGGAGGACCATGCAGTGGTCAATAAATCACTGTGTTTTCCCATCTGGATGTAGGGATCGCAGCTTTTTGGAGCGAGTGACCTGCAGCCCTGCATGATGTGGGTGCAGCCATGCAGCAGCTCTGGACTGCACAGGGGACAGAACCTTCCCCTACTCTACCTCCGCTGTGTTGACGGCATGATTTAATGCTTTGCCCACAATTTCTCTCCAGTGTTCTACCAGCTTTGTCGAGTCAGAGCATGAGGCTCAGGAGGTTCAGAGTTCCACTGAAGTGCCCCCAGCATCCAGCAGTGCTTGGGTCTGGGGTTTTGCTCACTTAATCTGGAAAGTCGTGTTGGTGGCTGATCCTGCCCCGCTGGTGTTCCAGAGCTGCTTGGCGTTTCACACTGCTGTTTTCTTTCTTTTCGCTAGGGTGCATTTGCTTCACTGTTTTCTGTATGTGCACCCTTCCTGCAGATCCATTGCATGTTGTTAATTATGTTGCAAGCAGTGCATTGAAAAATCAGGTTTATCCACAAAACGGGCTGCATAAAAAATGGGGAAGTCAGTAGCGGTGAGCAGAAGGTGTCTGCTATAATAGAGGTGTGAGCAGAGAGCTCATTTGTGTAAATGCAGAAAGAAACTCACCGCAAATACCAGTTTTTTCCCTCCTCCTCACTTAATTGCATGGAAATTCCTTCTCAATGGAAGGATAACCTTTTTTGAAAAGGCATTCCATGAGTGGTGGCCTGGGAGAATGATCAGAACTTGGATTCTCTCTTTCACCATTTTCAATGGAAACCCAGAATTGTTTCCAGGAAGTTTTTTCACTTGGAAATGCTGAAGTGGGGCAGATGCAGGACCCGTGTATGGTCAAAAAGCTGAGGGATTTTTCAGACCATGTGCTCTGACAGACGTGTTCTGTAGGTACCCTCAGGTTTGACTGTCGGCAGCTGTCCAGATGGCTCTTCTGTGGGACTGACCATGGAACAGGCACCTGCATGGCTGCTCTTGCAGTTCTTGTGGGTCCCCATCAGACCCTGGAGCTTGAAGCTCCCTCGGGCGGTGGTGGCAGAGCTGGGGGGTGGTCTTACAGCGATGTGTGTGCAGAGGGATGTGTTTTGGGGCATGTGGTTTGTGCCACACCTGGACCTCCAAAACCTCCCTGGTGGAATAACTTCCTAGGGCCATACCCATGTGTTGGAGGCAGGCAGGTTTAGAGAGCTTTCCAGCATCTCAGCCTTATCGTGATTCTCAGAAACCAGTGAAATAGGTAAGAAAAGTCAAATTGTGCCATTGCTGATGTCTGCTTTTGTTAGAAAAGACTGAAGCAGGCAATTACCTGATGCCACCCAACAGTGGGAAGTCTCCATAGTGCTTCTCAGTGGCTGCATCACAGTCGGGGACCTTGTTCAAGCTCTGCAGCCATGAGAGCCTGCAGCTCCCCTGCCTCTTTTACTGCTGGGCTATTGTCATATTTAACACCAGTTTCTTCAGAACCCATGCCAGGGCCTGGATTTTCTAGTGGGAGGATAAGCTCCTCCTGGTAGCCAGTTGATGTTGCAGCGCTTGATGCATTTGAGAGCCCAGCCCTGGCAGAAGTCACAGCCAGCACTGCTAGGGAGCGGAGGCTCAGTCGCGAGGGGACGGATGCCAGGGCCTGGTGGTTTCACCCACACAAGATGCTTTGCTACATCTGCTTCATTTCATAGTTCACATTTCGCTTCTAGCTGCTTTACTTCTGGTTTTTTGACGCGGCGAGCTCTTCCAGCAGCCCTTCTGTGGGGCTGCTGTGGACGGTCAGCATTGTGCCTGCGACTTCAGGGAAACTAGTTTCGAAGGCATTCTTCTGTAGGCAGAGAGACTTGCAGAAATAATATCAGCATGTTTATTTGCTGCAGAGTTTGTGGAACCTAATGTTCTGTCTCTTCCTGGCATGTGGTTATTCCAGCATGTTTTAGTTGCATTAAATAGTCAACAAGAAGCAACACAAAGACTTGAGTTACGTGTGTATGGGAGTAATGAGGCAGTCATGGATTGCTCCCTTTCTGCAAAACCTGTGAGTGGCAATCTTTATAACATGCCTTTAGGTAATTATTGCTGTGGTTTAGAGCATTTTAGAATATACTTCTGTGGTGTATTTGATTTTTTTAGTTATGTTTCACTATGGAAGGTGCACAGGAAATGTTTAATGGCCAAGCATGTCTCGGTTGCTCTTTCATTTCTGTTTTTTTTATCAGCAAAATGTAAATCCATGGCTTTCTGACAATGGAGCCATATGGTGACTCTTTCTGACAAGTCGGTTTTGCAGTACAGATAATCCTGGCTGTGCATGAGAAGAGATATTACAGATTATTTTGCCTTAATTCTTGCATTGCTATTTTATTTTTCAGTGCTGGGAAATCATGTATGTGGCTATTTCTGAACCCGGAGGATTGGCTGAATTAAGAATTTATGGAGTATGCTACACTTTAGTGTCTTTACCTTGAGGACAGTTATTTTTCATATGAAATAATCTGTTCATTTGCTATAGCCAATCCCCTTCTTCTCCACTGGCAGACAGTAGCAGCAGATTTGGATACTTTTTAAAGCTGGATAGCATCTTAGTGTGAAGCCTAGCTAAGAAATGCATTTGTATATATCCCCTCCTGCTTCACCAGAAGCTGCAGAGGTAGCTGCAGGAGCTTGAAGTGCCTTGGGCAGCTGGTGGCTGAGGGCTATCTCGGTTCACCAGAGTGGATGCTTTACGCTGATGTGCTGCGCAGAGGGGACAAGGTGGTTTGTTAATCCTCTTCAGTGCGTAAACTAAACAAGGGAGAGTCCTCACAGCTTCTGTTGGACTTCAAAATGAATTAAAAAACCAACCCAAAACATATTTCCAGCCTGTGATTCATAGGGGTCATAGGGTCATTCATGGAGTTCATAGGGAACGCCAAGGGAGTTCTTGTCTTGTATTTGCGAGTAATAGCCACGATCTGGAAGTGTAAGCAGAACATGAGCCTGGGAGTGGAGAGCAACAGTGAAGAGTAATGGGAACCGGGTGCTGGAGACACCTATCAAGTCTAGAAATAATGCCATGAAGCTAATCAAAACTGAGCAACACATCATGAGTTTTCGTGGGTATTATAAGCTACATAGAGCTGGCTGGTAGGCTGTTAAGTCCTCAAGTGTTCCTCCTAGCTTTAGGTGCTACCTGTCAGGCATGACTCAGTGGGGTTTGAGCTGCAGCTATTGCAAAAGCTCTGTAAGCGATAATTAGGGGGTTTTTCAGTTTTACATTTCTGGGTGCTAACAGTTCCTGCAAGCCAAGACCTGAACATGATGTTTTCTAGATGTTTAGAAAAGACATACGAATCAGGGTGTAAATCCGGCCAGCGCAAACGCAGTGTTTGTGTTTCACTTCAGGAGGCAGTGTAGCCTCCACCAGCAGCCTCAGCTGACGCCAAAGGCAGAAACATCCTGTATTTGAAAGACAACAATGAAGTTCTCAATTGTAGCAGGTATAGGCAGATAAACATGCCTGAGGAGTTGTCGTGGTGTAAGCGATGGCTGTTGTGGTTTAAGCCCAACTGGTAACTCAGAACCATGCAACTGCTCACTCACTTCCCCTCTTCACCCTCCACGCCCAGGAGGGATGGGGAGGAGAATGGAAAGAATGTAACTCCCATGGGTTGAGATAAGAGCAGTGCAGTAACTGAGGTGTAACACAAACCGCTGCTGCTACCCCCAAGAATGATAATGATAAGGGAAATAACAAGGGAAGAGTTCACCATCTGCTGACCACTACCCAGCCCAACCCCAGCAGCAATCTGGGCCTTCTGGGTAACTCCCCCAGTTTCTATACTGGGCATGATGTGCTGTGGTACAGAATACCTCTTTGGCTAGTTTGGGTCAGGTGTCCCGTCTCTGCTTCCTCTTGGCTTACCCTCCTCCCTGGCAGAGCATGAGACTGAGAAAGCCCTTGATCGGGGTAAGCACTACTGAGCAACATCTGTCTGGAGCACCTGCTTAAATATGAAGGCGGAAGCTTACCTAAGCAGTGATTTTCTGGAGATGGAAGGGTAAAATTAACCTAGCAGAAAAGTGAATGCAGCAAGTAACCACAAAAACACTATAGACAGTTAATGGCAAAGGATGCTAGAGCTTACAGGAGGCATTTTACAAATGAGTTATTAGAAGACTATCGCTGATGAAAATAAGGGCAAATTTTATCCAGGGATATTAAATCTGAACTTGGCTGAAATTCACAAAGTCAAACCAGCAAACATCCATTTATGCATTGCAATAAAAGTAATTGTGAAGTGCAAAAAATAGTGACAAGGTTAATGTTTTGACTTTAGTGTGAAGAGGAAGAAGAAATGGTATTTCTGCTCTGGCCAAATCATAGAATCATAGAATAGTTAGTGTTGGAAAGAACCTTAAGATCATCCAGTTCCAACCCCCCTGCCATGGGCAGGGCCACCTTACATTAAATCATGCCACCCAAGGCTCTGTCCAACCTGGCCTTGAACACCGCCAGCGATGGAACATTCACAACTTCCCTGGGCAACCCATTCCAGTGCCTCACCACCCTTACAGTAAAGGATTTCTTCCTCATATCCAATCTAAACTTCCCCTGTTTAAGTTTGAACCCGTTACCCCTTGTCCTATCACTACAGACCCTAATGAAGAGTCCCTCCCCAGCATCCCTATAGGCCCCCTTCAGACACTGGAAGGCTGCTCTGAGGTCTCCACGCAGCCTTCTCTTCTCCAGGCTGAACAGCCCCAACTTTCTCAGCCTCTCCATACAGGAGGTGCTCCATCCCCTGATCATCCTCGTGGCCTCCTCTGGACTTGTTCCAACAGTTCCAGGTCCTTTTGATGTTGAGGACACCAGAACTGCACACAATGCTCCAAGTGAGGTCTCACAAGAGCAGAGCAGAGGGACAGGATCACCTCCCTCGACCTGCTGGTCACGCTGCTTTTGATGCAGCCCAGGACATAGCTAGTTTCTTGTCTGTGGGCGCACACTGCGGCTCATGTTAAGTTTCTCATCGACCAACACCTCTAAGTCCTTCTCCACAGGGCTGCTCTGAATGCAGGTATGTAATATGCAGTTGGTGAGCTTTCAGCTCATCATCTGTGTAGAGCCAGGTATAGAAGCTTTCAAAAGTTGAGTTCTCATTAGCTGTCATTAATGAGAGCCTCTGGGGGTCCTGCCCCAGTTACGTTCATATGGGAATGATCCTCTGGGGATGAAGTAATATTGTTACAGCCTTGGTCAGAGCAAGGAGATAGCCATGGTTTCATGGGACATTGTCTGTTGGAAATCTTTGTAGTGCTCAAGTGAAGAAAAATATGTTAAAATCCACAGCTGAGGAATAATGCTGACAAGGGCACTGACACTTAGATTTTAATCGCTCAGTATACACTGCCATGAGCAAGGACAGTGCAGGAAAGTGTCAAGAGCACCTGAACCAACTACAGCTGCACCCATTACTCAGGATGGTCAATGCTAGATTAGATGAAATATGTCTTGAAATGAAGGATCCAATTCCAAATTATCATTTCTTTCAAGAGCAGAGGCTGAATAATGAGCCTAGGTAAACTGCCAAGTCTACTGCAAGTGTCTAATGAGGGCTACTATGGTGGCTAAGCAGATGGGCTTTGAATCACATTTAGCCCTGACTTGCCTTCTGCATCTGGTGCAGCTACAAGTGTCACCAAAATGAACTCTAAGTATGTGATCCGGTATCTGAAAATGGCCTTGAAAGTGTAAAATGTGACAAGGTAGATACTTTGCATCTTAGGACAATGGTTTTTCATGGGAAGTCTCTGAGTCATTAAACTGAAAAGTTCAAACTTGTAATGCTCATCTGGGGTGAGGAGGAGGTTGTCCCATGCACTCACCCCATGTGTGCCAGTATCAGGATGTTGGAGGGAAGGAAAAGAGATGAGGGGAAGTGACCCTCTAGAAAATATTTGCTGTCATTGTGGCAAATTGCTGCCATAAGAAGAGACTGAAAGAAGTGGCAAAACAAACAGAAATAATCTACATGGAATTAAACCCGGCATGGTTTTATAAAGCTAGACCTCAATACATATTTACTTAGTAGATTAGACCAGAAATTCTCACCGTGGGTTTTGCTTGTTCCTTTGCTGAGATTTCTTTGTGTTCGTTTTCCAGTGGGTTGGGGGTTTTAAGAGAGTAGATTGAGCAGTCAGCATGTCTGCTGTGGTTTCTTTGCAGCAGCTTAATGTTAGTGAATGACCAGGGGGAGATTTTGTGTTAAAAATAAAATACATTTGCTATCAACATGTGATTCTGCCAAGATATTCTCAAGAAGGCTCTTAAAAATTTCCATTTCTTCTTGCTTGTAAGTGTAGGAATCACCTTTTCCCCCTTTAATCTTCTGTGTGTCATCATAGTGTTTGCAATTCTGGTCATGCAACTGCAGCGCAGCTGCCTCTCAGTGTGCTGAAGTCATCTGGAAATCCGGTGCAATGTGGGGACCCCGGGCTGTGATGCAGCAGCAGTGCTGGTATGCAGTAAAGGTAGAAAAAACAAACAGAAAGAAAATATTCTGTGGAACAGTTTCCAGATCACATCACTGCCCATGTGCAAAAGCTGACCCTGTATTAGTGTTGGGTTTGAGGTATGTCTGGATATTGGATGTTGTCTTAAGATCTGTGTTTAAAATGAGTGTGAAACAAGGAATGTTGTGGCAGTCAAACTCAGCGTATAAAGTTAGTGGCTAGCATTAGGTGGTCAGGAGGAGAAGAGCTCCATGACTCAAAGGGTTCAAAGGGTATGAACAACAAAGAAACAAAAAAAGAGAAAAGCTGAACAAAAATGTACTAAAAGTACCTGATTCACCATAAAGCAGAGTTTGTCGTTGAAAATGGAGGTAAGTTGAATGTAGTTCTGCAGTATGTCTGTCTCTGCCCCCTCTGTGTGGCTTTTGAATCCACTGGCTCATTTCAGCCAAGACTAACAGAGGCGTAGTCTCTTGAAAGATAGCAAGTTCCCATACGATCAGAAAAGACGCTACCAAGTAGACTGACATCCTGAAATATGTGGTCAGTCCATCAGAGCTCACAGAGTTGGCATGGGGGAAGATGTGTTATGAATACTTCCAGTATGGAAGATGCCAGCCTGAGTACTTAATTGAACACACACTGTCCAACAAGACAGGAATCCGTAGGAGACCACGCCACTCCCAGAATGACTTTTTAATAGTTTAATGTGTACCAGCCTAAGCAGATGATGTTGGAATACAAGTAAAACCCTGCTTTGTGCCGGGGTCAGGGTAGGGGAACGGCTGAATGGCACCAGAGGGGGTTTGGCCTTGGGCTGGTGCTTGGCAGAGCACTCAGCATCACCCTCCCCGAGGTCTGTTATTTGTTTTGAACATTAACTCAGGCAGATTTGCAGTCTGATAGCAATAAAACTGAAGGGGCTCTGGCACTGCATTGTCTCACTTTGGCTTTGTTCCGCAGGGCAGTGCAGCCACATCTTCCCTCCCCAGCTCGGCACGCTAAACATCCTTCATGGCAACGGCACAGCTGTGGGGACCGTAATAACGTTCCAGTGCTCTGCCGAGTACCAGCTGGAGGGACCTGGCTTCATCACCTGTGTTTGGAAAGGGAATGGTACCCAGTGGACAGCCGGAGTGCCCTCCTGCCAGCGTAAGGTTCTTTCCAAACCATTCCCAACCCCTTTAGGCTGCATTGTGTTTATTTTGCCCTGCCTATCTCCTGCATTAGGATTAATTCTAGACATCTGGGCAGAGAAAAAGACAAATTCACTTTCCTTCAAAGTTGCCCTCACTGACTGTAATTGTGCTCCATATGTGTGCTGACACAATTCATTATCAGGATGCAGAAAAGGCTCAGTCAGATTTGTGCCTGGTCTCATGTCACCAGCACCCGCAGCGCTGCGCCCAGAATAACTGTGGCTCTGTAGCTACAAGCTGTACCATTCTTTAGCAAATGTGTAGCTATGAGCAGCTAATGTGCAAACATACTTGCAAAGCCCCTAATCTCCTGGCTTCCTTTCCTGAAGAAACTTTTGGTGCAAAAGAAGCGCAGTGATGCTTTTTGAACAATTCCAGGTTGTTGCCTGTGGGCCGCCGCCTGGGAAAGTTACCACATTGACAAATGATGTTTGAATGGCATCAGGATTAGCTACCTTTCATGCTGTGTTCCTTCTTATTTAATGTGATAATTTAGTTATTACTAATTAGTTAGTAATTTGACTAGGCCCAAGCAAAACATGGTACCTCTGAGCTTTGAGAATCTCTGTTTGTGTCTCAGACCTTGGGTATTTTAAATCACAAGTAGGTTGACGGCTCATATAGATGCTTTGTGCTTCCTCTCAAACTCAGCTATTCTTATATCTTATTTGAGAGATTCCATTAAAGAAAAATGAGAGAAATCCTTCTCTCCAGAGGCTGCAGCAATTTAACACTTTGTGTGGAGCTCAGCTGAACTGTTTCTGGTGCTGATCATGGTGGTGTCTGAAGAACTACAGGAGTTATGAAGTAAGACACGCTTAGTGCTCCAAATGAGTTGGCAGAGATCTGCTTTAGCTGTGCCACACCATATTCCCACTCCTCCTTTTATCTGGGTAACTCAATTCCAGCATCAGATCACTGTGAACACTCAGCCCCGCAGATGTTGTCCCTTCTCCCATCCTGCATCCTTCCCCAAACAGAGGAAGAGCTGTTGTTCACTGCCTGTGAGATAGAATGCAATTACATGGAACTGTCCCTGCTCTAAAGGACAGTTCTTTAAACCCATTTCCCCTTCTCAGTATTTGGTTTTGCAGCTCCAGTCCTTGTAATAATTGTAATATTTGTAAATTGTAATAACATTTTTAATAACAAATAATTGTAATAACAATTGCTTATAAGTCTGCTAGCTCAACTGCATTTGAGGTGCTGACAAAGTTGTGCTTTTTTAGCTACTGCAGCACTCAAGGCATTGTGTTTAATTAATTACAGTGATTAAATACTTATGAACTATTCATTAGTAGCTTATAAACAAGAGATTTTTAAATACCCTAACTGGAGGCTTGCATAGGTCTAAGCCAAAGCCAAGATACTCTGGTATCTTGGCACAGTCTAACGTGAAAGTCCAGTGAGGACTACTGTTAGTAGAATACTACTATTATCAGTGAGAGCTACTATTAGTGGAAGTGGGAATCAGGTAGGTTTCAGGATGGTTTAATGAAAATGTGAATGATGAATTCATGGCTTGACCTTAGAAACATGCTTCTGTGTTTGCTTTGCTGCAGCCATATCAAAATATGAGAGCTTTGGATTTAAGGTTGCAGTGATTGCCTCCATCGTGAGCTGTGCCGTCATTCTGCTGATGTCCATGGCTTTTTTAACTTGTTGTCTTATCAAGTGTGTGAAGAAAAGTGAAAGGAGGAGAACTCAAAGGTATGTCAAGAAATGATTTTTAAACCCAGTGTAAGACTGCACATCAGATGGATCCCAGTGCTGTGATAGCAGAGATCTTCAAAGGACTTGATGCTTGCAACACTGCAATGATGTTAATGACTTAAAATCCTTAATTTGAAGGTCAAGCATTAGGCATAGAAAGACTTGGAATTCAAGCGTATTTAGGCACCTAATGTCTGTTGATATCAGATAACCTCAGTGGGCCTGGGCAGATCTGGACTTATCCAGGATTATGCAGAAGCTGAACATACAAGTCTTATTTGCTGGCGCAGTCTTTCTCACCTTGAATTATTTAACATTGGCTGTGTTTTCCCTTCTTCTCTCTTTCTCTTTTTTCCTTTGCTTTTCTTGAACACTGCTGGGAAAATTAATCTGCCCATGTCGAAACCATCAAAGTCCTCACTGCCTGCAAAGCTGTCACGCGTTGTGCTGGAAGGAGATAGGATTTTGTCTTCTGGCTTGAAGTGCAGGATTAGAAACAGGCACAGGAAGAAGTCAATTTTACCAGTTCAGTCCATTATAAATACTCAGTGTGAAGTGTGGCTGCATGACCACATCTGGCTATATGCTAAAGCCGAGCCACTGTTGCTCATGTGAGCATCCATCCAAAGTGACCTGCTGCAGAATGTTTTCCATGAGTGCCTCTTTCTGATTTTCCTCTCACTCTTCCTGCTCATTGTCCTCATGTCTGCATGCAGCTCGTGGGGGTGGCTGCGCCTGTCCTGTGGTGCACACAGTAAGCTGAACTCTGACTTTCATAGATTCATAGAATAGTTATGGTTGGAAGAGACCTTAAGATCATCTGGTTCCAATCCCCTCCCTCTTCTCGCTTCCGAGAAGTGTTTGGAGTGAGGCAGAGTAGCAGTGGAGTAGAGGGAGATTGGGGAGGACACAGCGAAGGTCTCTGCTCTGAGCTGTGTTTTATCTAGAGCTGCGAGGGAACCAGCTTGGGGGGGAAATTCTGTCATATTGAAATTTGGCTGTAGATACAGATTTTCCCTTGAAAGATTTTGTGAGGCAAAAAAAAACCACCAGTCTTTGGTGTCATTCATAATGTTAGGTAGCATGAAATAACTTTTGAAACGGAAGGGTTGATTGGCATTTTTGGAATTGCCACTTTTTGATAAGACTCTTCATATCCAAGTCCTTGCTTTTCATTTATTTTAAATGAAGCTTTGTCAGTTAGCCACTCACATGACTTTGATAACTTGATATTTTTCTCTCATGAAAGAAAAGCCCTTCACTTGAGGCATTTTGACCTGCTTCTGTCATCAGGCTTAATGTGGTTGCCTTTGCTGGGAGCTTCTCCATTCCCTTCTGCCATCTGTCCTCACTTCACCATCCCCTGAAGGAATTGCTCCAACACGGCCCATCCACGAGCCCTGCTCCTGGAGGAGGGCTCTGGGCACTGTAGACGTTGTGTGGCTTGGTCTTGATGTAGAAAGCACCTGAGATGATGTAGAAACTGTCCATGTCATGTGAGAAAGAGTAGCACATCCCTGTATGTAATATGCCTGACCTGCAAAGCACCAGATGTGGTGGTAGCGTCTCTTTTGTTTATGTAGGTGGGAAATGTGGATTGGCTTTTGGATGCACAAAGCATTAATCTGAAGAGAAGCTGCAGGCTTGGTAACTTAATGCAAAACGAGGATATTTGGTAGGGTATTAGTTAAATAAGTGTCCCTTAGACCATCTCTGAAAGAAAAGGTAGCCTGTACCCGTGGAGTAGGGAGGATGTCCTCACCTTGCTTTTAGCTTTGAAGTCTGCCTGTCTACTTTTCTTTGGCTCTTTGTCTACTTTTTTGTTGATCTAATTAGAAGAGATCACCTCTGCCTACAAAGCTGTCTTTCAAGGTATCTGCTTGATGATCTTTGAAGTGCTATCTTGTGTTTTATCCTTGCACTTGGAGAGAAGAAGGACAAAGGCTACTGAAAATCCTCACATAATTTAGCCTCCTCACAGACCTTGTCCCACTGCATGAGCATAGCCACTGTTTTCTTTGGTAGGAGCAGGATTGCATCCTGAGAGGACAGAAATGACTCCAAAGTCAGCATCACCAGCTCATCAGCTCATGTGAGTGCCTGTGATTGTGGGAATCTTCGACTTCTTTTGCAAGCAAGAAAAGAAATGATGATTCCCCCCTCACCCCAGGTTATAGAGAGCAGCATGAAAAGCACCTTGAGTGCTTCCAAAAGGAAATCAAATAAGCCCTGCTCTTCACAAAGGCAACATTGCCATTTTTAAGTCAATTCATTTTTTCAGCCTGCCCGGTGATTTGAACCTCAGCAACAGCAGAGCCGCAAAACATCGCAGAAAAGGCTTTTTGGCTTTTAATTCTGAAATAATTGATTCCGTAAAGTGGGGATGGGCTGAGGTCTTTTCCATGCACAGGATCTGCCCTGACGTGTGTCGGCGATAAAGGTCTGTGAGAAAACTGACACCACATCACACCTCGGGTGACTTTCACTGTTAGCTGTAGTCTCAAAATCCACTGAATCGCATTGATACCATTATTGGGGTTTTGTCCTTGAACTATCCACAGGTGCTTTTTTTGGTTAATTGCATGGGGTTTTTTTTGAGGAGTGGTTGATAATACTTAAAAATACCACTATTGTACAGAATAAAATCGATGCTATTTAAGAACACACCACCACCACCATCACCACCTTAAGCTATTTAAGCAGCTATGTAAGTCGCTGGAAATTTGCCTTGCAGTTGAAGTTCAGCTATGTGTTTTAGTGCAGTCGTCAGTAAACCTGGATTTAGATTTAAACTCTAAGGAGTCAAGGCTGTGGTCAGATAAAAGCTCAGAGATACAGCTGTTTATCACAGTAATGTATTGTATCCCTTGCTTTATTCACAGAGATATGCAGCTGTGGTACCAGCTCAGAGCTGAAGAACTAGAGCACATGCAAGCTGCTTACTTTGGGTTTAAGGGAAGAAACAATAACAACAATAAGAAACTCAGGAATAAATCCGTCTTCGATGATGTGACTAACATGGCATACGATAACCAAGGCTTCTACAGGTAAGGCTATTAAAATACAGTGGGTTTGAATAAGTTTAACATAGTTTAGAAAGAAAACACCTTGAGAATGAACTTTAAAGGGATGCCCTCAGAGAACATCTGATGCCAGGGAATTGTCAGGCCTTGTTCTTGAACTTACCTGTCTTGTGGGCATTAATGTTGCTGAAAGGAGAGACAACAGAGAAGCTGAGCCTGACCTCCCTTCTTAAAGCTTCCTCCATCTATCCCCAGTAGTGCTTGGTGAAGCCTGCTCTGTGGGGCAGGTTGTACCAGATTAAATGGAGAGAGGTTTTTAATTGGCTTTGTTAAACTGATGCTAAGCTCCATCAGGAAAGTCACCACTCTGTGTGGGTTAGTGGTATCAAAGTGCCAGCTCTCCTAAGAGCCTTAGGGGAGGGGGCAGCCCGGAACACTTTGGGCTGTGTAGGCTCAAGGTGAGTGCTGGGCATTACTCTTAATCCCTCGGTGACCATGAGAGCTCCCTTTCAGCAACCCTCTTTTGTTACCAGGGCGTGCAGGGCAAGCACTGCAGGATCCTCACCTGTGAGGCAGTGCAGGTGTCCCTGGTGAGGGAGCCCAGCCCAGCCCCTGGGGGATTCCAGGGAAGCATCCATGCTGAGATGAAGTGTGCATTGATGGTGGCTGATGCAGGCATTTTTGGGTCAGTCCAAAATCACCTCTCAAGGTACCCCAATGTGTTATTCTGGCTGTGTTGCCAACAAAAAAAATCAAGAAAAACTAATAAATCATAGAATGGTTTGGTTTGGAAAAGACCTTAAGATCATCCAGTTCCAGCCCTCCTGCTGTGAGCAGCTGTGCCTCACCCTAGACAGCATTGCTCAAGGCTCTGTCTAACCTGGCCTTGAACATTGCCAGGGATGGAGCATTTACCTCTTTTTTAGGCAACCTGTCCCAGTGCCTCACCACCCTCACAGGAAAAAACTTCTTCCTTATATCTGATCTAAACTTCCCCTGCTTAAGTTTAAACCCGTTACCCCTTGTCCTATCACTACAGTCCCTAATGAAGAGTGCCTCTCCAGCATCTTTGTAGCCCCCTTCAGACACTGGAAGCTGCTCTGAGGTCTCCATGCAGCCTTCTCTTCTTCAGCCCCAGTGTTCTCAGCCTGTCTTCATACAGGAGATGCTCCAGCCCCTGATCATCCTCGTGGCCTCCTCTGGGCTTGCTCCAAGAGCTCCATGTCCTTCGTATATTGAGGACACCAGAACTGCACACAGTGCTCCAAGTGAGGTCTCACAAGAGCAGAGTAGAGGGGCAGGATCACCTCCTTCAACTTTCTTTTGATGTAGCCCAGGACACGGGCGGTTTCTGGGCTCAAGCGCACGCTGAGGCTGGCTCATGTTACGTTTCTCATTGACCAACACCCCTAAGTCCTTCTCTGCCTAAATGTGAAATTCTAATTGCTGTTTTGCTGTCACCATTCCTAGAAACACAGTCACTGTGTCTTTTCTATACCTTGGGGTCTACTTTGCCATCATGTATGACAATATCCTTGTTTGCAATCCTTGTTTGCTTTTAATTCACTGCTTGCTTATACAGCTTTTATGTAAATACAGCAGTATTTGTGATTTCTAGCAGTTGCCTGCAGAAAACAATTTTATGCAGATTTTAAACCTACTTCCATGTCACAGTGCACTGAAAATTATATTCTAACGGAGCACTTGCACACAAGTCTGATGGCTGCGTAATCAATTCCTAGCTTTGGGTGGCTGCAGAAAGATGTGTCCAGGTCATTAAACACAGCTTATAACCTAAACAGCTTTTAGAAGACTCAGGATGCATTTTTTCATTTAGGGTAATTTCAATCTGCTACAATGTTAAAATGTTTTGTGTAAGCGTAATCTGCTTTTAAAACAACATAGATAAAAGGGCTGTGAAGGGCTATAAACAGAGGTTAGTGATCTGCTGGAGCCTCAAGCTCTGATCTGCAATAAGATACCAGACAGGCGGTTCTTATCTGCACCACTCCACGGAGCTGAAGCTGCTGTGTTATGTTTACAAACTTCTGTACACCTTTTCTTAACTGCACATAGCAGGGAATATGCAGTTCCTCTGGATAAGGAGCTTCAGTCAGGCCCAAAATCAACAAGTTTATTATTTCTTTAGAATGTATAAACTTCAGTGGGGAGCAATACACGTGATGTGTTAAACACTGGTGCCCCTACCCGCCTCCTGATGGGTGAGGGCTGCTATTAATCAAGGTCTACTTTATTTCCACCATGCAGAGGGGATGTGATCCTGGCTAATCACTACCCAGAGCAGAATTCCACAGAGAGAGCGGGTGTATTAGTCTGTGCACCCCAGAGCCATCTTGCACTTGGAGAACAAGTGCTGCTTCTAATCCGAAGTGGGAATGGCGCTGAAACTACGGCAGGCTGAATATAACTGTCTTGGAACTGCTCTAGGAATGGGGGTGACCTTTCACCAGTTTGTACCTTCTTCCCTTTCTTCACTCAAATAAGATCTATTTAATCAAGGACAGTAAAAGATGTTGAACTTCTATTGCTTAATTCTGTTTAGTGGATATATGCTCAGGATGATGTGGGAATGCTGCTAACCTTACTTCATGCCAGCTCTTGAAGACAACAAATGATCTGTCAGCTTTGTGTTTCACTTGCAAGGCTTATTGTTTGTGTGTAGCAAATTAGGCTAAGTTTCTTCATCCTGTGCTCATCCAGCTTACTAGGAGCAGCAGGACAGTGTAGGCAAATCCCTGGCTTATGCTGGGAAGACGAGTGTGGAAAGGACACGTCCACTCCCTGGGTTACTTCTGCAGTACCTTTCCCTGTTCAAGGTGAAGTGGATGTGTTGGCAGCCTGTACTTGGAAGAAATCTCTAACTGTGGGAGTGTTGCTATAGTGGTGGAGCTGTTATACTATCGGTTGTCCAAGGAAATGAAGGCATATGATGCAGTTGGAAGAAAAGCAGCGAACCTGAGGGAATCCAAAGGAAAGATTCTGTCTATCGATCGCTGTGTGCATGTGAACCAAAGTGTGTGTTCATGGTCACAAACAATCCAACAGATAATTTAACCAAGGCTCCTCAAAGAATGTTCAGACTTGACATTAGGAAGCATTTTGTTACAGAGAGGGTGCTCAGACCCTGGCACAGGCTTTCTGGAGAGCTGGTTGATGACCCAAGCCTGTCAGTGGTAAAGTCATTGGCTCAATGCCCTTAATAACATGCTGTAACTTTCGGGCATCCCTGAATTGGGAGAGGATTTGGGCAGTTGGGCTCCATGATTATTGTAGATCACTTCCAACTGAAATGTATCCTATCCTATCCTATCCTATCCTGTTCTGATCTGTTCTGTTCTTGTATTAATGTTTCAGACATTTGGAGGACTTTGTGCAGTGACATTGCTAGACCTCTGACCAAATCAGAAAGCCTGCATTGTTTTTCTAATGAGGAACTGTCCTAAGAGGCATGGGAGCTGATTGTTTTCTCCCTGCTTTATCAGGGCTGCAGTACATGTTGTTCTCTGTGATACATCTATGGGAAGTGGCGGTGCAGCCCACTTAGGAGGGAAAGGCTGAGAGATGAGTGGTGCCTTTGTCTGAGAAGGGAGTGGGTGGAAGCCCGGCAATTTCAGTCATTTTTACAATAGTATTTCCTTTTCTTAAAGAAAACTGTTTTGCTCCTTCTTCATGTAACGTATAAAGTATCTGGAAGAGTTAGAATTCCTCCACCCTTGAAGAAGACCATTTTGAGTATATCTTAGCCAGTTTTTTACTAGATCTTAGCCAGTTTTTGACTAGAAGAGGATGTAGGTCATGCTGCTTTTCAGACTTAATTGGAATATATTTAGAGATTAACTAGAGATTAACATTTTGATTCACCACTTCAAGGATCAAAGATACAAAGATCAGGTAAGCCAATAGAAAATAAAGTGAAAAGCCTTTTTTTTTTTAAGACAGGTGAGATATTTGTTATGGTTTCCACAGTCATTTAGGATTAAAAACCAGTCATCTGTTAAAGCAGTACCTTAGTGTGCCATTGAGATAATTGTGGCTGAAACAAGGTGACATAATGTGGATGCAGAACGCTGATGTATACAAATTATAAATACTGTAGAAGCTGAGCTGTTGGACAGTAGGAAGCTCTGGACCCGTCTGTCACAAAAAGATCTTTTTCCCCTCATGTTTGAAACATGGAACAAGGGTGATGAATATATAGTTTTGCAGGGAAATGTTGAATTTTAGTGGCAGCTACTCTAATTATAATGAGCCCCATTCTGTCTTCTTGACTGCTTGAACAAATTGCTTAAAAATGCTGAGAAATATGTCTACACATACCTGGGATCGTTAACTACAGAGTGCAGTCACTGTTCATGGCACCTCTTTCATTTGGATGCAAGGAATCACAATGAGGATAAAAATACCAATTTTTGGCAGAAAGTCTTATATGCGCTGCAGGCATTTACAGCATATCTGCTCCTTTAGAATATTTGAAGAGCTAACTGATGTTGAGCAGGGAAAGACAAGTTACAAGGCATGGGGCTGCTGGGAGGGATGCGTTCTCCCCAGTGTTGCTTCTCAGAAGCTGAGAACATAGAGCAGAGATAGCAGGTTGCTGTATGATGCAGAGGTTTGAGACAGATCAGCTGAAGGAAAGGGTCTGTCAGCTATGGGAGGGAGATTAGCTGCAGCTCTGGGCCACAGAGTTAGAGAAGAACAATGTGCATGAACCTCCAAAACAGCCCCGGGAAGGTTGCTGGGCAGAGGCAGGGCTTGTCAGCTTGGGGATATATTGGGAACAGCTCACACAGCCTGACTGCAGTGTGTATCAGGAGAAAAGCCTAAACCCAGGAAATTGTATTCTCCCTTTAACATTTTAAGATTTAAACCACTTCCCAATTCTGCACGGGAATAAAACCAGGACTGTTGGCATCATTCTTCCAAAGTGAGAGACCTCAAAGAAGCAGAGCGCACCACACCTGCCTGGGGTCAGATGGGCACCAGGGATGCCCAGTGTTGCACAGGAGCTGACATTTGAAATGCTGTGCTGTGTTTAAGAGGTTTTTTAGAGATGGGTGTGTTCCTCATCAGGATATGTTATTTTTGAATCGGTTATTTTCTTATGAAGAATCTTGCCTGGCCCTGCAGTAATCCACCTCTGGAACAATTGCTTGGGCAGCCACCATCCAAGGCAAACAGTCCTCTTCTTCAGCCATGGGGGAGAGCTTCGATTTGGTCAGGTGCCTGAACAGGCAGTGACAGGCACAGGGCAAAATATCCATAAAGAGAAAGTAAATGACAGCTGTCCTTCCTCTATGCCAGTTTGAGTAATGTTTGAGTAATTCGGTAATGCCTGAGAGATGGAGGGGAATGACAGTAAGAGATGACATTAAAGAAACTGGTGTTGAAAAGTGGTGTGACCTTAACGCAGGCATTGACGTACATCACCCTGTGGATCAGCCATAGCTGTTCCCCACGCAGATGGTTGGTGCAAGTGGGTTGAGGCAGTTTTGACCTCAGACTCCCCTGCCTGGAATAAGCCTTGCCTGGGTCCCAAACTGAATTAGCAGCCTCCTTTTTTCCATTGAGTAGTCCTAGCCATGCCTCCAGGAGAAGTCATAAAAATACACACAGTCTAGTGTAATGATTGTGAGAGCAAACAGAAAGCATTTTTTGGCATGCAAAGGCATGAAAGAAGTGGACATTCCACTGTTTGAGCCATAACATATTTATACATCTGCAGCATGTGCAGAAAGATAACTGTCCCAAGAGAAACCAGGTCACTAGTAATAAGAAAAAAGCTGAGAGCTCATTTCAGTTTGCATCAGCTTCCTTGTTATAGTACAAAAATAGTCACACATTGGGAAGCCTCTACTTTCTTAGCATAACAGCCCTGTAACCTGTCCTGAAGTAGATACCCCATTGACTCAGTGAAGTGCTGTTATTTTGCAAGGGAGAATTGATGGTCCAGTATTTTCTACCTGCAGGGAGAACTGACTTTAGCTGTGGGCTAACTCCTTTTCATCCTCTGTCAGCTAAGATGACAACCAGAAAGAAAGTAGTCCAGCTTGAAAATACATCTGAAGGCAGCAAAGAAATTTGGTAATGCCCCCCACCCCCAACCCCCTGTGTTGAACCACTTGGAATAAGTTGTGCATTCAAAATCTGGGCTGTTTTGAGGTGAATTATTTTTCACAGCTCTAGGCCAAGTTATAGAACACTCTCTATGATGTAGCTGATCTGACTGCAGGAGTGAGTCCAATGAAAAGCCCATGTCTCGGTAGGTTTAAAGTCCTCCTTTCAGCTGGAGCATGTTATCAAGAATTAAAAAAATCCTCCTGCAGAGAAACAGGAGAGTGTGTTCTCCCACAGAGATATTTTTAGTACCTGAAATGTTTGTACCAGAGCTCTTTCTGACTACAAGATGCATTACAAGTGTACCTGGCAAAAAGCAAGTAAGGGCAATCCAACAACAAAAATGTCCATGTGAAAGGGGTTTGGAAAGAAAACCCAAATCCATATGCTCTGAGGAGAGGCACATCGGCATTTGCAGTCAGTCCAAGAAACCATATGCAAGGTTTGTGAATTTAGCTCATAACTTTGGCCTCCACAGTAAAATGAAATGTGTTTTCTTTTTCTCTTTAATTTAGTGGCTATAATGGTTGAAGTTTTCCACTACCTTCTGTAAGGGGTTGCAACGAAGGTGCAAGTCAGAAACTTGTGTTCCTCTAAAAAATGTTCATGTCTGTCCAGGCTTGCTGAGGAGCATGGCTGTAAGGCCAAGGACTGTCTAGCAGTATGAATGAGATGGGATGGGACGCCTGGCTGCATTCCTACCTTGCCCTGTGCCCCCTTGAGGCCACTTTCCCAGCTGATTTTCTCTTCTGAACACCTAAGTAGAAAAGATTTAAAAGCTGAAGGATCTGATGCCTTTCCTAGATATAAGGCAGAAGTTCTTCCCTGTGAGGGTGCTGAGGCGCTGGCACAGGGTGCCCAGAGAAGCTGTGGCTGCCCCATCCCTGGCAGTGTTCAAGGCCAGTTTGGATACAGGGTCTTGGAGCAACTGCTCCAGTGGAAGGTGTCCCTGCCCATGGTAGGAGGCTGGAATTGGATGAGCTTTAACGTCCCTTCCAACCCAAACTAGCCTGTGATTCTATGGCTGTATGTAGATTTGATTTACCACAGTGAAAGTGGACAACACTTGAAGAAATACAAGTTGCTGCAAAGCTTGATAGAAAATGTAAATAGAGCAAGAAAAACCCACTAGGACACCTAAAATATCATCAGAGGGAGAATTAAGGCTTCAAAACGTCTTCTACAACAGTGACTTACTGCAAGGCTGTTCGAGGTCCTGGGGAAACCACTTCGGGTGGTTTTGAAGGCCAGCGGTCTCCCAGAGAACTCGACACTTCACTCTCTCCAGAAGATCCACCCATTTGCTTTTACAATTAGCCTCCGTCAGCAGTTGCTTCTGCTGGTCTGGAAGCTCAGGTGTGCAGAGCTCAGCACCACGGGCTCCTGGTGCCCAAGGCTGTGGTGCATATGCGGGACTGTATGTCTGTGGAGGTTGGATATGGCCACCCATGATCAGCTTCAAGGCTTCAATTGCAGAGAGCCAGCGGCGTCTGCTGCCTGGGCTGCAGGAGGAGATGTAGGACCCATTGTCACTGTGGTGTTTAATACTTCTCTATATAAAGCATCTGATGAAATGGCTGCAAAGACCAAATGATGCATTTGATACAATTGGAGTTAATTAATACAGTTCCTCACCCGTGTGGTGGTTGATTGTGTGACACTTGGGACAGGAGAGAGGCAGTTTTCCTTTTCAAGCTTTCACATCGTCTCATCCTGTGAGTTGTCCCACCTTGAGCTTCTCTATTCATGAAGGATTTTCTTGTTTGTTATTACTGTGCTCGGTGTTCCCCACCGCCACCTTGCAGAGACTAACATCTTCCAGAACCTTTTGACATGCATGTTTCAAAGAGAAGTCAGGCTGGGGAAGTGAGCTGCAGTTTAATCTCAGGGCCCTGCCACAAAGGGTGGAAGAGCAAGCTGCTAAGACTGATTCCTGAATTCTAATCTGAATTGTCATCCCAGTGAGCGCAGAGGGGGTGTGCACAGCAACATGTACTTTTCATAAAGCTTCTGTTATTATTTTCATAATGCTTCCATGATTCCCCCCCAGTCCCGTACAAAGTCACCAGACACACAGTAACATCCCCTCCTGTCCACCAGTGCAAGAATCTCTGCTCGGACCCAGCAGCAGCACCAGGCAGCATTGTGGTAGCCCCAGTGCTGTGAGTTCTCACACTTCTCAGATGCCCCATTAACTGTGTTTTCCCCTTCAGTTAGGAACAGCTCTCAAATTACCAAGCGATATTCTTGTGCATCCTCCAAAGCCCACTGACTTTGGAGATGGTATGGTGGCTGTTCTTCTCCCTGGATGGGAGCTCTGACTTTATCTGTCAAATAAAGTCTGTCCTGGTCAAATGTGTTGTGCACCTAGCATCCTTGGGTGAGTTTGCATTTCCAGGTAAGAGCACAGGGAGGTCTTCTAATCCTCTTACCATGACTTTTAAAGTAGCCCCAGACACTCCTGGAAACTGGAGTTCAGGAAAGTTGAAGCAGTTGTTAAAAAGTCACACTTCCTCAGGCCAAAGCACAGAGCTCTTGAGGATGAAAGTGCAGACTGAAGGCCAGGTCTGACTGATAGCCTTGTAGGCAGAGAAGAGCTCACTGTGTGCTCATCTGTCCCTGTTGACACTTCAGCCTTTTTAATAGCATTTCTCAACCTCCACTTAGGTGGGACTCCACTGACTTCACTGTCCCTCTGACATCCACAGGGCTCAGCATAGTGCAGTGAGTGGAGGGTGCCTACTGCCACCTCATCCTAGTTCCCGAAATGGGAGGAAGAGGCTGCTTAGCCAGGACTGTAGTTGTCTTTCAGGCACAGTTTTAGCCAGTCTAGGTTTTTGAGTTGCTGGTGGATTGCGGGCAATTGCAGAGATTCACAGTACAGAGTTTTATAGGAGAAAGAGTCAGAGTGGGATGAATTCATCCCAGGTAAAGTATATTTATTGCACCATAACCAGAACACCTAGATTTGAACTATAATCCTGGCAGGGCTAGTTGCAAAGGCTGGGGCTACCCCATGCTAAACTTCATCCCAGTTCTTCTCCCTGGGCAAGCTCTTTTGATTTGATTTGATTTTGTAACTATTGATACCACCTCAAGAAGACAGAACTGAGTTCCACCGTACTATTAAAAATAAGAAATGCACAGTAGCAAGTGTCTCAGAAGATTTTCTTTCAGCAGTGAGATCTGCAGTGTTACCTCATGCAGCTTCTTTTCCCTCATGGCAAGGCACAGGGGTACTCAGATAGGTGTTCTAGTGCCCAGCACAAAGATACCTGAGGGCTTGTTGATGCACCAAGAATAAAAGACACAGTTAAAACAGTACAGGTCAATACAAAGTGTGTCAAGTGACCACGCTGGGCTTTTTTAAGAAATAGATGAGTTTGCTGTTATCTGAGTTACAGGTGGGTAAATTGTGTTCATCTGAGCACCACCTTGATAAGTATATTGAGACTATGCTGATGACAGTGCCTTCTTGCATCAAATGCAGAGGTGCTCTAAGATGCCTCTGCACTATCTGACTGTAGCTTATGCCCCAGATAGTTTTGTAATACAGCTTTCCAGTGAAGAGCAAGATTCATTCTCCTTTACAGGAGATGTATTTGCACCCAGTACCAGAACACCAAGACCTTGGTTATTTAGTTTTATCTTCTGTTATTCCCCTGTGGTTTCTATATATGTGCACTTTTTGTGTATGAGCATTTCCGCTGTCTGGCTTTCTGCAGCAGACAACTGCATAATGTAACTTGTTTCCTGACCAGCTTTACACGTACAAAAGGATAAGGCCACCCTGTCCTGGCTGTGCAGGGTGTGCAGGCTGCTATGCTCAGCAGTGGCAGTGTGAGGCAAGAAACTTCAGCATCTACCCTGCGTGCAGGCAGCTGCTGTGGAGTAAATGGTGTTTTACAAAAGCCCACATGCTCAGACCAGAGTCATCTGGCACAAGCCCCAAAGGGCCATGTCTTACCTGCTTCTGGTCCACAGCGCCGTGTGTCTAAAGCACACTGTATGTAGCATGCCTCCAGCAGCAGCGTGCAAGCACAAGCTTATTCCCACATCCCATTTTCCTGTGTGCAGTTTACTGAGCATCTTTTCAGGAACTCTGCCTGTCTCCGGCTGCCGCTGCTCTGCCCACACCATCCACCACTGGGTGGTTTGCTGCCTGGGGCTGCAGCCTGTCTTCCCACTGCTGGCAGACCTCCTTTCCTGGTGTGGGAAGGATTAGTGACCACCAGAGCTGCTGGAAATGCGGAGTCTCAGCCTGCAGTCCCTTCTGGGAGGGCCAGGCAGTAGCCAGACTGGGCAGTCAAGGGTTAGCACAAGGCATGATGTGACTGCACTGCATCAGCATCACTGGCAGCTCTGCAAATAACACCTCAAATCCTGCTGAGCCCAACTGGTTCTTGTGATCCCAGCAGTGCTCTGCTAACCACGCACAGACTTCCTTCTGCACCAGTCCCAGCATTCAAGTGTTTGTAATATTCTCCAGATAGCATAGCATTAAATTGAAGCTGGGGACTCACTTGATGGAAAGCAAAGAACGTCTGCCCCAACCCCAAATAACAGCAACATCACAAGTCTTTTCAAGATCTGCATCAGCTTTTACAGAGACACAGTTATTTGCTCCACTGCTGCCACCTGGTTTTAATGCTAGAAGTGAGTCCTCACATAACAGCACAAGGTTTGCAAAATGCCTGATGTGCATAATGAACTGAATGAGGAAGTTCTGTATCCGCACCAGAGCAAATGAAACAGAAATAACTTTTCCTTCATGCTTGCAGGTTCCAGGAGGAGGGGACTAGGGACACCATGGCTCCTGGGTGTTGCAAAGACAACAATCATCCTCCTAAGTTGACCAAGAGCAGTAGGACACTGATGAAACAGGCTGTACCAGGACACAACACTGCAGTACAGACAGTGAACTCAATACTTCTTGTTGAAGTCCATGGACATAAGGACAGTTTTAATAAACTGAGCTCTCAGATACCTGCTGCTGTCTGAAACACAACTGCTCCTTTGCACCCAAATGAAATCGAAATATGTGCCTTAAAGAGAACATAGAGAGTGAATTATTCATATGAATTTGAAAGTTTTCTATATTCCGAGATGGTTATTTAATAGAAATGCTTCAAGTTATGATACAAATGAAAAAATGAATGTTGAGGCTGATAGTCCATTCTCTATGGTGTGCTATGTCTTGTGACCATGGCAAAAGCAAAATCTTCTGTACATCCAGAGGGAAATGGTAGCCAGTTTGTATATTTGCCTCATACAAAGTTACTGATAATAATTACACATCTGTAAGATTGCAACCTTCTTTTAACCATTGGTTTTTGTAAGCATTTCAGAATGAAAAATCCCTCATATTTTTACACAGTAGTATAATAGAACTACAATAAAACTTTGTTTTTCAGTAAAAGCCCCCATTGCTTGGTATCAGGAAGGCCTTTTTGTTGAATCCTTGTGCTCTGCATTTCAAGACCACATGTGATGGGGCGCAGCCAAGGCACAGCTCTGGATCCACCAGCCTGTGGGATGGAGGAGGTCCTGCCATGGGCACTGATGGCCAGTGCATGCCTGCAGGTGGAAAGGTTGTCCAGGGCATCACTGCAGCATCCCCATGAGAGCACTGAAGGGTGATCCAGTTTTGGGAAAACCTGCCTTCTTTTCCAATTATTAATTTGTTTGCTGTGTGAGGAAACAAGGTGGGTTTTTTTTCTTGTTTTGTCCATTTTGAATAGCTAAGTAACTGATAGGGCTCTGATTCTGCTGTTTGTATGCACACACATATATCTTATAGATAGTGTACTGTTATTTTTGTTCAAGTTGAAGCCTTATTTATTCTCTTGTCATCATCTGTCTAATGGGTATTGTCACATTCCTGTCATGATGGAAATACGACCTTATTGGAAGATCCAGTTAACTGTTTTATTGTATATCCTGCTTGTTATGAATCAGGTATCCTTTTCAGACCTTCAGTTCTGAAATTCAAATTATTGTAATTTGCTGTCTGGCCTAAAAATGCCCTGTTCCATCCTGACCGTACTTGGCAGAGATCAAAAACACATGCTTGAAATTCAGCTCTGTGGAAGTTGCAGCAAAGGAAGGGTTTGGGTTTTTTTTGTTCCTGTAAGCTTAGTTCTTCTATACAACAGGTTGTACCCCTGCAATGCACTTCTCAATATATGCTGTCAAAAGGAGAACGGAGATAATTCTCAACACTTGTTCCAGTTACGTTCTCAATTCATTAAATCAATACTGCCCAGTGATTACCAGGAGATACTTGTGCTGTGAACCTTTTGCCTGCAGTGTTTCGGAACCCTGCCAGACTCAACCAGCTTCTGTAACCAGGTATGCTCCTGCATCCCATGTGCAGCGTTCGCATCTCACTACATGGGGCTGGCACCAGCTCCATTGCCCCGCTGCTGGCACCCAACTCTCAGGATTGCTGCCAATGTTGGGGAGGATGCAGAGGGGTCAGAATATTTTGAGAAGATCATAGAATCACAGTTTGGTTGGGTTGGAATGGACCTTCAAAGCTCATGCAGTCCAATCCCCCTGCAATGAGTGGGGACATCTTCAACTAGATAAGGTTGCACAGAACCACATCCAGCCTGGCCTGGAATGTCTCCAGGATGGGGCATCCACCACCTCTCTGGGCAATCTGTGCCAGCATTCTACCACCCTCATTGTAAACAATTTCTTCCTCACATCTGCAAGGATATGAAATCTCTGCACAAAGCAATGCACTCCACCTGTCACAGTGGCAGCCCTTCCTCACTGCTGGTGTCAGGCTCTCTGGCAGGACAGCTGGGAATGGCTGGGCTCCATAGGAAGGCACTTCTGGATCGTGTTTGAGAGGAGGGCTTGAACAGCAGCAGTGGTGAAACTCTGCAGGTTAGTGAAAATAATAACCAAGTGTGTGAAAGGAGCATAGAGATGAACAAAGGCTGGGAAAATCAGCCAAACATCTGAGCTGCTCTTATACACATGGCTGGTACATCAGAATTAAATGCAAAGGAGTTAGAGACTTTCCACATTATGAAAGGTACAACTCAAGAATTACTAAGTGCTTGTGGAAGAAATTACAGGACTAGGATCTTGCTGTGGTAAAGGATAACTTGTTTCAGGTAGAACACGTGAGAAGAAAGGTCTGTACATTCTCTGAAGTTCAGCAAGAGGTGAAATGCTCATTAATGGATGCCTGCCGTTGGAGAATGAAGGGCAAAGGAGCGTGGTGATCCTGCAGTTGGGAGAAGGAGCTGGGAGAAGTCTACTTGGGGAAGTAACAGAGCCATCTTTAATACTGGGTGGCGTTGTTAGTCTAATTCTCTGCTGGAAAAGCGTACAGTCATCAGGAGTTCAAATATACCTCTTGGTGACCGCTTTATGTCTGGACATGGTGGGGAGTGGGGTCACAGTTGCTTCTGACTACAGCAGGGGAAAACTTGTTAAAATCAAAAATGGCATTGGGTGGATGTGAAAATAAGTGACATCACAGTTTAAAGAAAAGGGGGAAGAGCAGCAGAATAAGGAAAATGGACTTCAAAAAGGCAAAATTCGACATACCAAAATAACAAGGACTTGAGCAGAAACAAGCTGATAGATGGTGTGCAGAAGAGCTGGCCGTCAGTATCAGAGGCTGTTTAAAGGCATGCCAGAGAGACCCAATGCAGAGGACAGCAAAGACCTGATACAGCTGCCTTAAGAATGCTGAGAACATGAAAGTCAGAGTGGAAAAACTCAAAAAATGGAAACATGGCAGATGACTGAGGAGCAGCACAAAAGGGGTGAGTAGAGCTGTTCAGAAAGGTCAGAGGCAATGTGAGTTACAGCAAGCAAGGGAAATGAGAGAAGATAAAAATACAGTGGAAGAAACAGAGTGAAACTACAGGTAAGGTACTTCTTGGGAAAAGCAAAAATGGACTCAGAGATGACTGCCACTTAGTGCCTATTTTGGATCAGGCATCATGGAGTTCACTGGTTTTAGCACAATGAACTTTAACTTGGGGCTAGGATTGCAGCCTAGAATAAAGCAAGAACATCACAAATATTAAGATAAATTTGATTCCATGATGGAATTCATCCTAAAGCACTAAAGGAATTGGGTAAGCAATACTTGAACCATCATTGATACAGCTTCAGGAAACTGAAGAGACAAGGGAGGTCTTAGAAGATGGGAAAGGGCAAATCTAACTTTAACAAAGGGAGAGAACCTCATGTACCAGAATGAAGGTGCTTCTCGGAAACCCAGGAAGAGTGTAGGCTGAATGATTAAACAATCAGTTTGCAAAGAAAGCGCATCTCAACGTAGGATGAAACAGAGTTGTAGGCATGGGAGGGAACTACTCTGTTCTACTGGTAATATCATGCCTCACTTTTTAAAAGCAAATAACGTAAAAGTGTGAAGGATGGCCCAGTTATGCTTCATCCTGCCTCTCTGAGCTCTTTTGAATTTCCTTCCTCTTCCACATCTCTGCAGTTACATTAATCCGATTTCATGATTTAGTTGCTGGTGTTTTGATTTTATTATGTGACTTTAAAATAGGATAATATGATTGCAAGTCACTGAGTGAAAGAAATTCACTTGTTGGGATGCCTGGGCCAGCACACTGCATGAGAAGGGAGACCAGTTACCCTGATGAGGCCAATCTGAGTGATGTTTGATGGCAGAAAGCAAAACCTTGAGGTGAGAAGCACATTGATAGCCATGGAAAGCAACAGAGAAGGCAGGTAAATTTACTGCCTCTGTGCCAGAGCCTCAGCTTACTATCATTTATTTAGCCATCTAATGCAAGAGGCAGCAAAGTTACAAGTTAAGGAAACAACACCCATACTGTATTTGTAAGATTTATGGCTCTGTGCTTAGTTTATGACGGCTGCACCCCCTGGAGCTAGCTTTACTGCTCATGTAAACAGTACTTACTGTCAGCAGGAAAATAAGTGCTGTACAGGAAGGAGATAAAAGCAGCTGAGAATCTAAAATAGACATTTAAACCTTGTAATTTTTAAGTTAACCCTTAAATGTTTGCCAGCCAGTAGTTTCAAATAGATTCAGGCTCCCATTTCTGCCACAGAGGACTTGCATTTCCTTGTGCATTTTATGGAACTGGTGTGTTGCACTTAAAGAACAAGTTAAAATGCTGCAAACTGCACAATCACATGACAGCCCCCTCCCTGCAAAGATTCTTATAATTTATTTGATTATGTGACAGTATAACAGGATAATTCTTCACAGGTTTAAAAAGTGGCAACAGTGTTTATCAAAGGCATTGCTTATTTTGCGTTCCCTTACGTGTGTCTGTGTGGTATCAGAGTATAATGTTGCGAGATCCTGAGAGTTTTCTCACAAGTCTCATGACATTTCTTATTTTCTTCAGCCACAAATGGTAGAGTTCGATGAACAGGTGAAAATCACGGCTTCTATTTAAAAGTGCCTCACAGTTGTATTTGAAGGGAGAAGTTTCAGTTCTAAAGTGTCAAATGACAGAAGAAACACACAAGTTTCTTAAGTTTCTTTAATGCTAATGACATCAAGGCCAGGTTGGACAGAGCCTTGGGTGACATGGTCTAGTGGAAGGTGTCCCTAGCCCATGGCAAGGGGTTGGAATTGAAAGATCTTAAGGTCCTTTCCAACCCAAACCATTCTGTGATTCTATGACATGGTTTGTGGGAGGCCTGACTCATGATTCACCAATACCTGAAGCTGTGAAATGTTTATATGATCTTGACACATCTTCTATGGTTGAAAGAAAGGGAAAGACTACATTTTGATCTGGATGTACCAATAAAGTTTGGGATGGAGATGGATTTTCAGCCATGCAAGCCTTCTCCTGGACACCTGCCCCTTGGGTATTATCCTGGAAGTCTAAAGATGTTTTCCTCAGCATGTTCTGTTGCTGTCAGTCTAAGTTCTGGTTAGACCGTGCAACTGATGGAACATGATAACCTGCAGGAGATGGCCAACACCAACTGAAGTGGCACGGCATGGGAAAGCAGAAGCCTCCAGTTACTCCAGACGTTTGCTATAAGAATGGGATATAAATGACTGAAGGTTTGGGATGGAGAAGAGGCAGAGATCTCCAACACTTTTTCTTCCAAAACATCTCAGTCATTACGGATGTCTTGGAAGCAGAGTAACTCAATGAATCTGCTATAACTTACTGTCAGATGTAAATGGCTTTTGCAACTATTCACTTTTTTAAACAATGTCATGCAGCACAGCTTTTTAACAACTTTAATTAAATGGCAGATGCAATTAATTTTTCCGCTTGCAACGACCACGAAGAAAACTTGGTTGGATGCCAGCTGGTAGCTTTCGGGATGACTTACAGTTGCATCCATTCATAACATTGATAGCTCAGCAAGAAGCTGTTAAGCTGTGATTCATATTTTATTTTGTTGAGGGATTTCTTAAGTGTTCTGTGGAAGTTTCAGGAAGAGCTGCATAAATGCTGCCTGATGGCATCTAATACAGTTTTTGGCTGCAGAATTTACACTGTATTTACCATAGTGCAGTAGTTTTTGTGCTCAGAAAAGACACCTGAAGAAAGAGAAGAAAGCAACGTCACAATGAGCACCTTGCAGTGGGAGGACCTCCAGACAGACCTGAGTCCAGCATGTTCCTCTGGCTTGCTTCAGAAGGGTGGCTACACTCACTGACTGTGTCTGTAGAACTTAAGTACATTCCGTTATTGTTGAGAAGATTCAGAACTTTTTGGGTTGGGAGTAGGGTAGGCTAACTCACGGATGAGAAGTCCAGAAAACCTACTGATACCTGCTTCAAATACCCTTGGGACTTTTTTCACCAAGTCAGACCACAGGCAAGAGCCGTAAAACAACCTCCAACAGGAGTCAAGCAAGGTTCCTCTGTGGCATATTAATAAACTCTTGCTGTGGGGTGGAGCAGTACCTTTCAGATTTTTGAAAGTTACACCTCATAATACATGACTGTAAAGTCTGCTCAAGTCCTGTTCCCCTAAAAGTGATCCAAGGAACCTCGTTTGTTTCTCCCTTCAGCAACATGAGCAGGGGATCCTTCCTACTTATTTTTTAACAACTATTATGAAGAGACAATTGACAGAGCCAGTGTTGAAAGGCTCATGTATAATTAATCCACAACCATAGCCATTTCTGCTGTCACTGCACCCAGAACCCATCAGCTGGTGGGAACACTGTACAGTCTCCAGCACCCTGCACATCAAGATGTTTCAGAAGTCACTCTCCATTCCTAGCTAATGCTCATGCAGTGATGGAAATACGAAACTCCTCTGGCACAGCAGTGGGGCAGTGAAAGTTCATCTGGTGTAATGCGGAGCAAAAGCAGCTTGTTCCCCAGATCCCTCATGCTGCACTTACGCATGTGTGTGTTCAGGCTGCTCTTGTTTTCAAGGTCAAGATTAAATGGGAATACTCACAGTAGTGTTCCCCACAGGAGGCATGTTGCATCCATGACTCTGAGTCTGCAGTGGCTTCTAATCCATGCTCAGATGCTGGCCTTGGATTCATGAAGCCCATGGGTTGTATGCTGGCTGCACACCATCCTTTCTGTCCTTCCTGGCCCATGCTGGTCAGGTGAGGCACTGAACTGGCAGAGAGGTGGCTTCCATGTGAGGACACTGTAGACAAAGCGGCTTTGTTCTCTCCCTGGAGCTCTGCGAAATGTCAGTTTGCCAAATCTGGCAGCTGTTCATTTACAGACCTGTTTTAACAGGAGGATGCTCCAATGGCTTTATTTGCTTCCTGCCTCAAAGAATTTCAATGTTTTGGAGGTTTTTAGGGCAAAAAAATTAGTTCAGTATTTTTTCTCTTGTGTATAATTTGATTTGTACTTCACAAGGGATCAGATATTAAGCTCAGTGTGGTTTTGAACATGTATGTGAGGCTAGATTTCCATTATCCCAACACAGTAGCTTCTGAAATATTGATCGTGATGATTTATGATCAGTATACAAGGGCTTACTCTATATGCTGACTTTTCCATTGTGCCAGGAACAAGAGGTACTCAATTTTTCCATAATTTGCATCACTGTCCTGTTTACTAGTGATACCAAAATTGCCAAGGATGGGGGGTCAAACAGCAGAATCAGGGGGTAGGTGTGTGTAATTCAGTCATGTAACAAATACAAGGGATTTCCAGACCTGAGGATGCTCCAGGCTATGATTTCGCCCAGGTCAGTTCTATTCATATCTAACAGTTTGGCTTACCTGGTCAGGAATAAAAATCTGAGAACTTGTGGCACAGCTTCTGCCTTTGTGTTTGGAGTCAGAGAATTGTTTTTCTTCATCTCTAACTAACAATGAAATAAAAGGTGATTATCATAGAACTACAGAATCCCAGACTGATTTGGGTTGGAAGGGACCCTAAAGCTCAGGGACACCTTCCACTGGAGCAGCTTGCTCCAAGCCCCTGTGTCCAACCTGGCCTTGAACACTGCCAGGGATGGGGCAGCCACAGCTTCTCTGGGCACCCTGTGCCAGCGCCTCAGCACCCTCACAGGGAAGAGCTTCTGCCTAAAAGCTCATCTCAGTCTCCCCTCTGGCAGCTTAAAGCCACTCCCCTTGTCCTAGAATACCACTTGTAATGCTATATAATACTACCTGTAATACTGTATAAAGAATAGAAAACTGCCCATTCTCTGTGCAGAGCAATCCTAAGAATTATTAGCAGACACACACAAAACCGCCACGCAACAAAAACAGAGAAACAACCCACCAAACCCAGAACAAAACCCCGAAGAACCAAATCCATCCCATGACTTCGAACCAACGCGTTGGGTTTCAGAGCGGATGACACGTCCCTTAAAAACCGCAGCGGACTGCCGCTGGCGAAGGAGTCGCCCCGCAGCAGCGGTGACCCGGACGCGCCGGGAGGCCGCCGCCTGCGCACAGCCGGAGCCGCTGCCTCCCCCGGACTTTCGCTTCTCCACAGCGCCCTTGACCTCTGCTCCTGCGGGCACGGCGGACCGCGCTCCGGCTGCACGGGCACCGCGCACGCCTCGGACCCGTGAGACCTATGGACCATGCTCTACAAGACATGTAAGTGCGAACCGGTAACGAGGAACGTGGGCGGAACAACTGCTCCGGAAAGTCCGAATCTGCAGAAACAGGCGCGCGCAGGCAGGAGGGGCAGCGGCTCCGGCGGGAGGGGCCCCCCGCTCGCTGCCGTCCGATGTTTTTTCCTTCCAAGAGTCAGTTTTTCTAAGCGGTTAGCTAAAACTTGCTGAAGGGAGCTCAGTGTGTCATCCTGAGCTTTTAAGCAATATTGCATTGTATTTTCTTAGACACAAAGAAAGACTTTGTTAAAAGACCTGCGCGCGCTCTCTGGATTTAATTTGTTGCTAAAGAGACCCAGTGCTCTTCAGCTGTGGGAAAATAAGAAACCATATTGTGATTTAACAACTAACAGAACAAGAACACACTACGTGCCCATGCTGCCAGTAGAAGGGTCATATTTAGTAAATCAAATCATTCACTCTAGAAAGCAAACGGTTCAGCAGGGAGGAAACAGCAATGGCTTTGGAGATTAGCTAACCAGGAAATACAACTGTTGTCCTTTAGAAAAAAATACCCATGGGCAGGTCACTAAGCTCAGCCACTAAATTAGGAGAGAGGAATCTGAACTGAATCACCAAGTTCAGAAAGGAGCTCTGCCTGCCCTCAGCAGGAAACGGCAGCTTCATGCAGTGCCACTCAGTCTGTGGGCAGTTTCAGACTCAGCACCATTAGCCTCAAAACATGTAAGGGTTTTGGAATGATGTGTGCATACACTCGTTGCTGTTACCAGTACCGAGCGTGTGTCCTCTCTAACTAGCTGTGTGCACTGAATGTCACGGATCATTCCACGGGAGGCATTTGGTGGCCCAGCTCCAGCCAAGAATGTGCCTCCTAGGGGACATGCCCCATGTGTGTAGATGGGTGTCCCTCCCACTGCCTCTGCAGTGGCCGTGTGACTTCCCTAAGATCTCCCTTTCCAGGGCAATCCAGACAGCAATACAGTCTTGTGTACCATGGGCACGAGGAGATATATTTAACCCCTGACTTTTGTCGTTATCTAAGTCCATAGAACAAAAATACCTCCAGGCAGCCTGGCGCATGGTGCTGCACACCAGAACCTCTCTGGAATGATTTATTTTCACTCCCATTTCACTTTCTGTGCTCAGAAATGCCATCTGCTAAAATACATTAAAGACTTGTATTAGAGATTTCGGTCCGTGTCACATTAAGATGACCAGGTTTTCAGTTTTGTGGTTTAGATTCTGGTAGTGAACTTTTCAGAGGAGTACAAATTGCAATGAATTCACAACTGCATGAAAACAAATCCCCAGCGTGCCATACTGCTTCACAGTACTAGGCAACACCTTTTGCTGCACTGTTTTAATATACATATGAAATAGTCTTAAAAAATGAATGATAAAAGGAGTTATAAAATGGCAATTTCCTTTCCACAAGGTGCCTGTTTCTGTTACTACAGTACACTGCCAAAAATCACACTGATACAGGCATGATCAAGCTTTCCATGTGCAATAAAAATAATTGAAAGATTTATTTTCATGCTGTTCAGAAGATCTGGATTCCTGAGGGTAAATGGAATAAACTCAGGATGTTTATTCATCTTCCCAAGGACACACCCCATAAATGTCACAGCGTTTGACAATACTGAAAATATTGCTATGCATTTTTTACCCATTTTCTAGACATAAAGAAGCTGCTTTCATTTGTAATACGGAGGTACAAACCAATATTTTCAAGAAGTGTGGGGATGCAAGTACCTCATTTGTTAATCATAGAATAGTTTGGGTTGGAAGGAACCTCCAAAGCTCATGCAGTCCAATCCCCCTGCAATGAGTGGGGACATCTTCAACTAGATCAGGTTGCTCAGAACCACATCCAGCCTGGCCTGGAATGTCTTCAGGATGGGGCATCCACCACCCCCCTGGGCAACCTGTGCCAGGATTTTACCACCCTCATTGTAAACAGTTTCTTACTCAAGTCCAGCCTGTCTGTCCCCTCTTTTACTTACACACCATCACCCCTCATCCTATCGCAACAGGCCCTGCTGAAAAGTCTTTCCCCATCTTTCTTACAGGCCCCATTTAAGCACTGAAATGGAAGTGCAGTAAGTACTGAGCGTAGGTGGATATCATGGTGTGTGTTACTGTAGTGCTGGCTGTGCTCACCCGGAGGGTCTCCATGATGAGTTCCTCAGACCCTGTGTGTAGAGCACAGTGGCGTGTGACGTGGCACTGGGGTGGGATGCAGCTCTCCTTGGGGAGCTATGGCAGGACAGAAGCCTCACCCTGGCAGGGAAGGCCAGACACTGGCAACAAAGGCGAGGTATCGGAGAAGTCATCCAGAAGAAAGCTTCAGGACTGCTCGGTTAACCCTGCTCGTGAAATGCTGCCCCGCGACGTGCGAGAAACACCCCGGCGCGCCCCAAGCACGCCCCTGGGGCTGTGCTGGGTATGAAATTCCCCCCTGAGACCGCCAAGGGGCAGCACTCGCAAACTCCCCGCAGTTGCTGTTTCCATTGTTAACCCCGGGGTAGCTGGAGCTGTCTCCTATGAGAGTGTGCGGTGTGCATCCAAGCGCAAAGTCACACCCTCACCAAACCCTTCCTTACCTCCCATTCGGTAACTCGGGCCTGCCCTGCTGGCTTCAGAAGTCCCAGCCTGTCAGCCGGGACCTGCTGACTCCAGCTTCAGTGCTACATGTTCCCAAGACATTGCATGGCTCCAAGGGGCCATATGTTTTGTTTTCTCTGTTTAACCAGCCCCGGGATACTGGTACAGCTTTTCCACATGCTGGGTTTCAGCCGGCATGGAGGCAAAACAGGGAAAACCTTTCGGGATCTTGTGGACTAGTGACCATCCAGGCAATGGTTGAGTTTCCCTGGTGCTTTGGCCTTCCTACCTAAGACAGGCAAACTGGTTTAATAAGAGGTGTCTGCGTGAGGGCCGATTGAAGCCTTTTATGTAGCAGTCTGCTACCAGCATTGCCTATTACGATTTTACTCCCTCCAGAAGATCTCTGTCCCCCTTCAACACATTTTCTTCATAGCTTCAAGACAAACCATGATTATAAATCACCCTGTGTCTTCGCCACACCAGAAATATGCCTTTCCCAGTGCATTATAAAAATACCAGTCTTTGCAGTAAAAAAATCTGCACTAATAAATAATGGCTCTCTTTATCACAGTTTACAAAGCTAAGGTTCAGCTTCACCCCTCTGCAGCAGGAGGGTGTTTCATCTTCCATACCTCACTGAGTAACTCAATGCGGATGAAGTTTTGTGCAAATGGAGTTAACACGCACGGATTTCCTTGTACTTCTTCCCTCATGAAGTTAGGATAATAATAGCATTAATTAGATGCTTCGCCACAAGCTTTCCTCTGGCTGACTGACAGAAGTTGTCCCTGCTCCTTGGACTTGAGTAACTACCTGTCAGATTTAGCTTACGTATCATGCATTTGAAAGAAGCGTACGGGGCTGCAGCACAGTATAAAACTGTGAGCTGCATGGGGATATTGCAGAAGCGCAGACAGGGTATTTTGAACAGTTAAATTACTTGTGGGAAATTAAAATGCAGCATCACCGATTATGGATTGTTTCAAACCCCACAGATGTGCAAATGTGAATTTATGCTTCCAAACTGCACGGAAGGCTCAGGCCTCCTCTTCGGTGCAGGGGGTTGGAACTGGATGAGCTTTAAGGTCTCTTCCACCCAAGCCAGTCTGTGCTTCTGTGGTTCCATCATTACAAACGAACGCGTTTTACCCCTCGGGGCTGACATGGCGATGCCCGACCCGCCACGGCGCGGCCTGGAAGCCCAAGGAGGCGCCCCGGGCGCTCCGCTCCTCCCGGCGCCTCCGGCGGCGCCTCCTCCGGGCACCGCCCCGCCCCGGCCCCGCCGCCATCCCCACAAGAAGGCCGCAGCCCGCCGGCGGGCCGGGCTGCTATGGCCGGTGAGTGTGGGGCGGGGAGGGCCGGGGGCGGTAGCGGGACCGGGGACTGCGCCGCGGGGCCGGCAGGGCGAGAGGAGCCCGGTCGCTGAGGCGGGGGTGCGGCGGGAGGCAGTGGTGCGCAGGGACAGGGCGTTGCTCCCGCCAGCGCCCCGTGCTCGGTCCGACAGCGCGGCGGCTCCGAGGCGAGTCTGTAACCGCGCGGTCGTGGCCTGCCCGTGGGCCCCGGGAAGGGGAGCGGCCCCACGCGGGCGGTAGCGCGGAGGAGCCGAGCCGGGCAGCCCCCGGCCTCGTCGCCGGTTCTGGGCAGCGCCGCGGAGCCACGGCCCCCGACCGAGCGTGGGGCCACGGAAGTGGGCGGGAGCCGGTCCCGGGGTTCTGCGGTCGGAGAACGCGATTGGGTGTGTGTGGAACAGAGCGAGAGCGTTATCCACCGGGGCAGGTGTTGTGTTAATGGATCACAGAATCCCAGCCTGGTTTGTGCTGGAAGAGACCTTAAAGCTCATCCAGTTCCAACCCCTGCTACTTGCAGGGACACCTTCCGCTAGAGCAGGTTGCTCCAAGCCCCTGTGTCCAACCTGGCCTTGAACACTGCCAGGGATGGGGCAGCCACAGCTTCTCTGGGCACCCTGTGCCAGCTCACAGGGAAGAGCTTTCTGCCTAAGAGCTCATCTCAGTCTCCCCTCTGGCAGGTTAAAGCCATTCCCTTATCCTGTCCCTACAGGCCCTTGTCCAAAGCCCCTCTCCAGGTTTCCTGCAGCCCCTTCAGGCACTGGAGCTGCTCTAAGGTCTCCCCTTCAGGAGCCTTCTCTTCTCCAGGCTGCCCCAGCCCAGCTCTCAGCCTGGCTCCAGAGCAGAGCTGCTGCAGCCCTCGCAGCATCTCCATGGCCTCCTCTGGCCTCGCTCCAACAGCTCCACGTCCCTCTTGTGCTGCTGCCCCAGAGCTGGATCAGGACTGCAGGGGGGTCTCCCCAGAGCGCAGCAGAGGGGCAGGATCCCCTCCTGAGCTGCTGCTCAGGCTCTGGGGGTGCAGCCCAGCACATGGGAGGGTTCTGGGCTCATGTACTCACTGGAGCTGGGTCATGGGGAGCTTCTTATCACCCAACACCCTCAAGGCCTTCTCCTCTGAGCTGCCTTTGTACAAAGCTCGGAGGACTGGGAATACCTGTAAGCAAATGTCGCATTCTGTTATCAAGAGCATTTTAATATTTCACTCACTGTTTTAATATTTTTTCTCTTTTGAGAAGGTATTTTAGGTAAGGATGAGCTACAGAACTCTGCAACTACCTGAAAGGAGGTTGTAGCAAGATGGTAATCGGTCTCTTCTCCCAAGTAACAAGTAATAGGGTATGGGAAGATGGCTTCAAGTTGCACTGGGAAGCTTTAGACTGGAGATTAGGGAAAATTTCTTCACTGAAAGGGTTGTCAGCCATTGGAACAGGCTGCCCAGGGCCGTGGTTGAGTCACCATCCGTGGAAGTTTTCAGAAACCATGTAGATGTGGTGCTTGAGACATGGTTTAGTTATGGACTTGGTAGTGCTGAGTTGATGGTTAACAGTTGGACTGGATGATCTTAAAGGTCTTTTCCAATCTAAACAATTCTGTGTTTCTATGATGTGCTGTCAGAGACTCGACTTATGGTTCCTAACTTGCCGGTAGCACCAGCATGTGGCAGTGGGTGAGTGCAGCCAGGGAGGGGACCCATTGTCTTTCACCTCTGTATCACTGCTTCCAGGCCAGAGGAGCAGACCAGCTGCTATTCATCTAGGATGCATTTGGTAATTCAGTGCAATCTGATCATCTCAGACCATTTCTCTGCTGGCAGATTCCTTTTTAAATCCTCAGCATCCCTTTCTTGGGCTCTTGAAAGGGAGAAGCCAAAAATTAAATTGATGTTAAGGTAACACTTTGTGGAGAAAGACTTTTTTAAGCTCTTACCTGAGAGGCTTCAGCAAGAAGTTTGCATGGACACATACAAATGGCAGGTCATGTGCTTTCAAGGTCAATTTACCTTTATGAAGTTAATGAAAATCATCCAAGAGTTTTACAGGAAGCCAAACCTTCTGTCTGCATTGCACAGCATAGCACATACCACTGAGGCTTCTGGAATGGAGGTTTACAAGTGATGTGTGGTGTTAACGGAGAATAGAGAGATGTCAGAGAGATGTGTTGGGGTTTGTGTCTGTTGTATTTGAATTTATCAGCTTGTGATGATCCTGTCTGTTTGCTTGGTAAATTGAAGGAGGCTTTTACAAGGAGCCTTAATTCCATGAGCAGAATATATTTCGTCAGCCTTAAAACGCCAGCACTTAGTATAGAGGCTGGGTCATTCTGCAGCTCTTGCCAGAAACCTAATTGCCTGTTTGGAAAGAGGAATTGAGATGTGTCATTTTCTGAAGGGTTGCAGTGAGGGTGATTTTTGCCTGCAGGTAAAAAATGATGTGTGCTGCTTTGTTACTGTCATTTGCTGCTTGCACTTTCATTATCCCTGATTTTATGTATTTTATTCTGTCTGAGGAGCAGCTGGCTGCAAATAACCAGTAATCACTTGCTTTTCTCTAATATCTCTTAATCATACATTAAGTACTTTCTTTCCTTCCATGTGTGGTCAGGTGCAGGCTGTGTATGTCAGCGCGGTGTGCATGTGCTGTATGCCAGAGGCCTTCTGTACTTTGGGTAAGAGAAAAAAGCGGTCGTGTATGATGTGTAACGGGCTTGTAGTAATTGTAAGTCAATAATGTGGAATTATGAGTCATGTTTTCCTTGTGGCTGTGAAAGACGGTTTGAGTTTCCTGTCTGTGTCTTTCACAAGTTTAGTGTTCCTCTTAGTAAGGAAAATACCAACATTTTTATAAGCTTAAGTGGTGTTGTATCCAATCTCAGCTGTATTTGCTGCTTCTCTTCACTGAGCTCAGTCCAACCCCAACCTTCCAACTCCTTGACTGCAGCTGCATGTTTGAGGAGACCTGCAGCTGCATCCAAAACATGTGGACAGGATTAAGCCCTGTTAAATTGTTGTTCTGACAGAGGAGAGTGTGCAACTGCAGTAACATTAAATGACAAATTCAGAGTTAGACACTACCCATGTGCAGTCTGGGGGTATAGATAATCAGAGAATCACAGAACCACAGACTGGTTTAGGTTGGAAGGGACCTCATCCAGTTCCAACCTCCTTCCAACACCTTCCGCTAGAGCAGGCTGCTCCAGGCCCCATCCAGCCTGGCCTTGAGCACTGCCAGGGATGGGGCAGCCACAGCTTCTCTGGGCACCCTGTGCCAGCGCCTCAGCACCCTCACAGGGAAGAACTTCTGCCTAAGATCTCATCTCAACCTCCCGTCCTGCAGGTGTAATGCCATTCCCCTTGTCCTAGCACTACGTGCCCTCGTAATCTCTGATGCCCTAATGCCTGACAGTGTCATGCCTATGCTGTAAGCTGTGGTTAATTGACCTCGTCTTCCAGTATTGCTGTTCTGAACTTTCTAGGCAGCTACTGGCTGACAGCACCACTGTCTTTTTAATACTGAGGTGTCTCGTGCTTGGAAACAAAGTCTTCTTAACGTAAAGATTTCACGTTTTCTTGCAATAACTGTTGTCTCCATGAGGCAGTGAGATAAAAGGTCAGTATGCAAAACGTCCTAAACAACCGCTCCCTCGACTCTTAAGCTGTGACAGCACATCAAGTAGCCTTGCTGCTGTTGTGAAGTTGCCTAGTTTGGGGTTTCTCTTACTTTAAAACATAAATAATGGGCATGTTCAATACCAGGAAACTGCTGTGACTATAAAACCTCATGGCATGGTTATGTTTGTGTGCCTGTAACCAAGCCATGGCTGGTAGTACATTGAAGCAAGTCTGTGCCATAACAAAGGTGCTGGAGCTCCTGGGGCAAGCTGGGCCTGGAAACATCATGTAGTGACTTCAGATGTGCACATGTGCTTTCCAGATATGCTTATCGCTCCAGAGCAGGATCCACGATCCAGCCACCAGGATTGGTGGGGCTTTTTTGTTTGTTTTCTTTAAGTTTAGTAACTGAGGCACAGTTCTGCACTGGTGACGATGGGAAGGTTCTCTCCTCTGGTCTGCCAGAAGGCAGTTCCTTGTGTGGTCTGAGCAGAGATTTCTCAAGAGTTAGAGGAGAGAAAAGATTTCAGAAGAGAGAGGCAAGATACTTGAAGGGTGAGATACTTCTGCTCTGCTTTTACTGAGCTAGTGTTGAGGTTGAGAACAGCTCTTCAGGCAGTTTTAAACCTTGCACCCCATCCTAAATACTGAAGTAATTTGGAGGAGGTGAAGGTGCAGGCAGGCAAAATGTGACACTGAGAATGTGGAAGAAGCATACTTCTTAGAAACGGAGCATCCCATAGGATGGGAGAAGTGTTTTGCAAATGCCTGAGCCAGGTGTAAGACCTGTCATGGCAGGCACAGTTTAGCAGTAGGCAGAGAGGCCAAGAGCATTGTCTCATTCTCCTCTCCTACCTTTTGGCTTAGATGGGAAGAAAACACAGCCAGCCCTGAAATCTCAGAGAGGCTTCTGCCCCATTAGACGTGCACCAAGAGCCAGGTTTCAGATGGCAGCACAAAGCTCTCAGTAAGACTGGTGGTGGTTTAATGAGCCTGTGTAAGTGAAAGTGCCATGAGGACATGGAGTGCTGCTCACTGCTCAGAAGATGTGATCTTCACTTGTCACAGTTAATTTCACTGGTGTAGTGAACGCTTATGCACGCTGCCTGTATGGGGATCAGTAATGACAAGGCAGCAGCAAAGCAAGAACCAGGGAAGGAGATAGCACTTTGAGCCTGCTTTTATTTTATTTTGTATACTCCTTCTGCCAGAATTTTGTCATGCTTTCAGCACTTGCTGGGGTTCGTTATTCGAAGTTTAATTGCTCTGCTAGCTGTAAGTCCCTGGCTTAGTGCACTTTTTCTGTAAGTTTGCAGGAGGTACGGTGTTGTTGGTGACACTGAGAATCACTGCAAGGCATGTAACACATGGAGGAGGAGGAGGAAGTTGCAGGGACATGAACAGACACAAGTTCAGTTTCCTTGTCCTTGACACAGCCTCTTGTGTATGCTAATGTGTTGATTTGAAGAGAAGTTTGATCTCAACCCTGGGTCGGATAACATGGAACTTCTTGCAAGAAAAGGGAGTTGCACAGCAAGTATGTCAGGGTAGGATGTTTCTGACAGTACACAAAAAAGCTGCCTTGATAGTGAGCCCTTGAAAAGCAAGGCATTAGAAACGCATGGAAATAATATGATGTTTGTATAAAAAGTAAGAATTTATCTGAAAAGCTGTTGTGCCTGTACAATCACAGCTCCATTAGAGTATCAATAGCTGTGTGTTCCTGTTTGAATAGGGGTAGCACTGGCACTGGAGAAGTTACTAGTGCATGGTGGTCATAGTGGGAGGTTTTCCTGAACCCTTTCCTGTAAATACCGTTAGTGCTACAGAGATACAGAAGGACAGTGTAATACAGAAAATCCCCAAACATGGTACAGAAAGGGCAAGGACTGTGCATAGGTGTGGTGCATCATGGTGGTTTCCTGACTCTTCTTCCTTCTTTCATTTATCTTCTCTAAATTGCAGGGCACAAAGGGCTGATGGTTGTGTATTTTCTGGTAGCCAAAATACCATAAACCTATGCATTTGTTTTACTTGGGGAATGTGCTGGGAGTGTGGTGGGAGTGGTTTGGTTTTGTTTTCTGTGGTGTACTGACATTTTAGCACTTACTTAAGACAGGGTCATAGACACTCCTTTTCTAAATCTGATAAGGACACAGTTACCTGTGGAACCAGTCTGTCCCCGTCTTAATCTAGGGACTATAAACAGGGAGCTATAGGGAAAGCTAGCTCCTGCTAAATCCGTTGCTGTTGAATTGGAAAGGGTGCCTGAAACAACAGCCGGTCTGGATTTCTGTATTTGCAGAGGTTTGGGTTAATAGAGAAAGATGTGTTTTAACCGTATGTTTATTTGAATGTACTTCCATGGCAGAAATGTACTGCTTTTGGACTGCCTTTTCTCCCCACTCCTGTAAGAAGTTAAGGCAGATGTCCTTCCCTAAAAAACTTGATGGCTCTTTGGCAGAGATGCTGTTCCTGATCTTCCAGTTCTGTTTCAGTGTCTGGTTTCATATTACATAAAAAGATTTGTAAGACACATTAGTTTAAACCTCCATAATCTGACTCCATAAATGATAGAAGGTTCTTCTTCAGTGATTTAAAAACTTTAGGACTGTATTTGATAAAATATGTCATCAGTGCTTGACATCTAAATGGTTCAGAACCTTCTCTCTTTGGACAGAGAAAGCAGCATAAGTGACCAGCCAGGAATTCAGATGTGTGCCATTTTAAGTGGATGGGTTTTTGAAAGCACGTGGCTATCTTCTGGTTCCCTAACAGATAGTTCAGCTTTCTAAAATTATGTGATGGTGGTAATTTTATTGTAGCTGTTTAACCACTGTTAGGAAAATTAAATGTACAGAATTCAAAAATGGCTTGCTAACTAACTGCTGTGCTTTGTTCTTTGTGTTATTTTATCTCCAGATCAATCGTATTGTCATCGGCTGCAGCACGACATGTACTTTCTTACAAGCAATAGCCGACTGAATGAGCAAGTAGTCGATAAAATTATTCTTCAGCTTAACAGAGTCTACCCCCAAATTCTTACCAATGCAGAAGCAGAAAAGGTAAATTGATGAATTTTACTGTATCTCTGAATGTCGCATTGTTTTTGGCAGGTCAGCAGCTCAGCTGCCCTTCTCTCCGGCTTGTCTCTTGATGCAACATGCTGCCAATCTTCCTCACAGGATCACAGAATCATAGAATAGGTAGGGTTGGAAAGGACCTTAGGATCCCGTAGTTCCAACCTCCCTGGTATGGACAGGGACACGTCACACTAAACCATGTCACCCAAGACTCCATCCAACCTGGCCTCACTTCTTACTTTCTGACCAGCTGTATCTGGCATCTCATGAGAGAAGTCATGGGGCTGACATATTCCCTGTGCCAAAGTGTTATGAGAGAGGGCACTCTCTTCATCAGTAGTTTAATGCCATGGTTCCAGCCATGAGGACTGACACTGTGTGTGCAGAAACACGCTATCTTATAATCACTGTGGCAAGATTGCACTCATCGTGTGACCAAATGCCCTGCATGCCTGCCTCCTCACATGAGTCAGTGTGAGCCTTGTCAGATGATCTGTGCTGTACCCAGCTGTGTCCACAAAATCATCTGTGTTAACTTAATCAGTTTTAGTTACTGATTAATGTGATTAATAACTCTGAGTAGTGATAGAGAAGAGGGGCATTAGTCCCATCTGTAAGTGTGGGAGTTGTGGGACATGGATGGAATTAGTAACACCTTCCAGTGGTGCCACTATGTATGGAGAAAGGCCACCCTCCCTTCACTGTCTGCACAACACTCAGGGTTTTGGCATAGCAGTATTGTAACTCTAGGAAACGTAGGTCCAGCTTTGTCATAATCAAACTCCATGGGGATGAGTAGTGTTCTGGTGGTGTAGAGCAGTGCCAGATCATCAGCTGAGCCAGTCTAGCCACTCAGTCATGATAAAGAGTGTGACATGCACGGTGAGAGATGATCTCATTTCCTCAAGAGCTTCAAAAACATAGAAACGCATAAATCTGTGAGATGCAGTTTGGGTCTTCTGCATTTAGCAGACAGAAATGAGCTGCTTTCGCAGAGGTCCAGGAAGTTTTTGTCAGCTGTGTTAAGTGTCTAGGAAGCTTACAATCGCAGCTGTAGCTGGAACACCTTGTGAAAATTTTGGAATTTTGTCAGAATAAAGAGTATTGTATGTAAGGTATCTCGCATTTCTGTCCCCGTAGAGCAGGAGTTGATCATAAGTATACTACAAAGGTTATCTACTGTACTGGTCTGAAATACAATGCTTTGCTGAGAATGGCTTTGATCATTTTCCAGATAAGCTGAAATCTATTTGATGTGTGTAGGGTAAATGTTTTCATTCTCATTGTAAGGTCTCCTAATACTTACCACATTTTGGGCTACATTAAAAGGTACATTCTTCTGCAGCTCCTTGCCATGTTGCCTGACTATTGAGAATTTGTATATGTTGCAGCATTTAATTGTGCTGGAAGCAATGAAACATACCATGTTGGAATAACGAACACATATTAAGACAAATATAAGCAGTATAAAACTACCTTTCTGGATGATCATTACTAGGAAAATAAGGGAAAATTTGAAACCAGAAAACTTTATTGTGAGATTTGTTGATGTTTTCTATCAACAGCTGTCAGAATCAAACTATAGAATAGTGAGCACCATATTAGTTTGAACACATGGAAAACACATTCAAACAGAGAGTAACTCACTTTATCAGGACAGAAAAAGGAATGAAGGAGGGCAGAGGCAGTATGCTCTCCATCAGGCAGTGCTAACCAGATGGAGTTCAGTGTCCTGAAGACTGCTGTGCAATTACATATATGTTCTTTTAGGTTCCCCTCACTTTTTGACCCATTCTTTTAGCAAAACGTAAATTAAGCTGTATATCTTCACTCCCTGGCTTTCTGTAAAATGATGTGTTGTCATCCCTCTTCTTATGAGTGCTTTTCTCTTACAGTTCAGGAATCCAAAGGCATCACTCCATACCAGACTTTCAGATCTCATAAAGCACCTTCAAAAGAAAGGAGAGAGACACTGCCAAGAGTTTTACAGGGCTCTACAGATCAATGCTGAACAGCTGTATGATGACCTGCCAAGCAGGAAAGTCTTGAGTAAGTTGATTTGTAAGTTGATGAAGTTGCGGATTTCCTCATCAATGTACTCAAAACCTCATTTCAGATGAGGTTTAGTTAATTAAGTATTTTTGGGGGTATACCTTAATTTCTTCTGACTGGAATTTTCCAAAAGCTGTAAGGGGATTTGACTGCTTAGTTCTTATTTGTTGACTAGTGTGGGCAGATCTAAAGACTGATTGTTTTGAAATATGAAAGATGTCTTTAAAAGAGTTTAAGTGCAACAAATACGACAGCAATATAGCTCTTATGAAGTACAATTTCTCTTTTCATAACCATTGCTTCTTAATGGCTTGTTTATTCCCTACGTGTTTATTCTGACATGAGAACTTTACAAAGGTCAAATTTGTTAAGCTCAAAACTCTGGTGGCCCAGAAGTTTGGCTTTCCCTCCATCCCTATGTCTCCTAGTTCTGTCTAGTTTGAAGTGAAGCAGACATTCAAAGGCCCTTGTGATGATGAACTGTGATGGTAGGCATTTAGGATTTGGTTTGTGCAGCTGGCACCCAAGTGATGTCCGTAAACTGCCCCCCTGGCACCTATACATGTATCTGCTTCAGGAGGACTGAGGCTCGAACAGATTTGATTCTGTACTGCAAAGGAGCTGACTTCTTTAATGAAAAATATCAAGCCTGACTTGCCAGGGACAATGCTTGCTATGTGTTGGTGTTTCGTGGTTGGTTTGGTTTTGTTTCCCGCCGCTCCAACCTAATGAACTGGAGAAAAGCACAGTGTTCCAAATGGATGGGAAATGTGTTCAGGCATCCTGCATACTGAAGTGGCTTAAGGAGCTTGAGGGAAAGCTCCCACATTTCAGTTAATGAAGCTGCAAAGGGACTGCAGTTTAAGAAATCCTTATAAAGTATCTAACAGTTCTAATGCTTCACCAGTCACTTGATTTCTAGTTGTAAGAAACTCCACAGATAGGCGCCAGGGCCTATTTTAGACATGTGGGTCAAAAACTCCATTGAGATTCAAACCTTTATACCAAAAGTCCATAGGTTAGACCTCTTCCATTTCTGGAGTGAAAATGACCTTTGAAGGTATGCATTGTCTGGCTTCGTTTCACCTTTCATTTTGAAGGAAGAGACTTGTTTCTACTCGGCACAAATAAGTTCCCGTGGAAGACTGCACCATTGTCCTACCTGCACAGGGAGGCTGCAAAGTTACCGCAGGTCTCCAGATCCATTTGTGAACCTTCTTGAACTGGGAAAGATTGGCCCATCCCTCTCTCAGACTCTCAGATGAACACGAATCCCGGTTGATTCAGCCTTGCAGCAGCTTTAAGATAGTGCCTTTGATCTGATACTCACCTTGCAAAAGTCATGCCCTTTGAGGGAGCAGGCTCTTAAATCAAATAGTCTTGGATCTATTATTTTTATTCAGGTAGAGCTCAAGAGCAACAAGTTTGTCTGCCAGCCCGACTAGAAGGCAGCAGACAGCCTTTATTAATTAAAAGCAACTTAAGAATCTTAGTGTAGTCACTAAGAATGGAACTTCAGGAGTGTGTTGATGATGTAAGAGTTTAAGCTCTGGTAAATGTTCAATGATACCTTCTACAAGCCATTTCTGAAAATGTGAATTAACATACTGGTATGCAGTAGACAAAGCCTGACTACATCCCATATAGATGGTCTGAATTCAGCGGGGTACTAGAAGTAGCATAGCTGTGACCATGTTGGTCTGCATGTTGTTACACTCCTTATGTCACCATCCTCAGAACAATGAGAATTATTTAAATAATCGAGTGAAAATACCACTACATGCTGAGATTCTGCAGTTTCCTTACATTGACCTGAGGAGGAAATAATGAAATGATTGTGTCAATATGTTTGTAACTAAAACAAATGTCTGCATTCTGGATTGAATGGTCAATAAATGTGCAGCATTTTAGGCTAAACCCACAAACTTTTATTCTTCAGGAAAAGCTCTCATTTCAATATGAGGTGCTAGTTCTCATTTAAGAATTTGGACATTCTGAATATTGAGTGCATTTTCCTCAGACCTCTAACATACAATTTTTATGTTACTCAGATGTTATTTATAGGAGTAGGTACTAGTCAAAAGTAGCACAGAACTGCTATAGAATTGACACTAGAATTTGCAAATGTGAAGACAAAAGGGAATCCCTAACATGGGGACTTGTTCTAAATGCAGATTGAAGTGAAATAAGCAGATTTGTTAACACCGGGGAAAATTACTGGTGAGGGCAGTGATGAACTGTAGCCAGGACAGAGTTCTGTAATAGAGTACATGCAGATATAGATATGGAAAGTATCTTTCAGAGGAAATCCTTTCCAAGATCATAGAATCCTAGAATGGTTTGTGTTGGAAGGTCCTTAAAACTCATCCAGTTCCAACCCTTGCCATGGGCAGGGACACCTTCCACTGGAGCAGGTTGCTCCAAGCCCCTCTGTCCAACCTGGCCTTGAACACTGCCAGGGATGGGGCAGCCACAGCTTCTCTGGGCACCCTGTGCCAGCGCCTCAGCACCCTCACAGGGAAGAGCTTCTGCCCAAGAGCTCATCTCAGTCTCCCCTCTGGCAGGTTAAAGCCGTTCCCCTGTCCTGTCCCTACATCCTTTGTCCAAAGCCCCTCTCCAGGTTTCTTGTGGCCCTTTTAGATATTATATATTATAATAATTGTATTATAAATTATAATATAAATATTATCTATTTTCAATTTTTTTAAAGCAACTTAAAAATTTGTGCTAGAACAAAATCTCTTTGCCTCCTGTTTAATATATTGCAAGTGAAGTGTTGAGTAATGTCTCAGAATTCCACTAGAGGGTGGGTAAGGCCCATGGCATGGGCAGCTTCCAAGCTGCTGAAGCTAAACAGGATCATCTGAGTGACTCAAAGTGGTTTTATTTCTCTCAGTGTTGACGCAGGCTAGAAAGATCAGCCCCACTCTGATAGCCTTACAAAAGTGCAGAGATTTGGCTGTGCTGTGAAGCGTGAAGATTTCTTAGCTCAAGTACGTAGGGAGGCCATCCCTCAAAACCGGTAGGCTGTGTAGGATTGCCATTGATCTCGGATGTGCCGCAGAGGCTTTGCATCAATCCTTTCCCCTTCAGTGAGTCTCAACCTCTGCAGCAAAGTGCTTCAGGTGCTTCTGTTCTGCTTGAACACCATGTCCCTCATCCCCTGAGGGGACACATTTTAGCATGGGAGGTGGATGTTCACCACCAGTGTTTGCTGGCAGCCAGTCCCCTGTGCTGACTTGGTGTCCAAGGCGGTTTTCCAAGGCACGTTTCCTAGCTCCAGATTGTCATGTAAAAGAAGATCAGTTGACACCAGTCTCAAATTCTGCCCTGTTGACTGCTGAATCTGCAGCTTTCACTTCTTACTATTTTTTCTAACCCTATTGAACACAAAGAGGCTTGGTTCAAAAAGTTATTGTGCAGTCATGATGTGTTAAAGGAAAATCATTCCTCTATTTATGGTGACAGCAGTGTTCTTCAGTGTTGCACACATTCTGCAGGTAATGTTATTTCCACATCTATATGGCAAAGGCGCCTCTAAAAGAGCTGCACGTCTTTCTGTCCAAAGCAGAAACTGCTTCATTGCTGCTGACTACTGAACACCTTGTCTTAAGGTCAACCTCCTTTTCTACTAGAATTTGCACAAAGATAGAGGCAGAAATTATTTGCGCCAAATTATCTGCACCTAAAGCCTGTAGAGTTTCAAAGATGCTGAATGTGTCTTTAGCCAAACCCAGAATTTAGATCAATGACCTGCACCAAGCATTTTGTTCCAAGTGCTTTATCTGCCAGATACATCAATGCCCAGAGATTTACTCAAGAACAGAAAGAATGCAATGCATTATATTACAAGGGTGTTTTCAGATTAGCACATATTAGCAAATCAGTTGTATTTATTACAATGAAAATTTCTGGCATTCTGGGAGGATTGGCTCCTATTTTCCTCATTTGGGAAACAAGTGTAATGTTACCTACATGATTAGTGCTTAACGAGATCAGAGTTGTTGCTGCAGCTATTTAGAGTTGTATTCAAATGACTGTGTCTTTTGATCAGTGTATACCCAGATTTAACTGTAGCGATGATCTACCATTGGAGGGGCTCATATTTTATGTCCAGATTGGGTATTTGTCTGAAATGTGTTTTGCACAGTTTTGCATGTGCTGGTTATGTATGTTTGCTTGAGCCAAGTACTAACTTTTCATGTGTTGCTTTTATTTCTAGAAACCACAGATTCCACAGAGATAGACACTGACAAGGAGAAATATATGCTAAATGACAGGGGTAAATAAATACATACAGTGTCGCCGGATGGAATGGCTTTTCAGATTATGATGCAATTTATTTTATCATGTAATTTGCATTTCATGTAACTGTTTGTTTTATGATGTCTTTACTGTCATATGTTAAGTGGAAGTAATGGAGGAAAATGTACTGAGCTGCAGTTGTGGAAACCAGTGCCAGGAAATTCAAGAGACTGTAGAGCTTAATGAATATTTACTGTTATAGCTGACCTCATAATTTTCTACGTTTTCTTCAAGACTCGAACAGCAAGGTCTGTTCAGCTGCTGCTGCTGCTAACATTTTGCACTAGGCCATCAATAATTTTTTTATGTACCTTTAAACATTTTTCACTTTTTTTAAGCTTTCAGTATAAATACAAATCATTTGAAAACAAAGATGGGAAAATGAGCAAGGGTGAACTAAAGTGCCTTCCTTAGGAAACATGATCATTTTTTTCCCTTCTTCTGTTCAATGCCCAGATTATAGAGGCAAATATTTTATTCACTGAAAAATATTTTGAAAAGGAATTGAATTTCTGAAAGCATGGGAGAATTTTCAAAATGTATACTGAACAGTTTTGTTGTTGAAGTTTAAATGGTGTGTACTTAGTAATTTGGATACAATTAGGAGAGACTGAAGGCACCTTCTATGCACTTTTTTTCCATTTTCCCCAAGGTAACACTGAAACGAGGGGCAGAAAAACAGTAACTCAGCATAGATTTCTGCCTGTGTTGTTGTTGCTTTGAATATTGAACCAAACTGCTATTCAGGTTTTTCACATTGCTATTGCTGACTGCAGCATAACGTTACAGGAGGAACAGAGAAAGTACTTGGGAATAAGAAAATGAGATCATTTCTGGTTTTACTCATGCTGATGAAAGAGCTGGCCCCAGACCGGGGGTCATCTGGCTGGTAGCCACCCTCATTGAGAGATGGCATCCAAAGGAACAGCCACATCTTTGCTCCTTTGCTGTTTCCTCCTTGACCTTGACCATATGGTCGGCTCCACTAATTTGTCAGCATGCAGTACATTTGTCCTTAAATTGTCAGGTTCAGTTCAATTGTAGCTATATTCATAGTGAAGAAGTAAATACAAATGGAATAGTAAATAATAAAGAAGCAGTTATAAGTCTTTATGATTTTTTTTCTGTGGAGAAGCATGAATTAGAAAGGTATTATTGAACATCAGTAATGAACATCAGTGTTAAACTGCATGTAGTTCCAGGCAAGCACATGAAGGAAACATTTCCAGTGGGAGATCTGTCTTAGGTGTGTTTGTGCCTCTGCATTTCAGTGGCCAGAGAGTTGTGAGCAGGAACAAGAATATTTGTTCTTGGCATGAAAGTGGAATGTGTAATACGTATGTAGGAAAAAAACAAGACCCTAAGAACCTGCTTCTGAGGGACTGCAGTCTCCTGTGATGTGCTTGTGCCCACAGGCAGTGCATTGGCTGGGGGTGCTATTCTTAGAGTAAACTACTACACTGTGTGGCGAGGTCCCAGCTGTATGGTATTTTGTTGTAGAGTTTAATGGGATTTTTGCACAAAGTTTTGGAGTGAGAAAACATCTAAGGAAGCTTTCACTTACGTTTCAGAGCATATAGCTAGACGAACTGGAGCAAACAGTGAATGGTGTCAAAGCAACTGCAGTAAAATTGATTACAGTGTAGTAAATGTGCTTCATAGTACACTAGCTACAGAACATACATAATGGCGAATGTGTTAGCTTCATTTGAATACACTTAATTGTGTATATTAATAGCCATTTATGATTTAGGAACTGAGCTAAACTTCCACTGCTCTCTTGTGCCTCAATGTGTTTCCTTTTTCATTTCCTTTAGGTCCGGTATTTTTCCTCGCTTGCTTTAGCGTTGCTGCGGGATTTGCATTGTTCTGGTATTGCTGTAACTCAGGTAATCTGCTCCGGTGGTTTTCGTTGTGGTTGCCTTACTCCAGTGTGGGCCAGGAGAGCTGGATGCCTCTTGGTCTAACATGGCTTAGAGTGGGTCAAACTGTCATCATTCATTAATGAGGTTAGGATACAAATTGTGCTTCAGGCATGCTGAGATATAAATAATGGATAGTTTCCCTACAGAGGATGCCACAAATAGGGGCTCTTTTTAGACAGTAGTCACATGAACTCCTGTTGCTATAGCAATGGGTCATGATTCCCAGCTGTCATGAGCATACATGGAGCTGTTGGAGCAAGTCCAGAGAAGGCCACAAGGATGACCCAGGGGGCTGGAGCACCTCCCATGTGAAGACAGGCTGAGAACATCAGGGCTGTTCAGCCTGGCAAGAGAAGCTGCGTGGAGACCTCAGAGCAGCTTCCAGTATCTGAAGGGGGCCTACAAGGATGCTGGAGGGGGACTCTTCCTCAGGAACTGTAGCGACAGGACAAGGGGTGATGGGTTCAAACTGAAACAGGGGAAGTTCAGGTTAGATATAAGGAAGAAGTTCTTTACTGTGAGGGTGATGAGGCACTGGAACAGGTTGCCCAAGTGGTAAATCCTCCATCCCTGGCAGTGTTAAAGGCCAGGTTGGGTGACATGGTCTAGGGTGACGTGTCCCTGCCCATGGCAGGAGCTCGGAACTGAGTGATCTTAAGGTCCTTTCAAACCCAAACCATTCTGTGATTCTGTGATTCTATGAGACAGACCCAGACTTTCTGGCTTCCACATCTCCTGGGGGCTGGTTGGAGTGTGACCATTCACAGGACCGGAGGATGCTGACTCAGTTTGCTGAGCTGGAGCAGCTACAGCCATTTCCTTGGTGTCTGGCTTGGGGCATTAGCTCTCCCTGTCAGCTGAAAGTCACCTGCCTCCTCACAGCAGCAGGGCTCCTCCTCACAGTCCTACCTTCTCACCCAACATTGCTGTGAGAGTGGTGGCTCCTAGCAGAAAGCGTGTTGATGCATCCGCATGGATCACTTTCAGTGAAGCAGTGGGTCAAGGCTAGTGGGAGAGATCCAAGGGAAGAGAGTAGCTGGTTCTAGAGGTGTCACTTCTCTAGAATCTTTGCATGGTGCTTGGGGAAGTGCCAGCCTCCACACAGTAGGTGGGGAGCAGAATCCAGACTGGTTTGGTGCCTTCTGTTCCTCATACCCAGGTCACAACAGTTACAGTAGGACATTGTTCTTTCCTGGTTTTCTCCCAGAGCTGTAGGCTGCAGGAGCACCAGTTCACGTGCTTTCAAGCCCAAACCATTCTATGATTCTGTGATTCTATGAGACATACCCAAGCCTTCTGGCTTCCACATCCCCTGGGAGCTGCTTGGAGCTTCAGGGGATGTGGGAGACTGAACTGTGTTATCCTTCATCCCCAGATCAGAGTCCCTCAGCTGGACTGTCCATGGAGTCAGGGGTTAAGGCTAAAAGGGAACTATTAGACCTTTGAGGCTAACCTGTGTGTTTCCTTAGCTGCCATCATATCCCTTCCGCAGGTTCAGTCACCAGCATTTAATAGAAGCATTTTCCAAAAACCATTCAGGGACTCGTACCAAAAAAAGTCAAAAAAACCAAACAGAAAAAACCCCAAACACACACAAAACCCGAGAAACCATCACTTCATAGAATCAACTAGTTTGGAAAAGACGATCAAGTTCGACCTTTACCCCAGGACTGCCAAGACTACCGCTAAACCGTATCACTGAGGGCCTCATCTGCCCGGTTTCTGAACACTTCCGTTGATCCCAGTTGGCTGTCCATAGTGTTAGAAGTGGGTGTCTTTTTCTCAGGCTGAACTGGTTTCAGCCCCAGCCTACCACTTTTAGGACTTTCCCTGCCAGGCTGTGGAGCCCCCTACCCCTTGTTCCTAGCCGAGGTTTCATGTTTTTCTGCCATGGAGGTCCCTGTGCCTCAGGTCAGCTCTGGCTTTATTTTAGCTAAAATTGCTGAGCTGTCTCTCCAAGTGTTTTATTCCAAGGTGCCTTTTTTTTCCAGTTTCTGAGGCTCCTTCCTGTACCCCGACAGTATCTCAAAGCCCCACGTGTAACAGGGCCTCCAGACCTGTACGTGGCGCTCCAGGCTTGCACTGCCTGGTGCCATGGGCAGGTGTAAAGCTGCCCCTTCCCCAGCTGATCAAACTCCTTTTCATGTGTCTGACACTGCAGTGATGCATCCGAACAGATTCATCGTTGCCCTGTCTTGGCAGTTGATGTGTGCAGTATTGAAGGAAATGGGCTTTCCTCTGGAATACTTCTTTAAATTGATTTTTCTTGGCTGTAGATGCTGCTGATGAGCTGGAATGAAACTCGTGTGTGCTCACTTTCTCTTTTTCCTCCCATCTTCATTCTGTTTTAGATACGAAAGTCGTAGCAAGAGCCAGGAGAATCTTGGGCTTTTCTCCTATTATCATAGGAAGACACGTTAGAAATATTTGTATGTTGTATTTGGAAGACAGATCAAGAAATTAAGGAAAAGCTGCTTCTTCGCTTGACTGTACAGTATGCCTGCCAAGGGAAGACAACGGTGCGTGAATATTAATGTACTGTGCTCTCATACCAAAGATTTTATTAACTAGCTTCATCAATAATCACGTTGCCTCAAGATGTATTCAGAATTTCAGCTATACATGTCCTTCCTTATGGGAATGGACTATTTATTTTTGTAAATGCTTATTTTAAAATATTTATCATTGTGATAAAAAAATATTTTTAATACAGACTTTAAAATTACATCCTAAGTGCTCATGGGTCTTAAGCCATGTTTGCATATGTGTTTTATACTGGAATGAAGGATCACAACTGTTTAAAGAATGCTAGCCTGTCTTGTGTGACAAGTAACTTAAAAAAGGCACTTAAAAAGAAACAAATGCACTCAAAGCCTTACTAAGAAATGGATTTCCATCTCAGGATTGTCTGTTTTGTGTAGATGCACTGCCTGAGCTCAGGTGGGCACTGCCGCCTGCAAAGTGTATCAGTGCCAGTCACCTCTGTGTATGCCTCATCCTTGTCTTTTAATTCTCCTTGTCGTGCCTCACCCCGGCCGGCACTGTTCATGTTTGCACTCACCTGCTGGCTGTGGTTGGAATGTGCTGGAGCTGGTGCAGGCTGGTGCCCAGCCCGCAGAGGGTCCCAGGGACTGGAATGTCTGATCTGAAGCACTACCAACAAGATTTTTCAGACGTATTTAGCTTTTCCAGTGAAGCGGTTTGCAATCTGTGTATTGAAGGAACCGAAGTGATCCAAGATACTGTGCAGGAACTTCAGTGCCATGGCACGGGGCTGTTTTGTGGCCAGAAATATGTCTACTTGAAGAGCCTGAGGTTGTTCACGGTGTCATTTGATGATGTTGTGGTTTTCTTCTGTGAGTTGAAACCTGAAGAATTTGCAGAAGCCATTGTTAAGTCCGAAGTTCTTAAGGGAGACGCAGGGAGTCAGTGCTGCAAGTGAAGAAGCTTGGAGTTTCTGAGCTTGCTGCTGCCTACCTCAGTACAAGTGGCCTTCGTCTTCTAGCTGGGAGGTGCAGTAGTTCTGAAGTGGCTGTGAGAAAGCACCTTTGCAGGGGATAGTTCTTCAGTTACCTGCTCAAGAGCGTAAGGAGCTTGGGGAGAGCATGTTCCTGTGCTTGGTGAGAAGGATGCTTTGTGGCTCTTCATTCACTGACTGAACAAAGAGATTTCCAGATCAAATCAAATGTCACCTCAGCAGAATTTGCAGCTACGTCACAAGTTATTATGCATTGGAGGATCACCGGTGAAACTTCCAGTCATTTGGAGTGGTTTTCTCCAAACGGTCAGACTGAAAATTGCCTTCCAGCTTTAAACTTCATTCACGCTATGAAAATATCATCATTCAAGGTGAGGCTGGATGTGGTTCTGGGCAACCTGATCTACTTGAAGATGTCCCTTCTTATTGCAGGGGGGTTGGACTAGATGATCTGTGAAGGTCCCTTCCAACCCAAACTATTCTGTGATCTTCTCCAAAGCAAGTCATCTTGTAGTAAGAGTATATCCTGCCAGGACAACACTTGCCAATGAAGTAACGAGCATTTAGTGCATATGAAGAGTTGGGTACACAGTCATAATTTCAAATAAAAGACCCAAAGAGTACTTGTGGGAAGTGTCTTGAGAGATGAAAAAGGGCTCAGAGGACCCTGAGTTTTTACCTGTGGCACTGGAGTGTGGTTGGGACATGAGCCAGCCCCACGTGGAGGCAGCCACAGTATGTTAGGTCTCATCTCAAGAGCAGACATGTCTTCATGGCCGTTGTAGGTGTGAGCGGAGCTCATCTTGAAACACCCCAGTGAAATCGGACAGGCCGCAGGGATAACACTACAGCCACGCTGCAAGTCAGCACGAGCTCTTTGGTTAGTATTTGTTCTGAGCCGGTTGGGCAGACGGTGAGCCGGTCGCTGGGTTTACGCTGCGGGTGGTGCCCGCACCAGCCACATTAAAGCTGGTCTGGCTGTTCCTGACACAACTGCGGCCACTCCTGAAGAGAGTTTTCTGTGCAGACCCGCAGATGTGCCCCAAGATCAGCACCAGGCCAGGGATATTATAAACACGTACTAGCCTGATTGCGCAGTGTAGAGCAGTGAGACAAATGCCATGTAAACACAATAACAGCCAGTTTCTTTAGGTTTCTTTTCCCTTGCCCCTTCCCCACCAGCTCTCGTGTCTGTTCAATCTGATCTCCATAGGGACTCTTGGTAGGGAGAAAATGGTGATTGAGCAGAGTGCATTTCCCACAGCATTGGCTAACGGTGAGGCTTGGCTGCCCTGCTTACACAGCAAGCTGCTGTCGTGCTGCCTTCATCTTGGGGAGGGCTTTAATTACATTCTGTTGTTTATTCCCTGCCTTGCCTTGTGTTTAAGTTGACAACAGGTTGTTGTTTTTCTCCAGCAAAGCAGCTCTAATTTATAACACTTGAAATGAAATGTTCCTTTCCCTGCTGCTGCTGCCCTCCTATAGCAGCTCCTTTTTAAGGGACTAGGAAAAAAATTATCTGAAATCTAAATGGGGTTTTAAATCTTTGCCTTGAAGCCAACTTTGAAACCTCATTAGAGGAATGGTATTCCGTTTTACACAAAAAACATGAGTGTTCAGAGTAATCACAACAGTCACATCTCATCCTGAAGCAGAAAGAGGACTTGTTGCTGCTGAGCTGATTCTGTTTAGATTATCCACCATGCTACCCTTTGAATAACAGGTTGCAGATTACTGTGGGCTGTTACTGAAACCTACAGATGTTATCAATGCCTTATTTAATCTGCAGGTGAGAACCTGCTGTACTGACTCATCCAGGGATGCCCCTTTGGGCTGAGGAACCTGCCCCAGGAGCACACTGGCTGTGCAGCAGGACATGGTCCTCCAGTTCCTTAACCAAGTGGCTTTGTTGAACCTTGAAAACCATATGGACTAGGAATGTTTATTAAAGGTTATGGCTGTTCCTTCCCTTTCTGAGGTTGCTCAAGATAAGGATGCCTCTCAGGGAAAAAATAGATAATCTGGGATCACAGGTGGGATGAGCTATTCAGGGCTAACTCAGGGTTAGGGCTGGGAGGAGAGAGGGAAAATAGTTAGTCAAAGGACCTGCCAGCAAAGAGTAGGAAATAATCTGTTCCTTTACTAGTGCTAGTTAATTTAAAAAGTAAGTCAGGTTAGTCATCGTGTCGGCAAGTGCACAGGCTGGAACACGTGCTTTCTCTTGGAAGGGGTTTTCTTTCAGAAGCAAATACCAAGCTTTAACGCAGTTCTCCACGAACACATCTGTGCAGCGCATGGAGTTTTAATTCCATCTTGAGTCCCTGCAGAAGCCTGTGTGTACCCGCCTGGGAGCTGGGTCTTCTGAGGCAAGCAGTGTTACTTGGCAAGAAATCAAGTGGGGTCCTGGGTGAGCCTGTCTAGCTGCAGAATTCCAGATTTCCTCTCAAGGATAGCTTGGCATTTGCTGCTGAAACTGTGCTGGTGTTTAGGTAAGTGCTTTACTTCATGTGTGTGGAAGTTGCCCTGGCTACGTAAAATGCAGTAGGTGGATACGTGTGCAGACATGAGAGGCCATCCGTGTGGGTGCCGTGGTTCTCGTGCTGCAGACTGTAGATGTATAGGAGCTATTAAAAAGCAGCCGTGCTTTCAGCGTATCTTCTCACCTCGTGCAGCGCTGGCTGAAGAAGTAAAATGTCTGGGTTTCCCTGCAGCATTGTGCCTTCAGGTGAATTCTGGGTGAAGGAGCCAAGCGGCTGCTGTGCCAGTGATGCTCCTGGAGGGCTGGATGTGGCCCTCGGGAGGGGGCTGAGCAGGGGGGAGCTGAGGTCTCCAGGAGTGTGTGGGTTACCAAGCAGTTGGCTCCTTTGCCGGCCTCGACCGTGCTCCACAGAGGTGCCTTGAATGAGGACTTGCTGCGGCCCCACCAGGGACCATCCTGCGCTGCTGTGCAACCTGTGCAGGAGTCCCAGGGGAAGGGGGGGATGAGCTCCGGACACTGAGCATCCACCGTCCCTGGTGCTGGGGGTTTTAAACTGCACATGGGCTTTTTGGTGTAGCGTGAAGCTGAGCTGCCTCCCAATGTCTGGGGGCAGTGTCAGGACTGTGCAGATCCAAGGGCAGGAGCTGGTGGCTGCGGTAGCCCCCAAGCAGAGTGTGCAGGCAGCTGGCCCGAGCCCTGGCGACAGTTCGGGCAGTGCGAGGGGCTCATCTGCGTGCAGAGGGCGCTGGGAAGCACAGTGACAGATCACACAATGAATTTGCACGGTTCCAGTTAAAGACAGACTGCTATTTAAAGTACTTCAGTGAAGGGTGATGTGCCCGCGAGCTGCAACCAAGTGATGATTCACTCTGGGGGACACTGGGCTACTTTACAGCTGCCGGCTGGAGATTTCAAGCCAAGCTACCCATCTTTTGTGTCCTCTTTGACTTGTGGTTTTTCTTTTTCCTCATACTGTAATAAACTGAAAACATAGTTGGTCAAAATCTGCAGTTGTGGATGCTTTTCACTGCTGTCCTGCGTGCACAGATGTTACTCTCGGAGATGCCTGCCTTAGCTGTGTCATCAGCCTTGCTGTAAAAGCTTGCTGTACCCCAGGGTCCTGTGAAGGACCCTTGCGGGTCTTGAGTTCTATACAAATTAATCAAAGGGTTTCTTATAGGGTGAAGCTGGCAATTCAATTGAAATAAAATCTGTACTGGTAAGAAAGGCTGCTGGTTTTCTTACATAGTTAATGCTTTGCATTTCCTTCCAGAAGCACCCTCAGCGTGTCGCCCTCCCATGGTTTCCATCCCTCTTTCTAGGACGTGGTGTATCTTTTCTGTGTCATGATGGATGATACTTGGAGTCCTTTGCCCCCTAATCCAGCTTTGGTTTAGCAATTGATTCAGGTCATCATATTGCAGCAGTTTTCTCAGCAACGTGAGGTTCGATCCGGCGGGAGTGGACAGTAAATCTTGATACCGTGTGTAATTCACTGGAGAAACTGGTGAGTGGTGACAGGAGCTGAGCAGTTAAAGTGGCATCCCATAATTTTGGTAAAATTATAAATACGGGTATTTGAGCGATTGCTTTATCTACGGTGTCAAAGTACAGAATCACAAACACATCCAGTCCAACATACAGCGGTTTCAGAGTTTTCATCAGGATGGAATCATAGAATAGTTTGGGTTGGAAAGGACCTTAAAGCTCATCCAGTTCCAACCCCCTGCCATGGGCAGGGACACCTCACACTGAACCATGCCATCCAAGGCTGTGTCCAACCCGGCCTTGAACACTGCCAGGGATGGAGCATTCACAACTTCCTTGGGCACCCTGTGCCAGCGCCTCACCACCCTCACAGTAAGGAACTTCTTCCTTATCTCCAATCTGAACTTCCTCTGTTTCAGTTTGAACCCATCACCCTTGTCCTATCACTACAGTCCCTAATGAAGAGTCCCTCTCCAACATCCCTATGGGCCCCTTCAGACACTGGAAGCTGCTCTGAGGTCTCCACACAGCCTTCTCTTCCCTGTTCCCAGCAGTTTCAGGTGTTTCACCAGCATGTATTTCAAACTGACAAGCATTTTGCTCAGTGTCAGGACAGGAGTCTTAGGCATTAATGGTGTTAGTCTGACAAAGAAGTCCCTGTTGTTCCCGTACAACACATGCTTCAGCATCAGTAGTTTGCCATTTGTTCCCATTCCATTGGGCCTGCGCTCTCTGCTCTAGTGGCTAGAGGACAGCTCTGCACTGACTTAGTCCTAGCAGTGACTGGGGATACGGTGAACTGAAGCGCTGTGTGTTGTTAAGACCAAAGCTGTGGCCTTGTTGATGGAGTTGTAAGTGAAATTAATTAGATGCCACCAGGACTGGAAACCCTTTATTCAAATTTAGTTGTGGACGGAGACCAGCTCCATGAAGCTACAAAGCCAGGATTTCGGGGAGAGGGTAGTTTTCATAGCAGCTTCAACTCACCCAATTCATAGGGACATTATTAACACCAAATGCAAAACAAACCAGTGGCTGGAGATGAGACAGGCCTGCCGCATTACCGCTCTGGTTAATTCAGTTTAGCTTTTTTGGCAGAAAAGAGCATTTCAGGTGAGTCCTGACCTCCTCTTTCTATTTCGGAGTGTACGCTCCCATGCGCTGCAGTCACAAGAAGCTTTCTGCCATGTTGCTGTTGGTAAATCTTTAATAACATTGTGCCTAGTAAAGCAAAAACCTGCCAGACTCGGCCTGTGCTTCATGAACTGGGGTCAGGGGAAGTCAGATGCCAGCAGCTGGGGCACCGCAGCGCCTGAATAAGTAACTGGCAGGATGTATCTTCACGGCACAACTTAGATGTAGTCCTTTCTTTTCAGTAGCAAAATATAGAACCATAGAATCATGGAATGGTTTGTGTTGGAAAATCTTAAAGCTCATCCGGCTTCAATCCTTGCCATGGGCAGGGACACCTTCCACTAGAGCAGGTTGCTCCAAGCCCCTGTGTCCAACCTGGCCTTGAGCACTGCCAGGGATGGGGCAGCCACAGCTTCTCTGGGCACCCTGTGCCAGCGCCTCAGCACCCTCACAGGGAAGAGCTTCTGCCCAAGAGCTCATCTCAGGTCTCCCCTCTGGCAGTTAAAGCCATTCCCCTGTCCTGTCCCTACATCCCTTGTCCTAAGCCCCTCTCCAGGTTTCCTGCAGCCCCTTCAGGCACTGGAGCTGCTCTCAGGTCTCCCCTTCAGGAACCTTCTCTTCTCCAGGCTGCCCCAGCCCAGCTCTCTCAGCCTGGCTCCAAAGCAGAGCTGCTGCAGCCCTCGCAGCATCTCCATGGTCTCCTCTGGCCTCGCTCCAACAGCTCCATGTCCCTCATGCGCTGGGGGCACCGGACCTGCACTCGGTGCTGCAGGTGGGGCCTCCCACGAGCAGAGGGGCAGAACCACCTCCGCTGGCCACTCAGGGGGGTTCTAAGTCCTCTTCCAGCCCTGGCTGGAGCCGCCCTGGGGTTTCACAGTGCCCGGCCCTGCAGGACGCTCGGTGCCATCCACCTGCTGCCCACAGCGGCTGCGGCCTCGGCCCTCGCCCGCAGTGCCGCCGCTCCCCGCGCCCGCTCCCCCGGCTCCTGTCAGCAGAAAGGGAGCGATCCGGGAGTGGGGTTTCCCCTCCGCTCTGCGCCAATTCACTTCCAGCTCTCCCCAGAGCAGATCCTGAACCCAAACGCCCGCGCCCGGCGGCAGCGCTGACCCTCAGCGGCCGCGCGCAGCTGAGCCGCGCTTCTCCTCGGCGGGGGGGGGGAAAGAAACCACCCCCGAGACGGCTCCCGGATGCGCGGGGGTGGGGGGCCCCGAGGCTGTTGCCCGCTCCCGCGGCTGCCCGAGGGCCCTCCTGCCCGCTGTGCCCGGGGGAGGCCTCTCCCGCGGGTTCCGCTGTTAACAAAGGTGTGCTGGGAGGGTCCCGGGCGCAGCGTGGGCTCCAGGTGCGCTCAGGGGAGGGGAAGAGGGAACAAGGCTGCACCCTCGGTCCTGAGTGCAGCTTGCGAGGGCAGCGCGTTCTTCAGGCTCACAGGTGTCAGAACCGAAGGGCTGTTCCCGGGCAGAGCTGCTGCTTCCTGCCCTTCTCCAGGCTGGCGGGGGGGCACCGGGTGTGGGGTGCTGCCCAGGGGCCGCATGGTGGCACGAGGCAGACGGGCTGCCCTGCCGCAGCAGCTCCGCCCGTGCTTCTTCCCGCATGCCGAGAGAGGGAAATCCGGAGCCCGTCCCTGCTTTCACATGGGAAACCGGACCCGGTGTGCACAGATGAGCGCTGACCACTCGGGAGGCTGTGCTGGATGCCTCCAGACGTGGTGCAGACCCCCACGGGCACTGTCACATGCTGGTGGTGGCTTTGGCTCCCTGCCTCACACCTTTCAGAAACCAGCCATGTGCTGGTGGGTTGAGGGCCCTGCAGGGGGGATGCTTTGTCCCATTGCTGCGAGCATGGGGCCCGACCTGCTCCTGACTCTCACCTGGGAGGTTCCTCAGTGCAGGAGCTTTTTCTCCCACCCTTAAATGACACACCATCATGCTGCTTTGCTTTAGTTTTGTGTGGCTTATGGTTAAGCAGCAAGGTGCAGTTAGAGCCTCTGGGGGTGGGTAGAGGCTCATCCTTCACACTGCGGTCTCACATCTTGGAGCTGGCTCAGAACCACCCTGATTCATCACTGCTGCTCTTCATGGCTCGGGAAGAAATTCATCCTGCCAGGAGCTGGGAAGAAAGTTTACAGCAGGTAGGAACCAATTCAAAGCAGAAAATTATTAATAATAATGATAATGATGATATGATGATGGTGATAATAGCAGTAGCAGTAATTTAGACAGCAGTTTTCTATGGAAGAGGTGTAAAGGCATCTTCTTTCAGGGTATTCCCAGGCAGGGAGCACTGTGGAGCACAGGTGAAACTTGTCTGGACTAGCACTGAGTCACTGAGAAACAAGTAGGAAGGGAGTTCCTCATTCAGAGCTGGATGAAGTTCAGCCCTGGATGAGTACAGGCTGGTCCTGGCTCTGGAAACGGGAACAAGACGACTCATTCTTCCATCACACCGTCTCCACAGGTGAGGGGAACACACATTAAACAAAATACTAAGTGACATCAGGTTTAAAGATGCTGGCATCTCTATGTGAGAACTGTGGTCCTTTCAAACTCTTGTGATGAGACCAACCACTACGACTGTGGGGTGTGGAGCTTTCAAACCTATTTATCAGTGTGGATTAAAAAGAGCTTTTACAGAGTGTGAAGGAGAGCCCTGATCCACGCAGGCCTGTCTTGGCTTGCTCTTGCACTGCCCCTTTTCATGTGCTTCATACAGTTTGATTTAAGTACCATTCCCAGAATTCCAATCTCCATGGGCAATGGAGAGGGATGGGAAGAGCACAGGAAATGCAGTCATTTCTTCCCGAGCAGTGCTCTTCCTGACGTGCCTGATGAATTGTATTTTCTGACATAGATGAAAACAAATCCTATTTCAGGTCCAATGGCTTTAATTATTTTCATCCTTAGTGCCAGAAAATTGGGGGAATGTTGGGTGGCGATGAAACCAATTCATCCTCACGTATTTTTGGCTCAGTGAGAATGGTTGGCAGTGTCTCAGGAGTCCTGGTGTGGCACTGCTACCGTGGTGCCGGGTTTGAGACTCATTGAAAACTGTACATAAAAAGAGGGTTGGGGCTGCCTCTGAGCTGGAAGACTGGAAAATGATGGAGCAGAGAGGATGAAGGAGGCTGGGAGAAAGGAGAACCAGAGTTTCTGCTGTCCCCATTTCTGACAAAGCCCAACTTGGTGGATGAGATGGCATTAGACAGGCTCTGTTCCCAGCTGGGGAGCTGTGGTGTTCTCCTTGGGAAGGCAGCCAGGTTATTAAACAGCTGTCATTATGAAATAATCCAAGGGGGAAAACCAGACTTTCAGATCAATAAACAGGAGGAGGAAAGTGAGTTCAGAACCATCCACTGCCTCCAATAGCATGAGAAGGTAATATTTTGTCACCACCCCGTTAGCAGGCTGGCTAATAATTACTTGGATATTATTCCTGAAGGGACTGTATTGTGCGTCTTCCACTATTTATCACCAAGTGTCCTGCAGTGACATGCAGGTAAGGCTCCCTTGGGTGCAGCCAAGGGCCGGTAGAACGGCGGGGCTGAGGATGACCTGTTCATTGGAACTGGGTGCCCAGAGAAGCTGTGGCTGCCCCATCCCTGGCAGTGTTCAAGGCCAGGCTTGGACACAGGGGCTTGGAGCATCCTGCTCTAGAGGAAGGTGTTCCTGCAAGTAGCAGGGGTTGGAACTGGATGAGCTTAAAGGTCTCTTCCAACACAAACCGGTCTGGGATTCTGTGATTCTGAGTGTGTGCATTTAATACATAGTAAGGAATTCCATCGGTATGAAAATGTGGAATTTCTCCTTGCAGAAGAAGCCTTTAAACACATTTTTTTCATGTCAGTCTTTTTGCTTTTGTTACCATGCATGTTTTTCATGTCAGTCTTCTGTTACCATGGCCAGTGTGTGCTCCCTGACACAGCCAAGACCCTCTGCCCATGCTCCTGCCCTCTCTGCCCTCCCATGGCTGTTGGGGGTGTTCACATGTCCGAATGTGAATAAATGATGTTGGGGATAAGGGTAAAACGCTGGATGCAGCTGACACATTGCCCTGCAGCAGCTTGGACCGGACCTAGCCTCTGATGAAAACTCAGCTCTAGGAGCCTGCTGTGTCTGTGCAGTGACTATGTCTTCCTCAGATGTTTTCTGTCATTTATTTCCTGCTCCAGTAATGGCTTGTCTTAGCTTTTGACTCTGCTCCAGTACTGCTGATCACCTGCAAACATTAAAGGGCTGCAGCAAACCCCCTGTGTTACATTAGGGTGAATGGAGTCCTCCCATCAAGGAACTGAGCTTGGCTCCTCTCCTGCTCCTTATCCATTCCAGCTGTAAAGCAGGGACCTCTCCTTTTCCCAGGGAAGAAAGACAGCCTGCTCCTCAGATGTGCAGGTTTCCGAGATAAAGGCAGTGGGAATTTGGGACACAGCAAACTTTCTTCTCTTCTAGCATGCTTCCAAATGGGTAGTAGGCTTGAGTTGAGTAGTAGTTGTGAGATGGAGTGTGCCTACTTGACTTCGGGCCATGGTGCCTTGTGCTGTTGTATGTGAAAGCTTCTGAAATCAAAATGAAGTGCTGAAACGTTAATTCACAAAGCAGAATATCATCTCATTTCACTGTGGGAGGTTTTGTCCAAGACACTTACTGTCTTCTGGGTAATTCCTTGGGGCAGAACCTGAATCTGAACATCCCCAAGGTGTAGTCTTTACAATGTATGAACTTCATTTTAAGATCTTCAGATCTGTGTGTATTTAAGTGACGTTAGCCATGTTCCTTTCTGCTAGAAAGTAACTTACAAAGAGCTACCATCTGGTGCTATCTGGGGCACCACTTGTTTCCGGACTTAATCTAAGGGAAATGTGGTATCTAAGCTACTCTTTTGCTGCATCATTTCCTGGCTCTTGGTTGAACAGTGGTAATACCAAATGGGTTGTCTGAAGAACTAAAGAGGGCTCCTGCTCTGCTCCATCACTTCCCTCCAGGCAGCCTGGCAGAACTGCTGGGGGTATTCAGAAGTTTAGTTTTTAGTTTCTCAATGGCAGTGTAGGGTTTGGGGGTGGGCGATGCAAAGGTGGGAGGCTCCAGCCCTCACACGTGGATAGTGTTGTTATGTAGATCACATGCAAACAATTTCTTTCAAAGTCAACTACTGTCATTTAGAAGCAATGTGGCTTTTTCTTGTGTGCAAACAGCTAAGGAAGGAGAGCCCGTTTCTTTTTAGTCTCAGTGCTTCTATATGCCATATGCCGCCTCTAACCTTATGGAGAGTTGGAAGATTTATTCTCAAGGAGTGGTGTGTTTAAGCGTGCAGGTTATCAAAGGTATGTTACATGTATGAAAATATATATTCTAAGTTGCACTGGTTCTCACTAACCAGAAGTAAGTACATGCACTTTCAGTAGAGCCTGTGGTTTGACAAAATTATATAGTAGAACAACGATCAGCTTTTGCCTGGCTTGGGGCTTGAAAACAAACCATAAAATGGTGCATAAATTGGTACCATGTGTAGCATTTCCTGAATCAGATACAGCTTATAATGGCAACAGTTTTGGTAAGCTAGGAAATAAGCTTAGCATTTGGATTCTGCCACTTGTTTCTGATAGCTCTTTTGTAAATATTTGATAGAGCAAGGATATAATGTGATGAGCTTTAAGGTCCCTTCCAACCCAAACCATTCTGTGATTCCATGATTATGCTTTCTAGTTAAGCCCATTTCATGTAATGCTCAGTTGCAGAATAAGCTTAGGCGGTGACCTGGTTTAGAACACAAATATTTAAGTCAGTTCCAGTAAATATGGTTGTCGTCACCTGCTTCAGTAAGTACAGCTACACGGAGAATTCCAACCCAAGCAGTCCTAGATGCTGAAGGGACTAATGAGGACAACCAGAGCAGCCTGTGTAATGCTTACTCTGCTCGGCAGCTTATGAAACAGAAGTAAACGGGTGACCTGGCATGAACCGTTTCCTCAGACAGCCTGTAAAAGCTCATCTCGCTTCATTACTGATGACCTCTTTGTAAGTGAAATGGCTGCCTACAACTAAGAACTCTGCAGCAGCAAAGCAAACCAAAGAACTAGTTAAACTGATGCAGCTGCTTGCCACCCCTAGGAGATACTCACTAGGATTTTAAACAAGCACCTGCCTTAAAAGAATAATAATCGTGTGATTTAATTATTTATACTTGAAGCCAACTTGCAGATGCTTTTATCTGCTAAAAAATACATGACCTCTGAGGGCTTCAGAGCCTGAAAGTACAGATTGCATGTCTGAAGATGTTTTGCAAATCTTAATCACAATGAAAGAGATGGTAATAAACCAGCATCCTTTTTATTTAAAAAGACATTCAGTTGCAAATTGAACACCGCTTTTGCCCAGCAGTCTTGTAGTCAGGTCCAGATCAGGTTTTACTGTGTTTAGAAGCAAACAGATGAGGCTCTTTGAAGCTGCAAGTATCTCTGCGGTGATGCTTTAGTCACACTGAGCTCAGGAGGTAGACGGATTCACAGCAGGGTTTTTGTTGCTGTTCCGAGCCTGGCTCTGGTAGACTTCAGGTGGACAAGACACCTATCCCCTTAATGCAGACCTCCACATCCCGCTTTTGCCCCCCCATACTGTATCCAAGTTTGAACTATTTTTTTCAGGAGGAAGGAGATTGTCTTGCAAAATCCACTGGAGTATGTAGTTGACACAGTCATCTCCTGGTGCTTGTTCCCTACCCTAGTGCTCTGTATCCAGTTAGTTCCACAAGCCACTGGGAGATGGGCTATACAAGCCTTAGTAGTTTTTGTAGGACAACAGTTTAGCAGCAAAGATGCTATAAGAACAGCTATATTTTCCAGGAGAAATCTACTCTAACAGCCTGTTCACTTGAGTGACCTGAAAAATTATGGTCCAATAAAATGTGGAACGACCCAGTGTGTCTGTTCTCCACCTCCCTCTGCTTTCATGTGTTTCAGTGCAAGACACATGTGAAAGCTACATTCAAAAGTAGTCCAAATCACCAAGGATAAAGACAGTAAACATCAGTAGAGCCGGGGCATCTGTTTGCATCTGCCTTTAGGGTAGTAAGGACAAGTCAAAAAAGTGAGAGGATTAGCCACAATCACAGTTCTTCCTATTTTTATGTCTTGCTTAAAAAAGCAGGAAGATGCAATCTGGCAATGAAAAGTATCTAATATTCATATCTAAGTTAAAAGTAACTATCCTTTGGACAGATTATGTATTTGGGACAACACAAAGCAACCACTTCAGACATCTAGCTTAGGTAGAATGTTTCCTGTAGAGAAGAGAGGCAGCTGCCTTCAGAGAGCCTCTCCAGGCTGAATCAGATGTACTGATGGGCAAATATTCCGATGCAAGGTAACAAAGCTGGTACAGTCCATAATCTTATCGAAATTACTGCCAGTGGTAAGGCACAAATAAAATAATTCCATGCTTGGAAGGGCTCTGCCTACATCACCTCTGTTCTCCAAAAAAAGCTTTCTAAGGCTTTCAGCACAGCTATTTGGCCAGTCTGATTCACTACACCGCAGCACCAGAAGTGCGATAGCACAGGTGTGTATGAGTTCATACATACTCCTTCAGCGGTTTGCTGGTTTGTAAAAAGTAAATATGCAAAATTGTCCCGAGTACCTCCTTAAGAACTTGTTCTGGGCTGCGTTTAACTTAGTCCAACACAGCCCATTAAAACCGTTGCTGACTAGATACTGGTTAACTACATGTCAAGTTGGAAATGAAGCATCAAAACGCATTAAAAAATAAAAAAGAATTTCTGTTCCATTATTAATCACAAGTTTCTGAGATTTGTTTTCTGTTAGTGACTTTTACAGGAGGTGTAGATGCAGATACAGGTGCACCAATAGGCCACGAGACATAACAAAAGAGAAATGTGATTAATAAAACTGTAAATGAGATGAGACACATGGAGGTCAAGCTTCTGTTACTATGTGCAAGGGAGCATTTAAAAATTAACAGTAAGGACAAGTATTAGTACAAGTCTGCATGTACAAGTTAGCACACTCTAGAAAACTAGGATTTCTGTGATTGCAGATGTGATACTTCAGAAATAAAATGACTAAAATGCTTTTTGTTATAGAAATCTCTGTAACTTACACCATTATAGCAATAGGTGTATTTAGAAAAAGTGCCAGTCCCTGAGCCAGCAGGTAAGAACCTAAAAGATATTTATATCTCTCTAAATATATTAAAAAATAAAAATTAAGAAATTAGTTAGGCTCTTAGCCATAAACACAGAAGAGCAACTACAGCAATCAGTCTTGGGAAGAGGGAAAAGTAAGTTACAGAGGGATAAACTTCTTTCAGTTTACTACTTGAATTGCTGACAGGTGCTTGCTACCAGTTCGGCAGGTAAAGTTCACCCTGTGTCCCCTGGTTTTCCAAATGGTTTTCCAGCTGGGCCTAGAAAAGGCAGTGCTTGAACAGGGTTTCCAGAAACATATATGTAATACACAGAATACGGAGTACAGCATTAAACAGGAAGAAACTATTAGCAGTTATTTGTGTCTGTGCACTAATGAGAGGAAATTGTAAGTGAGCTCCAGAACTGAAGAAGCAGGACAAATGAGTGCCTGTGACCAAAACTAGACAAAAGATGGCCTAGAGCTTCTGTTTGTCTCACCTTTGCTTTAGCTAGAGAGGAGAAAAAAGAAAACAAGGCACAGCTATCTCTGCATACTGCAAAGGAAGACCACTGTTGGGCTATGGAGTACATTGGTTTGGTGCCAAGCAAGTGAAATAAAGGACAATGTGACCACACCAGAACCGAAGGTCTGATGTTTCATACCACAAGAAAGTGACAGCCTGCCACAAAAACAAAAGGCATGGAGAATGGGAAGTCCTGTGAAGTGCCACCAATTGATATTACCTTCTTTGATGAGCTCTCTAAAAATCAGTTCGTTTCTGCAGAAATGGAAATGCCAGTATTCCAGAAAACCAATGTCCTTGAGTCAAAATCAACCTTTCCTTAGATGCTGAACAGTTTAAATATTAACACATGGGAAAATTCCAGGCACACAAATATGCTGCTTGTTGGAGACTAGAGAATGCTGCTCGGTGTGTCCAGCTTCTTCAGAGTATTCCCCCCCTCCCCATCACGTCCAAGTGTAACTGGCACAAGTGCAAATAGCATCTAGAATGAATGCTTCAGGTCTCTGAAACACAAAACAAAGATATTGAGATGTTAGTGATACAGCAATTATAGTAAATGACAAATTTGCCTTAAAGGGGAAATGAAGGTGTTGGGTTTTTTTTGAAGTACGAATAATAGTAAAGGTAAAGCCAGAAAATGCTGGCCACATTTCTCTCAGGGCTTTGAGGAGATCGTGGACAGAAAAAAGACTCATTTTTCAAGTTGCGTTAAGGTGACCAGGTGTTTTTAGCAAGAGCGGTAAGTACAAATGGGTGAACAACAGATGTAATGTTCCAAAGCAATAAAGAACTACCACATTTAACAAATATGGAGCAAAAAGACAAGGTCCCAGCACATCTGGCCATTTTATTAAGAAACTGCCTGTGTGAGAAACATGAAGGCAGGATCACACAGCTGCTGGTTTTGTACAGATGTAAACTTGTTCTAAGCATCCTTTGGTCTTGTCTCTACCTGAGGTGACACAAACCAGCTACTGGTTCACCTTTACTGAGGCACTGCAAGTTTATTAAACTAATTTCAGCAGTAGATACCAATCGCATTCATGTGTGTGGACAAATACCCTAGCTGTGCACAGCTATATGCAATATATGATATAGAGCTGTACGAGCTGTTACCCTCTTCTAGGCAGAAATGCTTTTCATCCTGCCATAATGATCTCAGTTACATGTGAACTGGTTCCTCATGTAAGACCTAGCTTTCTAACTAAGGATTCCATAATCCTAGTTATAATTAAGCCATAAAACCCTTGGAGTTGACAGTTTATGGAAAACAGAAGGAACAGTAGAGAAGAAATGCTAACACAAATGCTGTGAAGAGCCTCTTGTTGCCAGATGGTGCCAGGTAAGCAGTAAGACATTGCAAAAGCCACTGATGTTTCCATAAGACTTAGCCACATATGTGTGTGAAGTTAGGGGAAAGTAGACAAAGTCCATGGATAGGTGGGAGAAATTTGCAGGGGGATACACTTCTCATGTTTAAAGAGCTAATGCTCTTTAACAGAAATGTTCAGAAGTCAGCCTGGCATACTAACGCTGTCTGGAGCCTGGATTGTAACACACAAAATAGATGTCCTGCAACCTCTGTTACAGCTGCAGGGTTCTTCAGAGCACTTTGGTATTGAGGTGTGCTTTACAGAAATACAGCAAGAGATCAAAAAGGGATGAGAGCTGACACTGGTACTGGGGAGAATCAGTAAGGCACCTCATTAGAGAATGTGGTACTAGTAGAGAAACAGCAGATGAACTGTGGGTGAGCTCATGCATCCAGTATCCTGGTAAGGCAAGGTGTGTCACACCTGCCTCCTGCATTTTGGCTGACTTCTAAATATACCGTTATATTAAGGCACTAACTGGCTCTGGGTTGGACTGTCAGCTCATGTTCCTCTCCACCCAGCATACACCAGTATGATAAGCAAAAACTGCTTCTCCTCTCTTCCTTCCTAAGTTTTTCTTTCACTGTCTCAAAAAGAGATACGCTGGGATTCTGGTATTCCGCCTTGTCCAAGATCTGAAATTCTCGATGCCTATTTCAGATTCTTGTCTCTGCCTTTGTTCCTGGCTATTGTGCATGGTTTTCCTGTGAAGACAGCTACAATTCCAATAATCCTTCAGTTCTCTTGGCTTTGCCAGTGCAATTTTGAGGTTAGTGTTTCAGTATTGTTTTAATGTGTACTATTGAGATGGATGTTCCAGATATAGTTGGGAACATATCTGAGATAATCTGTGTGCTCTTTGCTGCTAATATTTAATATTTCTAAGTTTATTTGTAGAGACTATGGCCAGAAAATACAATAAAGCAATCCTGTTTTAATGCCAGATTTTCACAGATTTTGGTTAACGCAGACAATTTCACCTTCACCCCAGAATAAATGAATTTCATTCTTCATCTTTCTAGTAAATTTTGCACTCATTTGCCCACATACTGTTCAGAGTCCTGGTAAATTTTGATCGGGTTTCAATTCTTGCACAGATTTCTGTTGCACCATTCCTCTTCAGATTAGGGCCCTGTTTAAAGGCCTTGTGCCCTCTTTTTCTTGGAGAAAGGCTTTCATTTAGAAGTTAACTCAAACTAATAATGTTACATGTATGGGCTGTCAGCCTAGCAGCCAGTGTATTGTGGCTTGCCAAGAAAGTCAAGTAATTCCTTCTTCGTCAGGTCTTTCAAAATATTGGAGATTTGGAAGATAGAGAGCCAGGGCAATGTTGGCACACACAGACTTAGCAGTGCCATTTTAAAGGCAGATGTTGAACTAGAGCACTTCTTGGGCTACAAGCTTACGATTTAGGTTTATCTCCTACCAAATTGTTCATCATAGCTATGATGCTAGGAAGATACCCATTTTGATTACCTTAATTCCTATATTTATTCTTCTGCATAAGTAAATGCCAAACTTTAAAATGCAGGTAGAGCAAGTAGTTTTGTTCTAAATGACCACAGGTATCAAGTAAAGCAATAGTGCACATCATTTTGGGCTGAATCTCCCACAAAGCCAAAGCCCTGTAGCTTGGGAGAACGAAAAGCCACACTATCTGCATGGGAACTGAAGGGCTCCAGTGATTTGTATTATATGTTGGACTTAATAGCCCCAATTACTTGGATAAAGATTAAATCTTCAGTCTGACAGACTGGATGCAGTATACTGCAAAACTCTCATAAAAGAAGAACAGGCATTTGGAGGAAGCAAAACAATATTATTTCCCTTCTTGGCTTAGTCAGCAATGAGGAAAAGGAGTGGCTAAATGAGGACAGCATTTACACTTCCCATGCATGACACATGCAACCCTGACAAAGTAAGATGCTGCCATCAACTTCTGAACTCTACATTTACAAAACCACAGTAATTACATAGCAGTCCCTAATAGCTTCTGCTTTTGCAGCAGTCAGAAGTAAACTCCTCTATCTGTGAAGGCTAGAACTGTATAGATAAGTTGGCAGCTATTTTTAAAGCTATGCCCTAGCATGCAAAGCATTCTTATATGCTATGCCCTACTACCTGAGGGTGCAGAGAGACCATACTTACCTTTTACTTACTGTTTTGATGCTGACTCAGCAACTGGCTTCTGCACTCCAAAGGCAGTGATAAAAATATTCACAACTACTATAATGAATACTAGTCCAGTTGCAAGGTTGTTGAGGAAATTCAGCTTTCCATGTTTTGCAGGGTTGTTAAGGTCATATTTTACTTCAAGGATAAAGGGAAAAAAAAGTTTTAGTTATATGTATTATATGTTTAATTATGTGTATTTCAAAATACAGAATAAAAGTCTTCACTACTCATGCAGTTCAAGAATTTCTCTTACACTATTTGCATCAGTCATACTTAAAAGGGAAGTAAAATTCTGCAGTGTCAGTAAAAGTGCTAAGCAGAAGATCTTTAACCACGAGGAGCCTGTTAGCTTCCAGTAATTAACATATAATCTCTGTGGATGCACATGGGAAGGAATGGATACACAAACGTCACTAGAAATGTTCTGAGTTCTTGATCTTCTGAAATCTAGTTTCGCTGCAGACCTTAAGCATTTCACTGTTCTTTCAGTCTGGAATACACAAAGCTTGAAGTCCTGACAGGATAGAATGAAGTTAGATTTCCTGCAGGATCTTCACAGAAAGCCCAGTCTCTTTAACAGTGCTCTAATTATTATTTTTTTTTGGTGCTGGTGCTCTTCCCCAGCTGTACTCCCTGCTTTTGCATTGATTCTGGTTTTGGAAAGCAAGGGCATTATATCTGCTAAACAGAGCAGTGTAGCTGCAGTCTTTTTTATGGAAAGCATCAGCTGTGTAAACATATTCTTCTGTTTCTTGCAGTTGAACTGCTAACGGCAGTGAGGGAGGAACACACAAGGGAGATAGTATTCATTTAGTTTAAGCTTTGATTCCAGGCCTTGTGAAAACATGTAAAAGAGTTACACTGGACTGATAATAGACTTGATTATAGAGTAAAGCATGTGCCTATGTAAGACAGTCCGGGGTGCTTGCCTGACATCATGCAGAAACACAAGATGTTCCTCTGTCTCTGCTTTCCTGCATTAAGGGCTCTGCAGCTGAGACCTTCTGCTAAATTCAATGCTGGTGGAATCAGTGCCAATGAATTCTGGAGCTTGTTTTGAGAATAGTTTTTTGCCTATTAAAACTCTTAGTTCTTCCTGGAGTCTGAAAGTACAGGACATGTGAGAGAAAGTTTATACCTGACAAGTTTTTATGGCAACATAAACCTTTGAGCTCTTTCTGACAGGTGCGTACATAGATGTGTAGCTTAAGACCCTACTGCCAGAGATCAACTTTGTTATTTGGTTTTTAACACAGTGAGCCTCTCAACACTGCAGAACTTACCCACAGCACCATGACAAGCTTGTTTGTTGAAGCAGTTATGAAGAAGTAGTGACAAACAAACTCATGATGCTGAAGTATTAAAAGCCAGGTTTACTTGGTCCCTAATTAGGAAGTCTAACGCTGTTTTGGTTTCAAGGAATTCCAGGCACCTGTTCAGGTCCTGTTTGCTAAACCTCTATAGTCAAACATCAGAGGCTGGCAAAGCACAATGTGGGATAACTACCTTTGTAGGCATGAAATAATTTAAACTCAGCAGTATTTAACCCTGAAAATGAGTTTATATATGTCTGTAAAGTATCTGGAGCTATGTGGATGTCTGTATCCCAATACTTAGAAGGACTCCAGGACTGTCATGTGTAGAATAAATGAAAATTGAATCATTACTCCTAAAGTATAGGAGAAAAGCATTTCAGACAGTTGGTTTAAAAAAGAAAAGGTGAAAATGGCCTAACATATTTTGTGAGTTAGAAGAAATCATGCTCAAAGGAGAACTGACACTTTCAGAGCTGTCCTTTTCTCCAGGTAAGGGTCAGAGAAGACAATATTGCTGGTCAGTTTAGGCAGTACTCTAAATTTTGAAGTAGAATTGCAGTCATCCTATGTTAGTGATTATAGTGCTTAAGATGAGAGTGTTTGTGAAAATGTTCTTAAGAACAGTTATTCTTTAAGAACAGTTATTCTTAAAGAATATAGTGGGATTATTATAGTGGGATTAGATTACTATGATTTCATGCCACTTAAACTATTTTAAGACATTCTTTGCTTTTTTCCCAAAAAGTTAAGGTTACCAAATCACTTTCAAGGACAACTTTGCTGAACATTTTTCAAATTGTTTTTGTGAAAGGCTCTTTTGAAGGGGGAAAAGCTCTTAAGCACTCACAGAGAGCAGTAAGAACTGGTAACTCCTGGGATAAATCTCTGTCTCAAGGAAAGAAACTGGATGTTTGCACAGACTTTTGTTTGTACTGTAATAGCTTGTAAGTGGCAGAATTTTGTGGCTGGACAGAAAGGCAAACTGTTCCTGCAGGCCAAAACTACCAAATACACACTGTGAAAAGCAAATTCTTGCTATGATGCCTATATCTTTGCACCTTCACATCCTATTTCCTATCTTCAGTACTACTGACCTTTGAATGACAGCATTGCTCCAACAGCACAGGGCTTTGTCACCCTTAGTACACTGAACCTCCAGCTGCTGCTGACTGCAGATCACAGGCTGAACTCCAGATGCATCTCAATGTTTGCTAAGTGGTCTGTGATTTCTACCTCAGCCCAGCTTCAGAGTAGAGGCTGCTGGGTACGCTCTTTGCTCTCAGTGTGATAAAGATAAAAATGACAGGAATAGAAGCCATTTTGGCAATGTCTGGCAGAAGCAAGCATTAAAAAGCCATGTCTCAGTATATACTGAGAAAATATTGCCTAACAAAAAGCAGAAAACTTGTTTAGAGTCTCAAAGCCTGCTCAACTGAAACAACCACTAGGGAGATGCCTTCAACCTAGAAACATAGAATCATAGAATCATGGGATGGTTGGGTTGGAAAGGACCTTAAAGCTCATACAGTTCCTACCCTCTGCCACAGGCAGGGACACCTCCCACTAGAGCAGGTTGCTCTAAGTCCTGTCCATTCTGGCCTTGAGCACTGCCAGGGATGAGGTCTGCTGATTTTTGTGTATTGCTGATTTTGCCATGACTCTCCATGACTCTCCATGACACATCCCTACTATCATCAGGTCGCCTTTCCCAGTCCCTTTCTGTAATCGACTCTGAGCCTGGATGTTGCTCTTGTACTGACCCTACCAATACAGGGACAGCTGTATTCCGTCTCTTTTGTAACAAAGGGAAAAACTACATCAGCTGCATATCAATATTGTAAGCCTTATGTATCCTGGTTTCCTAGGAACTTCCTCCTTGAATACCAAGTTGTTTTTTCAGTTGTGCTAAAAAACAGCACGCTGAAAGATGAGCAGAGATGCCAAAGTTGGCACCTATAACTTAGTAAATGTGTGAATTCTGGCTGCCATCTTCAGGGCTTTTCATTTATGGTAGACTTAAGATCTGCCATCCAGTACCCACTGATTTAATGGGGAAGATTTGAAAAAAGTTATGAGAGTAAATGATCATACATTACTAGCAAAAGAAGTGACACATAGCTGTTTCCTACCAGTGAAGGTGTCATTTAGGTGTTCAACTGATGCTGAAACGTTAACACTTCCTCCTATTCCACAGGTATCTTTGATCAACTCTCCAAAGTTATGGTCTAAGGTTTCTGTGCTGCCAGTGAACACTGCAGGTTTCCAGTAACTTTGCAAAATGCTACTGGGTTCTTTTTGCATTTTGCCTTACAAAAGCATGGGGGAAAACATCACAGTATGATAAAATAGCAAAGAGAACCACTGAAAGTCTTGTTTAAGGTCAAAACAGAAATCTCAGATTTCCAGAAGAGTTTGGATAATTCATGCTCACTTAGTGATGACATCGTTTTGGAAATGAGCCTGGTTCTATAGCTACTTAGATCAATATTCTGCCTTACAGAATAAGGCAGAGGGTGCAGGGCATACGTGTGCTATTAATCGTAGAATCACAGAATGGTTTGGGTTGGAAGGGACCTTAAGGCTCATCCAGTTCCAATCTCCTGCCATAGGCAGGGATGCCTCCCACAAGAATATTGATTTAAAATACCTTATTTTTAGTGGTAAGTACTGGTTCTAGTGCCTTATGGCATTGTACCTATTAATACCTACTAGTGGAACCTCTATTGTTGAGAACAGCAAAGATGCTGCATTGAACATTGAATGTGAACGTTCATCATTCACCAAATAAGTCTGAAAGCAGAGAGTGGGGAGGGCAGGGATCAGGGAACTAATTCTACACCTGTCTCATTAAGTGTGTCCAGAGCACACACTAACACAACTCCTATTTGAACTCATTCTCTTGAAATGCTTTCAAGCATATGTTAAAGGTAATGCATCATATTTCTTTGGTAGAAAGTAGAAAAGGTTTCCCTAGTGATAAGCAGAATTCAAGACAACCTATTTTTAGTTCGAGATTGCTACTCATGTTCACAAAATATTCTTAAAATATTACTTTATAATAATTAACAGGATTAAGTAACAGGTCTTGCCAGAAACAGTATTATGAAACTGGGAAGGCTGCATGATTCTGTCTGGCCGATTAATGTTTCTTTTACAGTATTTCATCATTTTCCTTCCTCCTCAGGCCTTCTGAAAAGAAAAATATTCATAAACTGGGCAAATGAGGAAGTTGATCAAAACTGAAGATTCCACATAAAGCTGCCCTTCCTCCTTTGGATGCAATATTTCTAAGGTCTTAAGGAAATACCTCAACCAATTATGAGATAAAGACTTTCAAATATAACACCTCTTTAATTAGGGAGTCTATATTATACCATTTTATATACCAACTTATAGTTTGCGTCCTATAAGAAAAATACATGTCAATGGTTTTGTTGTTGCTACATACCAAGGAATATCAGGAGCACTCCCACCATAACTTGCAGTGTGAGAGACAGGCTGATAAGAATAATAAGTGGGATGTAGAAGGAAAAAGAAGGTCCTTGCTCTATCACGGCTTTCAGCTGGGATGCATTAGCCATCAGCAGGGCAATGTCCAACATGCTCTCTGCAGCACTTTTCTTATTTGCGTAATGGTTGATATTCATAGGTCCATTTCTTTGAAACCACTGTGATGTTCTGTGCTAGAATTGGGAGAAAGGAAAAAGATTATTCACATCTCTCTTAATTGGTGCAGTAAGTGAGAGATCACTTGGCACATCAACTAATTTCTGTATTCATACTGATAAGAGCAATAGTGGTACTGAGACTTTCAGTGCATCTTTTTCACTGCTACTACTGTCCTCCATCTGACAAGAGAGCAGTAAATAGTGCCTGTACTGCATTTTGGCAGATACACTTTTTCCAGCTTGTAGGATCAGTCTGAAGAGTCAGGATGTTTCTATGCTGGGAAAGGGGAAGACTGAAAAAGCTGAAAAGCCTGCATTGCGAAAAGTTGGGTGGGAAAAAACCCTGCAAAGCAATGAAGCAAACAATAAATTGTTGTAACTAAGGCATACTTAAACCCACAAATATTTATTAAATTCATCCTCTGTTATCATGTAGTTCCTTAATTACTCATGAATCTTACCTGGAGGATTTATGTGGAAGTTGGCCACTGTATGAGCTTAGCTTGATCTCTTTCCCTGCTGCTGACTCTGCCATGTCCCTGTCCGGTCCCACCCATACACAGTGAACTGGTTTTCCACTTTAATAGCTTATGATCTGTGGGTGCCAAGCACTGCCCAAGCACAAGGGAAACTTTTATCCATTTTTCACACTAACAGGTTTTCAGGTTTTTTTAAATTGTCTTTCAGACAATCTGGAAAATAAAACCCAACTGCAGGGCAAAACCAGAGCTTGTTAACGTGGCAGGATGAAGAAAATGAATGTCTCCTGATAACAATTCATGTGACATTTGACAGCTCGTCTCCCAGAGATGCCTATTTCTATATGGATTAGATGCAGCTTTGCGTAACTAGGTTAGACGTAGATGCCTAACTGCAATGAGGAGAGTAGGCAACCCTCATTTCTGCAGGCTCTGAACAGGTTAAGAATTTCATTCTTGCTGCTCTTCCTTTATTCCAAACTAACACACGAATATACTTGGAAGTAAGCTTATGCTAGCTGACTTCTCTAAAACTGCTTCTTAGAGAACTTTTTTATTGCACAAATATGTTCCTGCTCCCCAGAAAATACTGTGAGGAAAGTCTCACTTTGAAGGTTAGTTCAAATGCAGAAGACTGCCCTCTAATTACTCTCTCCAGCAGCACTGAAAACTATCAAATTTCCAGCTTCAAAGCCAGGTTTACCACTGTACAGCCCTAAAAGTGTCCTCTTAATTAGGACAGATATTAATGTGTACAGCAAACACATTGCCAGTTTTTCCAGGGCACTCAAATACCAAACTTTACCCATTTTCACCAGACATGTTGTAATCAACCACAGCCTAAATATTTTACTCAGTGAAAAACAGCATGGGACAGTAGCAGACTTTTTTCCTACAAAGAGAAGGAAGCCATGTAATCATAGCTTCACGCAGATGGCTTCTTTATTGAGACCAAGCTGCTGAAGAAACTGGCTTTGAAACAAATGCTAACTTCAGTCAGGAAGATCTCAATACTCATTTGGTTTTGTCTATATCCCACCACCTAAAAATGCAGTTTGGCTGGGGAATCTGTCCTATATTTGCCACTTTTTCTCACCCCAAGGAGAGCCTCCTCATCCCACCTCCCTGCCCCATTAAACCACTGTAGCATTTGGATGCTTTGAAAAAATACTGTAATTCTAGTATACCATCCACCAGAAGCACTAAATCAGGTAGGGACGTTCATTTCCTTATGGAAAGCAGCATGGAGTATATGCTGGCAGCACTCTAGAAAGATACAGAATAACATTTTTCACTGTTTAGTGTACAGTAAAAAGCCAAATGCATACACTTAGCTCTTGGCTATGTAATGCTGGCAGTGTACAACGGGATGGGGAACTTCATGTGTAACAGCAGAATGCAATTTCTAGGCATGAATTTAAAAGAAACTCTTCTCAGTAGACTATAGAAGTAATATTTTATCACAAGTTCATAATAAAGGAAGCTTTTCCCTGTATCTACTAGCTAATTAACTCCTTCCTGCGGAAAATACTGACGTAGAAATACCTGTTGGGGCTACAAAGCTGCAGTATGCAACACCATTAAAAACTAGCTATGACTCGGTTCTTAATTCTGATGGAAGGGGACTGCAGTGAAAACAGGACAACTAGTTTCGTTTTCATTGATGTGGGAATGTGATAATGTTTGACATGGTGGTTTGTTGAGTCATAGTAACTTCACAAGAGAGTAAATAGTCTGGGCTGCATCTTCCTTTCAGTTACCTCTGTGACTACATGATGTAAGACAATTTCTACATAAAAGCCAGAATATGATCTTTTCTTTCTCCCGGGGAAATGTACTGCTGTACTTTTAGGAACTTGCTGTTTGCTGATTTTCTGTATGGTCAGGTTGCATGTGGGAATAGGAGGATATAGCATTTGAATTGTGGTGAAAGCAAAGGGGTTGAGTCACTTCTGAACTCCAATAAAAGGAGACGACTTTTCAAAGTAGGATGCTGCTGAAGCAAGCTAAGGTAAAATTTCTTATTCCTGACATGACAACTCAGCTATTTACTACATTTAAATTCTAAGAACTGGCATTTTGCTCTGTTAGGAGACTTTCAGCTACCACTCCTGAAAGCAGACCAGCTCAGAATCAGAACTAGGCATATGGAGAAGTGAAATGTTGGTTCTACTGTAAGCAGCCTGTGGTCTTGCCTTCTGCCAGGAAAAAGGAACTGTAATCATAGAAATCGCAGAAACAATCATTCCCCATCTCCTGCTTGAGAATTGGTACCTCCTCACTCATGCTGGAAAACCATCAAACAAATAAAAATGCTTTCTGGAAGCAAGTTGAATACAAAAGTGCCAAAAGCACTGGAACAAATGCAGTCAGTCCTATGGAAGCAATTTTTAAGATCTGACTATGTATTATACCACAATTTATAGACAGGGAAAGAAAGAAAAGCTGTTGCCTTAACCACAAGATAATTACAGTCATGAACAACAGAAATTATATGGGAACTATGCTATGAGGCTTTATGTTTTTTTCAGGGGAATTCTAAGCATGTAGCAAACATGCAGCCCACAGCATTCAGTGACACTTCCCATGCTGTTATCACCTGCAGAGGGGAAGTGCAGCTTCTGAAGACTTTCTAGGATGCATGTAAAGTAAAGCTTTTCCTGCAGGTGTCACTTGGCAAGAGAAATGTACTCCATGCAACCTGCCCTAGCCTCACCGTAAACAAAACGCCTCATTACACACTTTCAGTATCCAAATTACCTGCTACAAACACACTGATCCCTTCAGCTGGCATCACCAAATGAGTCTGGGGAAAAACAGTATGTGTTTTCACATGTGTGTGCATAAGAGCCAGGTGTAGGTGGAACTGCTATATCTTCCTTTCCCTGTCAGTAACAGCCTGCTGCACAATTATGAAAAGTAGAGGGCTGAAAAGCCTCTTGCTCTGTCTGCGACTGGAACAATCTCCTGTGGAACTGCTGATTTTCGCAGTCAAATGATGTTGTCCCCATGGACAATAATACCACTCTGGTCCTCACACAGCAGCAGGGTCTGTTTGCTTGCCCAGAGCAGAGCAGTTTGCAAGGATGAAGCTAAGATGCTGCATCAGAAGCTGGCACTTTTTTTCTTCTGTAAGACAAACCCTTTCCACCAGGATTGAATGGTATTGGATACACAATCTCACTGTGTTGGTAGGGACTTTGCTGCTGCTTTGCTTCACTTATCATTTCAACAGTAGACCCAGAAGAGCCAAGTCCCTTTAAATACATACAGGATTTATTTATTACATTTATTAAAAAATAAACAAAAGTGGCACGAGGACGAATGTCCTTGGATGCCAAGTTTCATGAATCAGGTCTAAGACCCACCTGGTGATTCAACAGGAAGGAAACAGCACTGAAAATGGAAACAGTGCTGGAAATGGAAACATCTGAAAACAAATAATAAAGTATCTTTGCTAAACACAGTAACTAGTTATAGTAAGGATTTCTGCTTCTATTACAGCATGAAATCACTACTTGTGACAACATTTATGTGGCTGTTTGCTCAGCAGAGTATTTATCAAACACCAGCCACTGCTGAAGCAGTCAAATCAACGTGCTGGAAGTCCGAACAAAAAAATGGGAAGCCCAAAAATTGTTTACTGTCTTGTCCAACTTGATCTGAGTTTCCCAAACTGTATCTGTGAGTCTGTGCAGAGAAGACAGGAGGGGTCTCTGACATGCCAGTCATTTAGGCACTTTTAATAGCCAAACAGCCTTGACTCAAAGTGAAATAGGGCAAACTTGTTGACCAATATGACCCCTGGGTTTGTATTGTTTGTATAATATGGAGCTTCCTTAAATTCTTGTTTAGTGACAGTCCTAATTTTAAAATATTGGAAACTTGCTACATAATAATGAGGCTGTTTAAACAGAGGTGAGTCATACTGACCTTACAGTGGACTGTTCTCTACTGAGTTTTGCAACAATCTGTCTAACCAAGACTGTTAAAAAGATGCTAGAGAGCTCTTTTGTTTAAAAAGTAGTTTCCTAAGTTCTTGAACAATTGACCATTAAGGAAAATACTGCACAGTAAACTTTTCCAGATCTCTTAGTGGTAATTTCATGTTCAGGGAAAATTTCAGTTATATCAAAAAAGAGAAGGATCAGACATTAAGAAATAGTACAGGAATAAAACAGAACATGATTTCAGAACTGTACTTGTATTTTTTTTCCTAAGATCAACCCTACAGTTACACAGTTGAACTTGTGACTTCATATAATTATTTAATAACCCTCACAGATGTGGAATTTCTGTCCATATCTCCATCACTTACATACTGAAGACGCAATGGGCCATATGTGGCCACTCTGAAATCAGACTTCCCCTCTGTCTCAGAGGTCTTGCTGGTCTAAAAAAGTAGAGAAAATATTCTACAAAGAAAAGAAATATTCTTCCAACAAATATATCAGGTTAGATATAAGGAAGATGTTCTTCCCTGTGAGGGTGGTGAGGTGCTGGAACAGGTTTCCCAAAGAAATGGCTAATGCTCCATCTCTGGCAATGTTCAAGGCCAGGCTTGATAGAGCCTTGCATGATATGGTCTAGCGTGAGGAGTCCCTGTCTATGGCAGGGGGTTGGAACTAGATGATCTTAAGGTCCTTTCCAACCTTAACTGTTCTATGATTCTATGATTTTAAGCTGTATCAGTTATGTAATGGACAATTAGCTCCTTTGTACACCTCCTCAGAAGATACTATTTCTTTTCCCCAATAAAAGATTAGATCACTTGTTCAGCTTAGCACTGACTCAAGAGAAAAAAAACCTATCTCTGGACTGACTCATCAATTACACTTCATGTAGGAATTTCATTTGAGGGTAGGGGAATCTGTTCATTCAAGTACCAACCCAGCATCACATTAACTCGCTTGTGAGACTTCTGCAATCACATCTTGAGACCATATGGTTGCTATCAATTAAAATAAAAAGCAGGGGGGACACAGCCAGTGTTCATATTTCACAGACAGCATTAATTTTCTAGTACCTTTAAAAGCCTATACTTAAGAAGGGCCACTTTCTATACAGCTAGAAAATGCAAGTATGACTACATTAAGAAAAAAAGAAGTGGTAACTGCGCAGATTCCTGACAGCTAAACAGTTAGTATGAGAAAAAGGGAAAAGCACAGTCATGTTAACTCAGGGCAGGTTCCAGGACCAAGCTGGAATATTTTTACTCATTAAATGACTTTAAAATGATCAGCACACCTTATGACTAGGCTTGTGAAATGAAGTAAAAACTTAAACTTGTTTATACACTTGTTTAGACAGAAGCTTTCTCCTATATGATTTTTTTCTGTCTCGCATTACTACTGCTCATTCGTATCTTCTATTACTACTGCTCTTTCATGTCTTCTGTTACTACTTCTCACAACTGGTTTGAGGCTGCCTATTTTGTGTGGTTAAAGCACTGTTTGTTTATTCTAGCTACTTAAAAAAACAAGCAAACAAAACCTTATCATCAGCAGTTTCAACATTCAGAGTATATAAAATACTTCAGATTCAATTTGAATGCTTTAGAACTTTCCATTTCATTCTATATGCAGTGATATAATTTCAAGTTCCTACAGATGTGAAATTTGTTACTTGCAGCATGATGCCAAGAAACTGCCATGTCCCAAAACTACTTATGAATTAATATGCAATCTTAAAATCAGCTATTGCAGAGCTTTATTTTGTTGTTGTTGTTGTTTTTTCTACTATCCAATTCTTGTTCACCTTTCTCATAGTTCTTTAACTCTTTTAACTAGCATTTCCTGTTAGTTTGGAAACATTAAACTAGATTTTACAACAGGGTGAATCAGGACTGTTTGAATATGGACCATGAACAAGGAAAGCAAGGAGATGAAGATGCAAAACCAGTTACTATCTGTATTTGTATGAACAGATACTTTGCAAGAAGCAGCCAGATGCTTCTGCCAAGTAGTTCTCAAGGGGGTCTATAGGGATGCTGGGGAGGGACTCTTCATTAGGGTCTGTAGTGATAGGACAAGGGATAACGGGTTCAAACTTAAACAGGGGAAGTTTAGATTGGATATGAGGAAGAAATTCTTTACTGTAAGGGTGGTGAGGCACTGGAATGGGTTGCCCAGGGAAGCTGTGAATGCTCCATCGCTGGCAGTGTTCATGGCCAGGTTGGACAGAGCCTGGGGTGACCTGGTTCAGTGTGAGGTATCCCTGCCCATGGTGGGGGGGTTGGAACTGGATGATCTTAAGGTCCTTTCCAACCCTAACTATTCTATGATTCTGTGATTCTATAATTCCTCACATGAGGTGCACCAGGCTCACCCGGCATTAGAAGCAGGGAATTTCTTACTTCTAAAAGCTTGACAGCTGCTAAAAAAAATACCCAAATTAATAATGAATTCAAAATAAACCACATCAACCCCTGTGTGACCACTCATTCACAATTACAGTGGGCTTAACTAGTCTTTTTTCAATTCATGTGCTTTGAATGCTTTGAAGGCTGAAAAACTCTATCTGCATTTCATGTCAGCTCTTCTGTAAGAGAAGGCAGCAGTATGCTGCTGAGGATGTGCAAGAGAATCTGTTCTGAGGAGAGCAGACACTAGGATGCCAGTAAGCCATCCCAGGTAGTCCAGGCTGCAGAGCCTGTGCAGACACTTGGGCACTTCTAACTCCAATACTGAAGATTCAGACACATGCAGATTTGTGGTCTCCCCAGGTTTAGTTGGCTCCTGAGTTGGGGTGTTCTTTTATTTGTGTGAATTGTGAACTTGGTCAGACTTCTTAAGGTATCTCCTATTCACAGACTGTTTTTTTAAGAAACCTGTCTCCATCTGTTTTACCTCACATAAACTTGTGTGTGTGTGTGTGTGTGTGTGTGTGTTAGAAAATGGAAAAAAAAGTGTCTGTAAGGTTCTCTGAAGTGCTACTGTATATGTACAATACAGTGTAATAGTACAGTTTGCTGCTTATTCTTTATATGGCACTTAGAACTTGGAGTTTCTATGGGGAAGATGTAACAAAATCATGATTGCTTGCGACTGAAAATGAAGTAAAATGGGAAAGTTGCAGAAAAATTCTCAGAACATAGCAAGTTTAAAAAAATCTCTATGTCTAGGAGTTGTGATGCAATCACAGCTCTATGTTAATAAAAAAGGAAAACGGGCAAGAAGTCAGTGGTTTACATGAAACCCCTCCAGGCTCCAGCCTGACCTGCACACCCCAGCCTTGATTATCTTTATGTACTTTCCAGGATTTATTAAAGCCAGTTTGTTTTATTTCTTGGTATGACACTCATGGCTACAAGGGTTTGTCAGGAAGGGAGGGAGGAAGGACAGATCTGCTACACAAACAGCCCAGTCTGGCTGTAGCCAGGAAGTTTTACCAGTGACGTAGGTGGTTTAGTACAACTGGTTCTATGTGGCAGTCTCAGGTTGGAATAAAACCAGCTTTTTAGAGTTTACTACTTTCCAAAAGAACATAAAAGATGATCTCCTATGCTCTTTTAAACCAGTCTGGCTTTTCAGATAACTGGCATGCTTGGAAAACATCCTTTATGCATAAACAGAGTATGGGATGAAATGCTCTGCAATGAAGATCTCTAGTCATGTTTTGACTACACGGAATAGTAGAAATTGGGTATTTCTCATTTTTACTTGGATTTATGTATGGAAAAACACCAACTCACACAAGCCCAACCTTTTAAATAATTCCTCCTACTTTTGTGCTCTCTTCTCTCCTGTGTACATATTCCTGAGCAACTTTTCCATCCTCTCCCAAATAATCCAGGTGGAAACACCCTCCCAGGTTCGGATAGATGTCAATGTGCTCCTAGCAGAGATTTCTGGGTGGGGAGGATATCTGATGACCTTTCAACTGACATGTGTAGGAACTAAAGGGTCATTGTGCCAAGGACGAAAAAAGGATCTTTTCAATTCTGCACTGGCACTTGCTGTCTTTGAAATGAGACAAAGTGGGCTGCCTGCACCAGTATGCACACAAAAAGAAGTGCTGAATTAATGGAAGACAGGTTAGGAAAAAAAGAAGCATAGGATGGGCAGAGACTGGGTTGAGAACAGTCCTGAGGAGAAGGTCTTGGGGATACTGGTACATGAGAAGCTCCCAAAGACCCCGCTTCAGTGTGCGCTTGAGCCCAGAACCCCCCCATGTGCTGGGCTGCACCCCCAGAGCCTGAGCAGCAGCTCAGCGAGGGGATCCTGCCCCTCTGCTGCGCTCTGGGGAGACCCCCCTGCAGTCCTGATCCAGCTCTGGGGCAGCAGCACAAGAGGGATGTGGAGCTGTTGGAGTGAGGCCAGAGGAGGCCATGGAGATGCTGCGAGGGCTGCAGCAGCTCTGCTCTGGAGCCAGGCTGAGAGAGCTGGGCTGGGGCAGCCTGGAGAAGAGAAGGCTCCTGAAGGGGAGACCTGAGAGCAGCTCCAGTGCCTAAAGGGGCTCCAGGAAACTTGGAGAGGGGCTTTGGACAAGGGATGTAGAGACAGGATAGGGGAACGGCTTTAACTGCCAGAGGGGAGACTGAGATGAGCTCTTGGGCAGAAGCTCTTCCCTGTGAGGGTGCTGAGGCACTGGCACAGGGTGCCCAGAGAAGCTGTGGCTGCCCCATCCCTGGCAGTGTTCAAGGCCAGGTTGGACACAGGGGCTTGGAGCAACCTGCTCTAGCGGAAGGTGTCCCTGCAAGTAGCAGGGGTTGGAGCTGGACGAGCTTTAAGATCCCTTCCAACCCAACCCATTGAACGTTTCTACGAGTACCCATTACCAGACATGTCAGGGCAGCAGTCAGCACACCGGCCCCTTCCCGGCGTTTTCTTCCCGCCACAGCTCCCTGGCGGCTCCGCCGCCTCCCGTAGTCGTCTGGGTGGGCTGGGGCCGCTCCGGACCCCTCACGCCTGTCCCGCCGGTGCTCCATACACCGCCTCCTCTCGCTCCGCTCCCGCCCGCCATGCCCGGGCGCCGCGGCAGCCGAGCCCGCTCCCGCCTTTTCCCCCCACAACCGGCTGAAAGCGCCGCCGGCCCTACCCGCTCGCCGAGCGCCGGCTCCGCGCCCTCCGCCAGCCCGTTCAGCTCGTGGGTCTCGCTGCCGGAGTCCATCGCGCCGCAGAGGAGGCTGGTGCGGCCCCAGCGCCGGCTGCCCGCGGGAAGCCCTGGCGCCCCGCCCAGGCCGGGAGCGGCGGCTGAGGGGAAGGTTTCCAGCGGGCGGCTCTGCCCCTGCTCAGACACACCGCCCCGGGGCCCGCCTGCCCAGCTCCCCCCGGGGAGGTCCTGCACCCCCGGAACGCTGTACCCTGCGGAGCAGGTTTCCGTGAGGGACCGAGACTCGGCCGGCGGCGAACCGAACCCAGAGCCCGCCCGGCGACGCGGCCTCCAGCCGCCGGCCTTAGGATTGGCGGAGGCTTCTTCAGCGCCGGCGGGGCCTGGGGCTGGGCGGCAGCTGGGCACCGGGGCGGGAGCCCGCAGAGTCAGCGGGTGGTCAGAGCCGGGAATTTCCAGTGTTGGCTAGGAGCCGTACTGAGGGGGGAGACAGGAAGCCTGGGGAGGGGCATAGGACAAGGGCCTGTAAGGACGGGACGAGGGGAATGGCTTTAACTGTCAGAGGGGAGACTGAGATGAGCTCTTGGGCAGAAGCTCTTCCCTGTGAGGGTGCTGAGGCGCTGGCACAGGGTGCCCAGAGAAGCTGTGGCTGCCCCATCCCTGGCAGTGCTCAAGGCCAGGTTGGACACAGACCTCGGAGCAACCTGCTCCAGTGGAGGGTGTCCCTGCTCGTGGTAGGGGTCGGAACTGGATGAGCTTTAAGATCAGTTCCAACACAAGCCATTCCATGGTTCTATGATCTGTGCTATTGTGGTGAGCAGGTACAGGTAATGCATCCAAATGTTTCCTTACGGAAAACTTCTTGACAAAAATGAAGTTGAAGACTACTGTTTTATTTTAAGACTTTCATGAGTGGTTATAGGTTTTCCGCTTCCTTATCCTTTTTTTTATTCTCCCTAGACTAATTTTCCCACCTGTACCACAGCAAAGGACACAAATACAATTAGCATGCAGGTTTGATGGTGATGGAACATCAGAGGAAAACTCAGATGCGCAGAAACAACACTACTGGCATGAGGGGCACTGAAGTAATCCTAAAGTATGACACAAAGCAAAAGAATTTAAATTCGATTTTAAAACATTATAGTTGTAAGCAAACCTTCCATTACTTACATTTAACGGTGTTCAGCATATAAAAATAAATAAAAAAGATGTGTCTTATGTGATGACATGTAATCTCTTTTATGGGCAGTAATGAACTAATGAGCTGCTCATCTGCGCTGACAGTGTTCTTGAGTTCAAGAAGCCTGTTCCAATGTGTGGTGTCCAACATGTGTTCCTCAGATTAACTCCTTGAGAATCTTCTGTATTAGGAATCACTTTTTTCTTGCTCTGAACAGTATTAAAGAATATTCTATTTACACAATTTAACCAACATAGAGAATATAAATAAGCATCAAAATATAAATAATACCAAATTCAAGGCTGGGTTGGACAGGGCTTGGAGCAAGCTGCTCTAGCAGAAGGTGTCCCTGCCTGTGGCAGGGGCTTGGAACTGGATGAGTTTTAAGGTCCCTTCCAATCCAAACCAGTCTGGGATTCTATGATTCTGTGATAAATATAAATTGATTTTTTTACAAGAGGTGTGAAGGCCCTTTGCTAGACCATGTGTAACAATAGATGATGTAGAAGCATTGCTACTGATCCCTTTAACACCAATCAGGATTTTTACATAAGCAGCTCCTGTGCAGGGGAGCTGCAGTTGTGTTGCTCAGCGCAACAGGAGCTGTTGGTTATACAGTCACCAACAGGTCTCTGCTGCTGAAAGGTGGTCAGCACTTGGCTGTCCTCACTTTGCAGCCATTGTGCTTGGGAATTGGATGTTAGGGTGTTAGTCCAGCCTCACAGACACACACCTAGACCCTGCCTTGTCTTCAGGGAGGGATCTGCAGTTTCCGTCAACAGATCCTCCAGCTGGAATAATGAGAAGGTTACACAAGAGCTCTCGGACTGCAGTGTACCCTACCAAGTTGTTGTGCCCAAAAATGCAGACTCAGGATTAAGGACCGTGCCACATCAAATGAAAGTCTCTTATTGTGTACAAGGTCACTGCAGCTTCTTCCATGCAGCAGATGAGCACAGCTCTCCAACATACAATAACTACAGAGCAGATATGAGAGTAGAATTGTGGTAACCACCTTAAAACTGTACGAGTCTCTGTGACTGTTTAGTCCTGTGGAGTTTCTCCTGTAGGATTTGGTGGAAAGTCATATTTACCTCACTATTAAACTTCACTGGCTTCCCATAGCTGACTTTCGGGTTTCAGTTCACAGTGATTTTTGTACTAAATCAGACTAAATTGATGGCTGAATCCATTTTTAGAGACCAGTCAAAAGCATGTGGACAATCAGATGTTGCTAAACACAAATTAAGCACATTAGGCTTCCATTTTTAATGCTAAAGGTCACATTTCATTCCGAGTGTGTTGGACTCCTTAACTTTTGTCTCATAAAACCTCCTTGACACAGTATACCCTTGCAGATGTATACAGACTGCACAGGAAGCATTTATTTAATTGGACTTTCTAGGAAATCCTTCGCCTAGTCCTAGTGGCTTTTTCTGCCTGTCTTTAGTACAGTGGGATACAGAGCTTATCTAGAGAGAGATGTAAAGTTTTGTTGTCATAGTCCACAGAAAATGGAAGAAACAATGGATTATGACATACATAAAAGATATATTTGTATCTTTTATTCTTATGCTGATGAGAGTATACAATAAGAGGAGAAGAGTGGATGTAGGCTAAAAAAAGATCTGTTGCATTATTCTGAAGCAGTGCTATGCTGAGCCTTCACCTGCAGTGTTTCCAGTTGATGGGAAGATCATATGAATTGCTCAGATGATGTTATGGCTTGCTGGGGGGGGACAATTTTTTTGTCCAGGGGTAAGCACAGTAAGGTGACACTTTGAAGCAAAGCTAGAAACCACACTATGTTGTCAGCTCTTAACAAGTCCGGGGCTTGAAAAAGCATGGTAATTTCCTTCGCTTTTGGGTTTGTACTAGCTGAACTTCAGTAATGCACGCAACTAGGGTAGCCTTTTTCAGAAACATTAATTAATTTAGCAGGCATTAGATAACATTTGGGCTGTAATTGCCACAGTGTTTGGACCCCAGGCAAAGCTGGTCAGAATCCTCTCTGGCTGCAAGTGTTCAGTGGTGTTCCCAGAGGTGCTGCTATAGTTTTAATTGCCCCTTTTTCATTCTGTAGCTCTTTGCGAATGCATTTTGGTAAATTTGTTTGGCACCTGTAAAGGTTTGATTTGCTCTAGTGAAAATTTTCTGCCCTTAACCCTAAAAATTATGGAAGATCTGCTTTCTGTTGGTGACACTTAGGAGTGATAGTGCTGACTTATTCCTTCTATCTGCTAAGTCACATTTGTACTGCACAGTCCATGCCAAAGAGATCTGTGACAACAGGACGTGTTATTAGTCTTGTGGGAAATACGAGTAATTTCAGTAGAACCGAGGAAGAACTTAAGTCTGAGCTTGTGAAATGGCCAACAGCCATTAACAATAAATTTTCCTGTTAGCCAGCCTTTGAGTTCTGGTGGTTGAATGGGGGGGGGGGGGGGGGCAGGGGGAATAAAGTGTATTTTGTGCTTATGAAAAGGACCCTGCACTCCGTGTAGGAAAATAGTTGCAGACACAAGCTGGGGGTAAGAGAGGTGATGGTGATGTGATCAGTCTGCAGCCACATAATGAAGCAGCAAGACAATACTATGTGGTAGGTCATGCTTGTTTGTGTGTGAATTTGAGCATAGTCATTATAAAATGAGAACTCTGCAAGTGGTATCACATGAGCCTGAGTCAGGATTTGTGGTTAGTGTTATGCAGAGCAGACACTGGAGAGTGCAGAGAGGGTCCTTGGGACCACTGTCAGAACAACCACTGAAACCTGGGTGGAAATACTCAAGACAAAAAAGACCCAACATATGGCATTTTTGCGTTTTAGCCATGAAATGAATTTGCACACTTGTTTGGTTTTGGAGAGGGATTTTTTTGTTTATTTTCTTTTCCTTTCTTTTAAAATCTAGGGATTCATTTTCTCTGAGTGAGTACTGTTCATGTGGCCAAAGAGACAATCTGAAGAAGCCCAGATTAAAAGGTACATGATACTACCTGGCATTTGTGGTCGCTATAAAAATGAGTCATTATGCAAACTGGTACTTGCGGACTAGAGCACAAGGTTAAGTAAATAAAACGGCAGTTGGTATAATCTGTCTTTGGAAAAGCAGATCACTCATTCAAAAATGTAGAATAAAAGAAGAATTTTTCTATCTATTGTAAGATATGTGCAGCTTAATTGGGGAAGAGGTGAGCGTGTGTCATGTCATTGAAACTATTTGGAGTTAAAACACATTATTTTGTGCTGTTTCTTCCTTTTTTGGTTTCCCGGTGTTCCCACAATCCTTGCACTATATTCTGCAGAAAATCGTGGTGGTTTGGAAATAATTGTAAAGGTAAATATTTTATTTAGGCAGCTCTTGCTCCAAATTCCTGGTTGATTTTAATGAAAATAGCATTTAAAAACCAGCTAGATGTCGGTATCTGATATATTCTTAATTCGCAACTCCTGGTAAGCATGAACTCTAAGAAAGAAACTGACCTTTTTTTCCTTCATATTTTCACCTGAATTATGCATTTAGTTGTTTTCTTGTGGTCTCTTGTCATAATTTCCTGCCTAATGCTTGCTTTTTATCTTTATGTGAACTGCTTGGGAGCTGGGAGAAGATAGACGAAAAGGAGGTTTTGTGATGCTCTCTATGAATGACAAGGTGGGCTACAGTAGAGTAGACATTCTCCACCTAAGAGCAGGAGATCCGTCCCACTTTCTCTTTTCAAAGAAAAATTGGATGGGTAAAAACCTCGAAGTATTAATTTGGAAAAAAAGCAAAGGAGCTTTGAAGGGGCTGACAAGCATTTAGCCTAGCAGTACCACTGCAGAATTCCCTGCATCTTCCATTCACCTCTCTAAAATCAGTCTGCTTCATGTGCTTCTGTCTGCTACTTCCCAGCCAGGCCATCTGTTTAAAATAACTCTGTAATACATATGAAAATGGTGCTTATTTTTCTATTCTAAATGGTGCCAATATGGAATTACTTCTCTGCAGCGGGACGTATCCAGTGAGGTAACTGACACTGCAAGCTAATCTTCCGAGGTTTGTTTTGTGTCCAGGGGTCATGATATGTAATTCAGATCTGACCTGTTGCATACCCTGACTCGTTAGTAGATCTATATTTAAAAGACACTATCAATTCCATAGAGCCATAAGGTATTTCACAATATTTATATTACAAAATTACTGACTTCCCACAAATCTCAACTCAGTCTGGGGCACTATAGGGCAGGTAACACTGGAAAGTCTAGTGTGATCATGGCTAGCAAGCACATACATAACACAGAAAAGTTTAAAGTGACTATCTGGACAAGGCTATGTGTTGGAGAGAAAGAGGAAGGAACAGACTTAAAACTGTTTTGGGTTATGGCTACAGCCATTTCTAACAGGGACAGTTGCAGATGGAGGAGTTGGCTGGGCATGCTCCCGGAAAGATATTTAGATAAGCTGAAACTTGTCAAAGTAAAGTTTTAATGTGAGGATTAGTTGTAGTGGTACATCTACTATGGCCACATAATCAGAGAAGCAGGCCATTAAAAAATTTTTAGGGGCTGTAATGAGTGTCTGGGGAAGTGTCTGGGTTTGCATTTGTGGGTGCATGATACTGGTATGGCAGAGCAGCTTTCTGTGCTGTAGGCAGAAAACTTATTCTCTGCTACTTCAGAAACCGTTTTGTGGACCATTACTATTACATAACACGGAAGAGACCTGAGTGTTTTGATTTCCTATGAGCTTTCATGGGAAGCCAATGGTTGAGGTAAGTAATGGTAGGTTCTGGAAAGAAGTTTTTCTTATTCACATAGAACTGTCTGTGGGCTTAATGCATGAAGCACACAGGGAAATCTCGGCCTCTGTTATCCAGAAGATCAGATTCAGCAATCAGAATTGTCCATTTTGGATTTAAAATCTGTGAAACCAGGGATTAAAAATATTCTTCTGTTTAAAATGTGCTGGTTTGCTTGGCACATGCATAGTGGAAACAGATTTATTGAGAAAGAGAAGGTTTCAAGCAGCATTGGACTAATGCCAGAATAAAATGACTAAGCTCTTACCTAGAAATATGCAGAAACAGATACACAAGTTGTTTAGCATTAAAGTAGGAATGTCTGGAGTTTGTGAAAATTATCTGACCCAGGATATCCAATTTAACAATACTCTCTTGGATTATTTTTTGATGCATTTGGAAGTGTAAGGCAGTTAATTTTCTCAGTAAAGAGTAAGTACCACCTGTTATGTAAATAACTCTTCCATGCTGTAGTGCTTACTTCCCCTGCACTTGCTGTTGTTCATGCACTGTACAGTGCATTGTATTCACAGTACACATCAAAGTAGCTGTACGCTCAAATAAACCTCTTAACTGCTTTATTCTGTATTGTGCAAACAGATGCTCACATAGTATAAAATGTTTTGTGTTGTTTATTTAAGCAGCTAGTGTGACTGTTGTACAGATGTTAGGTTGGCTAGAATTGGCAGCATTGGCGTTAGGGAGAAGAGGGCCCTGGTGGTCTCAGCCCCCATGGAAGGGAGGTGGCTGGGTGCTGCACTAATGAAGTGTCCACAAGTGGCTGTGTCCCATCTGCATGTAGGGCCTAAAGCAGCAGCACAGCCACACATCATCTGGAAACCAGAAGAACACACATAGGGCTGACATCACACCTCAGCACACTGGCTTGTTACCGATCATGTGTGCAGAGTTAACTGAGTAGTCCCCTAGCCTGGTCCATGGAGAAAAAAAGTACTTTATAAAGATTATTGGCATTCCTCCCTGGAGAGTCTGTTGATCCATTTTTGTTTTTGCTAGGTGATGAGAGCCAGCCAGGTTGTCAGGTGGTTCTGCTGTTCTCTAATTCCAGAGCACACTTCCTGAGGAGATCTGGCACTGTTGGCTTAAGCTTTCTGTTAACTCCATCCTGGAACAACTGCTTCAGTGTGCGCTTGCACTGTTGTGTCTGCCAGGGGCGGTATTCACTCTTCAAGAAGTGTTGCTGCACAGTGCTACCTGAGAAACTTGTTTCATCCTTTTACTTCAAATAGGAAATAAATGTCAAAAGCATGGATAGAAGGGACTCATAGGAGGAACTAAAGCTCCTATTTTTATTCCCAGTCTTCATAACTTTTACATTTTCAGGCTGAAATAACTTAGCTTAATCTAGTTTTATATAGAATCATAGAATCATAGAATAGTTAGGGTTGGAAAGGACCTTAAGATCATCCAGTTCCAACCCCCCTGCCATGGGCAGGGACACCTCGCACTAAACCATGCCACCCAAGGTTCTGTCCAACCTGGCCTTGAACACCACAAGAGATGGAGCATTCACAACTTCCCTGGGCAACCCATTCCAGTGCCTCACCACCCTTACAGTAAAGGATTTCTTCCTCATATCCAATCTAAACTTCCCCTGTTTAAATTTGAACCCGTTACCCCTTGTCCTATCACTACAGTCCCTAATGAAGAGTCCCTCCCCAGCATCCCTATAGGCCCCCTTCAGGTACTGGAAGGCTGCTATGAGGTCTCCATGCAGCCTTCTCTTCTCCAGGCTGAACAGCCCCAATGTTCTCAGCCTATCTTCATACAGGAGGTGCTCCAGTCCCTGATCATCCTCGTGGCCTCCTCTGGACTTGTTCCAACAGTTCCATGTCCTTTTGATGTTGAGGACACCAGAACTGCACACAATACTGCAAGTGAAGTCTCACAAGGGCAGAGTAGAGGGGCAGGATCACCTCCCTCGACCTGCTGGTCACGCTCCTTTTGGTGCAGCCCAGGATACGGTTGGCTTTCTGGGCTGTGAGCGCACACTGCAGCCGCCTCATGTTCATTTTTTCATATGCTGATTTCTCACTTTCTAAAGCCCCAGTAAAATCACTGCACCTTTTTTTAACCACGGCATCAATATGTATGTGTATGTGTGTGTATTTACACACTTCTACAATTAGAGAACTCATGATTTTTATGGAAAAGTTGTGATCAATTGTATAGCCAAAATGAGATGGGATATGAAGTTGTAAATTTGGCATTGTGAGGCTGGTCTAAAAATTCTGGTGAGCTTGAGCAATGCCCTTGTTAAAACTGTAAATGAAATGTCCTGTGATGTGCCTTTGTGGTTTATTTTCACTGGTAAAGCACCTAGCTAAGGAAAACACATTTGCATGCATCTGAAGCTGTGTAGTTTAGCTGCATGCTGCAAAGTATACAGGTAACACACAGGTTTGAGAGGTGGTCTGGTGTTTTTAGTGGGTATGCTGGTAATTTACTTTAGAGGTGCTGAATCTACATCTAGGTAATGAATGTGAGATCAAGAATCAGTTGCATCTGAATTTCTAGGCTATGTTGTCATTGTTCTATTCCAGTCAACAGAATCTTCTTATCATTAAATTCTTTTAATAGATTTTATTACATAAAACGATTGGAGAATGCTTTAAAAACCTCTACATCCAAACTCTGTGAAATAATGTTTATTTTTTAATTCTTAACTTTTATACTCAGTGATAGTTCAGAGATGGCACAATATCAGTAATACATCCCAGCACGGAGAGTTTAAAGAAAAAAGCAAAACTAATGTATTTTCCAGATGTCAGCAGAGGTGGTACAGTGCTCTAGAAGAGAGAGTAGGAGGATGTTCTCTGTTAACAAGGGTAAAGAATGCATCTGTTAAGATCTTTGTAGATAAGAATCTGAATCACTGAGTGGATTGGAAGGGACCTTAAAGCTCCTCCAGTTCCAACCCCTGCCATGGGCAGGGACACCTTCCACTGGAGCAGCTTGCTCCAAGCCCTGTGTCCAACCTGGCCTTGAGCACTGCCAGGGATGGGGCAGCCACAGCTTCTCTGGGCACCCTGTGCCAGCGCCTCAGCACCCTCACAGGGAAGAGCTTCTGCCTAAGAGCTCATCTCATTCTCCCCTCTGGCAGGTTACAGCCAATCCCCTTGTCCTGTCCCTCCATCCCTTGTCCAAAGCCCCTCTCCAAGTTTCCTGCAGCCCCTTTAGGCACTGGAGCTGCTCTGAGGTCTCCCCTTCAGGAGCCTTCTCTTCTCCAGGCTGCCCCAGCCCAGCTCTCTCAGCCTGACGTACATAGTTTGCTAACAGTGGTGGTAAATAAGAGAAGAATCAGGGCCTAGAGCTACCACTGGCAAACTGATTCAGTGAAAGGAATAATCCAATTAACTGAAAAGGTCTCTCTGTATGGAATTACTCCAAAATGTAATTCATTGAACAATGCATGCTATTGTAATGTAGTCAAAGAAAAAAAGAATAGAAAAAAATCAGCTGTTCAAAAAGGGGTTTTGTAGCATAGCCTCATGCTTTGGGAGTAATTCCCAGCTTCTTTGCTTGAGGAATTCACATGAAATCTTTAGGCCTGGATCACTTAAAATGGGATCTGCACAACTTGATTGCTATTCAGTAATGAAACATAGTTTAGAGTGGTATGAGGAAATTTCATCTCAAATGTATATTTCAAGGCCTGAAATCACTATCGTGATCATTTTGCTTGAATTTCACTCAGGATCACTTACGGTTTGCCCAGTACCTTGCAGCTGAACCAGAACATATATTTTCAAAAAATCTGGGTTTAAGTCCTTGGCATTGCTTTTAAAACTGATATTGAAGGCACTTGACAGCTTTGGGATGTGATAAGCAACCAGCATATGGAATATGAAACCATTAAATATGTTACGTAAGGAAACCTGAAAGTGCTGAGTGCCTTCAGCAGAACTTGTAGATGCCTTCATTCCACTTGTGATCTCCATTCCTCTCTGCAGCTATGCTGAATGTCATTGGCTGTCTGTAGATACACAGATGTATGTTGGTGTTTTACTGGCAGACTATTGGAAATATATTGCAAATGTTTCTTTCTTTTGGTTTCTCTCTTTAGGGGCACATAGACATGCAAGTGACTCTTCTGCAAAGCCCTGTTGCCTAGAGAAAGCAGCGCCATCTGGCTTTTTGTTTTTCTATCAGCGCAATATAATATAGCGTGAGTATACTTCGATGCAGTATATTAAAATAAATCCCAATGTAGCCAGTTTACTAACGCTGAGTTGCCACGTTTTCACTTTAGGTATTTATGCTTGCAATTATATCCTGTTGTTTTTTCTTCCCAAACCACTCCATGAGCCTATGTTCAAAACTGAGTATTTTCCACTGACCTTTATCTTTGTAGTAGACTGAATGACAGCTGCAGTCAGACATTAGAAAGCATATATCATGTATACCCATAAACTTAGTAAGACAAAGACTACAGTATATTTAGTAGATGAGCTCTTAGGCAGAAGTTCTTCCCTGTGAGGGTGCTGAGGTGCTGGCACAGGGTGCCCAGAGAAGCTGCGGCTGCCCCATCCCTGGCAGTGTTCAAGGCCAGGTTGGACACAGGGGCCTGGAGCAACCTGCTCCAGTGGAAGGTGTCCCTGCCTGTGGCAGGGGTTGGAACTGGATGAGCTTTAAGGTCCCTTCAACCCAAACCAGTCCATGGTTCTGTGATATGCTGAGTGCCTTTTGTTTTTTGTTAAATCTTGATGCACTAGTTGTGAGTAATCTTCACTGTTTTAGAATATAACAATCGGGGAATCCCACTCTAAGTCATTAACAGATCAAGAAATAAAGAAAAATGCTATCAAGAATATCATAATATAAGTTACATAGACCATGGATATAAAAAAGCATCTTTGGCTTTGCAGGGTATTGTAATTAATTTGTATCTGCTTTTATTGTAAGCTTTGTGAGAAGCTTACATGGAACATGAGTTTAGGGTAATTGTCCCATTGAAATGCATATTTTATTTAACTTTGCTGTGTCAGTTTCTGCCATCTGCTGAGCTATGCTGCAAACATCTCTGTTCATTGCTCATGTTACTCCTGTTTAGAAGTCGCGTGTCAGTCCAGTGGTACAAACTGGAGTATTGAGTTAAGGAAGAAATGAACCAAAACTGATAAATAATGTTCAAAATTTGGCATAGATAGATGGGGTTTAGATCAAACCATGAGTTTTTAAAATCCCTGTCTAGTTAGCGGTTAACATCAATAGTTTTACTTCTATCTGAGGTCAAGAACTGCTCGCATTGGGCATACTAATGCTGAAGCCGGACTGAAATCTGATGAATTCATCTCCCTGCAGCCCCTGAGGATGGGGCTATGTCCCCCATTTAGCCCAGGGCATGAGCATTTTCTATTGAGAAGACTGGGGTCCCTCTAAAGTGCAGGGCTAATATGATACTTTACTTTAAAACATGGTACTTAGAGGAGGCAAGTTGGTAGTTCCAGATAAAAGTTTGGAGTTATGCTCAGAAGAGGTCCATGGTCTCAGCCCAGCATGGAGCTGCTCAGTGGGTGCTCTGGGGAGTGGAAGGAAAGCCAATCCAAAATCACATTTGCCCTAGTCCTGCAGATTTTTCCAGGAGTAGTGACATGACTTCAGTGTGAGAGGTGCTGATCACACCAACATTGCTACGGTATTTGGGGCACAGGTTTGAACCCCTTTTATTGGGAAAGGAATTGGACATAGCTAAGTACTTTAACAACTACACTACTACTCTACACTACTACTAGGATAAAGAATTTCACCCATCTCTGTGATGTGGGGGTGGAAAGACATTCAGGTGTCTAGGCTATAGATCTTTAATTAAATCTCAGTGATTTCTTACACTGTCTGAGGATAGAAGGAGGAAAAGCTGCTAATGAAAGGGGGGTTCAAAGGAAATCTAGCATGCTGGCTGCTTTGAATTTCTTTTTGATAGGTACCAAACACAGAATCCCCACATTTGCTTTGGGATCAGGTGCTTCAAGATGAAGTGTTGCTGAATGTCAGTTCTGTACTTGATCTGGTTCCTAAAGGACCTTCACATGGCCAAACACAGGCTGCATTTGTGCTTGGAGCAGGACCCAGGTGTCCTCATCTGCAGGCTTGTGCTCTTACTCACTGCCAGCAGCTGTGTTCCAGGGAAAGCTGTTTTTAAGGCATGGATGCAGGCTGAATTTAATCTTTTGAGCTAGAACTGTCTCTGTTGTAGGGCTATGTATGTGAGTTGCTTCTGCAATGCAGCTGGTTGCCTGGAGGTCTCACTGGGAAGCCCTAAATCTACCAGTAAGTGTGATGGATTGTAAAAGGGTTACAATAAAAGGGAAAGTCGTTAGTCTTTGGGCTTTGGAGAATTTCCTTCTTGAGCACAGCCAGATAATTTTTCCGATTTCCTAAGTAGGCAGAAGGGGTGAGATATGAACTTATCTTTCTCTCTGGCATTGCTTTTCTGCAGGATTGATATACAAACAAGAGGTAATCCATGACTGAGAGACACAAAATATTCTAATGGTGGGACCAGGGCAGCTGTGGTTTGGGTATTGTTGAATGCTGCATTTCTAGGCACTTGTTTTTTGTTTAAGATGAGAAACTAATGGTAGTATGTAAGAATAATTGATGCTCATCCCAACACAATGGGCAATCTCAGAGCCTTTATAAAGGTGTTGCTATGAGAGACTCGAAGTACAGAACAGGAATGTTCTAATGGTTAAAAAAGAGAAGTTTGACCAAGTTGGGGTTTCTGGCTGAAGACAGAAATAACTGCCTTCACAGTTAGGAAAAGCACTAGCTTCAAAATGCTGCATTTTCTTCAGGTCTGTACCCCATAGAAATGAATCAGGAGGATGAGAAGGAACTCCTTAGCCTGGCTGCACTGTGCACTGGTCTAAAGCCCTAGTTCATAGCATGGTGTAAATATGTAAATTGTTGTCAGCAATTATGGTTAATCACTTTCTTGGTAAGTACCATTGCAATTTTACTTGGCAAATGCTTCTGCACTGGTGTTGGCTGTATGGGAAGTGAAACATCATTTATGACTCTGAACGTATACCTTCTTAAATGACTGCTGTCAGGAGAAATACAAAATATGAGACATGAAATTGCTCTGATTGACTTAATTCCTACTGGTCTGTCACTTACCTACCTAAAAATGCATTCCTCCAAAACAGCAATCCTCACATGAGGATGGAAAGCAAGTGCTTAAAACTGGTGCTGTTTTCAAGCCAGTTGACTACAATCAATGTAGGAAAACTGAAGTTTGTTGCCATTGAGGAATGCCAAGTCCTGATATGTATCTTCTGAGCAATTCTTGCCTTACTGAACAAAAAAAAGACCAGAATTCAAATTCCAGAAATCTCCGTGTCCATTTGCAGTATCAAAGCCCACACGAGTCAAGACACCAAGATGGATTTTAACATCCTAGTTCGAAAAAGCACTAAATTCTTAAGTGTTCTTAAGTGGTTTTCAGACTAGCCATATGCAAGTGTATTTTTTAATTTCGATGGATGCTTAAAAGTGCCTCTATAATAGGGTAAAATACAAGAGGTATGTGTATGAGGTAGCATGTGAAGAGTCCATCTTCTTCTGTTCTTCCAGAGCAAGGTCATTAGGAAACTAAATGAGATATTTATGTCTTTTTTCATTGAGAGAGGTGGGACCAATGTGCCCTCAAAGCTGCTTTCCAGGAATTAATTGTTCTTTGGTAACCTTAGGGCAAAGTCTGCAGATGAGTTCACAATTTTAATCCTTCCAACACCCTGTTGCCAGATGGTATTTATCCAAGTCATAAAGAAAACAATGCAGAATAGATATTGCCACTATTATAGGTGATGAATTATTTGAAACCAGCTTCTAGGATTTTATTGTTGTTATTGAAACAGCTCAGTTTTATTAAAGGAAATTTAATCCAGTAAGTATATACCAAGCTGGTCTGTTGGTTTGTCTGGCTATCTACCCCACTGAAAGTTTTCTGCCTTTTTACCTCTCTTTATTATTATTATTATTTTTAATAAATCTGTCATAAGCAGAAAGGAAAGAGGTCAGTGAGTCCAAGTTTGTCCTGATGCTGTTAAGGATATAAAATACGTGCTTTTTATACCATGTTGAAGTAATGATCTCAAGAAAGAAGCTGCTTTGTTTCTAAATGGTGCACCTCACTGCAGACAGCATTACTGTCCTTTTGGAAAATTAATTGTGAGTATAATTCAGAACACAAGGCTTTCCTCCCTCAGGGCCCTCTGTGCCACCATTGCAGAGGGGCTGTGGTAACAAGTACAATAAGCTGCTTGTGTGCAGAGGCCATCAGATACCTTGGTATTGCTGCCACTGCCAGCAAGTCTGGGTCTGCACTGAAACAAGAAAGCTGCTTTCAGTGTTTTCAGTACAAATTAAAAGCCAGAAATCAAGAGTATGGTGAAACCTGCCTTCAGAAATTGCTCCAAGGATACAAAAGGCTTCTTAATAAAGGTAAACCATAGATGGGATATTTGAGGCTTCTTTGTCTTAGTCTCTCAGAGTATGATTCTAGCACACAATTGTAGGCTTTTGGGCAGGTTTTCCTGCAACCGTAGAAGCAGCAACTGAATTGAAAAGCAGAGAGTAAGATTAAGAAATTATCCTATCTCTCTATGTATCTGTTCATTTTTACAGCTTTAGAAGCTTAAGGATGTCTCGACCACTCTCTTCAAACACAACTCAGTATAAATTTGCTGTGAAAAGCAGCTACATTTTGCTGGAAGGACCAACTCTGGGCTAAGGTAAAGGCTCTGGGTGAGTGCAAACGTATTTAACTTTGACAAGACTGTTTCTCACTTTGCTGTTGTTCCATGGTGCCAGTGATTTGAGAAGCAGCCAGGCACACAACTGTGCATTATCCCACTAATAGATATGATGAGACATACCAAAGATAGAGACAAAACTGTCTCCCTTACCCAGTATTTTTATCCTAGCTAGATTATACCATCATACAGAAAATAGCTGTGTATTCTGGCTGCTGGACAATATTCCTGGATCTGCTAATGCAATCCCACTGAAGCAGCGCAGTCATCCTGATGTATCTTTAAAGAGACTTTTGATTTTTAAAGTGAAATAACTCATGGGGAGGGAGCTGCTACCAGCATGATTTCCAAGTGGTGGAGGTATGGGTGAGCATCTTGCTTATTCCCTATGTACTGTGCATCTGTTATGATAATGGGAAGAGAACCTCTGTTTTCGTGAGCTGATCCAAATCTTGCTGCAATTGAAGACAATCCTGCTGTGTGCTTTTGCTTAGTGCCTGGAACATGAACCAAGACTGCAGTAAAAGATATAAAATTAAAATGTCTCTCTTAAATAAATAAACAAAGAAGACATTTGATGCCTGCTGTGTAGTCTGCACATTTTATCTCCTTTGCCTTAGTCCTTAATTGCCGTGCCTAGTTCAGCTTTTTTAGGCCTTAGTGTTTTAGTTTATATAGAGCCTATAACTGGGTTTCTCTTCTAATCTGGTAGTCTTTTGTAGGAGTAAAATACACTTGCAGCAAGGACACTCAGGCTGCTTCCAGAATAAAAGTATATTGCCTGTATTGAACATCCCATTTACTTTCACATTGTGATTGGAAACAAAGAAATATGAAGTCTTTATTGCTGCATTTGGTTTTTGTTCATTGTTTGGTTTGGTTGGTTGGTCATTGGGGTTTTTGTTATATTTTTAAGGTGATGGTACTTCGGTACAGTATCCATCTTGTTTTCTCCTTCTCCTTCCCTGCTGCTCACTATTTCGCCTGCTCCATCTTCCCACGATGTCTTCTCTATCCGAGTGGTTTAATTTCTCCTTAGTCCTCTGGAGCGTATTCTACAGTTTTTTCATGTGTGCAGAATGAACAATTCCTTTATGTAGGCTCTGTGCAAGTGTCTCATAGAATCCTACATGATCCTAAGGTCCTTTCCAACCCAAACAATTGTATGATCAGTGTTGTATGATTTACTTATGTATAGCCTGAAATAGGAATATGCAATGGAAGGCAGAGATACTGCAGGTGGCGAGCGACAAATGAATGCTCCCCTCTTTGATTCTGAAACAATGATTGCAGTCTATGGCTGGCTCTGTATTGAGATGGCTACAGCCCCCCTCTTGGAGAGTCACCGGAATGCCTTATAAGATGATAATGGTAACTCTGTTAACTTGGCTTTTTGTCTGAATGTGGTTAGGATGGTTAATGGAGACAGTGCTTCAACATGGAAATGTGCAGTCCTGAGTGTCCTCCTAAAGGTGACATGGGCAACTCAGGAAGAGGTGGCATCTGTGTAAATGTAAATGCAGTTAAATGAACACTGAACACCTACATGGCCAAATCCCTTAGTGTTTGCTATCCTCTGCCAGTTCTTTCCTTTCCCCTTTGACAGGGGAAGCTCCACAGGTTCCAATCCCAGCTGCAGAGGTGACAGTTGATTCCATCAGATTGTCTTCTGCTGAGACATGGGCTGGAAGAGTGAAGCTGTCCTCCTTGCAGGGCTTTTTCAAAACCTCACCATTGAAGGACAATGTCAGAGGCAGCTAATCAAGGGTTTTCTCTGTTCAGACTGGAGCTGTAGGAGGTGTTAGTACAGGTGTACAGTGGATTGCTGGGAGCCCTCCCCATAGGGAATGACAGCCATATTCCTCAGGAATTCTAATCCACCTTGTAAAAATGAAAGCCCTTTGATTCAGACAAAGGTTAGGTGTGTTACTCATCATTTTATAACTGTGGCTTGAACTGAGCTTGGCAGGCAACCTGCTCATGTGAGCACTTCTCAGCTCTGGGTGACTGCAGGCTAGGTCCAGGGAACAGCTCCCTGCAAGTCCTTAGAAGAGATGATGAAACATCTCTTAGGGAAGATTGGGTTGTCAATTAAAATTTAATGATAGCCTTTGGCAATATGAGAGCAAAGGCTGGGTCTAAAGCCTTTGTTCAGTCCTATAAATAAATTAAAGCTGTTCGTTAGGTGCATTGGTCATCATTTGAGAGACAGCTTTTGCCAGCGAGGACAGTGACATTGTGTATCAGGCTGCAGAATCATGAGTACAACTGTACAATGAAAGAAAATTAAAACCTGGCTTCTATTGCCAGTTTGACATGGTAAATACGTATAATGAGTATAAACACAAGCAAGATGGTAAAACATAATTGGAAGTAGCTGATTACTTACCATACTGGTTATTGTTCTGCATAGGGGGTGGTGGTGATGGCAAGGGGGGAGAGCCAGCACTGGGTTCTTTTGGGATCTCTATAAGAAAGGCATGAAAACAAATGGCTTAAGATAACTTCTTTAATAAGATGAAATAATAAGAGGAACATAGATACAATTTACTTGCTATGCCCCTTAAGATGCTAGGTAGGCACATTCATACAGTATCAGAGCGAGCCTGGATTGGTTTTCCGCTGGTATGCTGCACAAGGCAGAGCAGATGCTGGGGGGGGGGGGGGGAAGCCCTCCCTTGTGGTCATCTGAGGTAAGATAGAATTACCTACAAGAAAAAAAAGTGTTCCTAAAGGGTGTTCTCATGAGGACTTCTTGCTGGGCATAATCCTGGTGCTAAGTGGGAGCTGCCTATAGGCTCCTTCGTCACACTGAGTGGGCTGGGTTCATCCTCCAGCCTCAGGATGTGTAGGATCTGTGGAGTGTAGCACAGGCTGGGAGCCATGCTGGGTGTGTGGTGTGTGCCTGCTCAGCCTGGATGACCTGTGGGTCACCAACTCCTCAAATTGCAGCTGTCTCAGTCAGGATCAACATTCATAGATCACATAATGCCTTGGGTTAGAAGGGACCTTAAAGCTCATCCAGTTCCAACCTGTGCCAGCACCTCACCACCCTCACAAGGAAGAACTTCTTCCTAAGATCTCATCTCAATCTCCCCTGTTTAAGTTTGTTGTACCTCTTGATCCTATGTACAACTTGCGTTTCCCAAAGACATCATGAATTACAGATGACATTAGTAACATATGGGCTTCTCAAGCCCCAACTATGAGGTTCAGCAGAGCCAACATGCCCTGCTCAGGATCACAGACTCCTTGAATATTGCTTCCCAATGGAGTCAAAGTGTTACACCCCAAGGTAAGAACACATCTCACCACCTTTTGTCTAGCATCAGCTGCGCAGAGCTCATAGTCTACCTGCCTTTCTGTCTCGTTTCAGACACAACTAGTGTGGAGGATACCTGACACAGGACTGCCTCCCTCCCCCAAGAAACAACAGGGGATGTAAAGAGATGGGATGTCTTGGTAATAAGAGTCACTCCTGAGAGCATCCTGCACGGAAGGCTTGCTGCTAGGCAAAAGCACAAAGGAGTATGCAATAATGTTCTAAAGCGGAGTCTGTAGATTTGATTTTAAGAAAGCAGTGTATTTCGGTAGAGACATTTACATATTTAGTTTGCAGAGCTGGTGTTTGGTATTAATTTTAAAAGAAGTCTGTGATTTGCCCTCCTGACTGCTGTGTTTTAACTGTGGCACTATTCCGATGCCTCCATTATATTCTTTTCCCACTGCAATTAACTTCTCTAAAATCAGGTTTCCAGGGTTTTCTTTCAAACTCGATGGAGAAAATTGCCTCGAATACGATTACTGTGCCATGGCTGTTCACAGTGCATTTGTTCATTGACTTACACAGTTAAACATGTGTTATTAAAATGCAATAATGGTAACATGATACAGTTGCAATTACATTATGAAAACATTATCTTCATGGAATAATAGCACTTGAGGGATGCAGGGAAGTACAGGATTTCACAAAAGCATCTTCAGGTTATTTTACCAGTGTGATAAAGTCTTCCTCTGCATGTCATGAGACTTCTGCAATGCTTTCAAAAGTCAAGGCATAATAATAGTAATAAAAAATCAAGGAAAGTAGTTCTTGCTGAAACTTTAGTGTCTTAATTTAAGCAGTGTGGCTACCTTTTCAGAGTTGTTGTTAAGAGCTGGAAGATTTTAACTGTTGAGAAAGTTAATCAGTACACATACATATGTACGTACCCTGGACTGACATGTATATACAGACAGCATTATGTATATGTGGATGTCCACATCAATCCAACTGAAACACAGATCCTTTAAGTGATTGGATGTCAATGGCTTTTTTTCCTTTACTTTCTTCAGCAAAAGGGACATGTGGTAAAACACTAAAGCTGGCCTTACCTGGTGGCTTGCTGGAGCCTGCATTTCAGAGCAGGGATTTTAACTCTCAGGCCAAGGGAAATAGAAAATGTATCCAAACATCTGAAGTTTCAAGAGAACATTTATTTCGTGTTTTGAGGGGTTTGTGTATGTGTGTGTTCCAAGTCCATCCTATTTCAACGAAGTAGTAAAAAGAAGGTAAAACTTTTGTACCCTTCGTGGCATTTTTTTCTCCTCTTTATAGGAGGTTTGAAACTTAGATGCTGGGCTGGCACATGCTGAGTGTTCTACAGACATCAAGCGGTGTCTTATTTCCTTGATAACACCTGGTCGCTTGCTGTAGTACACCTTGATAGCTAGTGTAAATGGGCAGAAAGAAACTTCATTTAAGTAGAAAAATTAATAGCAATGATTATGAAATCAATGTACAAGCTTCTTTACGTAAATGAAGTAATTAAAGACAAAATTATCTGCACATAATAGCGTGAGTCAAATGAATTCAGATGTCTCTAGGCAATTCTATAAAGATGGCTTCAACGTTTATATTATATATGATGTCTCAGCCAGTTCTGGCATACAGTTAAGGAGGGAAGAGATTATTCTGCAACAAAATGAAGTTATTTGGAATAATGTTAATGTAATTGCTGATTTGTAAAAAAGTAGTCATCTGTGTCTGTGGCTCAAAACTGATCCCACCTGCTGGGCACAACAGGGCCACAGGGAAGCTTATGACAAAAGGGCTTAGGAGTGAGTCCATGCCTTGCAAGCAGGTTTCAGCTGGGTGTGTTGGGGCTGCTCCTTCTTTTTCCTGCATTACAGGCCTTCCCTGAGAGGTGCTAAAGCCTGTTCAAGACCAGGTTGGATGGAGCTTGGAGCAGCCTAGTCCAGTGGAAGGTGTCCCTGCCCATGGCAGGGGGTTGGAACTGGGTGAGCTTTAAGGTCCTTTTCAAAACAAACCATTCTATGACTCTATGATTCTATACTTAGGCGGGGGCAGAGCAGCTGGGCTACCCCTTACACAGGGAAGGTTGGGCCTCTTCACAATGAGGGACCTTGGTAACGGCCTCCATTAACTGCTAAAGCTGCTCCGTGTGTGTGTGTGTGTGTGTATTTCTATGCAAACACACATATGTGCTCTCTTTAGCGTATTTATACAACTGTTGTCCACAGCTGTTTAACTTGAATAAAGGGGGTTTTGTGTTTCCTTACTCTTACAAAAGTTTTGAACTACCAAACATTTGGAAGAAAACATTTGCTGTTTGATGGAGTTATATTTATGTGATGCCTTTGTTTGACATCTTTGTATTTTTACTGATAAATGAGCTTGTCAGGATAGAAGCAGCAATCTGCTGCATCAAGCAGCTCTGGCTCATGAAAGATAGTGCTAAGAAAGTGTAGATGTTCTGTACTGCTGTGTGATTGGCTTCTGAGATGGAGTTTCAAGCAATTATTCTATTCAAATAGACAAAGGCAAGATGGAAAATGTGGTCTTGGACTCCTAAAGTTATGATAAAACATAGTGGCATTAACAGATGAAGGAACACCCCAATGTCTTTACGTGTGGAAGTGCATGAAACAAGTTACCATCTCCTAATGAAATAACTGTTCCAAAAATGAAAGATTTATTTATTCTACAGCTCTTTTAGAAAAGCCATTGCGAGGACACAGCATCTGTGCAGGTTGTGGAGAATGGGTGGGAGCATCTGACCGCTGGAGAAATTCAGGTGTCGTACATAACCTTAAAAGGTCAAGAAGGACAATCCAGGGAGTACAGGCTGCTCAGCCTCACTTCTGCCTAGAAAAGTCACAGGGTAAATTTTCTTGGAAGCTGTTTTTGGGCATGTGAAGGAGGAGGAGTAACCTGTTTACTAAGGTAACCCATGCTTGACCAACTTGATTGCCTTCTGCAATGAAACAACTAGATCTGTGGATGATGGGGAAGTAGTAGGTGTCATCTGTTCCTGTCACTTCAGCCAGTAAGTCAGCTTCAACATGGGCCCAACTGAAATGCCTCTATGCAAACACATGTAGCATGGTGAATAAACAAGAGGAGTTACAGGTCTGTGCATGCCTGCAGGGCTATGTCTTACTGGCATCAGAGAGACATGGTGGAATGGCTCCTGTGACTGGAGTATTGGAATGGAAGGATGCAGGTCCTTCAGGAAGGACAGACCAGGTAGATGACAAGCTGGAGTGCATGGAGCTCTACCTGGGGATGGATGAGGAGCCAACTGAGAGCTTGCGGGTCAGGATTAAAGGGGGGGGGCAGGGACAGGGGACGTTACAGTGGGGATCTGCTACAGGATGCTTGACCAGGAAGACCAAATGGATATAGACAGATAGGTGTGGCTTTGCATTCATAAGCCCCTGTCCTCAATGAGGGCTTTAACCACTCCAATATCTGTTGAACAGGGATCTGGAGAGGGGTTTTGGACAAGGGCCTGTAGGGACAGGAGAGGGGGAATGGCTTTAAGCTGCCAGAGGGGAGATTGAAATGAGCTCTTAGGCAGAAGCTCTTCCCTGTGAGGGTGCTGAGGCGCTGGCACAGGGTGCCCAGAGAAGCTGTGGCTGCCCTGTGCCTGGCAGTGTTCAAGGCCAGGTTGGACACAGGGGCTTGGAGCACCCTGCTCTAGTGGAAGGTGTCCCTGCCCGTGGCAGCGTTTGGAACTGGAGGAGCTTTAAGGTCCCTTCCAACACAAAGCCGCCTGGGATTCTATGATCTATCTTGACTCTGGCAAAGCTTTTCACACAGCCTCTAACAGCATCCTTATATCCAAGAGTTCTGGATGTGTGTTAGTCTAGTTATTACCTAGTAACAGGCTAGATTGATAAGTGAAAGACTGACTAGGTCACGGGGCTCAAAGAACAACTCATGCTCAACCTGGAGAGGTTACAAATGGCGTTCCTTAGAGGTTTGTGCTGGGACAAAGCCTCTATCAATGACTTGAAGGAGGGGGTGTTATTCGCCTTCATCTTGTTTGCAGATGACACCAAACTAAGCAGCGCAGTTGATGTGCTGAAGGGCAGGGCTGCCTTCATAGGGACGTAGGCAGGCCAGAAGAAGGGGCCAGCAGGAACTTCATGGATCCAGCGAAGACAAAGTATTTGCCTCTGGGATTTGCCTCTGTGACAGTGCAGGGTGGGGGCTGACTGGCTGGGTAGCAGCCTGCTGAGAAAGAGCTGGCTGTTCTGACACACTTGCACTCATTAGACCACGTATGGAATTTTGCATCCGGTTTTGGTCCCCTCTGGTGCTGATAAACTTGAATGACTTAAGTGGAGGGCCCCTAAGATGTACAAGAGGCTGTATCACATGACCCATGAAGACAGGCTGAGGGAACTGTGTTTATTCAACCTGGAGTAGAGAAGGGAACAGAAGTCTTTCCTATGATGTGGTTACCAGGAGCAACTTCCTTTAGGGGCATGATGGGAAAATGAGAGGCCATGGTCGTAAAGGGGAGGTCTAATTACTTGTGAGGAAAATATCTTTGATTATGAGGAAAATGGACACTGGAACAAGGACCCAGTGGGGCTGTATAATCTCTGTCCTTGGAGATGTCTGGGGAATGCCCAGAGCAACCTCATTTGAACTCAGTGTTGACCTTGCTTTGAGCAGGATGTTGAACTAGAGATCTCCTGATGTGCATTTCGGCCCACAGGAGTCTTTGGTCCTACAGAGCAGCAAGTTCTCTACTGGAGACTTTCAGAGTTCCACTGCAGCCAATGAAACTGCAACACACTATGTGACTTCCCCTTCTGTTTCTGCAATATGGAAGTATATAAGTGTCCTAATTTGGCGTTTCAGTGTTACAGCGTTCCTTTTTTTAAGTGGGTATGTGATACTCCTGAAAAAAAAGTAAATTTGCAGAGTAGCTGGTAGGAAAAAGATGTAATTCCCAAGAAACTTCTCTAGTATGATGGATGCTCACTGCACAGCATGTAGGGTAACTCTCAGGCCATGTTGTAAGTTTACAACAGATTTTGTCAGACAACATTACATACCAAAATATTCTCCAGCAGAAGCCATCAGAAGAGATCCAAGCGATCAGGCAGCAGTTGACGTGAAGTGAACATGTGAGGTAGGCCAGCCTTGAGGGCTGGAATAATGCACAGAATATAATCTTTTCATCTCCTCTGCAACTTGTAAGGAAAAGGAGAGAAAAAATTGCAGCCAAAGTTTCCAGAGAAGCAAGAGCAAAGGAGGAAAGAACAGTTTCTGCTTTCCAACACAATGTTAGTGGTATTGCCTTCTAGGGGACCAACACTGCGTAAAACCTGAATGCACGGGGGTAAGCACCCTGAAGCTTTAACCACACTGTCCAAGGTCCCTGCTGCACCAGTAGATGCCTTACTGTTTTCTATGAGCAGTGTCTTTCACAAAAACAGCTTCTTGCTCCTTGATTCATGACAGGTTTTCAGGCTCGCAGTGTTTTCTGCTGCCTGTGGCTCTATGAGCTGTGATGGAGTGGCACACTACACAAGGCAGGAGTGCAGCATCAGGGTTTCACTCAGTAGCTGGGAGGATGTAAATTAGTTGTGCAGAAGTGTTGGTCCAGGCAGAGTTTACAGACATCCATTTACTGCAGGCACAAGGCTTCTGACCTTGACTTCGCCTTCCCATCATGTAATGTCATTTTGTGCTCTTCTTTCCCATTGTTAGGCAAAAAAAAAGATCTAAACCATGCTGCTGTTGTACACTGTCATGTCTGAAATAGCACTGTTCCTTGTCATCTTTGCAATGCCTAGCTGATATCTCAGGCTAAAACCACTTCTAGAGTTGAACATATGACATGCTATGATAGACTGAGCTTATGATGATCCTGTATAGGTGAAGACAAGTGTACTGTGGTTAAAAATGGCCTTTTCAACTGCTTTTATTGAAAGCACTTCCGCTGACTGCTGCCTAAGATTAACATCACACCCAGCGTTGCTGGGATACGAGGCTGTTCACAGGCGGCCCAGCTTGATGGATTTCATGCACTACTTAAATATAAGCCATATGTCTAACCTTTTAATCTCGCTCCCCATCCCTTGGGTTTGCAGGTATGTTTTGTCCAAAGCCTGGATGCTCTGCAGCTGTAGCAGCAGGTTTGCAGCTGGGGCAACTCAGCATACGCTGGTACGCTAACTGAGGATGTGGTCTACTGTTTGCATTGCTGGATTTAGGAATCAGAGGTATTTGAGGAGAGGAGCCCTGAAGTGTCTGGGGTTCCTTCTTAAAAAGATATTATTATCAGCTGAACAGATGAATATATATGTTTAAAGTGGGTTTTTTTGGTCTTCTCTACCGACTCACACTTTCAGTGAAACATGGTCTGTAATTACATTCTCCCTTGGTTTTTACAGTGTCTAAGCATTCCTATTATATTTATCTAATGCTTGTACCATTTCTTACAGCTCTTTTTTATTTTAAGCCTATGACTAAGAGAAACAATTTAAAAGCCCATTACAGTGCTGTTCTTGATGATGTGTTCATCAGAGTACAGCTCATAATGCTCTCCCAGGACTGAAATTACTGGGTATCTTCAAAGCTCAGCTGGCAGAAACTAACCAAGCCAGGGCATTAGCCTGATCTACGAGACAGAAGAAATTCCTTTCTGTGTTTGCCAAAACATAGCAGAAAGGACCATTGTTGGTGTGAGGGAAGGATCCTCCTCTAGAGCCCTGGCCACTGGCCTGCATTGTGAAACATGGATTATCAACCACTGGAGGTCTTTTAAGAACAGACTGGAACAACATGTAACTTGGCAGGAGTATTATATGCTTTGAGAAGCCTGACTCAGCATCAGGTTGGACTAGATGACCTCTCTTAAAGTGCTTTTTTATCCCAACTACTCTGATATAGATGTCTTTTTTCCTTGCTTGACAGGCAATGCAAATGTAAATGCCAGTGTGTAGCTAAGCAACGTCTCCAACTAGAGCTGAAGTTTTGCCCCCAAAAGTCACTTATTTTCCATTTTTGTCTTTGAGAAAATACAGATCTGGAGGCTGGTTCAGACCCCAGGGAAAGCTGCAAAACCAGCGAGGAATGTACATCTCCTACGGGAGTATGGAGGGGGAAAGAGCGTGTGCTGTTCTCATGAAACCACACTCTTAAGGCTCCTAAACGGGGTTCAGAGCTTAGGCTTGGACACTAGTTGAACAGGTCAGGCAAAAGGCTGTAGCATGCTGAATGCAAAAAGACAAAGCGATCCAGCTAGGTTCCAGAAGGATGCTCCAAAATGCGTGTAAGTTTCTTTTGAATCTGTTGCTTAACAAATTTTAAAGAGTTGATCCGGATCAGGAAGATTAATCTGAATTCAGATATCGAGGAAAACCTGATGCAGTTCGTCAAATCTGTCCCATGCCTTTGTAATCTCTTGAGTTTGCACTAAAGATGGAATGAATTTGGCTAAAAATGAAAGAAAAAAAACAGGAGAAATATGCATTAGTATTTTCTGTAAATTAATTTAAGGCCTTTTTGATTTTTACAATGGCATTTCCAGCTGAAGGCGGATGGGTACTTACCTTGCTTGGGAAGTGCAACATCTGAAGTGGTTGACATGGTGCTGTTACTGCAGCAGCTTGTTTAAATACATCCTGACTCACTTGAATGAACCCTATTAAGTTACGATGCATCCGGATAATGAAAAAAGCTTTTTCTTTTTCGCTCTGTTCATTAGTCCAAACAAGCATAGCTAGCATCTAGAGTAAAATTGGGCATTGCCAGGTTCATGGTGCAGTGATTTAGAGACACTTAATATGGCTTATCTGTTTCTTCTTATCTTGTAGTGCAAAGCCTCTCTCTGTGATGCACCTGAGGACAGACAGAATGGATGGTCCCTTGCTGCTCTGCCTAGCTGAGTCAGGTCTTTCCAAGCAGACTGATCAGTCCAGTCCTTGGCTGGTCAGGGTGGGAACGTAGCAAAAATCGCTGCTCTCTTCTTCCCTTCTCAGGCAGTTTAACCCCCAAAAGGCTTCTCTCTTCTGCAGTTTTCAGTTAGCAACTATACAATAGGGGGTTTATACAGAAGTGATTACATTCTTTGCTTATTTGAATCATTTGGAGTACTCTGGAAATGTCACAGCACTCAGTAAAAATTGCTGACAGCTCTTCATATCCTTAATGGGGTATCCCATTGTTGATAAAAACGTACTCAGTGTAAAATAACGTCATGGAAATAGGCAGAAACTCTATCTAGTCCAAAGGTATAAAAAGAAAATCCTTGCTTAGTTTTCCAACAAGGCAGCCTTGCTGCAGCACCTCCTGCATACTGAAACTGGCTTCTTTCAATAATAGAGAAGAGAAAATTCTTGAAATTAACTTTATCAGCAGTTAACTGGTTAGTGCCATTATACTCAGCTTGATATTATTGGTTATGACTGCAGCAAAAGACATCTTCCAGTTTTCAGCCCAAGAGTAACAGACCTGATCAGTCACTGCCATCACACTTCAATTCTTACATGTTTGTGTTTGGATATTCTTTTTCTATTATGTTGTTTTCAATAAGGTTTTTCATGTCTCTCTCAGATTCCATGTAAGCAGTGCAGGTCCCGGAAAAGGCAATGAACCAGATTAATCACTGATGCCATTTCACACATAGAGCAACCGCATCTAACTTGCACATACGCTATCCAGTTATGTTGTAACTTGCATTCACAAAGTGTTGAAGGGAGTATAAAGGTAGAGAAAGCACAGCTAATGGAAATTTCCTCAGACAAGACTTGCCTTGCAGCTGAGCTGTGGTATATGATAGAGATTGCTCTAAAAAAACGGTCTGTAAACTTTTGCCATGTGTAAGGAAGGAAGAACCTCATTTTAATTGCAGGAAGAAGGTGTGAAGAAAGTTAATCTGAGTTATGAATAGAGTTGTACACCAATATAAGCCATAAGGAAAATATACAACAAACTGGAGAACTGCTGAAAGCAGAAGGGTGTTGAAAGTAGTGCACTGTGTACTTTCTTAATGTTATTGGCATCATAAAGTGGTTTTGGATGGTGTGAATCCTTATACAGCTCTAGCAGAAAACAACAGTTCTCTGTGGTCTCACTCGCACACTCTCTCTTTGGTAAGGTATGTACTTTCTGACAGCAGCAATAATGCCTTGATAAAAAGCTTGACCAAAGGGTTTCTTGCTGCACATGAGCGTTTCCCTGCTGGCTTTCCTTATTTTTCTGTATCTGAAGCTGTTCTTTCCTGCTGTTATGTTCATTAACTTCACCTCGAGAATGAGCAGCTGGAATCATCCCACGTTTTCCTATAAAATGGCAATACTTGGCAGCAAGGTTGCAAGACCCTGCTGCATTTTCTTATAGCTGCTGGATCACAGTAATTTTCCATGATAGTGAGAAACAGCCGACCAGTTAGTGATCCAGCATCAGTGCATGCTTTAAACAGGCCAATGCCTGGGCACGGGTATAGTAAGTCTGGATCAGTGAAGAATATACCCATTACACAAGTGACAGAAATCTGTATAACGTTTTCTTTCTGTTGCTTCGTGGTAAGGAATTTTGCAGATTATTTCACAGGTGCACAGATATGGCAGTGTTTGGTATCGTGTTCATTTTTGTCATAGCTGTTAAGGTGTTTGGTGTCTTGAAATACGATGTGCTTTATAAAGAGAATGCCTCTGCTATTCTGCTTGCAGGCTTACTCTGTGCAATATGTTTCCACCAGAGAAGATGCTTGCACCACCCAAGTAGAAAACACAAGGAAAAACCTCTAACAAAATGAGAAGGCACCTTTGCAGAGTTTCTGCTGGTAGCCTGGGTGATAGGACCTGGGCAGAAGGGAATCCCATGCCCGGTAGGGAAGGTTTGTTCCAGGGCAAGGGCAAGGTGATGCCTGCCTATCTGCTGTCAGAGAGAGCAATCCCTGTGGAGCAGCCGTGTCTGTGCGGTACCTGGAGGGATGAAGTCTCTCGCACCAGATTTATTCATGAGAGTCATTCACATTGTGAAAATCTTTACAACAAACCTGGCCGTAGGACAGTCTACAAACACAAGCCTGTTTCTGCGTTACTTTACCAGGTGGCTGCATTATGCAGGAATTGGTCAAACCTCTATCTTAAATTGAGTATGTGATTAAAGTTACCATAATTAACTAAGCTAGAGGAGATGATCTGCTAAACCTTCCTCATAGCTTACATCTGAAACGTGTGTAATAAGACTTCCAAAGTCTAATGTGTTACTAAAGATGTGTCTACTTCCAATTACTGATTTCCAGTAAGTCTGTGCTTTTTAGAGTGCTGAATTAATTTTCATCCCAGCACTCCATTGGCTTTGGGGGTTATATTACATCCACTGTAGATTAATTTTAGGCTGCTGTATTTGTTCTAACCAATTCTTGTAATGAAACTGGCAGCTCATTTAATGTTGTTTATGTTGTAATTAATGACAGCTGCATGTTAGATACTTGCAAAAACTCGGATTGAATGCTGAGAGTGAGAAGTTGGGCAGAAGTCTCCCCAGGGCAAACTTCCTGCACAATGTGGAGCTTGTCCTTGACATGTCAGTGGTCTGAGGAAGGCGACCTGTGTGATTACTGTGAAGGGTTTCTGCTTTCATTTGTGGACTCAAAACCAGCCAGAGTAAGGAGCTTTCAGAAAGAATGGGAAGGAAGGAATGAACTCGAACTTCAGATTGCACCTTTGGTCTTTCCAGTAGGGAAGTTTAGTTGTTACTGTTTCAGATCAATTCACCTACTTCCAGCTATCTCCTCCAGAAGAAGAGGAATATTCATTTTAGCAACAGTAATATGCTCCCAAACTAAGGAGTCTTTTCAGGTTGGTTACTAATTATCTCCATCTCTGAACAGAAGAAATTATAGAAGCCACTAAACCAAAGAGGACAAGGATGTGACTGTCCCAGCATGGCTTTTATGCAGAAATTCATTTTAAAAGATATAACCTAAAGATGTCAGATAAGCGGCACCAACCTCACCGTAATGTAGGCATAATTCAGGGTTGGTGAAACGTGATGGAAAAGAAACTTGAAGCACCTATAAACCTTGCCAGGATGAAATTAAAGGAAGCTGATCAGAATGTGGCAGTGGCCATCTCATAAAGTATGAGAAGGTAGATAACAATCTGGAGAAATGCTACTGCAAACGTAACCATGTGATATTTGCAATCCACGTTGCAGCCTCACCTCAAGCTTTGATTGTTTGCAAAGGGATTTTTGAAATGAAAGCTACCGAGAAAAGTAGGTAAGAGATAAGCCAGACAAATGGTAGGCAGGGAGACTATGGGGAAAGAGGATGTAATGGATGTGCTTAGAGAACTAGAGAGAAATCTTGCACTTCCATGTACTTTTATTGCAAAAGTAAGCATTTTAAATCAAAAGGCATAAAATCCAACGTATCAAAATGGCAATAGACAGTTTCACTTGTCTTGAGATGCTCCCTGTTTTCTGGACGCGTACACTGAGCCCTAGAAAAGAGGTAAAAATCACCACCTCTAAAAAGCGTTTGAGATGGCATAAATTCGTGTCATCCTTAGAAGTCTACTTCTTAAATCTAGAGCAGGCCCTGGGGAGCTGCAAATATATGAAAGGTTTTCCAGGCACCATATGGTGGTTATGAAAGAATCTAACATGGGCCTATTTTTGTGCCAGAAGAATGGAAAAGAGGAGGGCTAAATCTTGGAAAGCAGCATGTTCATGATTATGAAACCAAATGTGGTAGACAGGCTTAAGCCCCCTACACTTCAGCAGCGCTTGCTTTATGTCTATTTATAAGTCATTTGCTAGAGGGGCATTAATCAAGTGAGAAAATACACTTCTGCTCCATCTTGAGAGTGAAGAAACAGTTATGACAAAAGAAAAGCAAATAGAGCCATTTTAATTTGTTGCAGGAGGCATTAAATATAGCCATAGGCTTGCAAAAGATCACTGCCTTCACTGCTGTCTTGTGTCCTGTGTGGTGAGAGCAGCATCTGCAGCCCCGTCTTTCCCTGTGCAGGTAGCTGTGTATTGTTCCTTGATAAAACAAAGGCTGTTATTGCACAACCACCTGCAAAAATGCTGGCAGAGCCTTCAGAGGATGTTGGGAAAAGCTGACGGAGTGCCTTTAGGGCATCTGTGTTACACTAGAGGATCGCTGCCTCTGATCTGCTACCCCACCTTAGAGAGACGCTGTGTTATTCTTTTGCTGGTACTGGCACTGTTCTCCATGGCATTTCCAGCACCTCAGTTCCTCAGCACCTCAGTTCCTCAGCACCTCAGTTGCTCTTCCAGTTCTAGGAGTCCCTACAGTTGGGTGTTGCAGTGATTGAGAAGGAGGTGGTTTATGTGCTTTAACTGTTTGTATCCCTCTTAGCAGGACAGGACCTGATGGTACTTTTGTTTAATGACAAGAGTAGAAATCCTGCAAAGCATCAGTCGTTTGCTCATGGCATTCCTCTGAAAAGCTCATACTCGCTCTCCAGTTTAGCAAATCCAGCTCTGCTGAGTGCTCCTTGTAGGAAAGAAAACTTCCAGGGATACTTCCAGGTTGGCTTTGCTGCCTTTTTCCCAGCAGCAGGTTTCAAAGAGGAGGCTGGGAAGGGGAGTCATTCTGTATGGCGGTGTAGAGCCCTGTACCACCCCAGGCTGCACAGTGATGGGCACAACAGCTTGGCAGGCTCAGCCCCTTTATTTCAAGCTACTGATCCCCATAGGAGAGAGCTGAGGGGAGGAAGGAAGAGTGCTCAGTTGTTTTCACTGTCTTCTAGCAGAAATAGTATATTAGGTGTGCTGGGAAAACGCATTTTCAAGCAGTGGTGATTTCCTTGCTGCAATATAGTCCTTGATGTTGTCTACTCCATTCATTCCTCTATATCATTGGTATAAATAATCTTAAGGACAACCGGATACATTTCGAAAGGTCGCAGTGGAAAATGATCATTCACTTTTCTGATGCTTCTGTAGTTTGGTAATCAAACCAAATGGGCCTGTATCCAGTAGCAGAATTCGGCACCGAATAGTTAATCCTGCTGTAAAAAACAGCAAAATCAACAGGAAATGCTGACTTCAGCCATTAGGGTTTCAGTGCAGAGGATAGAGGTATATTTTTATTCCCCTGTGGTTCAGACCAGGGATGTCCGACCTACTGAGCGCAGATACAGTTTCAATTACTTATTGAAGCTGGAGTCTATTGGCAAAACTAGAATAACATTTTAGGAAATATAAATGCTTAAAAGAAAGAGCTTGAAAAATTCCCTGCCAAGCTATTGTTTTACCGCCTGATATAGAGCAATTCTGCCACAAAGGGAAATAGCAGAAGATCCGACTGTAACTGGGTATTAGGCAAAGGGGAGGACTGAAGGTTTGGCTTTAACTTTAAAAAAATAGAAGAATATTTTATAACTGTTTTCATTGAATTTTTAGCAAATGTTTTCTGCAAACTTTAGGGAAGATAAAAAAAAAAAACAAACAACCCAAACCTTTGTAAACCCACCTGTACAACCGCAAAGTTGTAAAAAGTATTTCCTTCTTCAAGCTGGTTCGGATTTGTAATGGAATTCAGTAAGGAATGCTCTGTTCCCTGCTGTCAAAAGCTGTCCCAAAGTGATTACAGTGCCTGTGTGGTGCATGACCTGAAAGCCCCATATTTTAACTCCTGGGTTTTTTTTATCTACTTACAAGATCATCTTTGGGGTTTTTGCACTACACCCTTGTTTACAGCAGTATCTAAGGAGCAATGATAATACTAAATAACCCTACTTGAAAATGAAGGCGAACCTTTATAAAGTGTAAATAAGTTACTGAAAAACCATTCATAAATAGGAATGGCAGAAATTATTATTATTATTTATAATATTATTATTATTAGTTATTCTGCTTACGGTATATGTGAAGCTATAAAGCCTCCTAAAGCAGCAGTTAAAGAACAGATGGAAACTAGGCATCCTCATTCAAATCCGTTAGTGTTTCCCACAGTATTTTCTGTTGAGATGCCAGGATTTAACTTCTGCCTCCTTTAGAAATCAGTGCTTGTGCCAGTTTAGGCTGTATATTCTAAACTTCACTAGATGTGAAGTGGTTTAAGTGGTTGGCCAAGAAGGGTCTTCCTCTGTAGCAAAGAGTAGGATCAGCCTGGAGGAAGCTAGACCTGGGTGACTGCCTGGGCGAAGTGCTGAGCCACCTTCAGCTACAGTCTGTCACAGGGCAGCACATTCACCCTCTAGAAATTATCACCCTGTTTACAGTTTATTACATATCAACGTAATGAAAATTGCAGATTAACCTTTTCAGTATGCACAGAACTCCAACAGCCCCTCATTAATTTCCAGTGATGTGCTCACAATTTCCTGATCTTTGAAAACCTGCTGCTTGGGCACTGGATTGTGAGAGCCACACAGCACTCTTTTCCTTGTCTAATTCAAATTTCTCTGCCTAATACGAATATGCTTTGCTCAGTTAAAAAGGTGATTTTCAGGCAATGACATTGTTATAGCTGAGGGCTGTGTTTACAGCGTGTTGTCAATAAACATTGTCCCTTCCTCACTTTGGTCTCCAGTAGCAACACAGATTTCTCCCTATCCACAGTGATCTAACAGAAGCCCTGAAAGGTTATATATCATTTTTATATGAAAATCCTAGAAGTAAAGCAGTTCCCATGGTTTTGAAGCCTTTGCAGAGCTGGCAGCCTTTTCAGGGAGGAGAATTAAAAATCAATGAGTTTGAGCAGCTTGGTTTGCATCTCCCAGGATGATGGGCTCACAAGCCATGGATCTGTCATCCCATATGTCTCCCTCTTGCACTCCTCTCCAGGGGTTGCACCCATGCTTAGTGTGCCTTGACTCTGTACCAATGTGGAGATGAATCCTCGTACTTGAGGGGGATGGACGTCGTCTACTGAGCTTCACAGAGGTTGGATGGCAGCCTTTAAAGAGAAGCGTGTTTCATGTGAAATGAATGTGGAAGGTCAAAGTGAAAAACTGAGGCTTTTCTTAATTCTACTTCATTCTCATGTAAAGAAAACCATTAAGATCTCCAGTGAAAGGATGATAATGCTCACATAATTTAGCCAGCATCTGGGAAAAAAATCTAATTTTCATTGTCACTGTTACTTGAATTAAACATTCTGTGCTAGTTTTTCATTATGACACTATCTTGGAGTTGGGAGGCTGTTATTGGAATTCCGCTCTCTAATACAGCCATTCAATTATTTTGGTGTTGTGTACTACTTATGACCTTTTTAATATTCTGTCATTTGACTGACTGCCTATTCTTGTTCTTTCTGCTGTTTGCAGTTTACAGCTCCATGGGGAAAGAAAAAAAGCACTATTAATGAAAATGTAGACTGCTGAAATGAGCAAAATGGTTTCTCATACTGCCACAGAATGAAGCCTAGGAATCAGAGCAGGCTTGTTGCGATGGCAGTGCTCAGCTCTATTCCCACTGAAGCTTCTGAGTGTTTTGCATTGAATCATTAATTTGCAGAGAGCAGAAACAACACTGAAGAGCTGCTCCAACACAATTTCTAATGACATCATGTGAAATTATAAAGAAAATGAGAAATTATGAATATAGGCGTTACTGGGCTTTTCCTCCTTAAGTCCACCATGGGTGTTTTATAGAGCACCACAGAGTACAGGTAATAAGAAATGAAGGGTTAAGATGTGAGCCTAAGAAAGAACAAGATCTCTACAAAAGAAAAGAAACAGAATCAGGAAGTTCAGATGAAGTTTCTGTGTCTGAACACGAAATTGTGACCAGAAAGATTCAATTTGGACTTTCAGCACAGCTTTTCTATTATGTGAGAGCAGTATCGAATAGGAAGGAAAATTGGCAGAGATCTTTTGGTCTCTCTCAGCCTCTGTGCCTGGTAGCATGAAGATGGCTGTAAGCATCTAGAGCTGAAGCAGCCTGGAGGCTGCTGCGGATGGTTTCTGCCCCTGAGAAAAGCCAATCTGAACAGCTTGCAAGGACGCTGCGCAGGGAGAGACTGCAAAGTGCCTGGAAGCTGCCTCGGCCTGCTGCTGGGGGCTGGCCTGGGCAGCTCGGAGCTCTGCTGCTGAGCTCACTCTGAGGTTCACTGGAGGAGAACCGGGCGCTGGCAGAATTTTGAAGGCACGTTACGGGCAGTGTTGTGTGCGCAGCTGAAATCCAGCTGGTGGATTTAGAGCAGAGAACTGGCAGCATGTATGATAACAGCCAATCACGTATTTATGGAGTTCAAGCTTAGGAAGGAATTCTCTTACACCTGTCTGAATGAAATAGCGCAGATACACCCTTAAAGAAGCAGAAAAGGAATGTGAGCTTAGAGTATAATAGGACCCATTTTTTTTCTAGCTGTTGCATTACAGTGGTTCTGATGAGATGTGCAGAGCAGCAGCTCCTGGGCTGGGGGGTACTTTTCATGTGCTTGTGTTGTATGTGGCAGAGGACAGAAACTGTAACGCTCACAGTTATCTTTTGCGGAGCATGGGCAAAGTAACCAAATAGTGGAGACCATGTGTACTTCAATCAAAAAACCTTGTGCCATGAGCTGTCTACACCCTATTAGCCTCTAATTTTCCCACACGTGTGCTTGTAGAGTGTACCTTGTCGGGGTAGAAGGGTTGTTTTGCTCAACTGCAGGCACCATATACTGGCAAAGATATTGTGGTACCCACAGGACCAACCATGTAAAATCACAGGTTGGGATTAAAGGTATGGTCTCATGATGCTTAATTCTTTTGATGTTACTACAGGGTGTGACACAGCATGAAGATGAAAGAGGAGAGGCTCATGCTCTTGATTTTGTGATACACATGCTTTTGATTGATTTTGTGATATCATATGTAAAGAGTATGGGAAGTAGTGCTGAAAGAGGGCCTCTAAGCTTGTACTGGGAAATGTGTAATCAGAAATGGCATGGTTTATATCCTTCTGTATTTCTAATCATATTGTTGTCTGATCTAATCTAAAGCCTGAAGGCTTCTTGCTGGGTGAAAATTGCATGTGGAAATAGAATCTAGAGAAGATGCCTGTCATCTTAATGTCAAAGCACTTGAGCCCAGGGGGAAAATGGCAGGGGTTTATTTTGGAAAAATAGACTTTTCCTTCTGTGGGATTCTGGGAACAATGTAATTCAAAATGTCCCAAATCATTTGACCGCAGAAAGAGCCAATTAGGTTTCAAAACCATGGCCATGGCGAGGCATAACTAAATTAACCATGACAAATTCAGTGCCTCACCAATATATGTTTAATAGCCATCTCTTACTGTCTTCATCTCATAACTGAAAGGCATAAAATACCTGCAAACACTGTTCTCCAGTGTATTTGTCTTGAGTTTATGGAGACGGTTGGCAATAACTGGTTCCAGTCATTTCTGCCACACCTCTTGGCTGTCTGGAAAAGCTGCTTAAAAATCTGCACCAAACTAAAAAACCTTGTTGCAGAGATTTTAAATTCAGAAATAATGGCTTTTAGATTTGCTTTACCCAAGTTATTTAACCATATGCCTCAGAGTATTCCAAACAATGAGAAAAGTAATGGAGATCCCTAAATTGCGCAGCTGAAGTACAACATTGCCCCAGGCACAATGTTTAGCCTGCGTACCTCTCTGGTTAGTCTTCTGTTTCAAGGCATAAATAAATACATTTAGTGGCAATCATTTTGGGGTTGTCTCTAAGGATCACTGGAAAGAGAAGAGCGATGATATGATCAATAAGTGAAAGGTAGCAGTGCAGAAGCCTGGTTAGGGCTAAAGCTACTCTATGAGGAAAGGAAAATATCTATAAATAAAGAGTAGAAGCTGATAAAGAGAGAGGAGAGTGTGAAAATTGTGCTCTGTAAGCCAAATGAAAACATATGGCTTAAGCTTTGGCTGTGCGTACTGCAATTATCACTGAAAAAGTTAGCTGAGTATTTTCCTCCTATACCAATAACCAAAAATATCCGGTTTATCCCAGAATTAACAGAACCAAGAAAAATATAGAATCTCCAGGAGTACTTTTGCAGCCCAGTCCCCTTGGGAGAGAAATGGAGAGGGTGAGACACCTCTGACATTCAGCAGAGGAATCCTAGTTATGCCTCCTCTTTGCCAAGTCCAAATCTGTCTCTTGTGAGAATGCTGCTGGGTTGGTAACGTTCAACATCAAGGAATCTGTGTTCAGAAAGCCACTGGCTCACAAATCCTGGTGGCTGTGGGTTGATTTTGGGGGTCAAAGGGAAATGAACTGCCTTTCTTTCCTCTGCTAGCCACAACTGCACCAGGAGAACCCTTCCTCTACCTTTACTTGTGCTTCACATCTGTCCTAATCAAAGAGAAAGCACTTGAATCCATATTAGCCGATGGAAGAAATCCCCTTTTTCATGTAGGTGCATGAATTCTCCCAACACTTGGAGCGGATTCATGTATCTTCTCACAGTTTGTGTGTTGGAATTTTTCTAGGCAATTCTGACTCCTCCGCAATGAGGTACCATAAATACATGGATGAGGATGATCACAGGGGCTGCTAGCGAAAGCAGCTGAATGTGTAGAGTACATTCCATCTGGTTTATAGCTCCTATAGCATTGGCCTGTTTGGTTAGCAGACAAAGCCAGGGAAGGTTTCCTACCTGTCTGAAGGCAGCTTCAAAGCCTGTTGAGCCTCTGGCAGGGGCTATGTGTGCTAAGTGATGAACTTGCAGCCTGGCATTCCCTGCAGCATCCAGCAGGCTCCAGAGTGCAGTTAACCTCCCTTTAATGGAAAGGGCTACTGCAGTTCTTCTGTTGAAGTTAAAGAACTGAGACACACTCTGTGACATATTCTTCCCTATAAGGCTGGTGAGGCGCTGGCACAGGGTGCCCAGAGAAGCTGTGGCTGCCCCATCCCTGACGGTGTTCAAGGCCAGGTTGGACGCAGGGGCTTGGAGCAGCCTGCTCTAGCGGAAGGTGCCCCTGCCCATGGCAGGGGGTTGGAAATGGGTGAGCTTTAAGGTCCCTTCCACCACAAACAAACCAGCCTGGGCCTCTGTGACATTACAAATTAATTTCTCAACTAGGGAAATAGCTGAGTAAACTGAGAGTAATGTTCTCTAGAGCACCTGTAACTCAGTCTTGTGGCCTTCTCACCAGAGACGTATTAAAGCAAATACTGTATTAGAAAACCACTGACAGTGAACCATCTCAGCTGCTTGTGTGAAACTTCGTGTTTTCACTGCACTAGTATGTTTTACAGTAAATAAGTCAGAAAGGGATACTAAAAGAGCTCAGATATCTTCCTGTATGCTGCTCTGTAGAGTGCTTGCCAGCAGTCTGCCTCCTGGTTTCACCTTGTAGTTAGAGGTTTTTCACAGCTATTAAATGGGTTTAAACCCAAGCAAAGAGTAAATTGCAAAATTTTCTGATATTTCTCCCCATATAAGCAACTGCTGGAAAAGACTGGCTTGGCAAAACCCACTGCAGTATTCCTCTGAGCCCAAGCAAGTGCTTAGAGCAAGTTGCTTTCCCTCTGGGATCTGGATTATTTGGCCTTTGCACATTGTACAGTTCTTAATGCCCCACCTCCTCAAGTGTTCCTGGGAGCTGTGGAAGCCAGTGAAGCCTGAACTTCCATCTCAAGCTCCACACATCCACCCTCCAGCTGCTTAGGACCAGCTGCATCTACACATGTGAGGCACAGTCCCCTCTTTCTCGGGCTGTGTACTTTCTCCATGTGGTCGCTGAGCATCTCTCGGGGCTGCGTCCCCCGGTTGTGGTGGAGCATTAGTGCGTGCTGTGTTTCTCTCCATTCTTTTGCAGGTTGCCAGGGAGACAGTTGTCTGTCTGCATTTCACAGTCCCGGCACCTGGGCCTGATTCCTCCCAGAAACAGTCAGGGGTGGTATTTTTTCTCTTCTCCACCTTAACCGGTTCCCCAGAATCACATCTCCCTCCCGGTGCCTTCCCCTGTTTTTTCTCTCATCATTTAGAAAGCACTCTACTCATGACAGGGCATGGCTTGGAATGGAGAGTGTGGTAGCCTGGGCAGGGGCTGCACCCGGGAAGGAGAAGAGCCGTTTGTCACGGCCCTGGGTATCCGTACCCATGCACCAGGAGATGTTCCTCAAGACTCAGTGACCTGGCACAACCCTTTCCTTCATGAAAGGAGCTACCAGTTAATGCATGAGGATGCGGTGTCACACGACAACACAAGATGCTCTTACATATGTTTGCTCTGTCACAGGGTGGCTGAAGAGTGAAAAACAAATGTGTAGCCACTACCATCTTTCTTTCTGGCTCGACTTTGGCCATGACCAATTTTTCTGCCATGTCATGGTTATAAGGGAACTGCATCCTAGGAAATTCTGTTGGTCTGATCCCCTTTTCCTTTTCTGCTTTCCCAAGCATATTAAAATCTGGTTAGATATTACTTTTTCTGTATTTACTTCTCTCTGTGGGGGATGTAGCTTCTGTCGTGGAAAGTGCTTTTGCTCTATGCTCTTGCTCTATGGCCACAAACAACACTGGAAAGCATGGTGATGCAGGTGGATGAGTGACTGGTGCTGGCCCAGAAGCATCCTTAGGCTGTCCACAGCTGTGCTAACACAGATAAAATAGCTCCCGAGTTTGGAGAGTGTATAGTCTAAGTAATGTGAGATCCTGAAATATTCAGGAGACTGATATTCAGTGAGAAAAAATGAGACACTTCCACAGAATGATGGAGAAAGGCAGAAAATACACATCACTCGACAAGGGTGGGTAGATATTTTCATGTGTAAAACTAAAGTGGGAGACGGTGAGAAGCTGAACCTAGGGAAAGAACATTACTGTTCTGTGATACTATGGGTTGTGAAGGCAACGATGACAACAGAGTACAACAATTAGTTCAGACAGAGGGATAGATACAGTACTGAAGGCATCACCAGTTTTTAATACTTTCCTGGATGAAAAAACATGTTGCTAGGAAACTTATATTAAAAGGCATTCATCTTTAAACCTTGGGAACATGGTAATAGCTTTTCCCCTGTGCAAGGGAAGTTCTTTTAATGTCAGTTCTGACACTACTTAAACAAGTAAAAAGTGACAGGGGAAAAAACATCTTGCATTGTCCTGGGCAAGTATTAAAATCTACATGACATTTAGATGGCTTAAACTCTACCTTCGAGTTTAACTGAGCTTCGGTTGTTCTAGTCTAATGAGAGGCCGCTAAACAGAGATGACCATGTGTTGTTCAAAAAGAAGTTATACGGCATGAGAACTGAAATATGTCTGGGAAAAGATTTAGTTAGCCTAACCCAGCAGATAACTTTGGTTTACGATACGATTCAACTGAATGCCATCCCGGGGTGGGGACAATTAACGCCATTCCTTCAGGCTATCCCATTGTCATCCACAGGCTTTCTGGCTTTCAGTTTTCTCGTCCTATATACAAGCCCAATAACTTGTATAAACTCCTTTAAAAATCCCCAAGCATCAAATCATCTGAAACTGGTTTCTAGTATTTTTCTTGATGCTAAAGACCTGCTTCCTGCACAGAGAGATCTTCAGAAAAGAATGGGGCTATCTGTGAGGTTCTCTGCTCAAATGATACATCCAAATCTGGTTCTCGTCGTTCCTAACCCTAATATTTTTCGATGGCATTGCCTATTTTGGCGTGTGCTTTGCCCTGCATTTGTTCATTCTTTCTTCTTTCTTTCTTTCTTTGTCTGCTTGTTCGTTTTCTGAGATGTTTTCCCCCTGAGATTTTCATTCCTTTCCCAGCCTGGCTTGAGTGTAGCCGCCATCCCAACAGTCCCTGACTGATGTGATTATAAACCAGCAACCTGAGGTGCCTGATGGCTACAGTGGCAGCTCAGCACCTCCCTCTTACTGCTACCACACTCTCCATCACACTGATCTAATCACCTGGGGAACTGCACTGTAAACCGCAGTTACTGCTTCAGTTCTCCCAGGGCACGCTGACGGTCTATCTGACTTACTTGCCATGCTAAATTGAGAATGTAAAGCATGTTATGGAACATGGAGTGGTCCCCTTAAAAAAATTAGAAGTCATCCCCCCACCCAAGCACTACTGATAAAAGTATTATGAGTAGTTTTAACAGTCTTTTCTTATTAATGTCACTATGTGACATGTTCCAGGGTATCAGGAGCTTTCCCATGGTATATTCAGCCTCAATCTATTCACATGTAGCAACTGAGAACAGAGAGATCTGCCCTTCTGTCTGACAGCTCCAGAAGAGAGGAAATTCTGTGCTGCGGGAGCACTGCAATTCTGAACAAGTCACTGAGAGGGGAAAACACTATGTTAGGATTGATACTAAACATGCTGTTAAATGAACCTAAAAATAACATCCTTGGAGTTTTGTGCAATGAAGGTGGTGAGGGTTTTTTTCCTGGAGGAAGATGATAGCCTTTATCACATCAGCTGATACAGCTGGAAAAGGCAGACAAGCATTTGGACTCAACCTAATCATAACTTCAGACCTGTCTAGTAAAACTGGTGTGGAAAAGGCAATGTGTGCCTGTGGGATGGAGTAGGGCTTCTGAGGCTGTTCCTCCCTTGAGGATTGACACTGCCAGATAACGCTTGCATCACATCGTTGTCTTTGTTAGCTTCTTTGCACACACTCTGCTTTTCCTAGTGCTTTCCTAAAACAATATGGGTCAGTTTAATGGCTGGAAACCTTTCAGAGCAGGAGCCATATCTGTTTACTATGCATGTCCTGTCTGATACACTGCCAGGATAGAAATGAGCAACACCAGATGTTTGTGTCCCAGATGTGTACGTTCATAGAGGCACTGATTCTGCAGACAGTAACACAGGAGCATGACACTTGCATAATTAACCTCATAAGCAGCGGGATGGATGAATAAACTGCAGGATCACAAGCTGAATGTTATGTGAATAATAATGACATTGCAGGGCATCTTTCCCCCAATGCCCTAGTCATTTTTCATGTACAAGAACAAAAGTAGCTGCACACTTAATTATGGCAGGCTAAAGGGGGATCATAATCACCCTTGAAACCATTCCAATGCACAGACATTATGGTAACACCTTCTATCTTATGCCACTTGGTGGAGCTTAGTGATTTTGGCTATCATATACATCATTTTGCAAACTTATTTGATTATACAATCAGTTGTCGGTATATCTTGAAAACAGATATCAAGATAACTATAACAGATATAAAAAATCCCTACTAAGGAAGTAAAACCAAAAGTGTACTTACTCTAAGTTCTAACCAACAAGATGCTGATTCCTAGCTGCTAATGAATTTGGTAATCATCCCTGCTCCCCTTGACAGCAGTAAAATATACACTGTTTTAGTTTTTTTAAGAAAGAGTTAAAATCTGGCCTTAGGATCTTGGTAACTGTGTTATATGGGATGAGAGTGGACAGAATTGTGTCATGGTTGGTTTATTTTTCATATTTAAAATAAAAAATATTATTTCCCTCGCAGAATTTTGGGAATGTGTAGATGTATCGGGGTGAAAGACCTCACATTTGAGTGTAGGCCTTTCCTCAAGCATGTGAACAGTGAGCAGATCCACAGTTAAGTAGAGAAATGATTATATCGAACACTGGTCCTACCTTCATTTAAATCAATAGCTGGTCAGGTCAATAAAACCAGAATTGGGACCTTGGCTAGTTATGTGCTCTGCCACGACACATGTGCTCAGAGCCTACCTGGAGATTCAGGATATTACAGTTCAACTCTGTTGTCATCTAAGCTATCTGCTGCTAAATAGAAACCAGTCGCTCTACAAATCCTATTGAATCCTAATCCTGAATGTTTACCTAACACTTTCTTTATTCTGAATTTTCAAGCAGATAATATTGCCAGAGGAATGCTTTCAGGCGCTTTGTGGCTACTGAATCTGAACTTCCAACCTTGGAACTTGGTACCCAAGGTGAGAGCTGTCGCTTTATTTCTTGTAGGTATGTTGTAACTAACAGGTCTCAATGATTCTTCCTAAACCCTTTCCAATGCAAGATGCCTACTGCTTAAGCAGAGTCATGAGAAAGAATGGTTTCATACACAGTCTCTTTGCTGTGATCAGGGAAGAGGAGAAAGAACTGAGGACTCAGTCCTGATACATGTCTGTGGTCTTAAGTGACTCCTTCTGTAGGCAGCTTAGGAGTGTCAATAGCTTTTCTGGCTTCTCTTAGGAACTGCAGGCAGTAGCTGCAGCTCCTTTTCACCGTATTGCCCAAATTATAGGATCATGGAAGCGCAGAATCCCAGACTGGTTTGGGTTGGAAATGACCTTAAGATCATCCAGTTCCAACCCCCTGCCACAGGCAGGAACACCTCACACTAAATCGTGTCACTATAAAGGCTTTGTCCAACCTGGCCTTGAACACTGCCAGGGATGGAGCATTCACAACTTCCCTGGGCAACCCATTCCAGTGCCTCACCACCCTCACACTAAAGAACTACTTCCTTATATCTAACCTGAACTTCCCCTGTTTCAGTTTGAACCCATTACCCCTTGTCCTCTCACTACAGTCCCTCATGAAGAGTCCCTCTCCAGCATCCTTGTAGCCCCCTTCAGACACTGGAAGGCTGCTATGCGGTCTCCACGCAGCCTTCTCTTCTCCAGGCTCAACAGCCCCAGTGTTCTCAGCCTAGTCTGTGTATGGGAGGTGCTCCAGCCCCTGATCATCCTCGTGGCCTCCTCTGGGCTTGCTCCAACAGCTCCATGTGCTTCTTATGTTGAGGACACCAGAACTGTACACAGTGCTCCAAGTAAATTCTTTTTGTTGTGTTGGACTGACAGATGAGAAGGAAATTTTTGACGTAACAATGTACCATGCATATTTATCAAATAATACCGAACTCTGGTAGTATATCAGCATTCTTCTGCTGTGACATTTTACAAGGGAAGAGAGTAATTCTCATGTCCTGTTCTCTTAGCTACTCTGAAAGCAATCCAGAGCTGGCTGTAACTCCCTGTAACACACATGCACTGGTATTCAGTACCTGTCCAGAAGAACTTATTACAACAAAAGACCAGTGCAAGTAATTCTGCCCAGAAGGACAATGCATCTTAAATTGACTTTTTCAGGTGTTTACAGGGGAGCTAGCAGAAAGAAGAGAGAGATCATACTAAGCAACTTCATATGACTGCATGTCACAACATTCATTGTGCACATGGCCACCTCTCTCATATAGACCACACCCCTTGTCCATGCATTGTTTCCATTGATGAACCTCTTATCCAGTTCATACCGTCGTTTTCCTAATGGTCTCCTGGCATTCCAGCAGACCAGTCAGGACTGAAAGGCCAGACATAATGTATCTCAGTGACCTTGGGAATGTGGAAAGCTCCTTGTCCTTCTTGTGACTCCTTAAATGGGCTTAAATGGACTCTATGCATCTGCAGTGACACTTCTCAGGAAGTCAGTGGTGTATGCTACTTGAGAGTACTTAAAAGTGAAGTGCCAGTGTGCTAAGTAGGAGTCTTCTCCTGAAGAGGGTTGAGGATGAAGGCTGTGTAGAGCATAGGCCTTGACCCTTCAGGGGTCTTGTTTTTATCTGCATGTGACACTTACGCAGTTTACCTTTGCAAATAGTGGTTTTAGTTCAAGTTAATGCCACAATAGATGTACCTCTCACTTCTGAGTGCTGATCATAGTGCTGTGCTCTGTCACTGGAACCAGTCAGACAAATGGATGCAATCCTCATATCCCAGCGCTTTACTCTTGTTTGTAAAATGAACCCGGTCACTTGAATGCTCATTGCAGGAAGGGAGGGGTTTGTGCTAAGGTTATATGCTCTCATCACTTCTCCAGTTCCTAAGAAAAAAAAACAGGATCAAAGAGCTATGTACAACAAGCAGCAATGCATAGAGAGTCTTATCAAACTGACAAGAAGCTAATGCCCCATCTTTTATGTTAGGAGCAATAATGGCACTGCCATTGTGTCTTAAATCTGCCTTAAATCTGCAACACAATGTGGTAGATGGGCTTTTTGATAAAATACAGCTTCATGCTAAAAAAAAAAAGAAAAAGGCTATTCACTTGTTCAGCATAAAAATGAACATTTTGGGAAGTCATAACTGTGCTCTGGAGTGCCACACTTGACTCACAGGTTTGATCTATTTTTCTCTGTTCCTTATTTTGCTCTAATCCTTACTTTGCTCTATCCATCTATTTTAGATTCGTTATAAAGGTGCTGCAGGGATCACAGCACAAAATGGCACAAGAAGCCATTTGGTGTGAAAAAACACCAATGTGCTGCTTGAACTCTTGTAACCCTCGTGGCCACGCAGAACCATTGGAAAATTAATGGGGTAGTTCATTTGAGTTTATTGCAGGCTCAAAGCCATCATTTTCTGGCAAATAAAACCAGATAAATAATTAAATACAAACTGTTGAACTATGCACTAATTCTTAAAATACTATTAATCACGGGTCAGATTTCGGCGGGGAAGGTGGTACCCTGCCTGTCTGAAACCAAACCTCACCTTCGTGAGCTGCCCTGAAGAGAGGATGCTTCATGTGACTTGCATAGAACGAGAAAATAATGGTCAATAACTGTGGGCTGTCACTTTGCTGACTCAGCAGTCCTTCGGGAGGCCTGCAAAGAGCTTCCCAGGCACCACTGCTTCCCGGGCATGGGATCAGGGAGCACACCCCAATTAATCCATACAGCAATGAAGATACTACCCATTAACTTCTTTGCAGCACCATTAAGTTTGTTCATTTTAGGGAACCTGAGAGGTAGTGTTGTGGCATATTTTCATGGAATGTATAAAGAACCTATTGAAATCTGAGGAATTCCAACCACAGAATGTTTCCAAGTGGAGACCATCGAGGAGTGGTGTTCCTCAGGGGTTGGTGTTAGGACAGGCATTGCTCAACATCTTTGCTGGTGATATAGACAGTGGCATCAAGCATTCTCAGCAAGTTCGTTGATGACACCAAGCTGTGTGGTGCAGTTGACACCTTAGGAGGGAAGGGATGGGATCAAGAGTGACATGGACAGGCTGGAGAGGTGGAAACACGTGAACATCATGGAGCTAAACAAGGCCAAGTGCAAGATCCTGCACATGGGTCAGACCCATGGGGGTACTTGTGCAATCCCAAGCACAAACACAGGCTGGGGGAGACTGGACTGAGAACAGAGCTGAGGAGAAGGACTTGGGGGTGTTGATTGACAAGAAGCTTCCCATGACCCGGCTTCAGTGAATGCTTCAGCCCAGAACCCCCCCGTGTGCTGGCCTGCACCCCCAGAGCCTGAGCAGCAGCTCAGCGAGGGGATCCTGCCCCTCTGCTGCGCTCTGGGGAGACCCCCCTGCAGTCCTGATCCAGCGCTGGGGCAGCAGCACAAGAGGGACGTGGAGCTGTTGGAGCGAGGCCAGAGGAGGCCATGGAGATGCTGCGAGGGCTGCAGCAGCTCTGCTCTGGAGCCAGGCTGAGAGAGCTGAGCTGGGGCAGCCTGGAGAAGAGAAGGCTCCTGAAGGGGAGACCTGAGAGCAGCTCCAGTGCCTAAAGGGGCTGCAGGAAACCTGGAGAGGGGCTTTGGACAAGGGATGGAGGGACAGGACAGGGGAATGGCTTTAACTGCCAGAGGGGAGATTGAGATGAGCTCTTAGGCAGAAGCTCTTCCCTGTGAGGGTGCTGAGGCGCTGGCACAGGGTGCCCAGAGAAGCTGTGGCTGCCCTGTGTCTGGCAGTGCTCAAGGCCAGGTTGGACACAAGGGCTTGGACCAACCTGCTCTAGCGGAAGGTGTCCCTGCAAGTAGCAGGGGTTGGAGCTGGATGGGCTTTAATACCTCTTCCTACACAAACTACAGTGTGATAGTGATTATCTCAGTCTGAGGTTGTCACATGTGTTAGAATGATGTATGGTACCAGCGTCACACTTGTGTTCAAGCAAAGAGAACTGGAGCTTGTCCCCTCCTGAGATGTGCGATGCACATCCTCGCCATGCTTGCTGCCTGGGCTTGCCCACAGCTGCTGTCATCACAACACACTGGGATGGCTTTTTATGCATTTGCACAGGTTTGTATTAACTGAATGACTTGAACTATTGTATCTGTAAACAAATAGTTAGAACAGAACACAGGTGACCTAACTGAGGATATATTATGAGACTGGGGGTTTAAATCATTATTACTGTTCTTTGAAAGAAAACACAGTTATTATAGGACACTACATTAGGGCCGGTAGCACATGTGCAGCGAGGGGAAAGGGCACACCTTGGGTACAACTGGAAGTAGCTCTCAACAGGTGTTTGACCTGTTTTTAATGAAGTTATGGATTATATAAAAGCCATGTTAATAGAAAACAGGTGGCCAATAAAGAAGTTCCCACAGTCCCCCCAAAACCTTTATTTTAAACAAATAAAACATTTCTCGGTATCTGAGAGCCTGAAAGTCAAACTGTTAAATTGAGCTGGATGTGATTTCCTCACTCAAAGCTAACAAATATAGAAGGAAAATAATGGCTGTTCTTTGGAGAAAGTGGTTATTTTTCTCCCTTTTGAAAATAACACCAGCTAGTAACTTGGACAAGCTGTCCTGCTCTGCGTTGGGTAGTGGCTGGCTGTTCCCAACATCAGTCAGTGGAGCGGTGAGGGGAGTCACAGACAGATCAGTGTTAATCTGCTTGTCAAGTGGGAATACCCATCTGTGCTCCGGGGGCGATGTGTGGCTCATTCAGCTTCTTGTCTGGAGACAGAATTTCATCCCGCAGATGAGCAGCTTGGCTCTAATACATAAAAAGAAGGTTTCTCCAAGTCAAAAGCTTGATGAAAGTCACTATGTCTGAGGTGGCACCTTCACTACCCTTTTGTTGGAATGTGCTGGAATTTGTGGGGCCCCCAACACCAGAGGGACATGGAGCTATTGGAGCGAGGCCAGAGGAGGCCATGGAGATGCTGCGAGGGCTGCAGCAGCTCTGCTCTGGAGCCAGGCTGAGAGAGCTGGGCTGGGGCAGCCTGGAGAAGAGAAGGCTCCTGAAGGGGAGACCTGAGAGCAGCTCCAGTGCCTAAAGGGGCTGCAGGAAACCTGGAGAGGGCCTTTTACACCTTCCACTGGAGCAGGTTGCTCCAAGCCCCCTCCAACCTGGCCTTGAACACTGCCAGGGATGGGGCAGGTGCAGCGTCTCTGGGCACCCTGTGCCAGCGCCTCAGCACGCTCATAGGATCATGATTAAGTTTGTGACATACAAATTCTATTAATATTTCGGTAGCCAAACGGACACGAGAAGAGCACTTGGCACCCTCTGGACATAGGGCAGCACCACAAGCACCACGGGAAACTCAGCCATGAGGAAACCGTCGTGAGGATGGGTCTTCCCCTGCTTGCCCAGCCCTGAGGACCAGCCCGGAGTCCCTGGAGCCACAAAGCAGTGCCCTGTGTCCTCCTGAGGCCGGTTGAGATGCTGCCCTCACCTGGGAATGCTGGCTGGTTCTACAATATCGACCATTTCCTTCTGTCCATCGGCTGCGTGCAACGTTGCGCAGTACTTCCAGTTGCCTCATTACCCTGGGTCTCATCCTTTTTTCTACATGGGGGTGGGAATTTCTCTAGCTGGGAAGAGCTCTGGTCAAGTCTACGTAGTAGCTGGAAGAAGACCGAGAGAAATGCTCTCAATCTTCCCTGCTTTTCTCTTGGTAAATTCTTACTGCTTTCTGCTCATGAAACCTGTCTGTGGAGGAAGAGAAGCCCGGCACACGGGACTGAGGGCAGGGATGCTGTGTTCCTCTGCATCGCCAATCTGTGATTTATGCCACTACTGCAATGTTGTAGAAATGTCGCACGTATTTGAACACTTTGAAAAAGAAACCACTGAGAGATCAGAAGTGCCCATCCGCTGGACTGTTAGTCATGGGCCACGGGTTTTAGCTGGAAACACCAGAGATCCTGTTTAAAATAACCACCTGTTTTCTTCTTTTAAAAGGGCTTTTTAATCATCCTTAACTAAAAGTTCATTAATTAAAAGAACTCATTATGGTTGCTTGGCAGTCAGCACTCTCCTTCAGAAATCATGAGCAAAGATTATTTGGTGAAAAATTCACTTTTTAATTTAGTTAAATTTTAATTACTATAACATATGGTATCTTTGTATGAAGCTAATACTTAAGAAAACAAGCATGGCAGTAGTGGAGACAGGGGTCCTTTCATGACTTTACAGAGCAGAAATGTCCCTACTGTTGATGGGCATAGCAAAGCAAGCTCCCTGGGTCTTTGGACTAACCAAGAGGGAGCACAACTTGGTCCTCAGGTTTCCCTCAGTCCGGGCTAGTGCCAGTCATAGTGAACCAGGGGGTCAATACTCATAGAATCAGAGTGATCTGGGCAGGAACAGGCATCAAAGCTCACCCAATTCCAGCCCCTGCCATGAGCAGGGACACCTTCCACTAGAGCAGGTTGCTCCAAGCCCTGTCCAACCTGGCCTTGAACACTGCCAGGGATGGGGCAGCCACAGCTTCTCTGGGCACCCTGTGCCAGCGCCTCAGCACCCTCACAGGGAAGAGCTTCTGCCCAAGAGCTCATCTCAGTCTCCCCTCTGGCAGTTAAAGCCATTCCCCTGTCCTGTCCCTCCATCCCTTGTCCAAAGCCCCTCTCCAGATTTCCTGCAGCCCCTTCAGGCACTGGAGCTGCTCTAAGGTCTCCCATTAAGGAACCTTCTCCTCTCCAAGGCTGAACCAGAGGGGTTCTGGGCTCAAGCTCACACTGAAGCCAGTTCATGGGTAGTTTCTTGTCAGTCAACACCCCCAAGTCCTTCTCCTCAGCTCTGTTCTCAGTCCAGTTTCCCCCAGCCTGTGTTTATGCTTGGGATTGCACAAGGACCCCCATAGGTCGGACCAAAGGGCAGGATCCTGCACTTGGCCTTGATGAGCTCCATGATGTTCACGTGTTGCCACCTCTCCAGCCCGTCCATGTCACTCTGGATCCCATCCCTTCCCTCCAAGGTGTCAACTGCACCACACAGCTTGGTGTCATCAACGAACTTGCTGAAGGCGCACTTGATCCGAAGGAGTCAGGAACTGCGGGGAGTGAAAAAACACCGAACAAAGGAATGCATGTGCAGATCCATTTGCAGTTAGGTGTGCTGATGCATGTGGTGAGCAGCGCCCAGATCCGCAGCCGCGGGTGCTAACGCCGCATTGCCGCGTACCGTGCGTGAGCAGTTCCCTGTTCCCCTTCCACGCGTGACGGACTCTGGACAGCGGCGGGCGGGCGCATCTGGTTCCTCCTTGGTAACGCGCCGCTGAATCCCCCGGGACCGCCGCCGGCGGCCGCAGCCATCTCCTCTCCCCGCGCGGATCCCCAGACCCGCCGGGGCCGGGCCGGTGGTCCCGCAGGGACGGACGGGTCCGGGCGGCGGCACCTGCGGCGGCACCGCCGCTCCCCGCGGGACCTCTCCCCCCGCCCCGCGTCCGCTCCGCGGGGCGAGGCCCGGGCTCCGGGACCCTCCCATTGTCTCCGGCGGCGGTGGCGGGGGGCCGGGCCGGGGGCCGCCCTCCGCAGCCTCATTGGCGGCCGCCGAGCGCCGGTGCTTTAAATGGGCGCTCGCCCGGCAGCGCTTCCCATTGACAAAAGCGCGGCGGCGGGGCGGGTGCGGGGCTGGGCTGGGGCCGCCCTTGGGGGCGCGGCGGGGGCTGCCGCAGGGCTCGCCGCGGGTGCGGGCGCTCCGCGGGCCCGGAGCCGAGGGGGAGAGGAGCGGGCGGTCGGCGCTGCGGGCAGGGCCGTGCTGCAGCGCGCAGGGGCGGGCCGCGGACCCCGGCATCCCGGCTCCCCCGGCACCCGCTCCGCGTCGCGCACACCCAGACAGGCGCACAGGCGGCGGTACCCGCCCCTTCTCTCCGCCGCCCTTCTCATCCCCGTCCATGGCGCTGAGGGCGGTAGCCCCCCGCTCCGCACGTAAGTAAGCGGCTCCGCACGCTCCTTTGTGCGCGGCCCTGCCGGCTCCCGCCGCAGGTGAGGGGGCCCCGCCGCGCACCTGAGCCCGCGGCACCCCCGCGGCTGCCCGGACCCGCAGCCGCCGCGCTGCCGGGCGGGGAGGGGAGGGGCGGGCGGGCAGCGCTGCGGCTCGGCCCAGCCCGGGGGCCCGGCTCGCTGCAGCCCTCCCGTCTGGAAGCCCCGGGGCCGGGGAGCGGTGGCCGGTGCGTCAGGGCGCTGCTGTGCTGTGCCTTGCCCCTCGCAGGTGGCGGTGGGGCGGCCCGGAGCGGGCATGGACCACGGTGACTGCCCCAGCCCGGGGGCGGCGGCGGGCGCTGAAACCTCAGACCTCATGGAAACTGGGGGCGATGCCAGAGCGGCACCTCGGCGGGGAGGCAGAGGAGGAGGCGGCGGCCGTGGCGGGGTTCCAGCGACTGCCGAGCCCGGCGCTCCCCCGGCTGCGGAGACGAGCATGAATATTGATGGCCCCGGCGGTGGCAGGAGGAGCGGGGCGGCCGCGGGCGCTGCTGCAATGCCCGGAGCCCCGGGGGGACCGGCCCCGCCGGCCCGCGCCCCCAGCTCCAGGGACCCCAAAATGGTCCATCAGCGTTTCCTGCGGAGGAGCGTGGTGGACTCGGACCAGGAGGAGCCCGCGTTCGACCTTCCCGAGTCGGAGCATCAGAGGAAAATCATCCTGCTCCCCAAAACCCGGAGGATAATTGCGGAGAGGGCGAAGGCAGCGCACGGGCCCCCGGAGCCCGGCTGCCCGGGGTCTGAGCCTGCCGCCGGGCCGAGACCAGCGCCGGCCCCCGGCAGCGCCGCGGGCGCCGAGGAGCAAAAGGAACCTGGCAGAGATGTGGAGAGGAAAGAGGCGGCGGATGCTTCCAGAGATCAGAGCAAGGCTAAGAAAGAGGAGCCCGAGGAGGAGGAGGCTGATATGAAAGCGGTTGCCACCTCGCTGGATGGCAGGTTCCTAAAGTTTGATATTGAACTCGGGAGGGGATCCTTCAAAACGGTCTATAAGGGTCTGGACACGGAGACGTGGGTGGAAGTCGCGTGGTGTGAACTTCAGGTAAGCTGAGCTGATCCTCCTGTGCTTTTTCTGCTTTGTAAGCCTAGGAGCTAAGGGCAACATGCCGCTGTCATCTACAGAGCTCAGCTTTGAGCAGCCTTTATAGTCACCATTGCTTAGTATCCAGTGTCTAACTATAGCGCAATAATCTCATTGGCTCCGAATCTACCACCTTATGTACACTCCTCCCAGGCTTAACCCTCTCGGGCCTGGGATCTTCCTGCTGACACGAAGGATGTGAGCACAGGACCTGTCATATTGCATAGAGAGGTCTGGAGTCACTTCCCCCAGTGCCCAAAGCATGCCCAAAAGAGCTAAACTGGACTAGTCTTCCACCCTGCCCCTAGCCTGTGTTTCAGGCTGGCCCCTCAGAAAGCCGCAGCTTGGTTGAGCAGCAGTGGAGAAGCATGTCTGCATTAAAGAGACACCAAACATAAATGTAGTGTGCATTTGCAGGAATGAACTTTCCTTTTGCTCCGAACATCAGTGCGTTACGCTCTCGTAGAGATTGAAGATCTGGTGCCCCTTGCGCTTTCCCCTGCTCTGAAAAACTGCGGTTGTTGCCGGATCTTGCGAATCAAGCCCCCAGAAGTCCCTTCAGTTAGATCACAGGCCTGCCTATCCAAGTGCCTTGTAAAAGGAAGAGTTTAAATAAAAGGTCTGATTTGAGGTCTAGTTCTTTGGAGTGAAGTGTCCAGTAACACCAGCAGACGGTGAAGGTTTAGATAACTCTTTTGTTGGTTTGGGACATAAGGGTTACTCTTTTCTTTGGCTTTTATATTCTCGCTTCTGTAAAAATTACGGTAGTGTATACTTATATTTTTGGTGAAGATTTTGTCTTTTTCCTACTTTTTCTGTTGGGTCTCATTCGAATGGGCACCATGTAGGAGAACCTGAGACCATTTTTATTTCCTTGAGCCATTACTTACTCCGAGTTAATATGTGATTTTTGGTGGGAACTGGAAGATTTAACTAGTAGTCATAGCTTGAGGTCCTTAAACTTCTACTGGTTGACTGAGCTTCATGGCCTATGAGAGTATTTGAGATCAGCATGTAAGTAATGTGGTATAATAAGCTGGGCTTCTGATTATTTTAATGTTGGCCCAGTCTGTAAATCACTAGCAGAGCTGGGGATGGATGTGCAGCGCATCTTTATTGCCTAATGATTTCATTGCACAATATAATCACAACTCCGCATAGCACTACTTCCTTAAGAAGTATGGGGAGCACTTCTCCGTCTTCATAATCATGTTCCTTTGGCTTTTATTAGACATGGATGCAGAACATGTGCAAAGTATGGCTCCGAGGACATGGTGGAGTGGTGGTGAGGGGTATAACCCCTTTGTCCCCCTAGCCCAGAAGGATTCTGCAAGGCTTGTAGGGAAATGGGAGAGGCTGTGGGACTGTCAAGGGGATGTAGAGGGGAGTTGAGGTGGGCACTGCTGGGAGGAGAGCCTTGTGGGCAGGCCTGGGCTTTGGCTTCTGCTGGAACTGTATCCTTCTTGGCAGCCTGAATTCATTGTGGATAATAACTGGGATGCTGTCAGGGGGAAAGTTTTCCCATAGGAAGGGACTGATGTTGGTCAGCTGTGACTGACCAACACAGGCCAGCTCTGTCGCTGCACAGCCATTGCGTGGAGCAGGAATTCATCTTGGTGCCACATTCTCAGTGTGCTTTGGTAGAGGAACTGAAACGGGTGGATTTTCAACGTGTTTTCTGTGACGGAATAGCTTTAACTACAAAAGACTGCCAGAGGTGTGGGAGAACACCAGGTATTGGGTCATTTGCACCTAAGAGATTGGGAGGGGAAAATTGCAGTGTGAAGCTGGCCTGGTGATTGGTCATTGTATTCCTAGTTAGTTGTTTGGGTATTCTTGAACTGACTGCCTGTGAATGAATTATTTGTAGTAACTGCATCATTCCTACTGGTTTCCATTATATGTGCTTCATCTTCATCTGATCTTACTACTAGATATTTTCACTTTAATACCGAATTTATGGAAGGAAAACTCTTATTATTTGACTGATTTAGAGAAGACGGTGTGAATCTGTAGAAGCAGGTGAGGGCTGCTGGTTCTTGAGCACAGAGTCTGTTTGCCTGCAGGTTTGAGGTGGTGCCTGAGGCCAAGTGCCCGGAGATGGAGTGAGAATTTTGAAAGCCAGTACTTGGGGCTGGGTTGAGAAATGCCAGCGGAATGACAAAAGTCTTTAATCACCATGAGGATTAAAGCCTGTGTGTCTAGATTGAATTTGCATGAAGGAAGCAATTAGGAGGTGTGAATAGCTGTGTGTTGTCTTGCGCTTTTTGACTTGTAGAGTACTCTTAATTCAGCTATGGAGTCTTATTGGGAAAACATTCAGAGGCTGCTGTCAAGTGGTCACTTTATTCATGGCACTTTTGAAAGTATGTAAGCTGTGCCAGTTAGATATGCCCTTTTGTTTCTTTATATATGCCTGTATATATATCTCTTTAGAGATGCCTAGATTTGTCTATTTCTGTGTACAAATGTTAAGTTCATTCATAGGTAGCAGAAGGCTGGAAGCCACCACCACCATGTTATTGAAGACAAAGTGACTTCCTCTGCAATCTCATGCCATCAACCCCCATCCCAGAGCCTTTTTGTGGAAAACCAGCAGTAAATTGTACTGTCTTCCTTGTGGAGATGTGCTTGTGCTTGTTACTTTTAGAGCCGGAGAGTTGAAAACTAGCAGCACTGAGGTTGCATGCAGGCGTTAATCCTCTGTCCTGGCTCAGCATTTTTTCAGCCCAGTTGTACTGTTGCCTATGTCTTTCTCTTTTTTGTTCTGTCTGTGTGTACAAAGACCTTGTGAACTGGTTTTGTTCTGGGTTTATTTCATTGGAAAGATGGCTTAGGGTTCAGAACCAAAATCATGGCTTGGATTAGGGTAGGATCCAAATGCCAACCAAAGTTGATCTGGGGTTTAGACCTGCCTGAAGACATGAAAAGCTACAGTCAGATTCTAGCTAGAAAACAGGCTTTTTATTGTTCCTTCCTGAAACTGAAGTATTGGAGCAGAATTAGTGTGCCCTTGCAATTTGGAAGGGTTTGCATTCCAAAGTTTCCAACAGTTATAACTGATTTTAATCAGTGGCATACAACTGCTGTGTGAAGTTTCACTCCTAAGTACAATGTTAGAAGATAGGGGTCTGACAATCTACTGCTGCCAAGCCAAATAATCTTTTTAGATGAATGGTTTAAAAATCTCCATCCTATTTCCCTTTGGAAACATATAGAGAAACTGCAGAAGAGTCAAACCTGATACTATCTCACATGCAAAAACCTCGTTGTACTTTATGGTTTTGCTTGGACTGTGAATATTGAACTTGTTTGGTTGTATTTAATTTTTAGTCATCCTCAAAAAAGTGGGAAGGTTGGATTGTCTCATCTTTCACTTTGAGCACCTTGCTCTAGTGGAAGGTGTCCCTGACCATGGCAGGGGGTTGGGACTGGATGAGCTTTAAGGACCTTCCAACCCAAACCACTCTAGGATTTATCCTGCCATTGCTGTACGTGTGGTAGGAAGGTGAGAAATGCCTGCTGGTGAACACTGCTGAGAAGCCAGGCTGTTCCACTTTTTGCCCAAGGCTTGATCTTCACTCTACCTCGTAGTGCTTAGATGGGTGCTGGTTTCTTCGGGACACTTGGCCTCCAGGTGCTCCGTGTGAGAATGCATGGGAGTCCTTGATGCTTCCGGGGACAGAGGTCAGTTCAGGTACTGGATGTTAGAGGTATTTAAGGAGCTGTGTGAGGGTGAAGGATAAGCAGAGGTCAATTTTCCTTCCCCGCCCATATAGCTGAAATTAGAAATCAAGAGTATTAGAATAGCTCTGAGAGCATTTTCCGACTGGCCACCACACCAAGGGGTCTGTAATGGTGAAACAACCGCAGGCAGACGTGCTGCCCTGAGGAGTGTTTGATTTCACCATCTTCTGGCACTTTGTCATTGCCGCGTTTTTCAGATGGCCCAAACAAATAAGAGTACATTGTATGGCTCAAATCACTGCCATGTTCAGGAGTTTCACGTTTTTGGAGGGCGTGGATCTTTGCTGGAAATAAAGTTGTAGATGTGGATGCATTTCTGAACCCTTCTTTCATTTGATACATATGCAGGATTAATATGAGAACAGATAATTTATTTTCTCTATCTTAGTTTTTATTCCTTAAAGAAGCAGCTCATCTAGATTGGCAGATAACTGACTGATTTTTAATATGGCATGAATATTGTGGACAAGAGGTAAAATTAGGCTTTGTTTTATGCAAGGTGAATAAAAAGGGCGGTTAGAATTGTTCATGCCAGACCTATGTGAACTTGCTGGTTTTTGTTTCTAAGGCTGATTATCTTTCCTTGAAACAAAACACCTGGTTGAAGTGGAGGAGGGGAGGAAAAGCATGCAGCTCATTGCCAAGTGTGTTACCTTATGTATGAAAGAAGGCTATGATGCCTGTAACTATTGATTTTAAATTCTGAAGTGGTATTTTCCATCTTGTGTCCACTTGAAGATCTGTGGTAGTTGCTTAAAGTGATAGCAAAGGTTCGTGGCTCAGATGCTGTTGATTGGAAGTGGGAGCCTGTAAAATAGGCAGTGTTAAAGCAAGTTCACTTTGCTTTAGCTGGCAAGTCACTTGTGGCAAAATGACATGATGTGGAAGGGGGGGATGTCCTATGCCCCTGTATCAAGAATCCAGGGCTTATTGTTGGTTTGTTCAGGATTTTCACTGCTGTGCTTCTGTAGTGTCTTTGCTGGCTGACAGCATTCATCTGATGCTGCAACAGTAGCTGGTTAGTCTTGATGCTGGTAATTTACTGACTGGGTAAACTTTGTAGTGTAAATGAACAGAATGATTTAGAAAATCTGTTTGGGAGAAGAAAGGAGGGGGACTGTTCAAATCTTGAATCTGATACTGCTGTGTACTCAAATTAACTCTGAGACTAATTTTGTCTGTTTTGAGTTAATTCATGAGATAGTGACCTCTATTTAAATCTAAACAATTGGTTTATCTCTGCTTTACAGTGTCAATGCAAAAACATTTGCTTGTATCACTGGTGTTTGTTAATATTGCTGTTGCCCTGACACGGAAGCAGGATAGGGATATGGTAGTGAACTATGAATAGACTGCATCTCAAATTCAGTAAATAGAGATGGGTCAAACTTAGATTCTGCTTTTGAATCAAACAAGGCTCATTTCTTCTGCTTTTGAGTGTATTTTGCCTGAAGATTGGTTGTATGCTCTTGAATCGTGATAACACTTCATGCTACGTGTGTGTGTCCAGTTGCTGTAAAAAGGAATAAAGTAACATCAGAACTTGGTGTAGAGGGTATTTCTGGTCCCTTTGGCCATCTCTTGCACACAGCTGATGGGGGGGAGGGAGGAAGTTGATGTTGCAACCTGTTATCTTAGTAATGTTTCTGCTTGATGTGCAGTCTGACTTGTGTCTCTAATGTGCTTACATTTATGATTTTGTCTGGTGATAGGGTATAACAGAGGTCTGAAGGAAGTTCAGTGGCACTTGTAATGTGCTAAAAGGGTGGCAATAGCAGTTTAGCTGCCCATTCCTAGAGTTAGTATGTTTGCATGCTCTGAAAGATCAGAGATGCTGCAGAGGTTGGGAGCAGTAATTCTTTGGGGCCTCCATGCTCCATCTGCCCATCCCTGTAAGGATCAGCTATGAAGGGATTGTTGAGGAGGGAGGTAGTGATCAATCGCTTGTGCTCTAGGAACCCCATGGGAATAGTAGGTTTGGGTTTGAGTGCTGGGAAAAGCTTGCTGCAGCTGTCCAATCAGGGAAAGTCTGGTGTTGAGACTTGCCATGAAATAGCTGTTGATTGCTGGCAGCAGGGTACTTTCATGTGTGTTCAGTAGGTTCTGGGGATAAATACTAAACATAAATGAAAGTGCTGATGCATGATACCTTGACAGCCTGTGCTATAAGGAAAGGGTGAGCAAAGGCATGTTGTGTGAGATGTGTGACTCTCGGAGCTCCTGTTGGAAGAGACATCTTTGTTGCTCTTAAATAAGAGGGGTTTATGCAAGTAGTGTTTGGAGAAGTGTTCAGGGCCAGGTTGGATGGGGCTCTAAACAGCCTGGTCTAATGGAAGGTGTCCTTGCTCGTGGCAGGGGCTTGGAACTGAATGAGCTTTAAGGTCCCTTCCAACACAAAACATTCTGGGATTCTATGAATATCTGAGAGTCATGCAGAGGCAGAACTGTTTTTTGTCTTAAGTTTGTACATCTGAAATTGAAGTTACATCTGGAAATGCATTATTTCCCTGAAGCGATATTGGCCTTTTAGAAAACATGGGTGCTATCCCAATGCTGATTTTGGTGTGCCTGAAACTTAGCTTGGCAAGGAAGGGGAAATTCGGTCTTTTTTTGTGGAGCTGAGAAGTCAGCTAGAAACAACCTTCATTTAGTTTCTTGCTATTCCTGGGTTGCTCTGAAATGGAGGAATTAATTAGTCCTTTCCTCCTGCCCTTCTGCCTGCTCTGGAATGAGAAGGCTTGCCTTTCTGCCGGGAGCAAGTATTGCATTTATATTCTCTGCATCAGTGAATGGCTGCAGCCTCTTCTGCAGTGGAGTCTGGACCAGTTGTTAAAACTGCAAGATGAATGATACTTTCAAATCTCAGCTGGATCTGGTGTGATGGTTTCTCTTTATGTTTAGAGAGAAGAGTCTTGCCTCCTCTTTGCCTCTGTCTCATTTCAGCAGGGCAAATAAAAAGGCTTTGATCAATTGGTGGGAGAGCATGAGCTCTTCAGTATGTTCTAAGAAGGAAGGTGTGCACTCTCATTGTCCATACCTCTCTTCTCTTCCCTAAAAGTACTTGTAGATCTCCCTAAGTCTAATTTCCACATAAACTACAAAGTAGAGCCTGTTTCATGGGTTAGATTGATCCATTGCTCTGGAATGGACTAATCTTCATAAGCAGCTTCCCATATGCCTGAATCAAGTCCTTGTTCTCTCATGATGTTTATCCAGAACAGCTTGCTGGTTGGGAATTTTGTCCATCCTGAATTGGAGTGCTGCATTGCTATGTAAAAGCTAAGACACTGGGAAGTTGATGCAAGGAGAAGATTGCAAGTCCTGCTTGTGCTCCTGTGTCTCCTGCAATCACCTGTGTTGTGGACACAGGGTGTCATGTCACTGAACAGCTTTAAGCCTTAGGAAGCATCTTAGTTGATAGCTAGTTGTATGTAAGGATTGATGAACTTAGAACTCTAAGTTAGTTGACAGTAAGTATGTACCAAAAACTTCCTAGAGTGACTTTTTGTCACAGTGCCTTGGCTTACTCCAGATCTATCCAGTTAGTGGGGGGTGGTAGTGTCACTGCTACTCAATCCCTGAAGAAAAATAAGTGATCTCAAATAATTGCAGGCATGTTGAATATTACTTTTGGAAGATGCTCCCTCGCAGGCTTGAATGGTCTCAAATACCTGGGTTTTCAGTTCACCCTCATCCCAACAATGCTGTACAAGAAAAAATAGTTACTAAAAATGTATTTCTAAATGTGCCATATCCTGTCTGACCCCACTGTGGCTACAGCATTACTCCAAGTAAGTGGATTTCTGCAGTGGAGGGGATTTCTTCCCTCCTTCTTAAGAATCTTCCATATAGGTTCCCATGCATTTTAATTCTTATCAGGTATCACAGTATACACTATTAGATTTTAGTAAGTAATTTACTGGGAAATAATTTTGCTTTATTGTGTTCATACAGTATAATGGCTGTGTAATATGGTAGTTAAATATGCAGTGGGAGTTATGGATAAAATGAGATGCCATATTATGGGAATATATGTCTCATTTAAAATATCAAGGAAAGAGTAACTTAAGATCTAATACCATCTGTTCTTCAGTTGTTTGCTACAGAGGGATACAAAACACTTATTCATAAACTTGGAGGGAAGCAGGAGAAAGCAGGCTCAAGTAACATGTGCGGGGCTTTTTATTTGGGCATTTCTTTCTGAATTGAATCTGATCTTCATTGCTGACTTCAGGGAAAATGAAACACGTTTTAAGTGGTATTTGATCCTATCATGAATCTCAGCAGCACTTTACCCAAGTTAATTTGAATTAATGTAATTTTTGATTAGGTTAAGCTTGAAGTCATGGCTTTGATTCCTAGTGCTTGGGTTTGTTTCCGAAGAAAATGAAAACTTGTGAGGACGTGGGCATGTGTCTGTGGTGCTGGTCCTTTTCTGCACTGCTTTTTGGGGAAAGCTGTACTGTGTTTGGTTACTGAACTCCCAGTTTGCCTCTCTTCCGGATAATCCTGCTGTAGTCCAGTTCTGAAAACTATTTGAAAGGCTTTTTGTCCTAACTCAGAGGATTTGAATGTAAATCTGCATAGATGAATGCTGGTTTTTTTTTCCTTGTATGTTTGTGCTTTTAGGGGAACTACCTTACCTTTTCCACCGACTTTTTAGCCAACTATGGGCCTTAATAAACTGTAGTTCTGTGCCAAGCACAGGAATGTTTTGTATATTCCTGTACTTGTCTAAACACCATTGTCAGGGATTCAAGTTCTTAAAACTGCCTAAACCCCAGTAAGCCTGAAGAGCTGGAGGAAGGTTCTTTATCCAAATAATCAAACCTTAGTGGTGTTAACAAAACCTGAGTTTATAGAATGAGTGTAAAAGACAGTTGGTCACCTCTTGAGAGCAGAGTGTTTTTCAAAGGCATGGTAAGGCAGGCATCCCCTGTGTCTGCTTCTGCAATGGGTGTTCTTTCTGTTGCTGGTGTGTGCTTGAAGGAGTGAAGGTACGGGGTTTATTCCAGATCTTTGACCGGTAAGCAGTGTTCTAACATTGCTTTTCCTGATGCTGTCTGGGTTTTTTCAATCAGAGCAACATGTGGGTGACCCATTGTACCTGCTGGAGCTAATTAATACAGCTGTGGTGGTTGGCTGAGCAGAATCAATCCTGCCTGTGAAAATAGAACACGGGGGGGGGGGGGGGGGGGGGAATGATATTAGAGTTTTCTGTGGATGTATCTCATTGCTCCAGGCCTGTACAGAGCTCTGCTGAAACATTTGGTGAGATACAGGCCTTGTAAAACAAACTCCAAATAGGTTTATTTTGTTCTAGGCTTTACTGATGAATTAAGGATAATTGCCATGGCTATGTGTATTTCAGCTTGGTTTGTTTCTCTTTCCTATCGGTGTGTTTTGAGAATTGTTATAGATAATAAAGCAAGTGTTGCACTAATAAATGGACTTGCTTGTCTCTCAATTACAGTAACATTTGTATTTCCTTTGCTTATTAATGGAGGATGAGACTATCTTGTCCTTTGGCAAACAGCACAAACATAACTAATGGGGGTGGTTATTTATGTACTTAATGTTTATGCATATATAAAATTAATAGTAGAAGTAGAGGAAAAAATACACAACCACTTGTATTAAGCCACAGGATATGGGGTAAAATGAATCAGTAAGAATGTCCTGGCATGGTTGCTTATAGCCCGCCTATAATCTTTCCAGGTTATGTGCTTCCTTGTGTGGTGTGCTTTGCATTTGCTCCTGGGGATGCAGCATCTGCACTCCAGGCTTCTGATTTTCTTTTTATTCTTGCACAAGCTGTAATAACTTGTGTAACATCTTTCCTTGACCTTAATGAATTCCAAAGGCATTGTGGCAGCTCAGCCTAACTGAAGCCTGTGATGAACTTCCAGCAAAGGCAGATGGGAGCAAAGCAGGGAGAGAATGTGATATTTGGGACTTATTTGCAAGGTCCTTGTTAGTTGTTAGTAACAATTAATTTGAAGTGCTCTCAGTGCTGTTTCAGGAAACAAATGAGGGTATTTTTCTGTGACTTCCCTCTAAAAAAGTGAGAGGAAAGCTCCTGCTGTTCTTCAGGTGTGTGGCACACTCTTGAACTGGACTGGAGTTGTCTACAGGAAGCTTGACCTATAAGTTCTTCTAGGCTACTGAGAACTGCTGAGCCCCATTGGTGTCAAGTAGCAGTGCTCATTTGGTCTTTAAATAGAAAATTCACTTTGGAATCTCCGTTTCAGACCTTAAGGACTCTCTGTTTAGGCTGGTCTCAGACCTACACCAGGCAGTGGGTGGTGAACTCGCCATCTGGGGCTGATTCCTATAAAGGCAGACAGGGCAACCTCTAAGATGTTGTTAGGCTCCATCCCTGGCAGTGTTCAAGGTCAGGTTGGATGGGGCTTGGAGCAGCCTGCTCTAGTGGAAGGTGTCCTTGGCTGTGGCAGGGATTGAAACTGGAAGAGCTTTAAGGTCCTCTGCATGTGGCAGTCCAGCCAATTGTTTACCCACTGAGTGGTCCATCTATCAAATTGATGTCTCTCCAGCTTAGAGACAAGGATGTTGTGTGGGACAGTGTCAAATGCTTTGCACAAGTCCAGGTAGATGATGTCAACTGCTCTGCCCTTATCCATCAGTTCCGTAGCCCCATCATAGAAGGCCACTCAATTGGTCAGGCAGGATTTCCCCTTAGTGAAGCCGTGCTGGCTGTCACCAACCCCTCGTTGTTTACATGTGCCTTTGCATCAAAGCATTAAACACAAAGCTTCATTTATTAAAGTACGTATATACTTTTTCAGAGCTCTCTCTTAGGAGGCTTGAAGAAGGGGGGGAATAGGATAGTGCCCATTCAAACATGGGCTTCAAAGGAAACTTTTCATCTAAATAACTTCAGGTTTGGGCTCCTGTGTGTGAAATGAGAGACTTGAAATGATGGAGTTGGTGTATTCAGAAGTAACTGTTGCGCATAAATGGGGCTGTGGGTGGTTATTGACTTTTGTGACATTAATAACTATCCCTATTTCCCTTTGTGATGTTGCTGAATAACAGCTCAATTTCTAGCAAGTGTCAGAGTGTGGTTTGTGTTGGGAGGGAATCTCGTGACATGAAGATGGTGATAGAGAATGTCTGAAACTGGAGGGTCTGCGATGAGGGGGGGTGGCTTAGCTCTGCCTGAACAGGGTCTAACAGGGAATACACAGCCTGCTAACCTAGGACCCAGCCATGAGATCATTGCTGCTGAACCCCAAGTTCTCAGTGTGTGAGGTGTGACTGGTGCTGATCTGGTTTTGTTAGATTAGGGAATGATTACAGGGTGTTTCATCATCCCATTCCTGCATTCATTTGCATTTTTCTAGGGAGGCTTTATCACGAACGGGTGCTACTTCATAAAAACTTTCCAGCAGGCTTTTTACAAGCAGTTGAATGGTTTTTCATTCTCCTTTCTTCCGTGTTCTCTGCCGCCACCCCAAAAGTTGAAAGGAGAGGGCCCTGCTCTTTAACACCTTCTGGTATTTATGCCCCTTTTTTCTTAGAGGGTCATCTTCACAATTGCATGAAACTATCATCTTTGCTTAATCCCATAAACACTGTTTCACTTCCCAATCTGCTCGTTGTGCATGCTGTTTTCCTGGGCAGCCGCTCTGTGCAGCAGTGGGACTGACAGTGCAGCTGTAGTATTTCCTGATCTTTCCAAAAATCCCAATGAACCCGAGGTGGAAATTGGAATTTGCAGAGAAGTAAAGGAAAATGAGTTGCCATCTAATGAGGTGATATGATAAAAGCATTTTAAAACCTCTTGAGCAATAATTGTTTGCTTCTGGTCTTTAGCAGTGACTGATGCAGGTAATCCGGCTGCCTTGTTGGTGCTTAGGTGCCCCAATTCTGATGCTGCAATTCATGTTTTAACAGTACATGTGCTGTAAATGCTCTTTTTTTAAAAAAAGATAAAGTTTGATAAAATTAATATATTGTGTATTTTATGCATGCTTTTATTGCATCCCATCAGATGAAATTATAGTTCATGAATTCTGTTAAAGGAAAGAAGCCATTAAAACATTTTCACTAAGCTGAGTTCTGTGTGCAGGAAGAGAGAGCTCTGAAATTTCTTATGAATCTTTGTATCCTGAAAGGTATATAGTTTATATTCCAGAATGGATTTCTGTCACAGGGTAACTGATGAAACCATCTTGTGGTTGGAGCCCTTGGTACCTGGGAAGATGCGAACTCCCATGAAGCTGCTTCTCCCAGTTTGGTTATTGCCGAATGTGCTCATCTGTGGATTTTACAGACACTAAGGTCATGCTTTTTCTGCTATTTTTCCTTCAGTGGGAGCAACTAGAGAATTTTCTCTCCCTTTTATATCAGATTTCCTCATTGTGAGGTGCTTTGTTTCTGTTGATTCACTACCCCAGTTTACTTTGTATTGTGATTGACAGTAGATACACACCCAGCATCCGTGTAGTCTGATTTCCTGAATAAAGAAACGCTGAAACCCGGCCTTTGGGTTTATTTTTTTTCCTGACAACCACTAGACATAACGGGAAGGGAGGAGTTTTCTCGGCCTTGTCTTGCGTTTCTGAAGTTAAAGTCTGTGAAAAATGCCGAACTCCCAGGAAGTGGGGACCAGCACTGTAAGGAGAGCTGCAGCGTGTGCTGGTGGCATGTGTCCTGCAGAGATGCTGCTCTGCTCCTCCAGAGTGGTCCGGTGGGGATGGAGGGTGGCAGCAAGACTGGGGGCTGCTGGGGAGACCTCAGGTCCTACTGCTCCTGGGGCAGAGCTCTTCTGTGCCCCACTGACAGCCTGGCAGAGCCTGTGCTATTTCTAGTGCTTATACAGTGCCCCAAAGAGCACACTTGTGTAACACTGGGGAGTGACTGCAGTCTATACAGAGGACACAGTAGGGTGTTTCAAGCCTGTTTTAAAGTCATTTCCCAGCCTAGATAAATTAAGTAAAAACGCTCCTTCTTTATCGTTACATCAATTCTGAGCAACATTTTCAGTTTTTCCATCAACCTGGTACAGTTCTGCATCTGTTTTTTCCGAGAGGATACATATTTAAGGGTCAGCTATAATCTGTGACAAAGCAGTGTTTCACTGCATGGATGTTATAATGGAAGGACTGGTTTAGCTGGAAGACCTTAGCATGCTGAAATGTTAATTACTCTGAGATCTAAGGCAGATGAGTAATTGGTCATGAAAGCCTGTTTACCTGTTTTAATAAGCTCAGTTTGAAACAGAAAATAGAGCATTTATAAGGTGCTCATGTATCAAAGTTTTAAAATCCCTGAGTCAGAGATTATGCACGTGCTTCAATGAGCATTATATTCAGCCTGTGTTTTAAGCATGCTGTGTATTTTGAAGTGTAATAACATTCCCAGAGCAGTAGCTTTTTATCGTGGGTCTGCCCAGAATTACCATGCAGATTTCCCTGGTTTTGAAACAATTCCTTGTATTGATTGTGGTGTGATGATAGCAGGTCTTGAGTGTTGTCTTGCAAGATTAATGTGAATGATTGAAGAGAGATGACAAAAGCAACTCTATAACTGTACACAGTATACAGCAGTGGCAGTAAGGAAGCTTGTACCGAGCTGTAATTTCCACAAAGGAAGACACAGTGCAAAATCAGCATATTTGCAAATATATATATACATTTATAACACCGCCAGAGAGTCAGCAGTTCAGTTGATAGACTTCTCCTTAACCCCAAATGTGGAGGCGAAAACACGTGTTTAAAAGCTTCCTCTGCTTTTCAGAGAAAACCCCAGTAATTCTACCTTTCCTTAAGAAAACATCTTAAGGAACATTATAGCTGCTGTCTGGGTTCATTTTGCAGTGTTAAGCCTTATTAAATAGCTGAAGTAATATAACTGGTAACAGTGGAGTGGGGAATTCATTAAGTAATGGCTGTTGTGATTTGATTTCGATTAGTGTCACCTGTTGGGTTGCTGTTTGCTTTCCTATTTATGGCAGGGGTTTACTTACTGCATATCCATGAGATGTATGTGAGAGTTACTTCAAAAATAACCTCCACAAATGTGCAATTGTAATCAGTATGGATGAAATGTTTGTACAGGTGAGAGAAATACACGAATCTGGAATTGTCAATGTCCTCCTGAATTTAGCAAGTATTAAATAAGATCATTGCAATGAGTATCGTTCCGTGTTCAAGGACCCTTAAAAGTATGTGGGGGTTTAAATAACTGCAGTATATGGCACTCTTAATTGTAGTGGTGCAGAATATATTGTGCAGTTGTGGTAGGCAAAGCATGCCTGTACAGTTAAAAATCCCAAACAAAACCAAACTGAAATCTTCTTTGGTTTGTGGCTTCTCAGGTGCTTTCTTTAGAAGGTACCTGGACTGGGGTTAGGTGGATTGTGAGCTTGTTGGGAGGGTTCTGCCTCCACCTGCCTTTACAAATATTCTAACTGTTCCTTTACACTGCAGCTGATACACGGGCTTTCTCTTGAATCCTGTGTAAGATGGTGCTGACCATGTGCAAGCATGCTCTTAAGGTGCCAGCAAATTGAGAAATTTGATCATTAGAATGAGGTTCCAGCCTCAAGGAAGGCTGTGTTAGAGCTTTCATTGCGCTCAGTCACTTGCTCTGAGAATTTCTAAATTTGGAAACTTCTGCAAACAAAGCTTGAAGATGGGATGCTTTAGGTAGATCACTTTGTGACTTTCAAGTTTTTTATGAATCTTAAACATGCTCTGGTGTTCTTGTATGGGATGGCAATCCATATCTAGATTTTGATGCTTTAGTATTATTACTTTTATTTATGATATTCAAACCATTCAGTACTTGAAATTGGCTGAATCTTTTGGCAAGGCCAGTCCAGCCTCTTCCTGCAAGAAGTCCTTCGCTGAATACTTTGAGCACCCTTTTCTGGGATACCTTGAATTTAACTACAGCTGCTTGGAACCTCCTGAAGCTCCAACCTGCACATATGTAATCTTGTGAACTAAACCAAAAACTTTTATAAAGGAATTACATTTGCAGTAAATCAAATTATATTAATCTTTCACAAAACCACAGACTGGTTTGTGTTGAAGGGACCTTAAGGCTCCTCCAGCTCCAACCCCTGCCATGGGCAGGGACACCTTCCCCTGGAGCAGGTTGGTCCAAGCCCTTGTGTCCAACCTGGCCTTGAACACCGTCAGGGATGGGGCAGCCACAGCTTCTCTGGGCACCCTGTGCCAGCGCCTCAGCACCCTCACAGGGAAGAGCTTCTGCCCAAGAGCTCATCTCAGTCTCTCCTCTGGCAGGTTAAAGCCATTCCCCTGTCCTGTCCCTCCATCCCTTGTCCAAAGCCCCTCTCCAGGTTTCCTGCAGCCCCTTTAGGCACTGGAGCTGCTCTCAGGTCTCCCCTTCAGGAGCCTTCTCTTCTCCAGGCTGCCCCAGCCCAGCTCTCTCAGCCTGGCTCCAGAGCAGAGCTGCTGCAGCCCTCGCAGCATCTCCATGGCCTCCTCTGGATCCGCTCCAGCAGCTCCACGTCCCTGTTGTGTTGCTGCCCCAGGGCTGGATGAGGACTGCAGGTTTTAAAAGTGCTGATAGAAGTTGAGTGTTCTTTGAAAACTTTCTCATCTAGAGCTTGATGAAAACCAAGCGTTTGCCAAAATAAAAGGCTCAGTGTAGTGTGCTGATAGCAGTGAGTTCCCAGGGAGCCTGCCCACCACTCTTTCTTTGCACTGCAGCAGAGAGATGCCAGAGATTATTTCTCAGATCAGGTTAACTGAGTGGAAAGGGGTAAGGAGAAACTTTCTGGATTTAATGTCACAGCAGGAGGGAAAGAGCTGAAGGGCTGATCTGGCACATGCTGGGATGTGCTTCCTTCCTGGGTAAGAAATGCATGTTGTGTCTCTGTGGCTGACAGCTACAGGATGTTTGTGCTGGGAGCAGGCACCTGAAATGCACCTCTGATAATGTACTTCTCACAGATGTATTATCAAAGTGGGAAGTAAATTATTTTTCCCATGGAAATGTCTTGGGAGGAAGGGGTGTGATAAGAACTTCTTCAGCCAGGTTGTATTGGTTGTCAGGGAGAAAACTCCCAGAATCTTCTACTTGCATTTCTCCAGCTCTATGAAAGGCTATGGGAATTTAAACGCAATTAAGAGACTCTCCCAGGCTTGTGCATATTTTATCCTTTTAAAGTTCTATAGGCCAGGACGTTTTTACTTCCTACACCTGTGTTTCCTGGTTCCTCTCAGAACTGCACATTAGGGCTCCTCTTTGCCCATGGCAGCCTCATTAGTTGGAACTTGGAAATATTAAAGGCTGAGCCTTCCAGGTTTTGGGAAACATTTGCTTGTGCATGTGTGATAAGTTGGAAAATCTTATCTCCATGTGGAATGTCTTCATGTCATGGTGTGTGGGCTTTGTGTTTGGCTCTTCTTGGCAACTGAATTGTCTTACCTGTCGAAAGCTGCCAGCAGCAGCAGCGGTTGTTCCAGAGTGCGCCCACCGGCTCTGGACCAGGGAAGGGCTTTGGGTCCATCACAGCAGGACCATGGGCTCCCCTTGGTCATCCGTAGGGTGGGAATCTGGGAGTTTGTGAATGGGGTTTGTAGTCCAAACCTCTGCTGATGTATTTTTTTCCAACCCTATTTTTGTCTCTTACATTTGAAACCATTTTTCTTCAGGGTAATGTTCTGGAAGACCTAATGTAGTTAATAGACTTCTTAAAAACCCAACCAAACCAACTGAAACACCCTACTGGGAATGAAAGGTCATCACAGAGCTTTTAATTTGAAGTCCGACCAAACAGATGTGGTATTTAATCTGTCTTTCCTTGGAACAGCAGCCAACATATAACAGCCGTAATAAGAAAATCATTACTTACATCCTTAGTCTAACTGCAGGTCCTCCACACCCGTACAAACGGGCCTGCGGTGGCTTCCTTTAAGTGCGTCTGTTTGGTTTCTGGTTTGTGGTGTTTGTATTTTTTTTGGTGTTTGTAGTTTCTGTGTAAGTTTCTGGCAAACACTGAGGCATGTCCTGGTTTACCCACCATAACTTGCTGCGCTTCATCAGTTTATTTCCAGGTAGTTATTCTTGCTGATGCTACTGTAAAGGGATCTGTTGTGGTTTAAGTGTATTGCCTGAATTCTGAAGAGACCTGTTTCTATAATTCCTTCCAAGTCCTGTTTCAGGCTGGGTGAGCTCTGTTGTGTTACTCCAGTTAAGGGATGTCTTTTGTTCTGAATTTAAGTGCGCATCTTTCTTTCCCAAGAGCCTTCAACTTTAATTGGGTGAAGAAATTCTTTCCTCACTTTACGTAATAATTTAAATGAACTGTTATGTCTCAAATCGAACTTGTATAACGAAAGAAGGCAAGGCACATCACACTAGGCTGGGCTGGATGGTGCATTTCAGTTAATGAAAATCTTCTGTAGGGAGTTAAAATATGAAGAAAAATCACATAGATTCTTCTATGATAAAAGAACAATATTTCTGAGCTGTTGCAGGGCTGGAGAGAGATCGGCTTTGGAGGAGTTCCAGTGGGTTTGTTAATCATCAGAAATGGAGCTTGACAGCAGAGCCTGAGCATTTGTCTCCCCAGATGGCCTCTGTGTCTCCTCCTCGCCACGCCGTGTGTGGGGCGGGCTGGTCACGGAGCGCTGGACCAGCCTCTATCCATGGGGCAGCGCGCCCTGTATGAGGGAGTCTGGCAAAGCGTGGTGCAGTGCAAGAAGGCAGAAGTTACTTGGGTTACTTGCTGTGAAATCCGCTGGCTCATCAACGCCTGTGTAGGTGCTTCAGGGATGGGAAACAAGCTGCAACAGGATCAGTGGGTGATGGTTGGGTTCTTGGTGGTTGTGGCCATGGGGCTCCTGGTAAGCCCTGCAGGAGCTGCTCTCCTTTGCTGTTCTGCTGGCATGGGCAGACAGGTGAATAATTGAAGTTGTTTGGGAAGGGGGAGGTCTAATGGAGCTCTGAGAATTCCACTTCAGGTTAGACCACTGTTAGGGCTTTTTCTCCCCCTGCATGTGTTGTTTCCGCAGAGGCTGTGCCTCTTGGTAGGCAGACTTTGAAAGCGCTGTCCTGTGTGGTATTAAGGCAAGACGATGATTCATGAGACTGACTTCCTGATGTTCCTTCCTCCCAAAGTTGCTGTGAATGTACTAGGGAAAATGTGGTTAAAGCTGATATCGGAGAGCTTCGTCCACATGCAGAGGCACAGTTATATAATGTGGATATAAAGGACAACAAGTGCTGTCTGCTAGCAAATTGTAGGACAGCTAAAATGTGACTGCTTAGGAAAGCAGGCTCAGCATTAAACACCAGCACACAAAGAAAGTGGGATTATTCCAGACCTTGTTTGTTTGTTTGATCCTCAAATGTTTGTACGTTATTCACCACTCTTCAGGCACAGCAGAAGGAAAATGCAGTTCAGGAAAGAGTTAATTAAGGTCTTCGGATGAATAAGTCATGGAAATGGCACTGCCTCCACATCAGGCACACTGAGGGCTTTCTGCCCCGATGGGCTGTGCAGTAGCCTTGAACCTGATATACACCCAGCTGGTGTCAGCTTGAATTCGGCCACTGATGGAAATCACATTACACTGATCTGGTTTTTGGATTTGTTTTTTTCCTGGGAGGTAAGGAGGGAATAATGTCATGTCAGTGCAGCATAAAATAGTGAAGGCACTCCAGGTGTTTTCCAAGGGAAGATAAACTGTATGAATGGATGATTGCAAGGGGCATGACATGGAGGGAGGAAAGAAATGAAGGGGTGAGGTAAATGAGGATGGGTGGCTGTGGAGAGGGAGAAGTCCAGAGGCTGGGAACTGTGGGCAGTGTGCAGTCAGGGTGCCGTATGCCTTCGTATCTCCTCTCTCCTGGGATTGCCTGAATCATCCTTCCCTTGCTCCTCCACCTGAGCTGAAGCTAACCTGATTCTTAATGTGAGATGGGGTTTGGAGGACTTCTTCCTTCTGGGTAATATTTTGCCCAAATTGATCTTTCTCTTGTATGTTACATACGCAGTGAGCCATGGAAAAGCTCCAAGTCTTCTCTGCCTTTCTGCTGTGACACAGGCTCTGTGCTGCTCTTCAACTGTTTGAGCAGGACCTTTCCTGTCTGCCTTGCATGGTGGGAAATGAGAGCAGGCATCTCCTGCACAGAGCAGCTGTGGTGCTGGTGCTGTGGGTGAGCCTGCCCAGAGGACGAGGTTGTGAACACAGTTCCTGGGAAAGGAGGATGTACTGGTGAGAATAAGCAGCACAATCCCCTCAGAGGTGCTGGTTTAGGAGGGCATCTAATTGGGATGTATGAGCCTCCTCAAACCTTTCTGAACACTCTTTCTATTTAAAGACTAATACCCTGAGTACTGCAGTGCCTATAGGCTTGTATGGATTCTTTTCCCTCTAAATGGGGTGTCTTGTCTCATAGTTCTAAGGCAGAGTGAGTGCACCAGGATACCCATGAGATTTTCCTGAAAATAGATTAGGGCAGTATTGTGTTCCAGATCTCGCCGGTAAACTAAGTAGCTCACAGTCAGAACAGTCATATTAACCTCGACTGGATGCTGACCGTGGAAATGCTGCCTGGTGTTCAGATTTAATAATAATCAAGAATCTGTGAAACACCTACTGCATCTCTGCTCTTTCCAAAAGCTGGGGTATGTACTGGGGGGGGTGGGGTTGGGGTTGCAAGCCATGAACTCTGCCTTCAACTGATGCTCCCCAGTCTCCTAATCTTAACATACAAAATGTTGGGCACTTCCCTTGGATAACTGACAGCGTGCTATCCGGTGTGAACCACCTCATATCACTTCAAGGAAGATGTGGACTAGTTGCTCAGAATCCAGCATGTGGCTACAACAGCAAGCAGAGATCTTGAGTGCATGGCCGGTAGTGAGACATGATTTGTCCAGTCTGGGGAGGAGGTGACTGAGGTGAAGATGTTGAAGATAAAGATATTTGAGGAATACCCCTAAAACTTACTTAAAAGAAGAGTTGAATAAATGGTTCTTAATGTCCACTATGTTCAGGCAAAGAATTGATGGACTTAAAATGAAGCTATGCTTAATCCAGGGAGATGTAGGTTGGAGAAAAGGGAAAACTTTCCAACTAAGAGCAGTTAAGCATTGACAGATACTCTGTATGGAGGCTCACTGGTGCTGGTGGGCAGGTCTGTCGGGGGTAATTTGGAAATCATTGCTCCTGTCTTGCAGCAAGGGTGTAGACTAATGGTATTTCCCAGTGATTTCCAGACCCAGTTGCTACAATTGTCTTTTTCTGTGCTTTGGCATTGGTCGCATATGCAAGGTTAAGAGGTTTGCATTTATATTGATATGGTGAGTCCTGTGAGCCCTGTTATTTCAATCAGCACATCATTTATGCAAATTTGGTTTAGTTTGGTCAGAAGCCAGCCTAACTGAACAGTCATAAGTCATCTTTAAGTTGGAAGGTTGGCAAAGTTGCATTTGTGCTTATTTCATTAAGAGTGCATTGGTTTCAAATAGTGTGTGTCGTGCAGCTTAAAATAATAGCCCACAAAAAATGTCCTCATTTTGTGTATAGAGGATTCAAGCGCCTATGAGAAGCAGCAACTTGTCTGGGTGCAGAAACTACCCTTACAGTTGTGGTCACTGTCTTCAGGAAGGAAGGACATAGAATCACAGAATGGTTTGGGTTGGAAAGGACCTTAAGATCATTTAGTTCCAACCCCTGCCATGGGCAGGGACACCTCACACTAAGCCATGCCACTCAGGGCTCTGTCCAGCCTGACATGTCTTGTTATGGTCACAAGAGTGATTAAGTGAAGGAAGAACCTTGCTTATAAAGTAAGGCTAGACTTTAGCTCAGTTCGCCTGGCCAACCAAGAGGGGATAGCTCTGTGGAAATGCAAAGTGAGGGAAAACTCTCTAGAAAGAGGAGAACGGTGAAGGCTGAAGTTGGCTTAGGAAACAGTGTTTGCCAACTGGTGCCGAGTAACTTAAAGAGGAGGCATAAGGTTTTAGGACAGCTTTGCTTTGAATGGCATGACAAGAATTCAGATTGTTTTAAGCTGAAGGGTGTTGAATATATGAGCCAGGTTACATGGCATAGCCTGCAGTTGGCCTCACAAGTTCTTATGTCAGAGGCTTCCACGAGAAGGAACTTTCTGTGCTAAGAGCTTGAGCTCTTCCCCAGAAGTCAGGAGCCTTGCTGTAAGCCTGTTCAGCCTTGGTCCAACACCTGCAGTGTGCCATGAAGAAACTTCAGAGAGAGGAATATTAAACCCCCCAAACTGTGGCGTAATTTGGAAATCTCTTTTTCCTCAGTGCTGCTACTGCTTGTGAGCTGCTGTTTGGTTTTCATTTTTAAAGGTCTGCTGTACCCTGAAGTCGGGTCAGGTTTGCAGCTGCACAAAATGGGTTTTAAACGTGCCTGTAGAAGTACAGCTTTGTGTTTCCCAGAGGGTGCTTGCTATTTGAAAACCGAAGAGGAAGAAGGGCTGTCCTGTTCATGAGCGGCGGTGCCTCGCGGGTTGTGCGCTTGCACTTTGGTTTACAGATTTTCTGTTGGAGTTATTGGCAGTGGCTGAGGCTCAGAGACAGAAAGCCAAGTGCCTGGTGCCAGCAGAGCCTCGAACTCGGGAGCAGCCACGCGGCTGTGACCTGCCGGGTGCTTATCTCGTACGGAACAGTAGAAACAGTTTTTAAGCAGAATGTTCTGTTCAAGTAAACTGTCCAACGCCCTCCGCGTGCAGAGATGATCGCTGTGCTCCAGCAGCTGGGCCACTGCAGCCTCAGAGCAGAGGAGGAGCGGGGGAGCGGGAAGCCTTGCTGCATGGCCTTGGCCCTTCCTGTCTTGCCACTGTCCTGGGGCTCGTCTCCCAGCTGAAATGATGAGGTCATTGATTTTGTCATTGATTTTGGCACTGATTTTTTCAGCCTTACTTTCTGGGGCTTTGTGTTATGGCTATGGAAGTGGTGGTAGTGCTCCCTGTAGAAGCTGAGGTTTCCTGCTGTCTTTCTGGTTTGTTTTAAATAGCCTACTTGTGTTGATGTTCCCCCTTGATCGAGTTGGAAAAAGGTTTTCAGTCACTGTTTCTCCAGTTTGATTTGAAGGGGAGCTGCATGTCATAGGGTGAGCCTGCAGGATGGAGGCAGCCTTTTCCTGATGCTTTCTAGAACTGCTGCATTTGTGAGCATTTGCCAAGGCTGCTGGTTTAAGGACACGGTCTTTCTCAGGTGTGTGAAGTGTCTTGTTAGATTCTGCTCAGTCTAATCTAAATCTGGATTAGAAAATCTAGAGCTGGTGTCTATACTGTCAGAACATACCAAGTGGGTTTGGTTGTGGTAGAGGAAAAATACAACCCTTAAATCTCATGAGCAGTGAAGCATTAATGTGTGATTATTTTGGCTGAGGCTAAAACACTGGGGCTAGTGCTTGGTTTTCCATCAAGCCTCATCTCTTGACAGTAGGTCTCCTGTTACTGGCTGGGTGCATATTTAGTGAAGCATCCAAGTAAATAAGACTAGAAGAAATCATTGGTTATTAAGGTTGGTTAAGAGAGACAGTGGTAATAAAAGGGAAAATGATTTGATTTGTTATAGTGGTAAATCAGCTATAAATTGATTACTGTAGTGTCTTTATGTTGAAGGGGTTTTTGTGAAATAATAGCACTTTATTGGTAAGATAATTGCTTGTTTTACTAGGCGTTATTTTAACACAAAGTACTGTTTCTGTAAGGACCCAAATAAGTGCATTTGCTCTTCTCCCTTCCTGTCTTTCTCTCAAAATTGTGATTGCCTTTCCTGCTTCTAAAGCTTTGATATAGTGCAAGAATTGAATGGAAGTGGTGTTCCTACTGTGGCAAAGGTTTGTGAGCCATCTCATCAATCACACCTGCTTGCCTTCTAAATGCTTCTTATGGCAAGAACATCTGTTTAGGAGAATACCACCAATCCCTATGCGATGGTTTTCCATATGCTCCTGTTTCAGGATAGAATTAAACCAATGGTCCTTGACAGTGTTTTCTTAACCAAAAATGGGTCCTTGTGCTTCTGCTAACAGAACATGAATAGTAATAATGGCATGAATCACTTCCACTAGTGCTCTTCCGGAGAGCAATGCAACATCTATGTGCCTTGAACCGCTCTTTTGCACATGAAGGCAGATGGTGTTAGACAAGTCAGATAAGCGTCATACGCCCAATCTGGTGCTGCTTGGCATAGTAACAGGGTAATGATTTATAGGATGGAGAGCTTGGAGGTATGGTTACCGCCAGAAGGATGAAAACAGAGCTCCTGTATGATTTCCTGATACAGGAATAGAGCAGCTGAGTGTGCCCAGGTTTCTGTTCTGTCTGGTTCTCAAATACATGTTAGTCAGGCTGTACATGCATCATAAATCCTACATGTTCTGGGTGCCTGGGCTTGTCGGGTGGCCGCAGGCAGCTGCACCATAGGTACATGGCTTGTCTTCTGTGGGAATCTTGCAGGAAAGGACAGCCCAAATGAGTTCAGACGGGCTGTGATCTCTCCCTGCATCTGCCTCATCCAGGAAAATTGTTGTGACCTGGCAACATTAGCATCTGAAAAAACCTTTGTGGTCCTGGCATGGCTGAGAAACGAATTCTAAAGCACAGCACAGTGGTTGCTATAAAGCTTTAATTTGGAAACTCTTGTGAAGGCTCAGCAATCCCTTACAGCTTTCAGGAGGGAGAAGCACTATCGGTAGTGGGCTGTGTGTGCATGCTGGGATAAACAGATGCCAAGTTACACAGTAATTTCCCTCTTGCTCCCTCCCTCCACGTTTGCTGAACTCTTTGTACCTTTTTCTCTAGCATACACATAAAAGTGCAAACTGCTGTTCCTAACTTCAGTTGCATGGACTGAAACCATGGCATGTGCTTTGAGTGCAGTCAACTGTGAATGAGTGTGTGGTCTTTGATTTTAATGTGCTGAAGAGTTTTAGGAAGCCCTACCCTCTTCAGTGAGATTTAAATGTATTTTCAGGCCTTATTTATGCTATTTCTCATGATATCTTATCTGAATTTACCGTGCAGTTATACAAAAAGGATGCTTTGGGAGGAATTGGGCAAGTTACTGGCCAACAGCTGGTGACAACTTATTTTAATTCACTCTATTGATGACTTGAATAAGACTCATAGACTTGAATTCACTCGTCCTCTGTCTGCTGTACCTTGCATTAATCCAGGTTTTGCTCTATAGAAAATGTGTAAAGAAATAACTATAAAAATTCAAACAAAGTGGGATTTTTAATGCTTCAGATGTAAGTACCTAAATTTAGACCCATGAGTGCATGTGCAGAGACTCTGAAATCTCCTCTTAGCACTGTATCCCTTCAGAAATTCGGAGCAAAAGCATTTTATGCGAAACGCGTGCTTCACCCCTTTCTCTCATTTCCCTAGGAAGCGTTTAAGGTTGTTCTTGGTGACAATTTGCCATCCTCAGGAGAAGCCTCATTTTGTTGCCCCATAACCCGTCAGGATCTCCCGCACACGAGCGTAGTCTCCCCATTGGCTGAGATGCTGAGGTATGATGCTGTGTTAGCAGGGGTGAGGCTGCCTGGGGCCAGCCAGCCTGAGCTGAGCACTGGGGAAGGCAAAGCTGAGTGTTAGAGAAATGTTGCTATAGAGAAACAATGATATTATTGAGGAAGAGGTAAACAGAATCACTTGAGGGTATCTGGTTTGCTTTTAACTTTCCTGCAAGGGTATATCCTACAACATTTCTTTGTCCCAGGATAGGGCAATTACTAGTCAAGGTCCTGTGATACTTGGTTAAATACAGTATTATTTGTGTTGTCCTAGTCTACTCTGCAGATGTCTCTGCTTCCATCCTTCTGTACTAGTACCATTTTCCCCACACTGAACAATAACTTGTTGACCAGTGAAGCCCTTCTGTGTACTCACCTGTCACTTATCCTAGGGGCTGTAGGAAATGAGGTTCTGGGATTTACATTCTTTCTAGTGAGTGTTCATTACAGCTGGTGATTAAAAAATGCCTTATTCATGTTGCTGATTCTCCTTTGCTAGTAATGACGCTGTTGTTTCATACTAGGAAAAAGCTTTCATGCTATTCAAGCCACAGGGACTTCAGAGAGACCAGCATTTACAGTCTTAAAAGGGCATAGTGATTGCACTTTATTAATAGGAAAATCTCTAAGGAGAGATGAATTACCTGAATTTTGGAAAGTTTAAAGAAAAATTAGGATGTGTTTAAATCATGTAAAAAGTAGGCAGAGTTCTTAGGTCATTTTTCCTAACTTCTGGTTAAGTTTTTCAGTGTTTCAGTTCAGTGTGTGCTGTATTTGGGGGTTTATAGGTGGTTAATTTTTACTGAGGTCCATCTTTTGGGGAAAAAAATTCTTTATAACTCCTTAATGAGAGTGCTAAGCAGTAATAGAATCATAGAATAGTCAGGGCTGGACAGGACCTTAAGATCATTCAGTTCCAGCCCCCCTGCCATGGGCAGGGACACCTCACACTAAACCATGCCACCCAAGGCTCTGTCCAACCTGGCCTTAAACACTGCCAGGGATGGAGCATTCATAACTTCCCTGGGAAACCCATTCCAGTGCCTCACCACCCTTACAGGAAAGACTTTCTTCCTTATATCCAATCTAAACTTCCCCTGTTTAAGTTTGAACCCGTTACCCCTTGTCCTGTCACTACAGTCCCTAATGAAGAGTCTCTCCTCAGCATCCCTCTAGGCCCCCTTGAGATACTGGAAGGCTGCTATGAGGTCTCCATGCAGCCTTCTCTTCTCCAGGCTGGACAGCCCCAGCTTTCTCATGTAATATTATATATCTGTTGAATACAGAGCCATCTTGTTTAATGTGCATTGAACCAAATGGATCTTCAATCCTAAGTTTTGCTGGCAGCGCAATTGGTCTTTAAAAAACCCAATCAAACCAGGTGGTGTCATTCAAATTAATGCAATTTGTGTGCACTATTGGTCTTCTGTTGTTCCATTTGAAGATGTTTTAATCTCTTTATTTACTGAAATTAATAGAGAACAGTTCTGTTGGGTGACTTCCCAGTGGGTGGGTTCTTCAGTTCTGTGGTACTCTTTCAGTGCCCTTAAAGTCAAACACTAGCTTGATTCAAGAGTTTTTATTTGCTTTGCATAGGTACACATCATTACAGGGTGAGACAGCCAAGAATGGCATCATCTTCACGTACCCTCTTCTTGAGGGATTTTCTGGAGTAAAGCTGGCTTTTGCATTTTTTTTTCCTGTTTGCAGAGTGTGTTGGAGGAGGGAGAGAGAACAGGGGGAGGTTTCTGTACGCTTTTTAGCTGGTATTGGGGTTTATGAATATAGGAAATAACGGGATTAAATATACAACAAGCCTGGGTTTGTGCTTTCTTTTTTCGCAAATAATGTCTTTGTCAACATCATCTTCTCCTTGTGCTGCTCAGTGAAGTCTGAGTGTTGAACGAGTCCAGAGGATGCCGCGGAGGTGCTGCGAGGGCTGCAGCAGCTCTGCTCTGGAGCCAGGCTGAGAGAGCTGGGCTGGGGCAGCCTGGAGAAGAGAAGGCTCCTGAAGGGGAGACCTGAGAGCAGCTCCAGTGCCTAAAGGGGCTGCAGGAAACCTGGAGAGGGGCTTTGGACAAGGGATGGAGGGACAGGACAGGGGAATGGCTTTAACTGCCAGAGGGGAGACTGAGATGAGCTCTTGGGCAGAAGCTGTTCCCTGTGAGGGTGCTGAGGTGCTGGCACAGGGTGCCCAGAGAAGCTGTGGCTGCCCCATCCCTGGCAGTGTTCAAGGCCAGGTTGGACAGAGGGGCTTGGAGCAAGCTGCTCCAGTGGAGGGTGTCCCTGCCTGTGGCAGGGGTTGGAGCCAGATGAGCTTTAAGATCCCTTCCAACACAAACCATTCTATGGTTCTGTTCTTGAAATGTTTCATTAAATATGTATAGTGTTTTGTCATCATATTTTTGATTAATATTGCTTTCTATGGAGTCTCTAAATGCCTGATGCTGTTTGTTAAATACAGCCTATGGAGCACTCCTTGCATCACACGATAAAATCTGTAGCTCTGTAGGCTACAGTTTGAGCTTATGAAACAGCTGTGACCAAAGGATCCGAGCATGATGACTCAGAAGAACTGTACCTAGGCCCACCATTTGGGAATCTGTTTCAAACTCGGGTCATGATGGCCTGCAGGAACTCCTGTCACTAAGCATCACTCAAATCTATTTAGATTTGCTGATGAAGGTTCAAACTATTGTTTGTATTTGATAGCTAGTATTCCAGGACCTTAGCCAAGGGAATGTGTCTGCTAACGTAAGTATGACTGTAAGATAACTATGTCACAGGCTTGAAGTCAGAAAGTAGCACTGTGATCATCTGATCAAATCTCCCATATACCTTGGTTCGTCAGAGTTTCTTGGTTTAATCTCTGATAATCCCTTACCCTCTCTCAGATACATTGTGCAGAACTCCTTAGTCATGGCCCAATTCTTCAGTGATTCTCAGGGCCCACCCTTAGAACTTGGTCTGTGCTAAGGGACATGTTGAGAAGTATGCTCTGCTCCGGGAGATGCTTTTTGCAGCAGGTTTCTGCTCCAGCCTGTTACTGCTGCTTGGCAGGCTGTGCTTAGCAAGGCTGGAGTTGCTGGGTCTGGTTTAAGATGGCTGCTCCCCAAGGCTGGAGTCCCTGGTCTCTCCTCTGTCTCTCTGTGCCAGTTACACAACCTCCTGCCAGCCAGGCACTGTCAGACTGCTTACACCCAGCTTACACAAGCATCTCAGTCTCTGTTTGTGACCTGTCATCTTTATGCTTCAACACTCTCCTAATTCTTTTCCAAGTGTAAAATGTGTTGGCAGTGATGGGCTTTTTTCATGGTTCTTTATGAAAATACAAATCACTTTGTTAGAACAAACCCTGAGCCCTGCAGAACCTCTTGAAAATCATCAAGGATGTGTATTTTTATGTGTGTAGCTTATGTTTTGTGACTGATCGCTTACCCAAGTTTTAAGCCATTTATGTAGACAGATATTTTCTATTTCATTCTTACTCTTTCTTAATGTGAAGCAAATGCATTGCAGAAATCTGAGTTTATTATGTCAATGCTTATCTTTATCAACCCAAACATATAATCTCATTGGAAAGTGGCCAAGATCTGTTTCTTATAAACTCATGTTGATGTTAGCCTTTCATGGGTTGCTTTTCAAGGGATGAGAAGTTGAATTCCTAGCTGTTAGTATGTTTTAGCTGACAAGCTAGTATTATTCTTTTGGGCAGGGCTATATAATGTCAAGCTTTGCAGGAGGGCAAAGAAAGAAAAGAAAAACGAAATATTTTGTTACAGATGTGATGCTTTCAGCTGAATTCTCAGCTGTTGTGGAAGACGTTAATGTAGCCTGGCCAGCAGTGCAGCGTTTGCCTTGGAGTTTTGTCTCGCAGGTTAGGGGTGTCAGGAATGCAGGCGAAGTGACAGCGCTTCTCAGCAACTAAAAGCGTTTCCAAACTCCAGATAAATTACTGTGCGAATCTTCAGGAGCTGGGATACCCCAGTCTGTAAAGTATCTTTTGTGGTGGTAAAGGCTCCTGCTGTCCAAGATGCTTCATGGAATGCTTGTTTCCAGGGTATGAGTTGTTACAGCAGACATGATGGCCCCTTGGCTTTTCTCTGTCTTTGCGCTATATCCTTCTTGCGTATCTGTTCTTTTGCATCTTGTTTCCAGCAGTAGCAAGCAGTTGGGTCTTCCCTTTGGTGCTGCATGATGTGGATCAGGGCTGGAACGAGCTGTGTTGCTGGAGCAGCTCCAAGGCCTCTGAGACTCTTTACTTTCCATGTGCAAGTGTTTAAGCTGTTTATTTGCAATAACATGGCCCTCTGCAAGGTTTCTTTTTTCAGAACGGAGCAAGTCGTGTTAAAGGACGGCTCCCCTGCATTCCTGTCCAATGAACTCCCCCAAAAGGTCCCTACCAAAACCCAGAAGCAAGTTGCGAGAAGGGGGAGTTCATCATACTGTTGGCTGTGGTGCTGCTTATCCATAGACCTCCAGGGTGTACCAAGGAACTTACTCGTTTTTACGTCCTAGAGATGTGAAATGTGGGCACAGAATTACCTGACTAGGTGCAGGTGGCTCAGCAGGCCACAGTGTGAGGGAAGAACGGGAAACGTTTCTCTTCAGGACCTATTAAACCACTGAGATTTTAAATTAAGATCTGTGCAAAGACCCATCCTTTTCTGTTGTCTGGCTGGTTTATGTTGAGGGAAAGGAATATAAGTTCATCATGTATGTACATAAACACCCATGGACTTGTTCAGTCCTACTTGTTCTGTGAAAACAAGGTTGTGAGGAGCTGCTGGAGCTCCGTGGCAGGCGGTGTGTGCAGGTTTTCCTTGCTCGCCTGGTTTGTGCCCCAAGACAGCTCTTCTCAGAAAGAAAACAAATGATGTCCACCCAAGTGAAGGCTGCAGTCACTGGGGTGATAGAGGCGACAGAAGGTGCAAGCTGTTCTGCTGCACAAGCAGCTTGGGGCGGCTCGACCATGGGGACCTCCTGATGTTCTCGATGCTGTCAGGAGCTCAGATCTGCTTTGCTGATGTCTTTTAAGGGCTTCAAATATACTGCACTGGATTGGGGACGGGAACAAGTGAGAAATGGCTTTTAACTCTACCTTTATGTGACACAAGGTGTTTTCTGTTGGAAGAGTGATTGAATGGAAGGTGTATTTATTGCTATGCAAGAGCCATGATTTGAAGAACTCTAGCCTGCTACAGGAGTCTAATCTCAAGATTTTTATTTGAGGTTATTTGCTCAAATAAAGGAACTAAGTGTTTAACTAGACTGAGTCTGAAGACCTGTGCAGTGCATATCTTCTAGGTCTGGCAAGGCTGCCTGACTAGCCCGTCCCACACCGTTCAAGGGCTTAATTTTTTACTCATTTACAAAGTATTTTAGTGCAGTTGTAACGCCATGCAAACATTTCTGTTGGGTCTTGGCAGATTTACCATTTTAAGGGGTTTTACTGTTCAGATATGTTCAATGCAGGACCTGGCTGCACTCGGCTTACACTGTTTATTACTTGTGAAGATGGGACTGTAATGGGGCATCCCCTTCTTTACCGAGGGTTACTGGTGTGTTGTAATGAATTCACTGGTAAGAAAATCTCACTTCTGTTTTACAAACTGAAGTATGGAATTGCTCGGTTATAGCAGGACAGGAAATGGTAACAATAATGGGATAGAAATGAAATACGCCTGTTAGAAAGGCAAGATTGAGTTGTACACAAGAGATGTTAAATTTGTCAGGGAAAAGCTAAATGAAACTTACCTTCTTCTTGTAATTCTTCATGCTGGGTTAATTTTGGCTGGCAAAGCTTATTGGCCATATGACCTTTAACATTTATACCCTGAATGGTAATGTGGGGTAAAAAGCAACGTTTTCAGTTCACCTTGGAAGTCTGAGGAAGGCAGTCGAGTTCCTTTTGCTGGGTCTCCCAGGAGGTGTGGAGTGGGACCCCCGTATTTTGTGAAAGACAGCGTTTCTACTTAGCAAGCATGCAGCAGAGAGAGACTGAAGAGGATTTCATACCCATAAAATCAGTCAACTTGCAAATTCATAGAATGGCTTGTGTTGAAGGGACCTTACAGCTCATCCAGTTCCAACCCCTGCCGTGGGCAGGACTCCTGCCACTGGAGCAGCTTGCTCCAATCCCCTGTGCCCAACCTGGGCTTGAGCACTGCCAGGCACAGGGCAGCCACAGCTTCTCTGGGCACCCTGTGCCAGCGCCTCAGCACCCTCACAGGGAAGAGCTTATGCCTAAGAGCTCATCTCAGTCTCCCCTCTGGCAGTTAAAGCCGTTCCCCTGTCCTGTCCCTCCATCCCTTGTCCAAAGCCTCTCTCCAGGTTTCCTGCAGCCCCTTTAGGCACTGGAGCTGCTCTCAGGTCTCCCCTTCAGGAGCCTTCTCTTCTCCAGGCTGCCCCAGCCCAGCTCTCTCAGCCTGGCTCCAGAGCAGAGCTGCTGCAGCCCTCGCAGCATCTCCATGGCCTCCTCTGGCCTCGCTCCAACAGCTCCACGTCCCTCTTGTGCTGCTGCCCCAGAGCTGGATCAGGACTGCAGGGGGGTCTCCCCAGAGCGCAGCAGAGGGGCAGGATCCCCTCGCTGAGCTGCTGCTCAGGCTCTGGGGGTGCAGCCCAGCACACGGGGGGGTTCTGGGCTCAAGCACACACTGAAGCTGGGTCATGGGGAGCTTCTCACTGACCAACACCCTCAAGTCCTCAGCGCTGCTCTCAGTCCAGTCTCTGCCGGGCTCTCTGTCTGTACTTGCTGGTCTCTGTGTTTACACTTGGGATTGCTCCTGAGCCACATGCAGGACCTTGCACTTGCCTTTGGTGAACTTCATGCACAATGCCTTAGAGTATGGAGAGAAGCAGAAAGAAGTCTGAGGGTTTCTCTCTGCTTCTAAGCACCCTGCTGCTATATGGATCTGGTGAGAGGTTCTACCTGTTGTGTTATACCATGTTATACTGGGAAACACCAGCCCTCTGCAGGCAGCAGCATCTCCTCTCTTCTATCCACATGTGTTCAGCTTTTTGAAGTTGATTTTTAGGCATTAGCAGTGACATGTCTCTTTCCATTCCTGCTATGGCCCAGGCCAGAAGGACTGAGCCTCCAAGGGATGGCTGCAGCTATCTCCTCTGTCTGGTTGTGTGATGTAGTGTTCAGCACGGAGACAAGGGTAATTCATAACTATAGTGATTAAAACGGCAAAGGCTTCAGCCAGGTTAGATGGGGCTTGGAGCAAGCTGCTCTAGTGGAAGGTGTCCCTGCCCATTGCAGGGCGCTGGAACTGGATGAGCTTTAAGGTCCCTTCCACCCCCAATATGATTCTATGATTTAATTGTACTTGGAGCTATTTGCATTTTCTTTCTGAGTCTTCCAGCCTGCAGCTGGTGTTCTTCCAAACCCCTTAGGAATGGAGACAGAAGATGGAGCGCACTGCAGGTGGGATGTGGGACTTGGGACCAGGCTTGCAGACGCATTGGCATTTCGCTTCATTTGTGCGAGATGTTATGCGTCTGTCTCCTAGGGTTAGGCATTTTGCATAACTGAGTACTGTTTATGGATGATATGAAGTAGGTGAGGCAAAATGCTCTTAAGAAATAGCATAAACAGTTGCAAGACCTGTAATGAACACAAGGTTCAGGAGTGAAATCCAGAAAATACCTAATTCTCATGGTGTGTGGAAACCAGTTTTTCGGTGCTTTGGGATTTTCCCTTTGTTTCTGTGTGAGCAGAGGTGATCTGGTCTTAGCGTTTGTCCAGCTCTTTTCACATGTTGATTTCACGGTTTCCTTTGAAAAAGTCATTTTGTGAGGCAAGCCCGAACTGTTTCTGGTATTTCATCTTAAATTGCAAGCTTATGGGGAGCCTGTGAAGCACTGGTAATTAAGGGAGTTAATGGGGTGCTACCTACAATTAATTCAATTGCTTGCGACAAGAACTTTTGTGTTTAACCATAGGCTATGGTTGTGCGGTTGTGTTGGGAGGTTTTAATCTGTAAAACACAGTCTCTGCCCATGGTGTTGGGTTTCTTAGGTGTTTTCATGGCCCTTGCTGTTAAGATTTGTGATTGGAAATGTTGATTCCTCTTCCTCCTACACCTTGCAGGACGAGTTTAAGTTCTGACGTTCAGTAGATGTGAATCTCATCGTTCCTCTGTCATAAGACTTTGACATGTCCCTTGAGCAGTTTAAAAGTAACACGCTGTACTTGTGCCCAGCAAAAAAAGCAAGCTCAGCCTTCTCTGCAGTTCCAGATTTAGCCATAAAGATTTGAATTCAGCTCCTTCTTTTCCATAGATTTCTAGCAATGACTCAGGCAAATGAGTAAATCTCTCTCAGCCTGGTCTGTAGCTCGTGTTGGTTGTGAATTGTGAGCATCCTTGGGTGCAAGGGCTGCTTTTTAAGCATTTGGGAAATGGGTTACCAGTGGGAAACCTCCCTGTGCTTTGCTAATACAGCTAACAAATAGCAGGCTGTAACTTTGCTGAGGGTGATTTAGTGAAGAAGAATGTTGGCTGAATGCTGATATGTAATGAAGCTGTAAATTTGTCTTCCTGATTTGCAAGTTGTCCAATAGCATCTGCTGTGTGTTCACAGAAAGGGGATTGCTTTAAGTGATGCATGTGCGTAATTGAATATACGAGGTGTGGGAATTAAAGGTCCTGATTGCTTTAAAAAATTTATAATATAGGCATAATAATGATAAAGGCACAGAGCCGGTACATGAGAGCAGCTTCTTCAGTGCTACCTTCAGCTTTTCACAGTCGCAGCTTCTGCGTGTCCTGAGCCCGCTTTTGCTCCCAGTTACGTCTTTGGGAGAAACCCTAGATTCCTCTGATAGTGGGTTAGACAAGTCTTAATGTGAAACGCAAAGGGTGACTGCACTAAATGAGTGAAGTGATTCCTTTTAAATACAAGATTGAGTTTTAGTTTTGTCTTCTAAAATGTGCTGTTGTTCATCTTTATTTCCAAAGGCCTTTGATTTATTTTTTTATTGAGAACTTTTGCAAAACTGGGACATTTCTCTGAAGAGACAGCACTGACAATACAGAATATAGTGAATTAACAGGCGTAGGAAGGTACAAGCTAGCACGTCCTAAGCTCACGGACAGAGCAAAGCAAGTTCTGGGTTTACACGGCAGGATGTCTGGGAAGGCTGCTGCCTGTTCCCACCAAGCTGGGTATGTATCTCACTATCAAACTGGCGAACTGTAATTCTGGTCATAAATCCACAAGAAGCTAATAGAGAGCTACATAGGAGAGAGTTGCCGAGGGTCCCACTGCTGACCTCTTATCTCAAGGCAATCTCTGATTAGCAAAGTAGTTGTGGTACGTGAGCAAATGTGAAGATGTGACATGCAGGTGTGAAAATGTAATGATGTGAACAGGTATTCATTCTGCTGATTTAGATGCTTGATTTCTGTTCCTGTGTCACAAATGCCTCTTTAGTTTCCTTTTCTTCATTAGTCCCATGTGTGAGAGATGTTACAGCTTCTGTGTGACAGGTGTGAGCCCTTCCCTCATTTGCTGACCTACTGCTCCTACTTGCTTCTGCAGACCTTAATCTGTTCCAAAATGATGGCTTTGTCCTGTTAGGCACAGGGGTCTCAAAAATAGAGAAGGGTCTTTTCAAAGTGAAACGGGAGAACTCTGGCTTCCTGCTCTGGTAGCAGTTGTGCTTCAGGCTCTGCTCTCGCATGGTTATATAGGCATTGCTATGTAAAAAAAACCAAACCAACAAAAATAAAAACATTGTGTGGTCTTATTTTTGTTTCTTTCATTTGATCCCCTTTCCTATCGGGGTGAACGTGGAGTTTATTCCCAAATCTGTTAGCCACTCACAAGTACGTAGTCAAGGAACTTGACCTCAGTCGTTAATCTTCCTTGTTAATCTTCAGAAATCTTCTAAAGACGCAGGTGAAAGCCAGTCTCTTGCTTGTGTAACTTTCTTAGTCAGAGCCCATGTGTTACAACCTGGAGGAAATGATGCTTGGGGATGACTAACAGAACATGTTCCTGCTGTTAATTTGGGTACCATTCCAGAAATTTAATTTGTAAGCTTTCCTTTTCATTTCGTTAACACATTAACTTACTAATTCCATTCTTTGCGGTTGTTCCCCACTAAGGAACTTAATGAAGAGATAAATTTTGCATTAAGCAGAGGTGTTTGTTCTCCCTGCCTACGACGAGCAGGGAGAAGCGGAGAGCATAGGTGTGTTAGATTAGCAGAAACTTGATTTGTGCATAGGATATTTACTTTAATGTAGCTTCCTGCTGCAAACATCATTTTACTCCAGTGTTTCTGAATGGGTGGGTGACTTATAAAGAGCAAGGCTATAAAGTACTAACTGGGAATTATTTTTCCTTCCAAAAAGAAGTGGATAGCTTTTGGTCATCTGATGCTTAAAACTGACTGTGAAGTTATGATCTGATTGGCAGCAGGAAAGCTAGGAAAATTATTGAAGAAAAGGTAGTGTACAACTTGTAACCTCTTCTTGCCGCTTGTTTAACATCTGCCTGTTACCTTGTCCTTCGTAGTGAAGGATGAATTGTATAACCCCAACCCAATTAATGCTTATTTACTTATAGGAAAGGTGAAATCCTGGAGCTGTAAGCCAGGCTGCGTGTGTGACTGGTGATGCTGTGTAAAAGATGCACTGTGAAGCAGGGCTCTGGCAGGTCTATTCCTGCAGAAGCACTCTATAAGCACTTAACTGCCGGAGCCCAGAGTATGTGTAGTATAAAAATGTCCAATTCTCAACACCGGGTTAAGGATCTGACCATGGATCCGTGTGGCTGCTCTGGGAAATGCCTTCTTCAGGCACCCTGCTCTGTAGGCTGCCAAGCAGTGGGCGCGATGTCCTCTCTGCTTGTGCCGACTTGGTGCTTTTGTTGCTGCTAAGTGTGATTCTAGCTGTGGCCCTGCAGTGAAGTGAAGGGCAGTTTCTCTGTTCAGCATCTCTCTGTGGTGTCAGAATCATGTAAGAGCCACGCACAAATTTCTGGATTCGCACACTTGAGGCACGCGTAACTCAGAATTGGTAGAATCACAGAATGGTTAGGGGTGAGTTTGCGCTGTGCATGTATTTGCAAAGCTGCTACAGCTAAAGCCCCCGGTGTGAGGAAGCTCATTGTCACTGTGTCCGCTCCCTCCAGTGCGCTGATACCAACTGTGCCGCCAACAAGGGCTGCAGCCTTTTAAGCTGACTGTTCTTCACGGCTTTAATATTAAGACGGACAAATAAGTTAAATCTCAGATTATTTCCTCGCAGGAGCCACACCGAGCAGCTGTGTCACTGTTGGCTTGGGTTTGTTTGCTTTCAGTTTGTCTGGAATAGTTGAACCAGATCCGTGCAACTGCTGCTCAGCGTTTGAAGGTTGAAGTTTATTTTAGAAACCGTTGTGCTAAGTGGTAGGCTTGAGAAACTTCCAATTATCTGGAATGGAATTGCAGTGTTGCCTCCTGAGCCAAGACTGTGTCCTAGCAAGGAGGGAAAGAGCCGAGAAGTGTGAGTGCCTTAAAATGAGAGGAAGCATGTAGATACCTGCAAACTTGATGTCTCCCAGACCACAGCGAGAAGGTTCAGGTGGTGTGTCTTGAGGAAGCTCAGAACAGCAGTAATCCCAAAAATGCAGTGGAGCAGACTGAGCAATGGCTTGTTTGTCAGCTCAGCATGATGCTGAGGTTGCACTTGTGAAGCTGTCGTGTGGAACGCGGCATCCCTGAGCCTCCTTGTTCAGCTGTACAGGGTTGTAGATATTCCCCCAGATTCTGATAAATGTGGGTTACACAAAGTGATGCCTTAAATCCAGTTACAAGTGCATTAGTGCAGGGTAGATTTTGATGAGACATTAGGAGTAAGTTCTTCCCTGTGAGGGTGGTGGGACACTGGCACAGGGTACCCAGAGAAGCTGTGGCTGCCCCATCCCTGGCAGTGTTCAAGGCCAGGTTGGACAGGACCTGGAGCAACCTGGTCCAGTGGAAGGTGTCCCTGCCTGTGGCAGGGGTTGGAACTGGATGAGCTTTGATGTCTCTCCCAGCTCAGACCGGTCTGGAATTCTATGGTTAGCTTGCTTTGGTTTGACATTTCCAGATTCTTGTTCTCTGTCTTAAAATTTGATGTCCTGATGTTGTTTCAGGCTTGCACCCTTACCTTTAGCATAAGGCCACTTCACTGGGGGGAGTAAGTGTCTGTGACCCTGGTGAAGGTTTTCTTAGGTTAGGATTAAACCCTGAGTGAGTCATGCACTTAAATGAGTGGGTTTGCTGCTTCCGAGTAGAAACCTTCAACTGTTAGGCCCTTTCAGAAAGACCTCGTGCTTTGGCCAACAACTCATGTGTCAGGCTCAGCCTGGAGGAGTTTAGAGAAGGTTGTTAGAGCCCTGACAGTGCTGGGATGCCCCCTGAGGTGGGGAACATGTGAGGGCCCCAAGCCCTGCCTGTGCATCCTCCCTGCCCCTGCGTCCCCTCTCCAGTGGTAGTATTGGACCCGGGCTTTCTCCTGAGAAGGATACGCAGTTACCATTATGATGAAGAAGAAATCCAGATTCCTCCTACCGTAGTTCTAGATGCAAGCACACCTTAGTCTTCCAGAATCACTGTGCTGCCCCTCTTGCCATCTTAGCACTTCAAATTCAGGCAGCAGCCCGAAGTGTCCGGTGCTTGTAAGCTGTAGAACATTCCGAATGTGATTGTTTGTGGCATCTGAAGGAGGTTTCTGGAGGTGTCCCCATAAGCAGTGGTGGAACATTGCTCACAGTGCTCAGAAAACTGAAAAGGAGGGTCCAGGCCTGGGAACTAGGGGGGTTTTTAAAAACTGCTGGGTCCACGTTGCCGCCTTTTCCTTTCTCTGCTGGCCCGTGCCGCTCTTCACGTCTCACGCACGGGCTTGCTCCTTTCCTCCTTACTAGCAGTGTGTCTGGTTTATTCTACAGGGTTTAAATTCAGAGGAAAGGCAGCAGTAGGGGAAGAAGTGATGGGTTTGAGAGCAGTGCTCAGGCTCTTCTGTCATTGCTTCTTAGCCTGATTTGGGGTTTGGTTTTTTTCACTTAGAAAAACTGCAGTTGCCACAGAGCAGCAGAAATCCTGCTTTGCTGCTGGGGTTGGCCGTGCCTGCTGCTGGGGTTGGCCGTGCCGCTGCCTGCCCATCCCTGGTAGTGTTGTGGGGTGCAGGGTGCTCCTGGGGACCCAGGCATCAGTCCCCATGGGACACCCCCTGTGCCAGGCCGGATGACAGCTTTCGCTCAGGGCAGCGTTTGCTCTCATTCTGCTCCATAGAATGTACACAAAACTGTGAGAACCTCCTCAGCAGCTACGGTGGAAAATGGAAAAGCTGCTTCCATGCATGCACTCCAATGGGGAGGCAGGTTTTGTGTCTTCCAAGAAAAGCCAAAGTATCCTCATTGTAACCTTTTGGGAAGTCTCTGTGTGAAACTTGTCTGCGGCTATGGAAGTTGTCATTCCTGTACTGAGTTCTTTGGGACTGCAGATGAGGACAGGCTGTCAAAATGGCAGTGGCATCCGTCTCCATGTTGGTTACAAATCAGCTGGGTGCCAGTTTAAATCACTATGTAAATGTTCTTATGTCGTGGTTTAAAGCATGCCTGAGTGAACAAGGAAAAGGAAAATGTCTGAGGTTAAAATCAGGACTAATTGATCTTCCCGATTTGAGGGCCTTTGCTTCCGTAAGTAAGAACAGTTACACAATTGTGCCTTTTAAAGAATGAAAAAGCTTCATTTCTAGGTCAGTGAAGGGAAGTGCTCCCAACCCAACCGTCCAGGGCAGGCAAACCAGGCAGTGATGCTGTGGTCTTTGGTGATGCTCCCATTTTGCTTGTACAACATCTAAAGAGGCTAGAGTGTGCATCTGACCCACTTGGGGTAGGGGTCTCATGGTGCTCGCGAGGTCCAGGCAGCCCAGCAGCCTTCTGCTGACCCATGGGGAGGAGGAGACGGGCCCTGTGTGCTCCTCAAAGGGTCACTTTGCAGCCTGGAGTTCGTGGTAAATGCTCCTCCATTTCCTTAGGAAAACCAAAGCAGTAAAACATAACATTCCTCACATTTCCAGTCTCTAATCTCTAAGTATTTCCACGCATCCAGTGTGCAGCAGCTGGCTGCAAGGCAGTTTTAAATCCTTCCTTTGTTGGCTTTAAAGCAAAGTCTGTACAATTGGGCAGAACAGCAAACAAATAGAAATATGTATTTTCCTGTTTGTTTGGAGGAGGGTGTTTTAATTTGGAAGTGGGATGGGCTTTGCAGCCTCTGTGGTTCCTGGGGACCTGACCCGTGGTCAGGTCCACAGCTTCCAAGGCGCCATAGTGGAGGGTGGTGAGCCATCACAGCAGAGAGGACATTCCTACCTAGAATGTAATCCTGTGGGTTAACTTCTTAGGTAATGAGCCTCACAAAACCAAAACAAGAAGTAAATAGCTCTGTGTGGATCCATCGAGCCATGGGTGTGTTTATGTTGCCTGAAATATTAATGCTGTCATGTAACACAGGCGTCTCTTTGTTCAGAGGCAAGCCTTTGTCATCTTGACACTGGATTTAAGGCGAGTGCCCTATTTCATACGCACTGTTCATCTCTTACATAAAAGCATAAACCAAATCTAAAATCCTTGACACTCGAGCAATGCAGTGCCTTTATTTTCATCTGTTTGCTACTAATAATGTCTTATTTTGGATTATAGGACAGAAAACTCACAAAAGTAGAGAGGCAGAGATTTAAAGAGGAAGCAGAAATGTTGAAAGGTCTGCAGCATCCAAACATTGTGAGATTTTATGACTTCTGGGAATCCTGTGTAAAAGGCAAAAGGTGCATCGTGCTGGTTACCGAATTGATGACCTCTGGAACACTGAAGACGTAAGTCCTGCGCTCCTGGTGAGGAGGCTAAGAATAGCAATGGGAATTTTTAGAAGAACCCTACTTTCATATTCTGAAAAAGGCATCTCTAGATAAAAGAAAAAATAAATGGAGCTGTTCTCTGGTGTCTGTCATTTGTCCCTGCGGCTGAACTGCATTGATTTGACAGGAAGAATTTTGGCCTCCATCGCTTTCCCTGCTCTACTGTCTCAGTTATGCAACTAGAAGCTGTTCTCTGGTGTGCTTCATCTTCTGCCTGTGATGCTTTAGTTTGTCAGTGTGTTTTTGTGCTTCTATTTGCATGTTTTGTCAGAAAATTTGGCTAGAATAGCACTTGAATGGTAGAACCTCTTTTGGAAGCAGAAGGTGCTCCAGGTTATCTACTAAACCATATTAATTAATAGCTTGTGGTACTGAGAGTCCTGTTAAGGTGGTATAAAACAGTTGGCATGAATTCTGGAACAGATTTTCATCCCCAATGGGAGCAGGATTCATTACTGCATATACCCAGTGTGCTACTCTGCCAGTGCATTAGCAGGTTCTACAGCTTTCCAAAATATTCCCTTCCAATTGGCGTTTTTAAGTAAATGGAAAAAATGCAGGTGCGTGGACCAGTGGTCAAAACCTGGTGGTTAAAATTAAACTTCAGTGTTCTTCCGATTTAAATATAGGAAACGTATTGTAAAGCTGTTCTCTGTGTGAAGTGAATTGCTGTACTTATTAGACTTGCAAATATTTGGTTGTATTTGCACCAAAAATGCTTATTATCTTCCTCCCTGAAAATGAATGCTTTAATTCCTCCATTGAAAAGATCTATTTCTTTCAATTTTGTGGTATTTCTGAGCTGCTATTATGGCATCTAATAAGGGGGTTTTATCTGGAATGGGGTTTCAGCTGCTAAACCCCCTAGAATCTCTAATAACACTTCATTTTCTTTATGCTTACTTCTGTGTATGTTTGTGCTCTAGGTATCTGAAAAGATTTAAAGTGATGAAACCAAAAGTCCTGCGTAGTTGGTGCCGGCAAATCCTGAAGGGTCTTCTCTTCTTGCACACAAGAACTCCACCAATCATTCACAGAGACTTGAAATGCGACAATATCTTTATTACTGGGCCCACTGGATCTGTGAAAATAGGAGACTTGGGTCTAGCAACCCTCAAGAGAGCTTCATTTGCCAAAAGTGTAATAGGTAATTCTATTCTCCTTGGCTTCCTGCTCTTGGTGTGGTGGCTGGTTTTTTTAATACCTTTCTGTCATGTTTTGCACTAGTGTGTTTTGCTTATGTAGGTTAGTAGAATGGATTGAAGTGTTTTTGTGACTATTCACTTTATACCACTATAAAATTCTGAGTCAGTAGGAAATGGCATCATGACTATGACTTACTCTTTTCCTTCCTTCTGTGTCACAGTGGTAAAACACTTCTTATTTTGTTGGTGGTGGTTGGGTTTTTTTAATTGAAATATTACTTGGTATCTACATATCCTACTGCAGAGCCAGGCTTCTCCTTTGCAGAGTGGCTGCAGGGGAGCTGGTCTGGCTGGAACACCTTATCCCATTTACCAGGGCATCAGCAGAACAGGCTGCAGGCGACTGCAGAGCTTGTCCCTGCCTCGATGCCATCCTGGCAGAGTTCTGCTGAAGCAACGTCAAATCAGCAGGTACAGAATTAAAAGAGATTTCCACTAGGATATACAGTAGGTGATGCCCTCAGGAGGTGCCCATGTGAGGAGTATTAGAGCTTGGGTTCGCTTGAACTGCCAGGATGTTTCCTGAATGACTGTCCAAGGACGTTGTTTCCTTGCAGAAGTTATGTGTAGCGTTTTCTGTGTCAGTGTAATGGCCCAAATTCTCAAACATTCTGTATTGTGGGTTTTTTGTGTTTTTTTTTTACCCAGACTTCCATAGCAGATTCCCTTTGTTCGGATCTGTGGGTGATGGTTTTAGGAAGCTGCAAATTCTTCAGAGAGGATGCTGAAAGTGGGGGAAGTTATCACACATGTAGTGGTATTTGAACTTGCAGTATAAATAGAAATTACATTCTAGGTAATTAGAGTTAGCAAACTGATAGTGACAGCCACTGTTCCCTTTCTGTGTATGAAAATACCACCCTATCTTTCAAGCAGTAGCTGCTTAAATAATTATTTTAGTATCTCAGATTTTCAGAGATTATAATTCTTTATAATTATTTGTACTAAAGCATCAACCTTAATGCTCAGGGGGAGCCCAGTGCAACTGGAAGTTGGAATGATAGAAATCTTGGGTATGTGCTTGGCAGCTGTAGGTGTGCTTAGCCTCATGAATTTTAGTGAAACGATGCTGGTTTGTAGCTGTTAAGTTTAACTTTCAGTAATTGGCAGATCTCTAGTTTTTAACTTCTAATAATTTGCTGTTGAGGGTCAGTATTTCTTCACATGCTTTTTTTGCGGTAGAACAATTGTCCACAGGACACAATGGAATAGTATCAGCAGTACAAATACAGGCTTTTGTAAAACTGGTTGTTACCACAACACCACCAAAGCACAGTCGTGTCTAAAAGAAGCTCAATTCCAAAAAGGGCTGCAGGTTGCTGGCAAGGTGTCTGCATTTGTTTTGGCAATATAACTAAGCCTACCTTTTTCATGAGTAGGGCTGCTCCAACAAAAGAATTAGGACGGCTTGGCAACACTGATCACAAGTGATTCTGCCTCCTCTGTGGATGTAGCAGCTTTAAAAAAATATTAGTATCTGTGATTTTATATCGACTTGAATGGAATGAAGTCAGCATGGCTGAGTTCCAGTTTTTTCCTTGCTGCATTTGTGCCATCACTGATACTCATCTGACCTTGCAATGTATCTCTGTAGCAAGCCCAGCCAGGGCGAAACTTCTGCCAAGAGGAGCTGAGTAGATACTGAGCAGCTTTACATTTAGGTGGTCTGTTTTGTTGAAGGATACTTGTATATATTCCTTCCCACCCCTGAGGGATGGGGGAAAATGGCGTTTTCGTGCTCTTTTGGCATGGTGTCAAGAATTTCATTTGCTTCTTAGGCTTTTGCTGGCACTTTTGGATTTGCTTTAGATGCTCCCTAATTTGTGAGATTCACTCCTGCCTGAGTCTTGTTCCTTCTAAATCAAGGTAGCAGCTCCAAACCCCTCTCTCTGTGACAGTAGTTAACTACTGCAGAGCAGCAGCCGCCACTGCTGTCACAAAACCCCCAAAGAGCAGGCACTAAGCTGAGCTTCCACCTCATGGGTCCTGCTGATTTATGAAAGCTGAAGGCACGAGTGTCTTGAAGGTGGGAGGAACATAACAAGAGATTGATCCCAAATTTTGTAAAATTGTTTTTTCAGGAATGGTTGTGCTGTTTTGTGAATTAGGCCAAGAAAACATGCAAAGGCGGAGTTTTTACTGCCATACCCTGATTCTGAGAGAGACTGTTCATGTTGACACTGGAAAAAAAACCTTAAGTCATGTCCCCAAACATATATGAGAACTATTTTCTCCTGGTATATATTGCTTCAATTACAGTTGTGCTTTATCTGCTGATGAAGATGTCATAGCATAAAAGGAAGGGCCTCAGGCTGCTGCAGGGTGATGGTGGGCAGTTTGGGTCCTGGGTGCTGCTGCTGGAATGGACAGGCAGAGGTTTGTCTGAGTCTTTCATGTGGCCCAAGACCTCTCACGCTCCTTTTGGCATCCCAGTGCTTACAGCTCGCTGGTCCTCCCCTGTAACATACAAGCATTAATCTCTCTTCCTTCATCTTTTCTAAATGTAAGAAGGAAATAAATTAGTCTTGACTCCCAAGTATAAATTAGGTTACAAGATGCAGTTCCTGGAATAAATTACACTATTGGTAGGTTTTTTCCTTTTTGCTTTGTAAGACCACACTTTTCAGAGTAGTTTGATGTGCAGATGTGGCAGGTGTTGTAAGTTGCTGCATAAAGTCATAAAGCTGCAACTTTGACTTACAGAATCATAGAATCACAGGATGGTTTGGGTTGGAAGGGACCTTAAAGCTCATCCTGTTCCAACCCTCTGCAATGGGCGGGGACACCTTCCACTAGAGCAGGTTGCTCCAAGCCTCGTCCAACCTGGCCTTGAACACTGCCACAGATGGAGTAGCCACAGCTTCTCTGGGTAACCTGTTCCAGCACCTCAGCTCCCTCACGGGGAAGAACTTCTTCCTTATATCCAACCTAAATCTCCCCTGTTTAAGTTTAAACCTGTTACCCCTTGTCCTATCATTACAGTCCCTGATGGAGGGTCCCTCTCCAGCATCCTTGTAGCCCCTTCAGACAATGGAAGGCTGCTATGCGGTCTCCAAGCAGCTTCTCTTCTCCAGACTGAACAGCCCCAGTGTTCTCAGCCTGTCTGTGTATGGAAGGTGCTCCAGCCCCTGATCATCCTTGTGGCCTCCTCTGGACTTGCTCCAAGAATTCCATGTCTGGCAACACCAGAACTGTACACAGTGCTCCAAGTTATGAAGCAGGAAGTACAGTACTTCACTTAATCAGTTGCATTAGACTTCTAACACCCTAGTCCCTGTTGAGTAGGACCGTGTCCTATGAGTAGCCTCATTGATTTGTCCCACTAAACCAGTGACGGAATTAGGTTTAATGTTTTGCGCATGAGTTTGTAGGTGATTTGTGATACTACTTGCTTCCAAAGAGCTGTCTGTCTGCTGGGTGGTTGCTATGTGTCTCTGGATGGAAAAAAATGCAAATTTGCATTGATAAAACCACGAGTGAAGGCTCTCATTTCTATTCTCCTGTGTTTTCCTGCTCTCCACGCAGAGAAGAAACCATTTCGTGGCTTGCACTATGGTCAGGCAATGTGCCGCACCTCATTCTGCTGTTCCGGTTTTGAAATTTTGATACTTTCCTCCTCCCTCCCTCCTCCTCTCTCCCTCCTCCTCCCCCCCCCTTCTTTTTGTGTTTCTCTTCTCTCCTCTTCCCCCTTGTATTATTCAAGATGTTTATGCTGATTGCATAGATGAGCTTTGAAGGTCCCTTCCAACCCAAACTAGTCTATGATTGCCAGCGAGCCATGGGTATGTAGGTGAAGTATTTGTATTGACTTTGGGTTTCTTCCCTGGACAATGCTTGAGCTTTTTACTTCCCCCTTTCGAAATAATTTCACATGCACCTGTACATAGCTATAATGGGCGCACTTTTTACAGGTGAAAAAGGTTGTGGTTAAAGCTGTTTAAAACTTACAAACAATTTACATTCTTTTTTGCTCATGTCTGTGTAGGTACACCAGAATTCATGGCCCCGGAAATGTACGAGGAACACTACGATGAATCTGTGGATGTCTATGCTTTTGGAATGTGCATGTTGGAAATGGCTACCTCAGAATACCCTTACTCAGAATGCCAGAATGCTGCTCAAATTTACCGGAAAGTCACCTGTGTGAGTAAACTTCCTTCATTTGTACTGGAATTTTGTAGCTTGGTGATTGGGTCTGGTCTTGTTCAGCATCTCTCGGTGACATGGACAGTGGAATTGAGTGCGCCCTCAGCAAGTTTGCTGATGACACCAAGCTGTGTGGTTCGGTTGATACGCTGGAGGGAAGGAATGCCATCCAGAGGGACCTTGACACGCTTGTGAGGTGGGCTGATGCCAACCTGATGAAGTTTAATCATGCCAAGTGCAAGGTCCTACACCTGGGTCGGAGCAATCCCAGGCACAGCTCCAGGTTGGGCAGAGAAGAGATTGAGAGCAGCCCTGCGGAGAAGGTCTTGGGGGTGTTGGTCGATGAGAAAATGAACATGAGGCGGCTGCAGTGTGCGCTCGCAGCCCAGAAAGCCAACTGTATCCTGGGCTGCATCCAAAGGAGTGTGACCAGCAGGTAGAGGGAGGTGATCCTGCCCCTCTGCTCTGCTCTGTGAGACCTCACTTGGAGCACTGTGTGCAGTTCTGGTGTCCTCAACATCAAAAGGACATGGAACTGTTGGAACAAGTGCAGAGGAGGGCCACGAGGATGATCAGGGTCCTGGAGCACCTCCTGCATGAAGATAGGCTGAGAAAGTTGGGGCTGTTCAGCCTGGAGAAGAGAAGGCTGCGTAGAGACCTCAGAGCAGCCTTACAGTATCTGAAGGGGGCCTATAGGGATGCTGGGGAGGAACTTTTCATTAGGGACTGTAGTGATAGGACAAGGGGTAATGGGTTCAAACTTAAACAGGGGAAGTTTAGATTGGAGATAAGGAAGAAATTCTTTAGTGTGAGGGTGGTGAGGCACTGGAATGGGTTGCCCAGGGAAGCTGTGAATGCTTCATCTCTTGTGGTGCTCAAGGCCAGGTTGGACAGAGCCTTGGGTGCCATGGTTTAGTGCGAGGTGTCCCTGCCCATGGCAGGGGGTTGGAACTGGATGATCTTAAGGTCCTTTCCAACCCTAACTATTCTATGATTCTATGTGAACGAGGTGTCAGTGCTGTCGAATGTCATGTTGTAGAAGTTGAGGTGTCTGAGCTTGGTGTTGCACAACCCTTTTGCAGGTTCATGTGTAAGCTTACAGTTCCACAATTGGATCCTGTTGTTTATACTGCAGCAGCATAAAGTATTTTCAGTAGTCTTTGTTGCTGATTTAATCTCTGTCAGCCAAAAATACATATAACTGCTGAAGAATGAGCAGGGGAAAAAGAAGTCCTTGCTCTAGTCTTGCTTCCTAAATGAGGCCTTTTCCAATTTGATCAAGTTTCCCACAAAAGGACTCACTTTTATGTTACAGCCAAAATACTTATTTATATGGTGGAGGATGTTGGATTCGGATTTCCAGCACATATTCCATCTGTTTGCACATGATCTGAAGATATAAAAGGGAGAATTTAGCAATGTTGAGTTTTGGAGTTAGCCAGAGGAGCTTTGTATCTGCGTTTTGGAGCTCTGCAAAGTCTGGTAATCCTGAGAGGAGCCATGGAAATGGTTTTGCTGCATTTTCAGGTGAGGTTAGGTTGGAGAAGTCAATCTAGAATAATCTTTACCCTGAACAAAATACCCTGTCCCTCATTCTCACCCCCAGATGATAAATGTATTTGTCTACGTGAGCTGTGCTGTGAATGCTTGAAAAAACTCCTGAGTCTGTAAGATGCAGATCACTGACTGCAGAGAAATGAGACTTGCCAAAGGCTTTGGCAACTGTAGTTTTATTCTGCTCTGCTTGGTTAAGTGAAACCAAGAGTCACAGGAGGTTCTTTTCAGGATCGATTATGTTTAAAAGGCTGGTTTGTCGAAGGTTGTCCCACGTGCGTCCTTCCATCTGGTTGTTACAAAAGAAGGGAGTGAGCTGTGTGGTTTGACCCTTGTGCATCACCAAAAGATGCAGTCAGCGCACTCGAGATGGGAAGAGGGTAATCCTCGGAGGAAAGCTGCACCAAAATTTGCAAAGATTAGCTACAGATAACATTGCTTTTATTTCTTTGACCTATAAGGTAGGAAGAGTAGTTACGCTTGAACAGGAGATACATTGAATGGGTCCATTTCTTAGTCTCCAAAAGTGTGGTCCTAAAATTAGTTCGTATTCCTCTTATTCAACTGCTTGTTATGACCAATAGTCTTCTCAAATGAAACATAATAATAACTGGTCGATTTTGAAAGGTTCTTGAGACCCCTTGCCTTTTTCAAGAGGTTCATTGGATCAGGCTAGTACTAATAGGGCTCTGTGAAATCCCACAGTCAGCAAACACTGCTTAGGTCAAAATTGTGTCATCAGTTTTGTTGTACACCAATTGTTCACACTCCATATAGAGACTAAACACCCAAACACTTGCATGTGCCAGATGATGGGTTGATGTGCAATTTTAATTTATATAGCTCTAGTTTGTACTGTTCAGTATCTGTCTTTTCCCACCACTGATGACTGGGATGCCGGGAAGTTGGTGCTCTTGTAGATGGCTGTGCTAGCAGGCTTTACTGCTGTTACCTGGTAGGAGAGGGAGGATGCAAGTTACTTGAGAGTGTGTGTTTAAAGGCTGAAGTCAGTATCACAGGACACAGGAGGATGTCCCTTCCCTGCTGGAAATGAGAGATGCCATCACTTTCTGAAGGCAGGAGGACACATCTGAAGAGGGGAAGTAGCTTTATTCCATTTTTGTGTAACCTGTTGCAAGCTAAGGTTTGTAGCTTGATAAACCTGGATCTTTCCCAGTGGATAAAGGGGGCTGATAAGAAACCCGGAAAAGGGGCTTTGGCCTAGGGCCTGTAGGGACAGACCAAGGAGAACGGCTTTAACCTGCCAGAGGGGAGGCCGAGATGAGCTCTGAGGCAGAAGCTCTTCCCTGTGAGGGTGCTGAGGCGCTGGCACAGGGTGCCCAGAGAAGCTGTGGCTGCCCCATCCCTGGCAGTGCTCAAGGCCAGATTGGACACAGGGGCTTGGAGCAAGCTGCTCTAGTGGCAGGAGTCCTGCCCATGGCAGGGGTTGGAACCGGATGAGCTTTAAGATCTCTTCCAGCACAATCCAGTTTGGGATTCTCTGAGTGCCACCCGGATTTCTGGTAGTTTTATCTTTTCCTAGAGTGTTGCTTTCAACCCACAGTTACTCTTAGCCATCTGGAATACTGGTAATTCAGACTTTGTAAAGCTCCTAAACCTCATTCATCAAAGCAATATCCAAGATGGCAAAGAATAATGATTAATCAGAGAATTCCTAATTAGATGTTATATTTCAATTTGCAGACTTAAGTAGTCATTTTTTCTAAGCACTGATGAAAGCCTGAGCCACTTATTTTCTGTGGCAATAACCTTTACGTAGCTGAGGATTATATGGTATGTTACTGGAACTTTGTGAAACTAATCTTATACTGGCAACTTCAGAGATGGAAAATCATGCTTATCATAAAGAAGTAATGGTGGAGAAGCTGTTAAAAGGTCACTTTTTTACTTGTAAGGCGTATTTTTGAAACAGAACTGTCTAGTAGGGAAAGCTGAAGCAGATGACATCAGGCACAGAGTCTTTAGATGGAAAAGCTGTTACTGCTGTCCTTCCAAGGAAAGAGTTAACCACCTCCCTGTTAAGAGGGAGAAAGTCCTGTGAATGCCATGAGCTGCATGAATTGTCAGACAGGGAGGAGGAGCAGGGGGTGGACCTCTTAGTGAGGGTGCAAGAGGAGCAGCAGGGAGATCCTCTGTCCCAGAAGGAACCTCTGGCTTGGGCTCAACAGCTTCTCTAGAGGAGCTGCATCTGCCGGAGAGCTGGCGAAAGCAAAGGACCCCGCTACGACCCATGTGAGCTGCAGCTTAGGGGTGAGGGAAGCTGTTGCTGCTGCTGTGGAGGGGCAGAGGTTCGGGGTGTGGGTCGTGAGCCGTCACCAGACCATGCGGTCTGCTCTGTTAGTCGGGGTGGTGATGACTTACAGCTGAGAAGACTTTAAAATCACTTTCCAGGAAGGGTTAAGGTTTGGTCATGCAGCAGCTACTGCTAGTGTTGGGTTTTACTAGGCTGAAATACAGGGTAGAAATGGAGCATAGGCAAAAAACAAAAGGCTGAATTAGACTGTTGTCTTCCAGTGTCAGATGAGGTTGGGGGCTCTCAGTAGAGCTGGAGGTAGCCCTGACCACCTCTGATCGAGGGGATCAGTGGTGTGGTGCCCCTGAAGGCTGTCATGTGTTTCAGCTTGTCAGTGAGAAATTTACTTAATTTTTGATGAAGGTGTGGGTTTATGCCCCAGAAATGTAAACACTATTTTTAGTGTTTTAAAACTGAGGGCTAATGTAATGTAAAAATATATTTGCTGATGCTTGTCTTTTGAAAACTTAAAATAATTCACTTTTCCCGCCTTGGGCTCAGCATCATGGTGGCGACCATGGGAGGTGCCAGTAGCATGTAAAGGGGTCAGAATTGCTTACTAGTGTTTGCATCAAGCGAGCAATTGCTTGTTAGTGAAGGTACAGTAACCACCTTATTCTTCAGACTGCCTCTAACCTTACTTTGGGTTACTCTGGGCTGCACGTTCCTGCTGCTGCCCAGCACAGCCAATGTATTAGTTTGATTTTGCCATTATAATGCCTTTTCCAATTGTTTCTATTCTGTTCTAACATTCTATCAAACTCTTGCCTGCTAATAGGCCATGAGATACAATTAAAGTCATAGGTGTTGAGTCCCATGCATTGGTAGTTCTTATTGGTATGGAAAATAGAAACATTACCCTTCGGAGACATTACTGTTTTAAGATACTATGCATTATGTGCGTCTGCAGTGTAAGGTTATTACAGTTATTTAGTTCACTGACCTTTTATTCTGCCTGGCCATATTCTTATGTCTTAATTGCTACCTAAGTTTTCTACACTTGTTTTTAGGTCTAAGTGTATGTCCAGGATGAAGTGGCAGTGATTTTTAACTGTACAGAGGGGCTCATTTCTTTGCCAGATGAGACATGCTTGTAGCACTTGTCACCTCTCTCTCCCCCCTTCCAGCCTGAATTATGGAGTGTAAGCATTAAAAAATTATGCAATATAAATAGAAAATACATACTTTTCAAGCAGGAGGTCCAAGGCACGTTTTGTGCAGTTAACTTTGAAGCGATTTCCTGATCAGCAGATTTGCAGTGACCTTCATTCTGATGCCATAATCTCATTTGTCATGCATAACTTGATGGTTTTTTCTTAGGGTTTTTTTTGTGTGTGTGTGTGTGTGTGTGTGTGTGTGTGTGTGTGTGTGTGTTCAGTCATTCTGCTGAGTGATTTTGATGTAGACAATAGTGACGGAGCATCAGAGCCTATGAGCTTCCCATGCAGCTCCAGCCCAATGTTTTCTTACTGATGTGCTGCTGAAATGCACAGTAGGCTGGCTGTAGCTTGCCAGGGGTTTGTGGTGACCTCGTCGAGTTCAGCAGCACAAACCTGTGCTTTCAAACAACCCCTATGTTTGTACTGGTTTTGCATTTGAAGTTTCCATCTTGTTTCTGTTATATAAATGTATTGAATGTTTTCCCAGCATTCGCAGTCTGTTTTCTATATTACTCACACAGAGGAAATGCTATAGCTGTAGCACAGCATCAACCAACAAATAATGTTATAAGTGTCATTGCACAGACTTTCTGTCCATTTCAGGTACGTTCTGAGATCTGCAGATAATCTTCTTAAGTTAGCATTAGGTTTTAGTACCTTTTTGGAGTGAAACAGAGATGAGTTTATAATCGTACACAGTGAGCTCCCTGATGAATGTTGTGGAGCAAAATCCTGGCAAAACTGCAAACTCTATCTTCACTATTAACTTCAGAGCATCTGTGGGAGGGTGGAATTGCAGTTGGAAACATGGGTTCAGCTTTTTTGGAAGAAAGAGCTTTCATTTTCTAGGAGCTACATGAGTCTGGAGGCAGTTTAGTCCAAAGTCAACTGTATATAGATACGGAGGGCACCTCCTAGGTGAAAGGAAAGCCTTTAGAAAAATCCCTAATCGACATGGGTCAGACGTGAAGTTGGCTTGTCTGGCATATGCTGTCCATCTTATACAGCGTCTCTGCTGGTGGAAAGATCACAGGAGGTTGGTTTTAGGCCTCTGAAAAAGAGACTTCAGAGTTGCTCCCGACATGAATGTTCAAACTTTAATGTCCTATATGTGCCTGACTGTCAATGCAACTGTCTTACACTGGAGTGCAATGTATTTCGAATCTAATTGCTTCAGCAGGAATGTGAGGAGAGAAAGTGGTGGTGAGGGATTCAGAGTAAATCATCCCAGTTGAGACAGAATTTATCAAAGAGGAGATTGTTTTATCTTCTCTTGTTTTGCACTTGGATTACATAGTATTTAAAGAATTTGCATGAAAATGTCTATGTGCACCTTTTGTCAACCAGTTAGCTCTGCATTCCAGATGCAGTGGTGTTGAATTTACTGTTCTGTACAAGGCAGCTGTACAGTTTTCAAGTGTCATAGATAATTCCTTGGCTAATATGCTTTGCATTTTGGTGCCATGTTTCCTTGGGAATGCTCAGGGAAGACAGATGGGTTTTGTATAAATGAATGCTTGCACGTCAAAACCTGCTTTTCACATAAACCCACTTCACTGTCAGGAGGGCTGTAAGCATCAGGGCACAGCACGGTAGAAAGGGTTTGCAGCATGACAATGAGATGGCCTTGGAGGTTTTACTGAAGAGTAAGGAGCAAAAGCAAGCAACAGTGTATGGGCATTGAAAGAGCACACTTTGGCAAAGTACTTCTGTTCACTGTGCGTATTTTGTCCTTGTTTGTTTTAGTCATGTATTCATAGCTTAGCTGTTCACTAGATGAATACAATAGATGTTCCGAGAGGAGTCAGTATTCCTTCCAAAGATGGTGGAAGTAAAATGGTGTTCGGAGGAGCTGCCTTTTTTTTTTTCTTTTGTGGAAGCCATTTGTAAGGTCAGAAATGGGGGTCAGTTCTCAGGTATCTCTCAAAAAGACCATTTCCAGGCAAACCTGATTTATCAGTGCCCAGTATATCCAACCCTGCTCCATCCCATTCATCAAGCTGAACCATGTAACTGAAGGTTGTTCGTGAATGCTGGAAAAGAAAATTAAATTGAGATACTGTAACATGCCTGATGCTATTTATGTCTCATCTGTTCAGTGTGTATCAAGATACCCATGAAAGCACTCTGCAATTGTAAAAAGCAATTGGCAGGTTCCCTTGAGTGTGAAGGTCCATGAGCAATATGTTCCTCTAGGTAGCTGGAAGCTCTTCAGGTAGTGTGGTGAAAGCTGCCCCTACTGCTTTGTTTGGGGATTTTTTTGGTGTTTGGGGTGCTGTGTTCCACACCTCACACCCTGTTAGATTGATACCGATGGACATTTGTGGACTACTTCTCAGTAAACAGTAAGATTGTAAGTAAGATGTCTTTATTCTTCCTGTGAAGTATCACTGAGGTGGAAATCAGTGGTTTCCTATAGCAAACTGCCATGTTGGAAAATGTAGATATTTGTCCTATTGCTTTCCATTGTGTGTTGCCAGAGAGTTCTTCCAACTCGTCACCATCTGAGAACACAGTAAGTTGCTATAGCTTTAGGGTGTATTACGTATAGAGGACTCATTCTAAAAATGTCTTTTGGTGGCACTTCGTTTTCTCTCATTTCCAGTTCTGAGCTCTTGTCACACTGTGGTGCTTTTGCTTGTTTTGAGCAAATTGAAGCCCAGGCACTCCTACCACTTTGACACTTTTTACTAATATACAAAATGTGAACCCTCATCTCATAAGTGACATTTAGGTTTGCTTTAAGCAAATAATTCTTTTTAGTGGGTCACAGCCAAGCTGCCACAGTTACAGATTACTTTGGTTTGTTCCTATAAGACTGGTTTGTGTGGATCTCAGCAGCTCTCTGCCGAGGCAGAGCTGGGAAGCTGAGTCTTTGTGTGACTATTCTGTCTTTCCCCCCCAGATTTACAAATTACTTATTTGACTCTCAGGTTTCAAAACAAAGGGACTGGTTGGCATGACATAAATAAATTCAATTTTAAAATTGAATCTGAGGCTTGAGTAGCAGCAGAATGTTAATGAGAAGACAAAAGTATCATCTGATGCTGGAATATTCAGAAATTCTCAGGGAGGTGCCAGCCCTTGTTGAAATTCACCCATAACATTTATTCAAGACTAAATTCAGTGAAGTACTTGCAGATACCTTCTGAAACACATATTTTCTTTTTGTTATCAAAGTGAGACAAACGTCACTCTTCAGGACTTCAAGCCTCCTTATCTGCTGCTGCGTGATCCATCATTTACTTTTCTTTCAGAGTGAAACATTAAATAAAAGGATTTCATTGGAGTTAAATGTCTCAATCCCATTCACTTATGTGCTTAATCAGATTCTGGGGTTTTTAGATAAAGGAAATCATGTTTCCTTTATCTTTCTTATTGATTATCCTTTATTCTTCTTATTGTCTATCCTTTATCCTTCTTATTGACTTAATTGGAAATGCTTGGGTCCTAAAGTAATAGCACCCAACTGCAGAATCTGTTTCCAAACTAATTTTCACCCACACACATCTTGTAGAGATGTTCTGTGGTTTTAAAATAGATTTTTTTGTTGTTGTTGTTATTTAAGATGAATATCACACACAAAAGGATTACTTTTTGTGTTGCCACTTTTCTTATCTATGGCTGTGTATGTACATGAAAAGCGTTCACAGAAATCTTCTGTTGAACTGCATGGAATGAGTTCCCAGCATTACAGATGTTGGGGTACCTGTTAGTTGCTCCTATGTTATTTGGCAAGGAGAGCAGTAGGGTGGCCACGCTGGAAACGATGGCTGTTCCTAATGGGTCATCCCTTCCTCCCTGCCTGTAACCTAACTGTTGTGGTTTAAGCCCAGCTGGTAACTCAAAACCATGCAGCTGCTCACTCACTCCTCTTTGCTTACTCTCATCCATCCTGAATGGATGGGGAGAAGAATCAAAAGCATGCAAATCCCATGGATTGAGATAAAAGCAGTCCAGTAACAGTCTGCTACAGCTGAACACAGGACACTGGCATCAGAAGAAACCGTCAGCCTGGGATTTGAAAATGCATGTGTGCGTTGACTGCCCAGATGTTCTCTGTAGCTTGTTGTTTAGTCTATCTTGATTAAGAAAGATGACATAGCACATAAACTGTCATTTAGACTGAGAACTTGCATGCTACCACTCCTACAGTCCCTCTTTATGTTGATATATGTTTTAATTGTGGCTATATACCCTGAGGAGTATCGTGCTGAGTTAAGTTCTTCATCCTGGTGTATTAGGAAGTAAGGAGAGATGACCTGACTGCCCTGGAAGAGTGTGTGTGCTTCCTTTAAAGTGTTCTCCTGCAAGGAGCAGTTGGGCCTTTCTCCTTGAAGGGCCATGCTCATAGGTTAGCTGTTCCAAATCTGGAACTGAACGCGATTTCCAGCAAAAAATGTTAACATTTGACAGATACTGAACTTGATTTATAGGTTGATTTATGTGTTACACCTGCTCTGCCACTCATCCCCCATGAGATTCTAACAATGGGCTGGGGAAATGCAGGAGATACAAAGAGCTGTTGGGCATGTTCTACTGCTGCCCTACTTGCTTTTGGGGTTGGGTTTTGATTTTTTTTGTGGGGTGGAGGTGTTGAAAGAGTGTTGGGGACATAGAAGAGTAAACTATTGAAAGATTTGTGGGAAACAGGAGTTTGGAATATGCAGAGGTACTTTTGACTCATTCTTTAAACTGGCTGTTTGAAGACCAGTATGGTTATTTGTCTTGATTAATTTGATGTTTTGAGAGTTAAGGCAAAAAAAGAAAAAGAATTATTTCAGAGAGGAGTGATTTTGAAAATTTAAGATTTGCTGTTTCTTAAATATTGTCTTCAAGATATAAAGGTAAGGTTTGCAAAAGTTGGTAAACAAAAAGGGAAATTTGCCCTGCGTACGTTCATATACAAACTAGTGTGCTTAATTTGAAGTGCAGTGGTCCTTAGAAATATGGTAATCCTATTTCTTCAATTTTGCATTCAGACTAAGAATTTTAAAGTATTAGTTTCTCCAAGAGTTGCGTTGACTGTAAAATGTAGGGAAAATGTTCTTAATTAAGAGATAATGCAATTCTTTTTCAAACTAAATTGTTTTTCTCTGTCCTTTCAGGGTATAAAGCCAGCAAGCTTTGAGAAAGTTACTGATCCTGAAATTAAGGAGATAATTGGGGAGTGCATTTGCAAAAATAAAGAAGAAAGGTTTGTTTCAAGTAATCAAGCTTTGAATTAAATAATGCGTATGCGGATATTTCAGAGCTGTCTGTAGGCTTTTTGTTCTGGTCTCTGAGTGCAGGACAAAATACAAAATGGAAATACAGCTATAAATGATTGCTGCTTTCCTGCCAGGAATGTCAGGATAATTGAATAAATGCTGTTGGTGTGTGTCTCAGCTTCTCAGCTTCAGAGAATAAGGTCAGAAGCACTACTGTGGGCATATTAGCTCATGTATTCTAGCACATTCTGGCACAGCTGTCTGTAAAATCTTGCTTACTGTGTGTGGAGCGTCAAGCATGATGGAGGTTGATGGTGAGTGTGACATGGTAGATCACCACAGACAGATTCCATTGGCTCATTAACCTCTGGATTGGGAGACAAATTGTACCTTGTTTCCAGCTTTGGTTTTACAAATCTAATCTTATCCTGGCTTCTCCTAGAGAAGTGTGTCTGCTGTTCAGTATTTCGTAGCTGTCACAAGTACAGATTTTAGGGACCTCAACTGCCTGCCTAGAGGGAACCTCTTTTTTTTTTTTAGTACTCTTTGTCAGATACTCAAGAAAAACTGAGCAAAGCTATAATCTGCATTTCTGTACGTGCTGATGGGGTATGAATAATTGCTGAAGCTTCGTGAAATAGGAAATATCACTCAGCAGCCCCCAGTAACACTGGAAATACTGTGTCTTTTTGCTAAGAACACAAATTTGTTAGGGATGAGCACCAAACCTACAGCTGGTATTTCCTACCTTTAACACCAGTTTCCTGTCACAAACTTCTCTGAAATTGCTTAAGACTTGCACTATTTGAATATTCTTTATATCCATTTCAGATATGAAATTAAAGATTTATTAAGCCATGCCTTTTTTGCTGAAGATACTGGGGTAAGAGTGGAACTTGCAGAAGAAGACCATGGTAGGAAATCCTCTATTGCCTTAAGACTCTGGGTAGAAGATCCTAAGAAACTGAAAGGAAAACCCAAAGATAATGGAGCCATTGAGTTTACTTTTGATCTGGAGAAGGAAACTCCTGATGATGTTGCACAAGAAATGGTAAAATAAACTTCTGACAAGAACTGTATATATATTTAATTGTGCATGAATCTGAAAGGACAGCAGGAACGAGTCTGGTGAAGTACATTCCACTTAAACCATTCCAGGTGTCTAGTTTAAGCAGTTTGCATTGTTTTTAGAATGAATACTGCAAGAAAGGAGTACACGGGCAAGAACTAATAACTGCAAAATACATTTACCAAGTATGAATGAAGATGCATGAAAAGGCATTCCAGCTAGCTTAGGGACCACAGAGGTCTCTTCTACTTTTACATTGTCAAAACTCCTTTGCCAATTTCTGTTAGCTGTTGAATGTCTTAAAATTAGTTCGGGATCTGTTTAGTTTCAGACAGCAGCTTGAAATGAATTAGAAGAGTTCAAAAGTTCAATCACAAAATATTCCACACTGAATTCTTCAAAACACTTCTTTCCATCTTTTCTGTCAGCTTTCCTTAGGAAGAATGTAGAAGAAACTGTGTGGTCAGCCACTCTACCACCAAACATACATAGGAAACTAGAGTCAAGCCCTCATCACAAAGTTAGGAATTAGCTTTGGATTTTTTAACAGATAAATTGAACTCTAATGAGTTTCTGTATCTTCATAACTTGTATTTTGTTAGAAAACCTATTCTGTGTTCAGTTTCACTATATAGTCCTTTGGTACCTGACCGTATAGGTCTAATGGTGCCTTTACTGCAGTTGTCTGGGTTTTCCAAAGTCACTGAGTCAAGAGGCTGAATCTTCCTGTGCTTGCAGAAATGTTGCAATTATAATCTAAATCCCAGGGGATCCATGTTGTCATCATCACTCCTGTTCTGCTTAGGAGGCACTTATTTTGGTAGTGTTGCCTTACAATGCTTGGATTCACCGCTATGTACTGTCTGTCTTCTTGTTGTTAGTTTGCAGTAGGGCGTAATTCTTTATCATTATGGATGGGGTTTCAGTAGTCAGGCATTCCAGCCTGTCCAGGTGATGTGGGCAAAAGGAACCTGAAGCCTTCTAGTGGGGTTGCAGCCTGGTTAACTTTGACAACCAGAGGCTACTGTAAAATAGCATGTCTTTGTTAAGCATTTACACACTGGTGTTTTAAAGTGTGTTAGGAATAGAAGTTTTATTCAGAACACCCATCAAGCTACTGATTTCCTGCTCTTGTGAGGAGTAAATATGTAATTTCCATTTTTTCAAATGGGTGTTTGTTGGGAAGAGAATCAAGTAATACAGATGTGTGCGCACACGCGTGTGCGCACAATATTGATGTGTTTGTGCCTTCTCTTTAGATTGACTCTGGATTTTTTCATGAAAATGATCTCAAGATAGTTGCAAAGTCCATACGTGACAGAGTAGCATTAATACTATGGAGAAGAGAGCGAATTTGGCCACGGATGCAGTCAGAGGAACGTCGGGACTCTGAGTGTCTGGAGAAGCTGAAGACGCCACATGCCCAGCAGGTGCAGGTCACTTACCTTTCTCACACTGGTCACCATGTCCTGTCAGAGCCTGAGGAGCCTGAGGCAGACCAGCATCCCTTTCAGCAGAACCTGCCCACCAGCGTCACCTCTGTTGCATGTAAGTCTTGGTTTGGCTTTGTGTGTGGAATTGGAATGTTGGAGGGTGAAAATCAAGGACAATCTCATCTCAGTAGTGAGATGAGCTGCTCTGGAAGCTTTTGCACAGTAGCTCAAAGAACACAAGCGTCTTGGGGAGATTCATAACAATCTTGAAAGAAAGTTTCAAGAAAAAGTATATTATAGAGGGATAGCTCCTCCTTCAGTAGCAATAAATGCAGAAAACCTAGTACGTCTGTAAATGGAAAAGCAAGAAGACACAAAAATACCTGTTTTCTATGTCAGGTGGTGGGAACAACACTAAGTTTATGTGAAACAGTTTCAGAGCCTGCAGAAATTGAATTGACATCAAACCAGGCAGAGCGACTGGTGGCTTTTTCAAATAATATTGACAATGTGGAGAGGGTGATGGGCATGAGTTACTCCTGGGGACATTCCAGCTGGACTCAAGAGGAAAAATTCTCACAATGAGAGCAATCAGCCACTGTAATAATGTCCCCAGGGAAGTGGTGGATTCCCCAGTACTTGATACCTTTAAGATTTGGCTGGACAGGGTGCTGGGGCATCCAATCTAGGTCATGCTTTTCCTAGAGAGCTTGGACCAGATGATCCCTGAGGTCCCTTCTAACCTGGTGTTCCCCGATCCTATCATGAGTATTGAGATGGTTATTCAAAAGCAGACCTAGCTGAAACCAAAGCTCTGCAGCTTCTTGTGTTTTGCAAGTTACTCTTAATGGCTTCTGTGAAGGTTTTTTGAAGCTATGCAAAGATCTACAGCAGAAGAAAGAAATTCATCTCTGAATGTTACCTGATGCAATTCAAGATTTCCCTGTTTTGTGGGAAACATCAGCTGTGGTTTGGTCACACGTCTTGGGAGCACCAGGCCTTGTGGGTTGTCACTGTAATTATTGTTGAGGTCTTTATGTCATAGAATAGCAGAACCAAAGACTGGTTTGTGTTGGAAGGGACCTTAAAGCCCATCCAGTTTCACCCCCTGCATGGGCAGGGACACCTTCCACTAGAACAGCTTGCTCCATCCAGGCCCCTGTGTCCAACCTGGCCTTGAGCACTGCCAGGGATGGGGCAGCCACAGCTTCTCTGGGCACCCTGTGCCAGCGCCTCAGCACCCTCACAGGGAAGAGCTTCTGCCCTAAGAGCTCATCTCAGTCTCCCCTCTGGCAGGTTAAAGCCATTCCCATGTCCTGTCCCTACAGGCCCTTGTCCAAAGCCCCTCTCCAGGTTTCCTGCAGCCCCTTTAGGCACTGGAGCTGCTCTCAGGTCTCCCCTTCAGGAGCCTTCTCTTCTCCAGGCTGCCCCAGCCCAGCTCTCTCAGCCTGGCTCCAGAGCAGAGGTGCTGCAGCCCTTGCAGCATCTCCATGGCCTCCTCTGGCCTCGTTCCAGCAGCTCCATGTCCCTCTGGTGCTGTTGCCCCAGAGCTGGATGCAGGACTTTCTCTGTTCCCTCAGGCTGTTTTGTCCTGAGCTCATGGCCCTGAAGCAAGGGCAGATCAGAGGAGGTGATCGCTGTTAAATAATGCGTATGCGGAGATTTCAGAGCTGTCTGTAGTTCATCCCGGCTCTGGTAGCTGCAAGCCAATGATGTACCAGCTCTTCACGTTCAGCTGGTGACTGATTCAAGAGTGATCACTGGGCTATTTCAGTCCTGGTTTAGTTCCAAGCACTGATCTTGCTCTGTCTCTAAATAAGGAAGTACTTGGCTTTGCTTGCCCAGCTTGTTGTTTCTTCATTTTATTTCTGAGTGTCAGGCTTATCTCTAGCAAACTGTAGGGTATGAAGAAACAGTGGTGTTGTTTCCCTGAAGTAACTTGTCCCTGGCTCTGTCTTCTAAAATCAGCTTTTACGACTGAGTCAAGCTCTGGTATTGAAATCTTAATCTGTTCACGCTTTTTCATGTCTTAAAGGAAATGTGGTCAGATATTTTTGGCTTGGAAAATTTGAAATTTTATGCAAGTTGGGTTTTTTTTCTGGCCAGTTTTCCCAATAAAATCTGACGTATGTATTTTGCTGCTGAACTGTTAATCACAATGCTTCCGGTTTACTCTTCTGTGGAAGCATATTTAAATTAAAGCTGCATTATCTTTAGCAAAGAGACAACTGCTGCTTTAATTCAGGTATTGTACGAATTGCTATACAGAGGTCCGCTTTGAATGCGAGAATAACCAAGCATGCCTGTACAAGAAAGAAAACATTTACAAGATATAGAAATGGCTGTATTTGCATAACACTCAGAATATTGCAGTATTTCCAAAGCTGCTTTTGTGAAGCAAAATTGGATTTGTTTCCATTTTGTTTTTAGTTCATGTACTTATTTCATGCTGGCTAATTCCTTTGAGAAACACCCTAATTATGACTCTCTTTGTTTCCAGTGGTATTTGAGTCTCCATGTGCTTCTCATGGTTCTGATGGATGCGAGTTGGCAGAACTCCGTACTGAATATAAGCCCCCCCCCAGTTTATTTCCTACTCCTCCTCAACTTTTAACTAGGATTTAGTATTATTTGTTAATTCACTATCGGGTATCTTTGAACAGTATCTTAGTGACATTAGGCCAAAGTCCTCTATAATTTACTGTTCTACCAATTCATAAAAAAATCTGAGGTCAAATGTAGAATTGAAAATTAATAACTTAATGGGTGTAATGTGTGTTCTATAAACGTCTGAGACTGAGTCACAGCTTTTACTTTAGCACTCAACTGTCATGTTCTGGGGTTTTTTGAGGTCTTAAATAATTTTTTGTAGCAAAATGGAAATGTGTGTGCTGCAGAAACCCCTGCCTTGGAGCAGGGCCATGCTGCCTCGCTTAGGAACGAGCTGAATAAATTATAGAGGGTAGTTTAATTTTGCAGAAAGCCAGTTGGGAGAATGGTTTGTGAGCTCTGAAGAGAAATGTCATCTCTGGTGCCATTAAAAAATAATTTGTTATTTAAAAGCTAAGTAAGTAAAACCTTATTTGGAATATGGAAAAAAGCGAAGTCGGAAAGTGTTGGAAAAAGAAATAGTATTTAAATTTAGCTGTAATTTAAGCCATTCTTTTGTACTTATGCTACAGTTTTCCTTTCAGTTCTGAATTTTAAATCTGCTACAAGCTATGTGTCTTCTGGATACTTACAGTCTTGATTGTCTCATTTTATTTCTCAAGTAAAGAAAACTGTAGCTTATGCTCAAGAACTGGGCACCTGTACTTCCCAGGCTTCCAAATGCATTTTCAAATCAGTGATACTCACTGGTACAGTTTTACTTCCATTGGACAGAAGTTACCTGTAGCTGTTCAGTTCTGCAGGTTAGCTGGACAAACACTGCGGGAGAAACTCCAGCTGAGCTCTGAATGGTGCTGCTAAATCACTGCAAACCTGCAGATTATTTTGTTCCCTGTTCTTCATCTTGAGGCATTGCTATATACTCAATTAGGGTTTGATTTGCTGAACCTGTAAGTTGTACACTGTAAAGAATTGTCTAATTATCAGTGCTACTAATGAAAAAACGGTGTTAAAGTGAGTGCATTCCTGGGAGATCTAACCCCGAAAGACTCCATGATCTGCTAGGAACTCTACAATTGGGGTTTGCTTTCTTTTCCTCCTACAAAATGTATAAATGTCTGCAATTCTTAATTTCAACCTTACGCCCTTTAAAGGGAATATCATGTGCCTAAAATATCATCGTGCACAGAAATCCATGGGGATGGGTCTTGGCTTAAGAGAAGCAGTATGTGCCTTTTGTAGAAAATTACATTTGTGTTGTATAATTAATTTACTTAATGGAAAGGGCTGGGGTAGTAAAAATGCTGATGACATAAACCAGTGTTGACCTTGCTCTAAAATCATTACTTGAACGTTGCTGAGCTTTTAATGAAAGATATTGTTCTTGCAGCTGACAGCACATTCGACAGTGGCCAGGGGTCCACTGTGTACTCGGACTCCCAAAGCAGCCAGCAAAGTGTCATCTACTCGTCCCTGCCTGATCCGGTACCTCCTGCTATCCAGCGGGTGTACAGCCCCCCTCTGAGTGAGAGCCAGGCTGTGCCTCACAGCCTTCAGCAGCTGGGGCACTACCAGCAGCCCTCGGGAGTAAGTCTGAAGCTTTTACAAATCATTTTGTGTTCTAGGTCAGATTCAGTGGCTCGTTTATAACTCTTGATTTCAGTACATGTGGGTTCCGGAGCTTGCTTTATATATCCCTCACTGGCTCTATTGATGGTGACTTGCTCAGTAATGCATTTCTAGTTGGTCTGCCATGTGTGCTTGTTAGATGGTGTGTGGCTCTATTTGCCCTTCTGAAGAAATGCTCCACCAGCAGCTGTCATAATTGGAGTAAAAAAGCTTCTGTCCCTCCTTTGTCGCTGAACTACAGTAGTCACTTTACGGTGATGAGTTTTAAACTCCTGCATGTAGTTGAGAACCATCCTGTGGTGGTATTTTTTTTTGCTCACTGTCAGTATAGCCACACGTTATTGTTCCTTCATTTGTGCAAGAACTTCTTGGGTCTGATGTTTCTTCTTGATGACAAAGGTCACGCATCCAGTCACTGCCTGGGCTCTGGGTTTGGATTTAATCTTGCGCAGAGTCAATCATGTATGTCCATTACTGAGGCTCCAAAATTAGGCGCTGATTTTGTAGTAGTCAGACATTCACACTTGCTGCTGGTTTTGTGCTGTTATGACCTTGACCAAAAGCAATTAATGGAACTACTGGTGCAAGAATAAACACATGAGTTAACATTAATCTTCAGGTGCTTCCAGTGAGAGGCACAACACGAGTGTTGTGCTTCACTTCAGAAGCTGGCACACCACCATGTTCCAGTTCCAGCCTACACACATCACACATGACAGGCAGCTGCATTTCACCACACAGCAGCCCCAGCATGGCTTTGACTGCAAACACAACATTCCTTCCCCAAGAACCAGGAGAGGAAAACATCTATCTGCAGACCAGAGAAGAGGGAGGAGGCATATTGCCTCTGGTGGCACTGGGGACCTGTGGAGCTAGTGTTTCCTCCACAGTCTCATCAGGCAATGCCTAGCCTGCTTATTTCAGTCCAGCCAAGATCAAAATGTGTCAGAAGCCTTGATGCATCTTGAAAGCTCTCATTCCCCATGTAGCCAACTCCCACAAAACTCAGTGTCTCAAGGGGGAAGAGGTTGAGACGCCATGTGGCAGAAGTTTAGACCTGTCTCTGTTCCGTGAGTCTTTACAATATATAATTAGCCAAAAGATGAGTTCTTCTCCCGTGAGATCTACAAGAGCTGCAGAGAACATTCTGCCTTCAGCATGCTCCAATGGTGGAGAAGCCAATGTATCTGGGCAGTTGTAAAGTGTGTGCTGGCAAAGCGCTGCTGGCAGAGAGTGAGCTGCTGGCTGCATCTATGCTGAGCAGTGGGAGCAACCTGCCTGGTAGAAGTGACAGCGATAACATGGGAGGATCATCTGTTCGTTTCTTTGTTTCATCCTACTTGACTAAGGAAAGACAAAATAAAATCCAAGGCCAATGGCTTTGTCCTGCTTGATCCAGATTTACCCCAATACTTGAGAAGTGCCTGATTTCCCCTGGTTTTACCTTCTGCTTTCCAAATGCCTGCAAGAAATTATAAAGTATATTTCATAAATACACTGAAACATGACATGTTGACCTGAAGGAAAAAATATCGTCCTTGGCATCTGTAGCAGCTCCCTCCACTGTGGAAACCAGGTTTCCTATGTGCATACATCTCCTGGGACACATCCTTCCTCAGTTCTTGTTCACCTGGAGGCCCAGCTTAACAACTGTAAATATAACACTCAAAAGGCCCATCTTGAGCAGTATTTTGTTAAATTGAACTGTGCAGCACTCTTAGAACAGACTCATTCTTTCCATTGATAGGTTTCAGTCATTTTAACCTAAATGCATTACCTTTGCTGTGATTGAGGGTTTGGAAAGATAAACTTTATTCTCAAGCAAAGTATCTCTCATGGCTTTTTATTTTCTGATGGTGTTTCCATGTGGGTTTTATTCCTGTAATAACTTAGGTAAAAAGTTCCCAGGTTTGAAAATCTCAACAAGCAGAGGAAGCAAAAGTGTGACTCAAAACCTTCCATTTTCCAAAGGAGAATATTTACCAAGATAGCAAGCACATCACCGGGGCTGTAATCGTGTTGTTTGGGCTTATGAGCCTCAATCTGATGTACTGTTTATTTTTAATTCATCTACTTGGCTTGAGCCAGAGTTTGAGAGCCGCTGTTGTTACCAACCTCATCTGAATTTTTATTGGTTTATTTTCACTTCTGTGGTTTTAATTTGTTTCTCATTTTTCTGTTCATTTTCTTGTCATCCTTTTCAAGTAAAGTGTCTGCTTTTGGGGAAGATAAAGATTCTGTATGAAGTTATAAAAGTCTTGGTGAAGATTTTTGTTTCGTGGAGTTGATGGCTTGTTGTTGCTGGTGGTATACCTTCAGTCACTGTGTGTGTGCTTTGAGTGGTTTTACTGGTCTGCAGCCTTGCTTCTAGGAGAAATGCAATGCACTTGGTTGTCTTATTTGGATTTTGCTGTCTTTTTGCCACCTTTTTTTAGATTAGCTATCTTTCTTTGCAGATAAACTTTCATCATTTTTCCCACCTCTCTTTTGGATGAGGCACCGAGTAGACAGGTTCTTTGTGATTATATCCTTGATATGTAGCCATAGCGGCTCGTAAGGCACGGGTTGCTCCTCTCTAAAGCAGTGCTCTCCCTCCTGCAGCCTGGCGTCCCCACAGTGCCAGCTGTGCCTGCCGTGGTGCCCCAGCGGCCACAGCCCTACCCGGAGCCGTCGATGCCATTCCCTGTGGTCCAGCCCACCACCGTCGCCTCTCTGCCACTGGGGCAGCCGCAGCCGGTGCTGGCCGGCCAGCAGGTGAGGGCTTGGCTGCTGAAAAGCGCCTTCCCTGTCCTTTGCTTTACCCTACCCTTTGCCTTACCCTGCCCTGCTTTGAGCCATACCTGTAGCACATTTGAGGCATTAGGGACCATGAAACCGCCACTTGAGAGACTTTAGGGATGGAGCAAAGGGCATTGGGTTTAAGGGATGGAAGAGTAACGAGCTTGAGAACAATTGTGTGATACCTTGAAATGTTTAATGAAGTTTAAGACCTCTCTTCCATTGTGGCTTTACAGGCTTGAAGCCTGCCTTTTAACGTTTTATTAGTTTTGCATTATTATTTGACACCTCCTTTGTAAAAGGTCATAAAGAGACTCTGTTGCCTGGTGTCAACTGACTTTAAATACTCAGCCATGCTGCTTTTGGAGTTGTGCAGAGATGTAGTTCAATAAAGGCATCCAGCCAGTAGCTTTGTCTTAGAATCATAGAATCCCAGACTGGTTTTGGTTGGAAGGGACCTTAAAGCTCATCCAGTTCCAACCCCTGCCATGGGTAGGGACACCTTCCACTAGAGCAGCTTGCTCCATCCAAGCCCCTGAGTCCAACCTGGCCTTGAACACTGCCAGGGATGGGGCAGCCACAGCTTCTCTGGGCACCCTGTGCCAGCACCTCAGCACCCTCACAGGGAAGAGCTTCTGCCCAAGAGCTCATCTCAGTCTCCCCTTGTCAAGTTTGAACCCACTCGCTCTTGTCTTGTCATTACAGTCCCTGGTGAATAGTCCCTCTCAGGCAGCCCTGTAGGCCCCCTTCAGGTATTGGAAGGGCACAGAAGAGTCTGTCCCTCTCTGTATTGTCTCAAAGTGGTAGTTCTTTGTGCAGCTTGAATTGTCAAATTTCACCCCACCCCAAACCCAAAATGTGTTCCTTAAACGCATCTCTAAAACATCTCTCCCCAGGCAGGTTGTGGTTGCCTCTTTTCACAGAGATGGGCTCAGCCTGAGACACAGACCTGTATGACCCAGTAATTAGTGGCTCATTTTTTGTGATTCTACCAAAGCTTGGCTTCTTTCAGTAGGAGCTGTTGACGGGGCTGGAGAGTCTCTGTATTCTTTGTGACCGGCCTGGGTCATATCTCTCCAAACCTTTTTAGTTAGCAACATTTTGTTACAGGTTGCCTTTTATACCTGTTCTGTAGAAGGCAATGTAATTTGGTCTTGTAAAACATATGCTTATGTGAAGTTTTATTACATGTCAAGGTTTTTGTCTAATGGGTGGGGGTATTCTCATGATTCTCAGACAAAAATCTTATATTAGGCAAACGTAGGACCTCAGCGGTTGCCCAGGTCTCTCTAGTGGCCTCTGGAGCTCTATGTTGACAGTTCAAAATCTGTTGTTTATTTTCCCCCATGAGGAGATGCTGGTTTGGAATAGGATATTTGCCCAACTTCCACACTTTCTTTCACGTGCCCTCTCTTCACAGCACTGCTGTCTCTTGAAATAATCCCAACCCTGACAGTAGCAAGGTTTAATAACTGGTCTGTGTTTCCTAATCCTGCCAGGAAGCCAAAGCAAAGACTGACCTTTTACGGTATTATTATTATTACAGAAATGGGTAAAATGACAAAGTTTCTGTACAGAGCTTCCCAGAGCACCCTGTGTGCCTTGGAAACAGAAGTAGGTCTGGTGTTCCCAGAGCCTGCAGGCATGATGCCGTGAGCAGTGGAGATCTGCAGTCTTTTGTAAATGAGCGGTAGGGCAGGTCAACACAAGAATGAGAAGTCAAGGTGAGGAAATTCCTCTGACAAACAGAATGAGATGTATTGATCTTGTATGAATACACACTGATGGCTCAGACACATGGGATCAGTGTTGCATCTCCTCAATATTTTTTGTTTCCAGTTTGGATATCTGGGCATTTATAATGCTAAGATTATAGTGGAGCACAGTTCACGTAATTCATTTGAGTACTTTCTGCTCTTTATGCCTTATCCAGTTCGCGAGCATTTTGTAAAGCACAAGATGAATTTGAAATGGAGGCTTTAGGAAGCTGCTTAGTTCCATGAGCACACTTTTTCTTGCTCTTAGCATAGTGTCCTCTGGAGTTGAAGGTGGGTTGAATAGCCTGTGCCAGCCCAATCCTCAGTTATCTGTGAACAGCCTGTCTGAACTGCAGATTAATCCAGCCAGGGATGCTGAGTTACCCCTGGGTGCTGCCAAGATTTACTAGCTCCAGCCTAGCACCATGTGATGGGACTGTTCTGCTCCTGAGGTCTGGTTGGGTCCGTGGTGCAGATCTTTTGCTGTGGAATGAGCTGGCATCCACAGGGCCTCAGGTGGGCTCCATCCCAACCAGTTTACTCTGTTCCATCATTAGTGCCAGGCCAGCTCCCATTGAGCCACTTGTTTGCATTGGCGCTGCTGTTCCCTTGAGTTTGGCATTTTAGGTGAGTAAATACCCCTGATTTTCTAAAATCTGGAATGGTAGAAACTGCAGTACAGGGCCATGTCATAGAATCAAAGAATGGTTTGAGTTGGAAGGGACCTTAAAGCTCCTCCAGCTCCAGCCCCTGCCACGGGCAGGGACACGTTTCACTAGGAGCAGATTGCTCCAAGCCCCTGTGTCCAACCTGGCCTTGAACACTGCCAGGGATGGGGCAGCCACAGCTTCTCTGGGCACCCTGTGCCAGCGCCTCAGCACCCTCACAGGGAACAGCTTCTGCCCAAGAGCTCATCTCAGTCTCCCCTCTGGCAGTTAAAGCCATTCCCCTGTCCTGTCCCTCCATCCCTTGTCCAAAGCCCCTCTCCAGGTTTCCTGCAGCCCCTTTAGGCACTGGAGCTGCTCTGAGGTCTCCCCTTCAGGAGCCTTCTCTTCTCCAGGCTGCCCCAGCCCAGCTCTCTCAGCCTGGCTCCATAGGAGACCTTTTCTGCCCGGTGGGGTTCAAAGCCAAACCTCATGTTGCCCTGAGGTAGATTAAGCAATAGAACTGTTGCCTGCCTAAGAGAAGGCTTTTTGGGACCAGAGTTAGAAAAAAAAATCCAAAATCGTTGGTTTTTGATTTAGTGTGGCAAGATGAATATTCAGGCAGGACTGACAGACCCTGCAGGAGCTCAGCTGGTGCTGTGCAGTTATTCAGTGCTGTCTCAAGCATGTCTTGGGCTGCTTGTGGCATTCAGCCCTGGACACTTGATACCAGTTGCCAAATGCTCTTTTGTTCACTGATCTCTGCACTGGAAACTTTCAGGGGCCTTGGGGTGGACGGTATCTTGCTTCTTTGGTGGTACTTCTCCAGTTTTATTGCATTAATTCCTGAAAACTGGTTGAAGAATCCTGCCACTAAAAGAAGTACAGAGCAAAATATTCTGGTAGTGATTTATGGTAGAAGTGGTGGAGATGAAGGACTAAAGTGGTTGGCTCTTCATTTGGAAGCTACCTTTTGACCATTGGGCATGTTGTCAGGTTCCATGTGCCGCAGTGCCCAGGTGGAACAGTCAATCCTGTGATCCCTAGTACGTCAATCCAGGGCCAAATTGGTGCCTCAGTGCCTGGCTTCTGAAACAGAAGCTTTATTTTTAAGTCTTTCAGCATTAATTAGAGGAAGTGCAGGAGGAGGTACGGGTACCATGGGAAATGGGGAAGTTTGGTATGATTATTTTCAGGTTTAATGCAGGTCTTTATTTCTCTTCTATAGTGTAAAATCTGGCAGGCCGGTGGGGCACTGTTTTCAGTGGAAGGGTTAAACTGCTTTTTTGGCTACCAATGTTGTTACTGCAGCACCTCAGAAATACCTGGGATCCAGCTTTTACTGTAATTACTGGGGTTTATTCATTTCTGAGATAAAAAGTGTTGTATATTTCAATGTCTGCTACATTATGTAGTCAGCTTTTGGATGCCAAGATTAGCTGGATAGGAATCTTGGAAGTTAGTACATGAGTATTTTACAAGGCTAACTAGAACAATCTCTGGGATTTAAAGTCTGAGTCACTACAAATAACCTTTTCAAGACAGTTAGAACTTGCCTTTTCAGATGTAATGGATCTTGCATTTAAATGTGTTTTAAGCATAGGCTCTTGTACAGTGTTTAAATTGCGAATGTCCTTCTGTGAACCACCCCTACTCTGAGCAACAGTTTTGCTTTGGCCGTGCGGCTTGAACTGGGGAGAGAATCATAGAACCATGGAATGGTTTGGGTTGGAATAGCCCTTAAAGCTCATTCAGTTCTACCCCCCTGCCATGGACAGGGACACCTTCCATTAGAGCAGGTTGCTGTGAGCCCCATGCAACCTGGTCTTCTGGTGGCTGTGTCCAGTTCCCTTGTAATATATGGCCTATAACCTTTTGCTTTTCTTTCCCAGCAGCAACCCATAGCCCCGCAGGCATCCCTGCAGCAGGTGCTGGCCAGCCAGCCTGTTTGCCCCATGCAGCCTACAACCCACCTGCTGCCCCAGTATCAGCCCCAGACCTCTCAGGTGGCAGCCAGCAGCACTCCACTGAAACCTCTTCAAATCTCAACTGTGCCGCAGCTTCCTCCGGTGGCCCCTTCGCAGGTAACACCTTTGGAACCCGTGTGTGAATACATCCGTTTCAGTGAAGCTTTCCAGCTAATAATTAACATGATTAGTGGGGTCTGTGTGGCTATTCTGAGTGCATGCCCATTCAATTAGCCCATAAGAGTATAGCTTTTTCCTAATTCCTGTACATTTCCGTACTGTTTGTTTTCATTTGGTGAAGCAGAGATCTCCTCTGCGAGCAATGCTGCGGCATGCCTACAGAATCCAGTTCCTGGCAGTTACAAAATTGCAATAACTGCTGCTTTTTCATTTTTTTTCTTTTTTCCCCCATGCACCTCCCCCCTGGCATAATCTCTTCCCCATCCCAGGCTTAAGAGCATGAGAAGTGGCCCATTAATTTCTTCTTTTTCTGAGCTCCCGATTTCCATGTTCCCCACCTCTCCCCTCCCTAGCTCTCAGCCCTGTTTCTGTTTTCATTAGCAAGGATGGACCCTTTCCTTGGCCTGGTGGAAGGGTTTGTTGGTGCTGTTAGAGTGTTTGGTAGTGACAGACACCATGATGTGAAGCAGCTTGTGCCAAAGGGAAGAAACAAGCTGCTTCCATGATGATGACAGGGTAGTTACGGTCTGCTGCATCACTGGGAGGTTTTGTTTGCAAAACCCCTTTAATGGGACCTTCCGTGCTGCCTGGGTTGCAGCCAGCCTGTTTTAAAGGGTTTTAAATTGTCTTACTGAATTTTGCATGAAAGCATTTTGTATTTTATCTGGTCCAGTTCCTTCTCAATGCTGTTAAAATGAAAGCAACTTTAATTAGTATGTTGCTCGAAGGCTTCACGATAGTGTTAGAAATAGTGTCAATCTTGTAAGGTATAAAAACATCCCCCTCCCCCAAATTTTTTTTTCCTCTTTTACTAATGATTTAAGTATGAATCAATTTTTATCACTGTTTATAAACCTCAGGAAATGAATGGAAGTGATTAACAAACAGACATAATTATCATCATGGCACAGATGATTTTTACATACTTGTATGGCAAATGAAACTACTTTGTACCATCAGTGAAAGCATTTGCAATTTATGTGATATTATATTTTTTTCAGATTCCTCAGTTTCCTGTCATTCCTGCAATTACTCCTCTGGCAGGACTTGACAGCCTTCCTCCAAACCTCTCTGATTTACCTGCTGCAAACGTGCCCCCCATACCTGCTCCTTCTCAGTATTTTGCTCCAGCCGTGATTTTACCCAGCCTCCCCATGAACCCCACTCTGCCTATGGCACCAAACTCCCCTGCCCTCCCCATGCAGGCAGTCAATCTTCCTCATACCACCGTGGCTTCTTTGGTCTTGCCCTGCCAAACAATAGTGCCAAATATGTCGGCTGCTACGATCCCGCTGCTTGCCGTGGCACCGCCGGGAGTGCCAGCGCTGCCGCCGCACCATGTGGTGCCCCAGCTCTCCCAACAGCAGATGTACCCGGCCACCTTCCAGCAGATCATTCAGAGCGAAGCGCCCTCTCCCCATCACACGCAGGGCACGCAAGCAGTATCCCAGGCGCAGCAACCTCAGTCACTCCAGCCAAGCATAATCCATCCTTCCGAACAGCCTCTGCCTGTGCCCGGGGCTGGACACCAGGTAATGCTCTGGGCGCGGGGCTGCAGGGTGGTTCTGAGCACAGGTGATCCTGGGGCTCCCATGCTGTACACTCGCAGCGGGGACGTCTCTTCAATGCTGTTAGGATGGTTTGTTAACTTCTTGACCTCAGTCCTGGCGGTGGTTGTTACAGCTGTGGAGCAGGTGAGGTCTTAGCCCAGGGGCAGGTGAATATTGAGGCTACAAGGAATAATCTCACAGGCTTTGGGAAGTGAGCAGGTGAGAGCACTTTCTGAACTCCCCTCTCTTTTCCCATCTCAAATATGACACAAGAACAAGCTGTCGTTCTCCTGTGGCAGGAGGATGGGTCAAGCTGTGGTAGCAGCCACCCAGTTTTGCTGATGCCTTTACCCCGATCCCCGCATGATGCACATGGGCTGCTGTGTGCAAACCCTGGATGAGCTGGCAGGAAGACAGAGTAGTTTTGATGTAGAACAGCTTTAAAACAGTAAAGGTAATTGGCCATTTGTTAATGACTCCAGCAACCTGCATGGAAGAGGCCTATTAGACAAGAATGAATTCTAGCTGCAGACCATTTCCCCTTCAAATGAAATGAAGCATAAAACGGAGCTTCTAATATTAACTCTATTTGCAAGAGAGCTGGTTCAGGACTTGTTGGCAGAGTCTGTAAATACTTATTGCCACATCTGTGATATGACAACATGAAATGCAATCTGACCCAAGCAGGAGAGAGCACTAAATCTGTTAGTAATAGCATTCCTGAAAACCTCTATTCTACCACATCACTTTGCCATATCTAAGTTCATAGCATCCCATTTCAACCTGCCATATCATGGCATCTTCAAAGCAGGACATAATTTTTATCTTTCTTCAGCTGTATATTTGGTACAGCAGTACTGTTTGTGACACTGTAGGCAACATGGAGCCTGAGACAGTTACCTCTAAGCTTATTAGCTATAGTGTTTCCACTGGCTTTAGAGGGAATTGAATGAGGGAGAGTAAGCACAGCAAGCACCAAAGCTGGGGAGCTGATACTCCCAGACTGTCCTGATACAGTCATTAGCTATCAAATATGTGTGGAGGATTTGCCCAGTAATATTTTTCAGAAAAACAAAGCAGCTATTACGAAGAAAATAGGCAAATGTAGAGGAATACTCAATAACATTGTTCTGTGTCTTCAAGTGCTTTCAATGGAGAGGTATTTCTGTAAATAAAGGCTTTCCAGCGCAGTGCTGTTGTGGCAGTTGAGGGTTAGCATCTCCCTGTTGAGCTTTGCCCAGGTGGATTGTACCCAGAACCATTTTGTGAATTATTCTAGCCGTACACCAGAGTTGTTACTCTACCAGCCTCCACTTAGGCAGCTGTGTAACTGCTGTGTGTTGCAAAGCACTTCATGTCTTTATTTCTATCCACATGAAAACCTGGAATCACAATTCTGGCTCATATCCAGAATATGCAGAGAGCGTGCAGTAACAAAATTATGTGGCCTAGTTCTCGTCTGAAGTCTTGTCTGAGTCTTCATTTTTTTAAATATATATATTCTCCAAATAGGCAAGATCGCTAAGTGATGATTCTACAAAAAAGTAAGAATTAGGCAAGAGTTTTATCTAATAGTAGAAAGCCTTTTGTCTCCCATATTTTCCTTTCTTTCCCTTTTCCCCTTCCCGCACGCTTAGTCCCCTTGGAATAATACATGGTGTACCTAAAAGGAGAATGTTCTGTTCTTAAATGTACAACTCAAAAGAACTGTTATGCAGAATAACAACACAGTCTCTAAGGTGGTTGGCATTTGATCGCATCGGTCCAGTTCCCACAAAGCGCTTACGCACACAAGTTATTTTAATGCACTGAAGAAATCCACTGAGATAAATGAAACTTCTTCCTCTGTGCATGTAGCCCAAGGAGGCGTTTGCAGGGCTGGAGCCTTCCTGTTTAGTGTGTGTCTTAAATATTTAAACTAAACAGAAAACAATGCGTTCCGCACGACACTGGTATACATCCAGTGAAAAAGAGGTGATTGTGTGGTCTGTACCAGCGACTGGGTCCACAGAGAGAGCAGAGTTTAAAGAAGGCACTGATTTAGGTTATGCCTAGGATGTCTTTTTCTCAGCATGGCCATTGCAGTGGCTCAGTGACAGCAGAGCAAACTATTCAGGACAATGAATTCATAGTCTTAAGATTTTAATTTCTTAGCAACGTATGGCTTTGTTTCTACAAACTAAATAGCACCTGAGCCATGCACACATTGTCATAACGATAGAGGGAGAATTTCTAGGTTTTCATTTGGTTGTTTCAAAGCAAGTTTCAGTAGTTACGTGTCCAAGCAGAGACCACGCAAATAGAGTCTTGCTGCAGAATTGTAGCCCTTTCTCCGTGAGCTCTGGTGGCTTTGGTGCGTGGTCCCGTAAGTCGCAAGCGCCCTGAGTAGAGGTTTGTTTTAACAGCTGTCTGTTGCGTTACAGCAGATGACTGGACACACTCAGTATGCTTTGGAGGCTGGAGCCCAGGTGCCCGTGCTGCCAGTGCAACCCTCCATAGTCATGTCACCGCCTTTGCAGCTGCAGCCCGAGCTGCTGCCAGCCCGCGCCGCTCCGGAAAGTGTTTCACAGCTCCATGGCAGCCTCGCTGCAGCCAGCCCGCCTGTGCCCGTAGATCACTGCCTGCCTCTGCAGCCTTCTGGCCTGCTCCAGCCCGAGCTTTCCCAGCCGCTGGCTCAGCAGCTCCCAGCTCCCTGCTCAGCTGGCCCGGCGCTCGCAGAGACATCTCAAGAGGTACTTTCCTCTGAAGTAACTCACCAGTCTCACCCTGAACCTTCTTACTCGCTCCTTTGTGAAATAATGTGCTTATTTCACAAGGGAGATTATCCCTTCTCACCACATAGAGCCGCTTGTCCCAGGTGCTGGCAGCCCTGGGTCAGCAAATAGTTGGCTGTCTCAGATGAGGCTGGGAAGCGCATGCCATGCCTTGTGGAATGTCTCGAAGTAATGATGCAGCGGGACTAAATACCTGTTTGTCTGTAGCTGAACATAAACACAGAGGCAGAAATTACTTTAAGTGCTGGGGGTCAGCAAGAAGCTGTTCTGTGGAGTTTCATCCATGTTTTGTCCAGTCTTGTTTTAAATGTTTCAAGCACTTGTGCAACCAGCCATTGTTTGCCTTAAGAATCTGCTTCATCATCTGATTCTTCACTATGTAAAAGCTCTTCGTGCTCCTCAGCTTGAGCCTTATTCCCATTTCATTTAGTGTTGTATCCTCCTGTATTGCTTGAATTCTAGTCTAGCCCTGGGATTTTTGTTTCTTCAGATATTCATAGGCATTCCCAATTCTCTGTGGTCCTATGAGCAAGATACTTTTTACTGGATTTCTTTTTAAAACTGTCAGCCCCCTCCCATCTGCTATTTTGACTTTCCACTCCCATGATTGTTTAACCTGCAGTCTTGACACAGAATGTCACAGAACATTTCCTTCTCTTCCACTCTTTAATAGATATCCATAAGCAAAGCAAAGGTGTTGACATTCGTATCAGATTTCAGTAAATAAGTCTGATTTGTTCTCCACTTCTGAGTGGAAATGTCCCTCAGCAATTCTGCTTTTGGAATTCTTCCTCTTGGGGCTCTCTGTTCTGGGCTACCTTTCTTCCTAAAGCAACAGTTCCCATCTTTTCAGACAAAAGCTCTTTGGTTTTACCCATGCTCTCTTGCACTTGTTGCATGCCTTGACTACACGGTACAGCCTAATTTCAGCAGAGGTACAGCTTATCTCCTTTTCCAGAAGATGTTCAGTAAGGATGCTGCTAACGCTAAAACCTGATTCTAGTTCCCCATTTTGCCTGGTTTTGTCTAGTAGCAACCTTACTCTTGTCAAATAATTATTCATGCAGTGATGCAGGGCATTTCCTGGTCAGTTTCTGTATCCTATTGGTCAGATATAGCAGGGATGGTAAAACCCATCCATAGTGCTTCACTTGCAGGATCCCAAAGTAATGCCTGGCTGTCCTATCCCTTGCCTATTTTTTCTGTATGTGCAGCTCAGGTTCAATGCTGATGTCAAAGCTACATCCTTCAGTGCAGGGCCCATCCCATTAGAGAGTCTGGAAATATTAATAAACCTTGTTGTTATTGTGCAGCGCGATATGGGGGATACAAGTGGTCCTGTATTACCTGAGAAATCCATGCCCACTTGAGGCAGATGCCTGTCCTGTCTCTTTATCATATCCCTTGGAACTTTTAACCCCCGTTTTACTACCTTCATTCTTATATTTCATCTTGTAAGTTAATTCCATTCTCTTTCTCAAGAAATTAATCCAGTATCATAAGATGGTCAAATTGATAAATGTGCTCCCTATGCTGATTTTAAAACATATATTGCTAAGGTTTTCTTGGGTGTAAGAGAAGTTTCATATCTGTATATATTGGAAACACTGCATTTTGTTGCTACTCTGCCGTAATGTTTTTATCTCTTCTCTTTGCTTCAGTGTGTGGCAGTACTCACATCCAAGCCAACCCGAATTAATCAGGCTAATGAGATTTTGTAAGGCACTTGACCAAGTACCTTACTAAAATTTAGATACATTATGTCTGTGTTCTCACTGTTCATTAATTTTGCAGTTTTATCGAAACTGCACTCACACTTTGGCATGTCATATGTGTGGCATTATAAGCAAGGAGTGGGGTTGACTGGTTAACTGCTAAGCTTTTAACTCTAGTCTACCAACTGCTTTGGTATGAAGATGTAGTGATGACAGTCAAGGGGCTTGTTTCTAGCTGTGTGTCTATAGAAGGATTTTATAGACATGTTTGTAAATATATATAAATATATATGTATATATATTTATTAATATATTTGGGGTGTGTGTATATACATACAGCTATATACATGCACAGGTGTGTGTATCTGTGTACATATTTGGTACGTTTTCATAGTAGGGCCAGTGGCGTTGTCAGCACAAATTCTGTGACAACAGGCCTACCCAATGCAAAGTCACACTGTCACTGTCTTGTCCTGGCATTGCAACCAGGGAAAAGGGGAAGCTTTTAGGGAAGATATCTGTGATGTAGAGAGCAAGAGGAGATGGTGTGAGGGTAGTGTTTTTAACTGATGAGTTTTCATCTTGTTTTTGTAAGTTCCCCAGAAATGCTCACAATAAGCCAAATACAGTGAAAACAAATTACATGTTTCAGGAAAACATGCAAAGCAATGAAGCAAATCAGCTTATACTTTATACCCGTTCGAAAATAAAATTAGGTATGTGTTGATGTGCATTGGTCCTGCAATCAAGTTTTCCCATTGTGGCGAAAACTGTTTCGATTCATTCACCACCTCTTCTGCTTTACAAACAGCAGAAGGGAACTAGCATGTTAGTCGCTCTGCCTTAAAAGAGACAGTGGTGCTTTGGACAGAAGTAATGTGGGGAGGGTAAAATGAGTTATTTACTTCTTTTCGAGTTTCAAGAAGTTAAATGGAATGGTTTAGAGTTGCTGGTGTCTCAACAGCAAAACCTTTCTTAAAGATGTTTTTCATTTGCCAATACAATGCATTTACTTAAATGACTTTTTCTTACATTTTAGGAGCAGGCAATACAGGACAAACTTCAAACTCTGTCACAGAGCTGTGAAAGGTATCATTATAATCTCCTTGGTATTAGAAATGTTTGCTTTCTGGAGGCTGTTTTTTCCTCTTTCTCTTTCCAAGGCTAGACCAAATGACTGCCCCCTGCCTTGGGCAGGGGCTGGAAGATGGAAGGGTGCACCTCTAGTGAGAAAACTGCAGATGTGCTGTGTGCCTATTTTGGCCCCTCCAACTCTTTTAATTCTCTAGTCTGGGTGCTGCATCCTAGGCTTGATGTATGTATGACAGTTTTCATTTCAGCATGTAACTTCCCTTTTTGCTCAGGTAACTGAAGTGGTACAGCCCCTGGGTTTGATGCTGTTGACTCTGTATAAAGACATTGCTCCAGTATAATTTGGTATATAGTTTATTCTCTCTTTGGGAATAAACTGGGTATGTCTGTACCACCTTCTGTGATGATCTTCCCCAGGTATGTTAAAGGGAACAGCTTACCAAGCTTACCAGCGAGTTGTGTGCTGAGCCACTCAAAAGGTTTCGTTACAAGTGGTAAAACACGCAGCCAAAGCCCGTTCTGTGGTTTTGCAGTACATGAGGTCACACTCAAGCTTAGGAATGCTAATGACAGAAGTGATGATAACCCCAAGAGGCAGCTCAGCACTCCTCAGAAACAAAAGCAAATTCCAGTTTTTGCCAGCCCTCATCTGCCTGTTTCTGTAATTAGAAGCAGAAGGGGAAGCATCATGGTTCAGAGGAGCCGCTGAGGAAGAGCCCTGGCGAGGAAGGCTCGCTGCTGGACTGGAGAGGGGCTGAATGGGGCAGGACTCCTTTCCCCAGGCGTTTGCTGCTTCCATGCTACAACTCCCACTTTGGCACCAGCAGTAAGCCAGATTTTTCAGGGTTGGGATATGGATAAGGTAGATATGGACAGCGTATGTTCATAAGCAGCTGAATGCCTTCCCTATGGCAAGAGCCAGCACCAGTTCAGCCTTACTGATTATAAAGCTTGGGGTTAAGGGTGTTAGTGACCTTTTTCTGTTAGGTAAGTTTAAGAACTTTGAAGACATCTCTCTCTTACTGTTTTCACTCTGCCAGTAACGTTAGCTTGACACAAGTCAATGCAATCCCACAACTTTAAAAAGGAACCTTTTTTCCCAAGAATTTGCTGCTTTTAAATACTGCACGGAAAGGGAAACCTTAATTTTCATGACTACAGGTGAGTTCTGGCTATAAGTAAGTTAGACAAATGAGCTCTCTTTGTCTACCTAGTCCAGCGCTCAAAGGCACATCAAATTTTCAGTCATCTTTTGAATTGTAATGTGCCTGTACCAGAGTCGTGTCTGAAAATCTGGCTGTCCTGACTGCTGCAGCATGGAGAGTCTGTGTCAGCTCCTACCTTGTAGTCTTGGAGGGAGCTCTCCCTGATTCAGGTGCATGGATAGCTCCGTGCTAGAGCTGGCTTGTGCTTTTGTACAGTTGGAGGGTAACAGCACGGGAATCAAATGGCAGGCAATTGCAGCAAGCATGTCATCTAGAATGTATCCAGTGTGTAAAATCTGTTCACTTCCCTAATACACGAGTTACATGTACAAGGTAGCTGCAAAGGGAGTAGAAATAAACTGTCCTGTGCAACTAGTACAAAATAAGAACTGAAGGCTGTCAATTTAAGAAAGGGATCCATAAGTTAGGCTTAAATTCTTTTATGCCTGCCTGTCTAAATGAACACAGGGGTAGACTGTCCAGGAAGGTGATGAAATCTCACAGGGGCTTTGTGAGATCAGTTTACACACAACTGTGTGAGGACTGGTTTAGAGAGAGCTGATCATACCTTGGGGTAATAAAATAGGCCAGATAGAGTTCCTTCCTGACATGGTTTTTTATGAACCTCTGAAAATGTCCTGCAAATTACTTGTGTGTTGGCATCTTCTGTGCATGTTATATTAAAATCAGATTGTTAGCTGCTGTTTTGACTGCTAAAAAATAGTATAGAGTTGCTAGCTGGTCATCTGGGACATTGGGGCACAAAACCTCTTTCTGATCCTTGCGAACGGCAAAGAGAGGAGAGTCAGTCTTTTACAGGATGCTGTACTGACTCTCTTTTCTTTCACCTCCAGCAAACATCGCCTGACCCTGTTTAGACTCTCTTCTGTGAGTGCAGGCGGGCAGGAGTTGAGAAAACTGGATCTTAGAAAAACAGCGACTTCTCTGAACTTGTGTCATTCAGAGGACTGCCAGGACCCCTGAAGTGAAAGGGTTAGGGGGATGGAGTGGTTTACGAAGAGTGGTGGGACTTTCCCTGTGGTATTGGCAGAAATGTTAATAGATCATTACTTAGCAGTAGGGCGCGTGTCTGACTTGGAGTAGCTCCCTTCACTTACTGATCATATTCCAGTAGTTGGCTCAGTTTAGGCCAAAAGTGTGCAGATGTGTACTTTGGGTAGTCTCTGTTGTTGTTGTTACCTATGCATAACGCCATTGTCCCTGATGGTGGTTTTATTTTGGGGGTTTCTTCCTTTCTCTTACAAAGCTACATGAGTCCAGATGTTGCTTCAGGTAAAGAGATGAGTGACAGCTTTGAAGGAGCAATAGGAAGTGGAAAACAAGAAGGAAAGTCTTCAAAGAAACATAAGAAGTCTACGCGTGCACGTTCACGCCAGGAGAAGTCCAGCAGACCCAAACTGACCATATTGAATGCAAGTACATGCTCTTTGAGGGTGACTTTAGGGTTCCTTTGCCTTTGCCAGGAATAACTGTTGTTAATCTTTGCCTGCAGGTTTGTAACACGGGGGATAAGATGGTGGAGTGCCAGCTTGAAACACACAATCACAAAATGGTGACTTTTAAGTTTGATTTGGATGGTGATGCACCAGAGGAAATTGCTACTTACATGGTAAGACTTGGTTATGTGGCTGCCCCCAGTCTTTTGGTGCAGCAGGTTGCTTCAGCCAACTTATTCTCATGTGTTTATTGTCCAGGCTTTCTGGTAGTTGTGGAATGGGGTGTTAATGGAAAAGTTACTGTTTTCTTCTTTATTTTGATGTGGCCATGTAGGTAGAGAACGAATTCATATTGCAGAGTGAAAAAGAGACATTTATTGAACAAATGAAAGATATTATTGATAAAGCAGAAGATATGCTCAGTGAAGATACAGAAGGAGAGCGAAGTTCTGATCAGGGAATGAGTCCCCAGCAAGATACCGATAGACTGGAAATGGGCGAGGTAAGAAATGTTAAATAAAGATTTCTAGCTTGATTCCTTAGAGCCAGTTATTGTAAATTAATGTTACATCATGTGTTAAAGAAAAGAAATTGTTTCTTAGCTAGAAAAATAATGCTTTTACTCAATTAAAGCTTACAATGTGAGTGCTTCATGGAATGATGCTCCTCTTGCATTGGTAGGCTGGAGAATTGGGTGAATAGAAATCTAATGAGGTTCAAAAGGGGCAAGTGCAAGGTACTGTACCTGTGGAGGGACAACCCAAGTACCAGCACAGGTTGGGGCTGACCTACTGGAGAGCAGTTCAGCTGAGAAGGACCTGAGAGTACTGATAGATAAGTTGACCATGAGCTGGTAGTGTGCCCTTGAGCCAGGAGAGACAAGAGTATCCTGGGGTGCATCAGGAGGAGATTCCTCCTCCTCTGCTTGACCCTGGTGAGGCCACATCTGGAGCACTGTGTCCGGTGCTGGGCTCCTCAGTACAAGTAAGACAAGGAGCTGCTGGAGAGGGTCCAGCAGAGGCCACAAGGATGATCAAGGATCTGGAGCATCTCTCTTACGAGGAGAGATTGCAAGAGCTGAGCCTGGTTAGTCTAGAGTCCTTATGTTGAAAGTGCAGAGCACTGGCACAGGCTGCCCAGGGGGTTGATGAGTCTCCCTTTCTGGAGACATTCCAAACCTGCCTGGATGCGTTCCTGTGTAACCTTCTCTGGGTGGCCCTGCCTTGGCAGGGGGGTTGGACTGGATGATCTCCAGAGGTCCCTCCCAACCCTAACGATTCTGTGTTCAGAGGCAGTTCTATTGTTTTGTTCCTGTTTTTTTAACAGGAGAAGCGGCAGTCTCAGATGAAGACACCCGTGTATCAGCAAAATGGTAAGTGTGCCTTTGAATACAGACTTAAACTTTAAGGTAGTCATGGGTTTGCTAGATTCAGGAAGAAACTCACCAGTTACTGGTGGTTGGAAATGTGTCTGAAATATGGGTGTAAGAGTGGTCCCTGCTGTTAGCAACCTGGATGATCGCAGGGGTATCCTGGGTGAATCTCATATCTGGGGGCCTTCAGGGAAGCCCTGGATTACATGAGCTGATGATCAGTGGTGAGAAATCAAAAAGGTACAGGCAAGCAAACTCTTTTCACAAGTATGACTGCATTTGCAAGAGAAAGCTAAAATATTTATGTTCGTGTTGGTAATTGAATTGACGTTTCTAACCTAGAAATTTTCAGCTGCATTGGTGTTACACGGTCGTATCTTATGGGTTTTACAAGCAAACAGAATGGGAATTGGCCCTTGGTTTTCTCTGTTAGTTCATGCTGGTAAGAAAAGTGAAACTTCTGCTGAAGGACCCAACGTTTCCATAGTTCTTGTTGCTGCATGTGGCACTTTATTTGCTCCATGCTGAACAGGGGAGAAGGATAAAGGAGAACTTCCTTTACAAGTCCAGAAACTGTGAATCCTTCAAACTAGACTTTCTGCTCAAAAGCTCTGGCTAATTTTTTCCATGTAAACATCATAGAATTTTCTCAGTCCCTGTTTTTTAACATAACCTTTATATTTCTACTAAGGAAAGTTTAAGAGTGTATCTTAGTTCAGGTTCGCCATTGACATATGGCAGGCTTTGAGATAACGTGGAAGAAAATATTAGCTAGAAAACTTCCAGCATGGAAAAGTTAAACTGGATGAGCTTTGACAAATCTTTCATTGTGAGAAAACGTCTGCAGTGCGTAACTGTTATTCTTCTGAATGTGTGAACACTTGAAATTGACTTAAAATATGCGGCAGAATCAGGAGGCAGAAGGGATGACAATCAAATTAGGAGTTAATTGATCTTGGCTAGTATTGTAGAAAGTCCAGTTTTCTTTCGAAACGCAGAAATTGAGACTAGGTCTTGATAGATGACCTGGAATGAATGGGAACTATTCCATTTACTTCTTTTCTTTCTACCTCTAGTTTTGCATACTGGGAAAAGGTGGTTTATTATATGTCCTGTTGTGGAAAACCCTACTACTGATGCACCAGAGTTTTCCCCACCGGTACCTCAGAGTACACAGCAGTCGGAAGGGCCAGGTATTTACAAACATTACAGAAAATGGTTTCTTCTCTGAACCTTCTGTGCCATCTCTCTTCTGTTCTCCCCTGACTTAGTTGTGGTCATTTCCCTTCATTTAGTCAGAGGAAGAAAATGGTGAATGTTCCTCAGTCATGCATTTTGTGTTCCTGGAATTGAACCCAATTGGCCATGTTTGAGTTTCAGGAAAGTATCGGTGTTTTAACCCTGCCTTACTCTATAAGGTAGCTGAAGTTCTAGTCGCTGCTGTTTCAATACGCAGTGTCTTTTCAGTGACATATTTTTGCATACTCTGCAATTTTAGGTGTAATTTGACTTGTATAACAGTTATTTTCTGATGAGAAGCACTTGTGGGTTACGGCTGAATGTCATTATCATTCATATAACTGTCTTTAATTCCCCGTGGCTCATTAAAAAGTTGTTGTGATGTCTGTGTTCTTTCCAGACTCAGAGCAGCCAGATGACCAGCCTGTGGTGATGGATCCACCTGGTGTCCTATCTGAGCAGCAGATGTGCGACAGCCCTGTTGGAGCATCTCCCTCTTTGGCACAAGTTCCTGCCACAGCATCTTCCACGGGTTTACCAAGCCAGGTGGAGTTTCCAGCTCCAGCACAACCGGGATCTACTCCAAGTATCCTGGAGCAGCCAGCCACCAGCAGCAGTCAGCTGGAATATTCTCCTATGCCGGCTCCTCCCGGCACTCCTGTCCCCCGTGCTGCCCTGGTGGAGGAGCCGCCCGATGCTGCCCCGCGCCTGCAGCCGCAGCCTGACGAGGGCACGTGTGTCCCTGACGTGGAGATCGCATGTTGCAGCGTCGGGCCGCACAGGGCAGTCCCTGCGGCTCCCACGAAGGCAGCGGAGCTCTGCCCGCTCCAGGTGCTCCCGGATGCCGTCGTTCTGGAGCGGCAGCCCGTGGCGCAGGTCCCTGCGCTGCCAGAGGCCAGCCAGCCCGGCGCGGTGCAGCATCCCTTCGTGAGCCCGGCATTCCCTGCAGCCACCGCGGCCGACCCTTTCGCTTTGGTGGGGTCTCAGCTCCAGAGCCCGACACAGGGGCCAGCGCCCGCCGCCCCACAGCACGCTGCAGGGGTTGCTCTGCTGCAGCAGCAGCCAACCGGCACGGCCGAGTCCGATGGAGAGGGGCCGCCCAGGGTGGACTTCGTCGACAACACCATAAAAAGCCTCGATGAGAAGCTGCGCAATTTGCTTTACCAGGAGTACGTTCCTACTTCCTCTGCATCGGCAGGGACCCCGGACACTTCTGTCCCCTTGGAACAGGGCGACAGTGAACTCCGCTTGCCGCCTTTTCCTGAAGACCAAGCTCCTGCGTTGGCATTGGATTCAAGAGAACCGGGACATGGTGTTGCAGATCCCAGCCAGGAGGTGAAAGCTGCTGCTGAGGCCCCGTCGGTGCCACTCATAGTGCCTGAGATCTTGCCCTATCCAGGACTGGTAAGTCCAGTGGTGACTCTGCCCCTTGTAACCCCAAAATCCAGCTGTTTGGGATGGCACCAGAGTAGAGCTCGGAACCAATGCCTGTATACATTGAACCATGTCTATGTACATGTCCTGTGGTAGGACGTGTACATTTCTTGCTTCTCTAAACATGTTACGTGTCTACTGCTGGGTGTATTCTGTCTGTTGGCTGCTTTCCAATGTGAAAGTTCTCTTAAATTTTTACCGTCTTTTTACATTAATCAAATTTGGCTCGTTAGCGAAAACCAAACTTTTTTTTACTCAGTGTCTCAGTTGTGCCCCTGTATTACATTCTTTCAATTATGTCCTGAGTTTATGAAATTCAACAGATTTGCAGCACTTTCTGCTAGATCAGTGTGTATCTTACCTGAAAAGTAGCGTTTCTGGAGATAGTGCATCCAGCTGACACTACACAAAACAGCTTCATACTTACTAATTGTGATGTAACTATGTCAACTGCTTGAAAAATGCTGTATGTTAGAGGAAAGGTGCCTGCACTTGAGTAACTCGCTCTTTAGATCGTATTGCTTATAATGACTTTCTACAGCAGATAAAACTCTCCCTCTCTGAAAGGTCTTGTGTTTCTCCAATAATTTGTTCTATTAAAATGTGTGCCAATAAGGAGAGACAGAATTTCTGAAGACAGATATACAGATGAAGAAGATACAGTCTGGCTGGAAAAGCAAACCAGAACAAAGCCCCAAACAGATACATATAATTCAGTTTGGTTTTGGGGGGGTTTCTTTAGCATGTTTTTTACTAACTTAGGCTGCAGTTCCCTCTGTGACGCTGCCACTGTTTTTTTGTTTCTTCCCAAGGGAAGGGAAAAACTGGAGGCGTTGAAGGAAGAGCTAGAAGGCCACCTGCACAGCCACTATAAAACAGTTTAATAGTCCACAATAGTGTGAGAGCAGAGAGGAGGAGAAGGCATCGCCTTTCTGCTTTGTGTGTGACTGACATGCTTTTTCTTTCTTCTTTGTACCAAAAGTATGAGAAGTCGGAGGTCACCGGCGTCAGTCCCCGCTCCTCAGAAGGAAGAGGTGGGTCAGCAAGCAGAAAAGGTAATGTTCCTTTCAGTGAACAGCAGCATCTGTACTAGTGCGCGGTCCTCTTCTCCAGTGTCCGCTTGCTGCTCACCCTTCTGCAGAGCACTGCCCAGCATAAGGTGTTCCTGATCCTATTTCTAATACAACTAATATTGAACATCTCGCTTCTGTCAAGTTTCCTAGGAAGGAACTGCCTCACAGGTGACTTCTTTTAAGCCATAAGTATGTAATACCTGCCTGTGGTGGAGGTGCAGGATGTTCACAAGGAAGCCTATGTTCCAAATAATACATTTCCAGTGCCCTTACGAAGTCCAAACAGAAATTCCCTCAGATTTGCTGGGTTTCATAAGAACATCTTGACAAAAATAATGTGCTTGAGGGTAGTCCCTCTGGGGGCAAGCCTGTTAAACTTTCAAGAAGTCCCATGGAGAACTAGTAAGGAGCGCTTTAAGTACTTGTAGATACAATAGAACTTTGTATAGTTACACACAGTAGGAGTCAATGTAAGAAGCTGGATATTCACTATGCTCCATTTATCTGTCTTACAACTCACTGTGAGGTTTTAAGGCCTGAGGAACCTAAAACTGTTCATTCTGTCATGGGTGGGGAGGCTTGTAATATAGATAGCTTTTGAGATTGTTGTGATAAAGCTGGCTACCAGGTTTGTGTGACAACATAGATCATTCTTGTGCTAGAGAACATAGATCATCCACAGCTTTTAGGTCAGTGTGAGAGGGGAAAACTTTGGGTAGCCTGCATTCATCTCTTACTACAGACAGAGTATGCAAGTGGAATATAGCATTTTGCAGTAAAATTAATGTATCCTAGGTACCATCGAGCAGTGATGTATTCCACCGTTTCAGAACTGTGAAGTAACACATTTTTGCCTTATGTTCACTCTCTGCAATGTGCCATAAGAAAATGGCTTTATAAAAGGCTTCATTTCTTGGTTTAACTTCAAAAGCAGCATCCAGCTTGTGAAATAATTGCTTCCTGATTACTGCCACTGACAACTTTCATTCTTGTGTGCTTCTGTGGTCTGAGTGCCCGCCTTTTGAGCTTATAGTTTCCACTTGATTTCCACATTAGATTGAAGAGAATGCCTACTACCTGCAGATATTTTATATGGGCATCGATACTGCCTCCTGTATTACAAAGATTGTGTAGTAAAATTATTCCTCAGTGCTACACTTTATCACACTTCAGTTTATCACAATAAATTCATTGGCTTTTATTATAATAAAGCATTCCAGACATGAATATTTATTCTTTTTCCAACTTGTAAAACAGGTTCAGCTGCAAGCATCACTTCAACTCCTGCTGCTACAGCAAAAGGCCTTCTTCAGGTAACCAGAAACAAGGAGCAGGTTTATGCTTGATTGTTACAGTTACTTTCAGTGTTAATCTCCATTATTTTCTCCAGGTTACACCTACATCTTCAAGCATAACTAAGCAGATGGAAACTTCTAAAGGGAGCGAGAAGGCAAAAACTATGACACTGTCTGCACACACAGAAAATGTAACACAGATACCTACAGCAGATGGGGTGATAAATAACCTTCAAAGGGATGACTCTCTAGACTCTGGTTCCTATGGAAAACAGGCTGAAGCTCATGATAGCAGTACACCAGCCAAAACGATTGGCAGGTTTTCAGTGATCAGCACGCAAGATGAGTTAACTTTAGCAGCGCCGCACTGCTTGAGGTTCTCGGCACCCCCAGATGTCTACTTGGATGAGCTCCCTTCCAGCCCTAATCTGAAGACAGCTGTCCGGCGGATGCCGACAGCCTCCTCTGTTGATGTCCTCTGTGACCAGGGTTCCAGTGATTCTGCTGAGGAGCTTTTCCATCGGCAGTCGGCTGCTGCTGCCCCACTGTCCCCCCCAAGCAGCAGCACGGCCACTGACTTCATTAAGAAAGCAGCTGCTTTTCTGCAGAGGTCTGGCAAAGCTGGCTCGCCTGGCCTTGATTCCCCTAATGGGCAAGGAGCAAAAATTCCTACCATCAACATCACATCTTTCCACTCGCAGTCATCATACATGAGCAGCGACAATGACTCGGAATTTGAAGATGCAGATATGAAGAAAGAATTGCAGAACCTGAGAGAAAAGTATGTTGGGTTGCAAACAGTGCTGGGGAAGCTTGTGTTAAGATACCCAGGCAGCATCTCTGCGTATGATGAGCAAATACCTGGCTTTTGTAGCTGTAATGAGTGCACTGGTTCTGGGCAAATTAGGCATCACTTTCCTCAGCATGTCATAGTGCATCCTTTTACACATCACTTTATTTATTCATTCCCTTTAGAAGAATAATTCAATAATAACGTTTTTAAACCCCAAAAAACATTTCTGCTGTGATGTCCGGCTTCCTTACTGAAGAACTGTATTGATATGGTAGCAAACAATACCACTTGTACTGTATATGGTAGTAGGTCCCCAGGTGGATGCTATTTAAGGCATCATAAAAATAATCTGGATGCCTGCACAGACAGCTGCTGTAGTGTTCTCTGCACGCCCTTCTCTGCAAGGGTGATTTAGACCCATTGGTGTTCCTAGACTTGCTTTTACAGTAGATAACATAGTATCTGTCAGGCAGGTGAGACCCTTGCTTCACCTCCTGTTGGATCTCTCATTGAGTCATTGGTGCAGTCTCGGCAGGAACCTGTCACGCTGCCAGTCCTGAGAGCTGACTTCTTTAAATGAGAACATTTTATTTCTTTCCTGGCAGGTGATGGGTAAAAACTGGCACTAAGTGTTAGTTTAACCAAAACGCTAAACTTTATCTAAAGAGAGAATGGCTTTACTGAATTCAGATGACGCATCTTTTTAAAACAGAACTATAGTAATGCAAAACCCCTGAAACAGGCTTTATAGCACCATGAAATCTGCATTATAAATAAGGTAATGACTCATGTGCTAATGGCATTTTTATGGGAAGCGCTTTTGGTTTTCTCCAAATTGCACTCCTCCAAACTGTTACACATGCCTTGAGAGTTAGCTTTTTTGAAGCTGTTGGTTTGAAGAGAGTTCTGAAATAATTTGGAGCTCAGATCTCATGTCAAAATCAGTCATTTTTACTGAGGATGTCAAAAGTCTTTTTAGCTGCCTAGAATTCTGTCTTACAAATGAGTATTTGAGAAGTCAGTCACCACAGGTAGATTGTTGTAACTTCGCATACTTTTGGATTGATTGTTTTGTAACCAGACTGTATTGTTTCTTTTTTTCTAACTGTCTATGCTGTCAGGATGCAGTGCTTCATCAAATACATCGCTAGCAGACTTCTTTATTTTTTATCTTCAGACATATGAAAGAAATCGCTGAACTTCAGACTCAGCAGAAGAATGAGATAGAGGCACTGTATATTCGGTTAGGGAAGCCTCTTCCTCCCAACCTGGGCTTCCTTCACTCAGCCCCACCAAGCAGCCGTCGCCGAAGAACCAGCAAAAATAAATTGAAAGGTGGAAAACTCTTAAACCCTCTGGTCCAGCAGCTCAGGAGTGGCACATCAAGCACAAGTAGGTACACTAGGTTGTTTCCCCGGTTGTTTTGTTAGTGTTGGTTGTGGTTCTGCTGTGCAATTGCATGGACTGCAGGAAAGGCAGCAAATTTTTCTTGGTTTTAATAGTGTGCTCAAGTTTGTGTTCTGCAAACTGGTTTTGCAGTGGGCTTCCTTTGGAACAGGCTTATTGCAGCTTCTGAACCATGCACACCTTCTCTGCATCAGCTTGGCAGAGAAATAATAGCCCACTTTAATTTGGAACACAGCCTGGTTACATTTTTTCTCCAAATGCAGTTTATTGATGTTTGTATTCACATCTTAGGTGCTGTTATCCTCTATTGATTATGTGCTGTATCTTGTGTTGTTTATTTTTTTCCTACAAGAGGCCATATCAATAAGATTATATTGCATTTGCTCCCCAAAGGCTGGAAGGTAAGAGCAGTTATAAAACTGTGATGGATCCTTGGACCATCTGAAGCAGTTAGAGATTTTTCAAACAGTAGTACAGTCTTGAGTCGTTATGTCTTTGGAAAGTATAAAGTTATAATTCAACTGGGGAATGTTGATATGCCCCAGTACCTATTTCTTCAGCAAAATGAAGACGAATCTCATTTATATTCTATTCTGCTGCTTAGTTCATGCTGTTATTTAGAGAACCCTGTGTTTCAAATCTGATAGCTCTTGTTTTCAAAGTCACTGCATTGTAGGTCCGCTTTGAATTTCATTGCACCACAATGAATTGTAGACAGTATTTTGGAAGTTTTTAGGTTTAATTAAGGATTTCAACTGAGATAGGAAAAACGAGGATATTCAGAGGTGAGATGTTCTGTGATCCATCTTGAACCTCAGTATTCTTGCCTGAAGGAACCGAAGCATTATGTTGGTTCAGTGCTCTATAGCTCTTCAGCTGCTACCAGCTGACATGCAGAGGTTTTACTTCCTTTCCTTGTGATGAGATACTCTGAATGTCTGTTATGTGTGATCCATTCATTCTGTGGTTTGTTCTTTGGTTCTCTCCAGCCAGTTTTCCCTCTGTCTCTTCACAAAACCCACATCTATCTTCACTTGTGGATTTTGGCTCATGTCAATTTGCTGTCCTAGTCCAGGGAGTATAAGTTTATTTCTGCATCAAATGTCACAATTCTCCTTTTTTTTTTCCTTGTCACCTCCGGTTAGAGAAGAGATCTGCTCTATCTGCTGCTTTGGTGCATGCTTTCTTTCATGCATTTCTCCTGTGTTGCTTCCCAGGTGTTTGAGGCACTGTATAAAGTTCACATTAACTTTAAGAATTCATGCCTGAGTCTTCTCATCATTGACTAAGTAGATTCCTCATTTTTTTGACCTTCCTAAGTCCTTTGTTAGGGACCAAGGGCAAGAAGTTTATAGTACAGTTACTGATGTAATTGTCATTTCTACTATTAGATGATTTTGCTGATAAATCCATGTAACAAATGATTACAAAGGTATTCTGGTGGTAAAGCATCTTTACCTGAGATATCCATGGAGACAGACAGATACAGATACTTGTATACAGGTGTGTATCTATCTATAGATAGCTGTAAATAAAAAGTTCCTTATATCTTTGCAGCAACTTTTTATTTCTCTCCATTTGCTTGCTTTCCACCTTTTGTGTTTGAGAGCAAACCTACGTGTTCTGCTCATTCTGTGCATTCATCCTCCCACTTAGTCACTTCTGTGGCTCTCACTTTAATTCAGTGGTGCTTCTTGTGAGGTCCTGACTCCAGGCTTCCTGAAAAATGCAGGAAAAGAAACTAAAAATCAAGCCTACTCTTTAAGCTTCTTGGAGTACAGGGTTCCCAGAGAAGCTGTGGCTGCCCCATCCCCGGCAGTGTTCAAGGCCAGGTTGGACACAGGGCCTTGGAGCAACCTGCTCCAGTGGAAGGTGTCCCTGCCCGTGGCAGGGGGTTGGAAATGGGGGAGGTTTAAGGTCCCTTCCAACACAAACCAGTCTGGGATTGTATGATTGTATGAAACTGGATCAGCAGTAGTATATGTAGATCATTTTCTGTTGTGGGCTGTAAAGTCTGTGCTTCACACAGTACTTCAGAACTATAAATCCCTGTTGTTCTTTGTGGCAAAATACAATCATAGATCATAAAATAGTTAGGGCTGGAAAGGATAATGACTTTTTAGGCATGGATTTTGATTTGGTGCTTTCCTAGCATTTGCCATCACATGTATTTTGTTTGTTTGCTCTTTCAGGTAATCTTTCAGACTCTAAAGACTCACCCCGCAAAGAAACACCTAAATCTCAGCCTGGCTCTCCTGAAGCAGCAGCAGCAATAGTTTCCTCTGCCTCAGCCACCTTCGGGAAGGCTGTTCAGACACAGCAGCCATGCTCTGTCAAGGCCTCTTTGTCTTCTGACATCTGCTCTGGCTTAGGCCCCGAAGGAGGTGATGTGAATGCAAGCTCTGGCCAAGGTGATTTTTTTCATCCCAGCTGTTTGGCATGTCTTCCAGCACATGCTAAAATTAGTTTGCTTCCCTTATGCTTGAACTACTTAGGAATGGATTTCACTTCTAGTGCTATAGGAACACAAAACCTTTGACAATGCAGATTACTTGCTTATCTTTAAAGAGATTGTTGCAGTATTGCCAGAAGAACAAAAGTAAAGTATCTTACCAAGTGTTAAGAGTCAACACTCAAGAAGGCATGCTAATTTTTAGGAAGGAAATACCTTTTATTTTTGCCAGCAGTGGCTTTATACTGACACCTTTTTTGGAGTCTGCCTTTCAGATTTCTGAGAAAAAAAGAAAGTAAAACAGACAAAGATATAGAAGGAGAAGAGATTGTTTCCTTTGATGCATTTTGGGCTTTATTGATAAGCCCCTTGACAGTGGTAGGCGCAGAGCTCCTCATTATGAACTACCAAACCGTCTTGGGTGTGAGGGGAAGTTCTAGATGGAACTAGATGGTCTTAAGGTCCTTTCCTACCCTCACCATTCTGTGATTCTAAAAACAGAAAAAAAAAACCCAAACAAACCAACCAAAAAACAAACCCAAAACCGGAGAACCAAGTTATGTTTCCTTTATCTAAAGGGTTAACTTCATGCATGGTTTTGGAGTCCCAGCCCAAGGACTGTAGACTGGCTGTGTTTCCCAGTCCTGACCTCTGAAACTCCGGTATATTGCACACCTCCATAGGCTTTGGCTGATCTTGTTGCCATGCATATTAGAAGTTATAATGATGATTAAAATACCTTCCTCTCATTGCACATCCTGCCAAACTAATCTACAAAATATACCTATCTGTTCTCTTCTGCCGTTATTGCATCCTTTGTGTATGGTCAATTAACTTACTCCTCTTTGGCAAAGTTAAAATGGAGATGTGGATGTTTAACTAACAAAGCTGATTTGACTGATGGTATAGGACATCTGATCACAGCTACTTGTACTTTATAAGTGTCTTTGTTTTCTTCCCTTTATATTCATTTGCAGGCTGGACGGTTTTCCACCAAACGTCTGAGAGAGTGACCTATAAATCTAGTAGCAAACCTCGTACCAGATTCCTCAGTGGACCTGTGTCTTTGTCCATCTGTTTGTATTTGTTCTTTTGTATTTTATCACAGCCCATCTTTCTTTTACCCCCTTTTCCAATTCCATGTTTTGTATCTCTAATATGTTTGGCAGGATGCCCCTTTTTCTGAGCCATCTTTTCTTTCATTTTATCTTTTTTTTAAGTAATCATCATGAACACACCTTATTTATATTAATTTTTCATATGAAAGCTTTTTTTGCACTGCTTTTGGCTCGTGCCTGGGCACCAAAAGCATGTGTGGAAGATCTCATCATTTATTATATAGCCTTATGGTAAATTCTACCCTAGACTTATCAAAGCTTTTGTACTTTATGTGATTTATGTTGAAGTAATTTTATTTGCAATGTGGCAAATATACATGTCTGCTGTCCTGGTTCCAGCGACAACAAAAAGAAATCCATCCTTCTGTAGACGAATGGTCTCTTTCACACATGTTTGGACTATGAAGACATGCATGTAGCAAGCTGATACAATACTAGAAGGTCACTGGAGGGTATAACTTCCATACAAGGGCTGTATTAACACAATATACAGTACTGTTTATATCCACTCTGTTTTCTTTAATTTTTTCCCCCTGCTCTTTGCATGTGGAAATGCTGAGACAACAGTGCTCCAGCTAGTTCTTTCCAAATCGGTTCTGTAGGTGGGTTTTCCCCATGCATTCACTTTAATTGCATTAAGTGAGCAGTATTTTTACCTATTCATAAGCAGCAGGAAGATCTGGTGACTCTTAAGGGAGTGTCATCAACTTTTTTTTGCGTAAGTGGATCTGGCTGAAGCACTTTACTCAGTGTATTTTCTTATGACCTTATGTGACCTCCGAGATGAAGTCAATTAGCAGTTCATCAAAGCAGAAAGAAGTAAAAAGCAATATCAGATTCTCAGATGATATTTTGAAATGGATTGCTAGGATTTCTCGTTTGAAATAACTGTGCACCTTCTATTTGTACCCTATTTGTCTGACTTGTGAAGCAACTGGCAATTCAACCAAATGATATCAAGCTTCTTAATTAACGAATTAAGACCTTTTTACTCAATCATATATGCTGCTTTTTAGGCAAACAGATTTTGCTCGTACAATAAAGATATGTTGTGCTGAACAGGTACTATAGGCCACTTATATATGACATTAGAAAGGCTAATAATGTTCTTGAGGAAGTGTTTGGTTAACTAACTGTTCATTTGCATTAATATCGGATCTCCCATGGGACTTCTACATTGCGCATCATTATCCAAGTGGTAGAGATCAAAGGCACAAGACCTTTCAAGTACACTCCTCCTAATTTTATGGATAAACAGTACTTTAAAAAATCTGGATTTTTCTGTTTGAGGTCCCTGAAAAGTCCAAGCATTCAGGTTCTTGAAAACTGAGGTTTCCTGCTCAACAGACTGGATTTATTATATGCACGTTTTGAACAACTATTGGAAGTCGTGAGACAATTGAGACCATTTTTCAGTCAAGGTTTTGGGGTTTTTTTTCTGACAACCTAAGGGGAATTCTCAGTCCACATTTTCCCATTTGGTGTTAAAATGGACATTGTCGTTTCTTCCTCTGCACGCATAATTCCCAGAAGTTGTTTCATTAATCTTTGACAGAATTACTACTCAGGAGGATGCAAAAAGACTGGGAGATGGCAATTAAAAACCAGAATATTCAAATGTTTGGGTGCATGGGTATTGTGAATGAAACCAAGGGAATATGTAAATCTTTCAAGGCATGAAGTTCACGATGCTTAAATAACTCGGCACGACTAATTGCTTTCTGTTCTCAGCCCATATGCTCTCTTCTCGGTTTCTTCTGGGGAGGTGTTGGGAGAGGAGGTTTGCACTCCCCCATTTCTGAGTCAGACGAGGAGATGGGCTGAGTTTCAGGCACTTAACCCTGACACATCCATCCAAAGTCACTGCTGCTCAGAGAGTGCAGCTGAGTTTCAAATGCTGCCTGGCACTAGAGCTTTCCACAGCGGAACTGTGGGTAGGTTTTGATGGGAATAAGAGGTTATTCTGGCCCGTTTTCCCAGCAAGTCCAGCAGTTGGGGGTGTGCGTGTGAAGGGATGGAGATGGGGCTGCGTGTGGCTCCATCTTTCCCAAGGGCAGCTGGGGCTGGGATTGCTGCTGGAAGAATGTATGGCTGGTGATTCCATCGAGCCAGATTCCCGAGCTGCTGTGGCCGTGGGCCTCAGGAAAAACAGTGATAGGTAATGATGATGGGAATGCCGGTGGGCTGGGATAAGGCTTTCCAGTGTGGGCAGCTTTGTACCATATCTAGGCAGTCTCGGATCCTGGGCCTGTGGCCCAAGTTGGTGTTTCCCTGGATTTTTTGTTCGAGTGCTGTTGCGAAAAGTTGTGCTGGATTTTCCTTTAAGGTCCCTTCTAACACAAATCATTCTACGATTCTGTGGTTTTCAGCAATGCTTTGGATCTATACACTTGATAAGTAAAAAAGAGCCCTTTGGGGAGCTTGGATATTCCAGGGTGAGGGTTGTACTGTATTAGCAGACATATTAGAGGCATGCTTTTAAAAATAAATGTTCAGATTCATTAAAGATAGTTCTACAAATGCCTCCCTTGTGACAAGGGAAATCAAAATTGAACATTTTCAGTGTTCTTCCAGAATTGGTTTTTTGATCTGTTCCCCATGCCCAGTGTTGACTTTTCCTTTGTACTTCTCATGGAAGAAACTAGTTTCGGTGGGCTTCAGTGTCATTTTAGCTTGAGTTCCTTCCTGGGTTAAATTGCAAGGGCATCCTAGGGAAGAGTTTGTGCTGATTGTGAGTGGAATTTTCAAAGGCTCCTTTTGCCTTAGACCTGTCATTTTGTGTAAAGCCATTTTTGCCTGGTCTGTAGTAATTAGTATATTGTATGTGCCTATTGCCATTTAAATTTTATGTTAGCTTCCAAGTTCTTTGACAGTTGCTACAGTGCAAATACAGGACAGTGGACTTTCTGTGTCCTGCAAGATAAAATAGCTACTTCATTTCTCAGATAAGAAATCCAGAATCGGAGGTAAAAAACTCTGCTGAAGTTTTGCAGTCTTAGATTAAATCTTAATTATGGTTCATCTCTTTAACTTTACAGCTATTAAACACCTCGACTGTAGATGTAATACAATTAATCTGGTGAATTAGGTGTACCAAGTGCATTTTTAATTGAACTTGAATTTGGAACCAGCCGTAGCTGATGATTGTCAGCCCCTGCTTCAGACAGTATCACTCTCTAGATAATGTTTCTCGTCTCCCAAGCAACATGCTGGAGTGATAACAGAAACCGCTCTTTTTTGGTGACTGACTCTTCTGTAAGATTTTCCATAAAGCTGACTTCCCTGACGTGGGTACTCTGTGAATCTGCCCTTCGTCGCTGCTCTCTGCCTCTTCCCTGCACCTCCGGGGGCCCCGCATTTGCTTTGGCACCCGAGGTACATGTAAACTTGTGACTGGTGTTCAGGAAGTGGAGGGCTTGATGATTAAACTCTTTTTACAGGCGTTTGAGCACGTACTGTAGTCAGCTGCCTGCTTTTATTTTTTGCAGGCGGTTGCTTTTCATTTGCATCCATATTGTGCTAAATGCTACCTATTGCTCCATGCAGAAATGCAGCATAGTTCAGAAAATAGCATTCTAGTATGACTGCTGCTGCTGTTTCCGGAATGGGAGTTGCTAGGTAACTTTGAGATAGGCAAGGTAAGGTGTATCTGAGGGGGAAAAAGGGGAAGAAGTGAAAAATACAACAGATTGTTGAGTTGTGAATGTGACTTGTGTTTGTTATCTAGGCTTTGAGATGAAAACCTACACTTGGTCATGCTTGCATAAGACATTACTGTAGTCGTGTCTTTCTGATTTTCCTGGAATAGAAACCTCATTAAACTGTATGAAATAATAAGAAAATCTTTCAAAGCAATCCTTCTGTTCTCTTCATGCCACCAATATCAAAACACAAACATTTATTCTCTTTTCCCTCTCCCTTTTTTTTTCTTTTACTTTCTCTTCCTCAGTCTCTGACTGATGTCTTTCCTTTCTCCTTTGAAGACTCATTCAGAGCCTGTGTCAGTCTTGGCCTACAATCTCTTGAGTTTAAAGCTGCATTTCTGGCACAGTAACATAAATTATCCACGCTGGTTTGCTGCAGACAAAAAGCACATCCGTCTTGATTCTTGCTTTTTGCCCCTCTCTGATTCTGCTCATATTTTCAAGTGCTTCTTCACAATAAACTTACCATGCCCCATGTCAAATACGCATCTCCTCCCATACCATAATGATATTCTTACCAAGTCCAAAATACCTTTCAGGAAATTTGGCACTCAAATGGAAATGGTGCTTATGTCTGGCAAGATCTGACAGTCGAGGAGGGTTCTTGGTACGCTTCTGGCGTTGTAACTATCCAACAGAATATGTCAAATCGTGACAAAGGGTGTAACAAGATAATAATGTAAAAAACCATGTAGTTTGGTTAAACGAAAACTCAGCCACTCTGCTGGATTGTTTTTCTGCACTTGGACAAGGCATAAGGGAAACTCATTCACCGTTACTGTCAATTGAAGTTCAGAATCTCACATTTAGACACAAATCCTACTAATGAAGTATTTGGAAACAATTGGCCTCAGACCTGCAGAACAATGTATCTTTTTGGACTTGTAAAACAGGATTTTTAGGGTTGTTTTACAGTTTGTCTTTGCAGCCAGACTAGCTTGACTTGTTCCTGAAAGCATTTTTGGCCTCCTATCACAAACTGAATTGACATCATTTCCTGCATAAATAGAGTAGGAATTAAACCTTCCTATTAGGAAGCCAAGGCAATTTGGAGAAAACAAACCAAACAACCAAACCAAAAACCAAACCAAACAAAAAAAAAAATCCCAACCAAATGCATCTTTAAGTCATGAGACCTTGCTTTTGGCATGCTATTGTACTTTTCAAAGCTTCTGAATGGCTGCACATAAAGAAAGGTTTGAGCTGTCCAGTTATTTAGACTTCCTTTACTCACCTGAACTGCTGACTTTGTCTGTCCTTTCTTGCATAATAACTACTTTTTGATTGCTTAAAAGTACCGAAGCTTGTCCGTCAGATTTGTTATGTTTAGTCTTACCTAATTCTGTATGTCTTGTATTGTTTTACCTTGTAGGGTCCACCTTGAAACGACTATGTCTAGGCAAAGATCACAGTAGTAGTAACTATCCCATTTTTGTTTCTCAGTATTTCCTTCATGGCATGGGATGTATTTTGCTTTATTTTATTAGTTATTTTTTACTAAAAGCTAGTCGTTTAATAAATAGAGCTGATGCACTTACACCGGTATGAAACTCGACTGTATAAACCGTGGTACTTTCATAATAATGCATGTGCTATGATGTCTTGGGGATCACGCATGCTGCAAGACACTTGTGGTATTCTTTGTGTGTGAGACTGTGCACGCATGCAGCCAGAAAACTGGATTCAGTGTTTGTCTTTCTGAAATACACACCTTTATATGACTGCAGTTCTCTGCTGGAGGAATTTATAGCTTAAAGCAATCTTGTTCCAGTTGAGCTGCATGAAATACAAAACACTAATTGAAGAGCTTTCCTGTCAAAAATCTCATTTTTCTCACTGGTCCCTTTCCCCCAAGTAAAGGAAAAGAAAATGAGCAGTATCCACTTAGAAGTTATGTTGCAGGTTGAATGCATGATCATTTAAAGGTTATTAATGTATTTTGTATAACCATAGGACTAATTAGTTTACTTGGTTTCATTGGCTGGTAACTGATTAACAGAAACAAGAAGACTGAATGTTCATGTTTGCTTCTATGATAATTTTGCCACAGTTCAATGAACTTTTTGCTTGGAGAGATGGTCTTTATTTCAAATCTGTAGCTATATCAAATATGTTAGGTGGAAAATTGCCCTATGTTTTCTGCTTAGGTCAAATTCAGGCACCTTCAGGTGCTGTTCCCTGCTGGTCTTGCTGTGTCAGTCAGACTTGTAGCTACCAACACGTAAGAAAGACAGATATTTCTTTTCCCTAGTTCTTCTAGAAAGAAGTGAGCATATAAAATGGAATATCTGTCAATACTCTTCCTGTCTGCTTTTGTCTATACCAAATGTCTGTATCTATCTTTGCCTCAAAACCTCACGCACCTGCTGTGTCCTCCTCTCCTTTTCTGTCATGATCCTGATGGGGTTTTTCCCCCAAAAAATATGCAGATGGCAGAGTAAATGGTCCTAACACCATCAAGAGAGACTGTGGGTCCCCGGAGGTGTAGTAGCCAACCCTACTTGTAACCCGTATGACAGTTATGTGTTTCCGGGAGGACAGTAAACTTATCCAAGTACAATAAATGGTAAATTTACTTCTTTAAATGCGTGCAGTTTTAGCAAGTGATACATCCTGCCTCCCACTTGCTTGTGGTGGTCTCCTCAGAAGAGACTTTGTAAGCCTTAGGATGCCCATGTTACTGGGACTGCCTTCCTTTCTTCTCTTCAAGGCATTAATTTCACCTAGAGGGAAGTTGTGGGTGCAACAGCTAGTGGCTGAGGTAACAGAATGGGAGAAAAACAATGAATGCATTGGACTCAGACCATTTCTTTAAGCAAAGGTGTTCTGTAAAAAGGAGGGGGAGGGATAAAATTTCGAAAAGCCACCATTTGAGTTGGAGTAGATGAGAGACTGTTTGAGCAGGGAAGTGGTGAAGCAGAGATGTCATCCTCAGCTGTCTTTGTGTGTGGTTTTCCAGGATCCTCGACAAACAGTCTCGCAACGTGTCCTGAGCCCCTCCCGCAATCAACCCTGCAGGTTCAGGCCAACAACAGTAACAACAAGAAAGGGACGTTCACAGATGATCTTCACAAGCTGGTTGACCAGTGGACAAGCAAAACTGTTGGAGCTGCACAGACAAAACCTTCGTTAAACCAACTGAAGCAGAACCAAAAAAGGCAAGACATGGAGCCAAAGGCTAATCCCATGCAAACACAGAATGAGACATGTGGAGTAAGTGGCACTCCTTGAAGAATGTACCTTTTGTTATGTGTCTGAAAGCCTTTGCAGAACTCAGATTTGGAGGAGGACATAGACTAAAATTACTTCAGATAGATGCTTCCTATAAATGTCCATCTCTTTTCATTAAATACTAAACCAGACTTTTTGTTTTTAAATTGTCTTTTGGAATAATCTTAAGGGATATATGGGCTGCTATATATATATTAAAAATATATATTTTTAAATGGCAAACCGCTTATTGACAGCAATATACAGCAATACTCTTACCTTTAACCATGTGTTGCTCAACTGAACTTTTAACTGTTACTTCTTTTTGATGTTTGATATTAGTCTTACTTAAGCAGAGCAGTGGCAGGGCTGGTGGCTTGGTGGTAGTGAGCCTTTGGTTTAGTGGAAGTGGAGTGAGGATTGTGCTGAGACAGGGGAGAGCTGGATGTGGTTCTGACCCTTGCTGGTTGTACTGGGCATCTTTGAGGTGCTCTGCCTCATGAAAATACCATCTTCAGCAATGCTGTGAAAGTAAACTAGAGCAAAATAGAAATCAGATGTAACCCCATTCAGCCTGTCTTACTTTCAGTAGCTGGGGAAAAATACCATGATGTGCATTCATGTGTGCTTTCTGTGCTTTTTTTCATGGCTGAGTGATGATATGGAGGCAGGCACAAAAATGAGTGAAGTTGTATTCAGAATCCCGGTTTACTATTCTGTCACACCCTGGTCTGGATTTCCAGACTTCTTCCTCCTCTTCCTTATGGCTGGATGATCCTTTGACTAATAATTTTTGCTGGATGGATTTTTTTTTTTTTTGGAAGATTGGAGTTTAAGCCAAAGTAGAGGGAAGTAGTTTTAAAAGTAATGAAACAGTGACAAGAAAGCCGGTGAGGGACTGCTTTAAAAAGTAGTAAGTGGGTATGGGTAGTAAACCATTGCCTTTTTAGCATGTAGAAAAAAAACCTTGAATGCACCAGTAGTAAATCTGAAGTTATCTGTGAGGTGAGATGTGCCCAAGTAGGAACTGTAGACATGTCTGGTTTGATACCTGCTGGTTTCTGAGTTAGCGGGGTCACTGACTTCACAGGGAAAAGCACTTGTGCAAATTTAAGAAGCAATTTTACGTCAATTCTTAGTTGGCATAAATGAACAAAACCAAGAAGTAAATAATCCTTCTACATAGTAATGGTTTAACCAGTATAAACCTGTTCTGGGGTAAGGGTGGCATCTTCTTAAGACCCTGTTAGTTCTCATAAAATAAATCAAAAGAGGTGCTTGTAGATACAAACTGAAGATTTCCAGAAAGTGATGGTAGGGGCACAGATTCTGTTAAGTCAGTTCTTATGCTCTTTTGATGTGCTTTTTGCAGCTCAATGTGTTTTCAGTGAGACTCCTACAGTAGTTTGAAGCAATCAATGGGAGTGTTTTGCCCACTTCAGACTCTTGAAAAGAGTGATTACTTTTCTTCTAAATCACCCATTAACATCAATTTAGGGTTATTTTTACCTTCTGCAGTCTTGGTGTCTCTGTTTCAAAGCCTGTGGAGAAGGCCAAATATTGCTGCGAGAGGAACAGGAATGTCCCTATCTCAATACACTGATTTTAGAGGGGTTGTTTCCTTCTAAAACATGGCAGTTGTTCCAGGGAATTAACATTTCTTTTAGGGGTAATTTACCAGGAGCACAGATACGTTGGGATTCCCTGCTCTTCATTTCAGGTCATTCCTTGTTGCTTGGTGTGGCAGTCAGTTGGGCTTTGCCAGCCCACACTAGCTTGCCTTGGTGGTTTTGTGCGTCAAGTCCTTGTAGGGCCATGTGGGCTGCAGAAGAGATGCAAAGGTAGATGGCAAATATTAGTAATGTTGTTATTGTTGGGATATTTTGGCCATGAAGGTGGCACAGAATGCTGCAGATGATAGAAAACAGGGCAATGGATATGATTAAAAAACTTCTAAAAGGCTTGTTTTGGGAGTTGAGCATCATTCTGCTGTTTGTACCTCTTGAAATTCACCCTAAAGGGGAAATTAAGGGATGAGAAGGGTTCATGATGTTGGGAGAAAAATAGCTAAAAGAGGAGGAAGGAAATTGCGTGAGAGCACCCTCAGTCTGGACAGCCAGAGAAGTGACCCATAACATCAGTGCCTGGTGTGATGAGCAGTATGGGGAGATGTTACACCTCCGCAGAATCACTGTTGAGTCCACCTTTTAAAGTGGTAATGGAAAGACAAAATGAACTTAGGGAATCGTATAAAGGATGGAAAATAGCTTTCTAACAGGGAGAGTATAAAACTTGGGCTGTATTTCTTCAGACCATCTTCTAACAGCATCTTTTTGTCCTCTTTCTGATCAAGTAGAAAAATGCCCTTGCAGGAAAAGAATAAGGAGCACTAAATGGATTTCCAGCCCATCAGAGAAAGTTATAATAAGGTTTTATGTTAGAAATAAAGGCAAGGTAAATTGGAAACATGGTGGTTCTTATGCCTTTCTTTTTGATCAGAGCAAACTAGCAGGCAGGTTGTCTCCTATGTTCAGACTGGGTGGTTGGAGGGTATTGTTGGTCCTGTGCAATGAAAGAGGGGCAGGAGGAAGGCAGAATTCATACCTTCAGTTCTAAATTGTCTCTGGAGGTTATTGGGACAGAAAGATGTCTCCTTGCAGGGTTTTTAAACAGGAGTAGGAGCGATGTGAGCAGTCCCATGGTGCTATGTTGGATATAGGTCTCCTGCAATTAGCACCACACAGAGCTCTTGTATGTAACACAGCCGCCATGTAGGTGATGAGCATCCTCCTGGGATGGAAGTCTAGGGTTCTGTCATAGAAGGTATCACAAAGGAGGCATCAAATCCAATGTCTGTGTATTTGGGGTTCTTTTTTCAACATCCAGGCCAAAGGAGAATTGCAATAAATCCTTATTGGTGAGGGTAGAGTTATTTTATTTCTTTTTTAATTCATTATTTTCTTTTACTGTCCACCCACTGTTATTAATATGCAGGGTGGCTGTGCCACTGTGTGGCTCACTTCAGGTCTTCTCTTTCACCTGGAAACAGAGGAGTAATTTCCTGGATTATCTTTTTTTTTATTTGAGATGCTTCTACCAACATCAGCAAACTGTTCGCTGTGTGAACGTAGTGTAGTATTGGTACCTTTTTAACTAAGTGAAAGATACTCTTTAAGGTTGGAAATCAGCTTAGAAGAGATGTTGGTGATGTGTTTGATAAAGTGGTTTTCTATTCGTCCTTTTTATCATCAGAAGTGTAGAAAGTGATAAAATAATCGGCGTGTGAGGGAGGACTTTGAATTCTGCTTTGGTTCTGTGAAAGTTACCTGTCGAAATCCTGGTTGATACATATTAGATATTTATGGGGGAGCCTTTGAGCATCCAGTTGTGTCACAGGAGCACTGAAATGTTCCTTTTCAAATGGTTTATCTAAACATGGAAATACACAGATTCTCATCACCAGTAATTTGAAATGTGATGGGAAACATTAGGAAAAACTGAAGCCAAACTGCCTGTTAATAGTTCTTTCTCTCATGCTTATCTGTGGTGAAGACATGATGAAATAATCCCTTTTTACAGGTAATTGTGGTTACCTTCAGTCAAGGAATACCCTCAGGAACATGAACTGCTTTGTATGTAAAGAGTACTGAGTATTGTGCAGTTAAAGGCGTTATTTGAAGATGCTTGGGAATAAAGGGCTTACCAAAATGTTTTCTGTTCTTCATACTGTCACATAGCTCCATGGCTTTTAAAGAAAAAACTATTACCCAGAAAGAGCTGTAAATATGTTCCAAGTCCATAACAAGGTTGTTTCTGTGAACGTGCAGGTCTGCGTCAGTCTGTAATATGTGCTGGGGCTTAGACAAGCATCATCCATAGCTGCACATCTGTTTACATTTAGTACACCTTGGTTTTAATGAGCTGGCTGCCTGGGAAGCAGGCTTTCTGGAGACAGCCTCAGATGGGAAAACAGAGTGGAAGAGCTATTAACACCTTGTACTGTGTCTTCCATCTCCATTGGATTGGAAGAATTGAAAAAATAGGATGAATCTATGTTTGAAGCTATTCAACACTGCCTTCTGGGTCTGAACGGCAGAACGGCTTTCCAGGAATCTGGAAGAGCACAAACACAAATCTTGTGTAGCACCTCAGAACCTTGGGGTTTCACCAACCTGGAAAAAGTGATTAAAGAAACCAGATGTATTCACATCCTTCCCCTGCTCGTGAGGGCAGCCAGCTCTAGCCCTGTTCTGTGGTTGTTTTGTTTCAGTGGTAGTTGGACCATACACAAGTAAACAAGTAATGCAAATAACGCAGCCATCAAGATGTAGCTGAAAGAAAAACAGTCTAAATCCTGCATTTTTAGAACGGCTTGGGATAGTTACAGTCCACTTTCACAGCACAGTTACCCACTTCATATGTTCTGATGGAAAACCAGAAGTATTTATAATGTTTATAAGTCAAACACAACTCCTAGCTTACAGTACTGTGAAAGTATATAGCTATGAGTATTGCTGAGGTGGCACTGTAGAGCTTGCTTGGTCTACAGCATGAGAACAAGGTGGAGATTTTCAAAAAGGCCTAAGAACAGTTGGGTGGGTTTTTTTTTTTCATGAACTACCATAGGCTTTGTCCTTTGTGGGTTTTGTTTCATCTTTACACATGTTCCTGTCTGTGATGTTCTCTGTACATTATTCGTGTTTTCTAAATGACTGTGTGATTATTTGGGGGGGACAGGAAGAAGTGGCAGCAAGGGAAAGACTGGCAGGAGAAGGCAGACGTTTGGGCAAGCAGGAGGTAGGTCATACCTGGCAAGGACTTGTACAAGCCCTACCTGCTTCCCTCAAGGCAGAGGTTTATTAGTGCAGGGAGAGTTTAGCCAGTGCAGGAGAGGAGGGGGCATGAGCAGAGGTAAGAAGATAGCATGCAGAGGTATCACCATAGGTATTTGTTCAGCGAGTATGTTGTTTCTGCAGAGGAGGCTATTTGAATCATGGAATCAACCAGGCTGGAAAAGATCTTTAAGCACATCAAGTCCAACCATGCCCCAGCACTGCCAAGGCCACCACTAACCCATGGCACTGAGGGCATCCACACGGTGTGTGAACACTCGCAAGGACGATGACTGCAGCACTGCCCTGGGCAGCAGTTCCAATGCCTGAGCACCATTTGGGGAAGGAATTGTTCCTCACCTCCATCTAACCCTGCCCTGGTGCAGCTTGAGGCTGTTTCCTCTTGTCCCATCCCTTGGGAGCAGAGCCCAGCCCCCTTCTGGCTCCATCCTCCTCTCAGGCAGTTGTAGGCAGCGATAAGGTCCCCATAGCCTTCTTTTCTTGAGATGCAGAGGGAAAGAGGAGGAGGGGAATTTCACTTCCTTCCCATATAGGATACATTTTAGGATGTCAACCCAGACTCTTTTCCAAAAAAAAAAAAACACCTATGAAATAGCTCCAGCAGACTTTCTTCCATGGGAATGACGTTGCAGTGCTGTTGTTAAATTCATTATGTCTGAGACTCCACGTAACCAGCCTGCGCAAGGCTGGGGCAGCTGACTTTGCCAGACGCTATACAGGCAGCAGAACAAATAGAAGTAAATTAATATTGGATTTTTAAAAATTAAATAATATCACCCATAGTTGGCTAAGTCATTTAATAACTCTCATTCCTCGTTACTAGTGTTGCATCATCTGAAGTTGGATTAAGAAGGGAAAAGACTACTTCTACTTTATGCTCCTGTGGGAGGATTGGAGTATTTTAAATAAACCCCAAATGCTTGTCCGGTTAGACTGCAGGCTGTGGCTATAAAGATCTTCTGGTTTTCTGTGATCTCTAAATGGTGATTGCTTTAGCAGGATATAGCAGTCTGGTACTGTACCACTTGTTTTCGGTTCAGAACTTCAGTATAAAAGAAACAGTTTCCATCCCTACCTTCAAGCTGTGAGTGGAATACCAAAGTCCAGAAGCTGCACTGGACGCTATGGCCTCATAATCGCTAAGATGTAGTGTGCTGTAGGTGATGCATATTTTGGCATCGACAGTTTGTGCCAGAACTGGCACCACTTATAGAATCATGGAATCATTTAGGTTGGAAAAGACCTTTAAGGTCCTGGAGTCCCACTGTTGTCACAGCACTGCCGAGGCCAGCACTAAACCATGTCCCCAGGTGCCACATCTACATGTCTTTTAGACACCTTCAGGGATGCTGAGTCTACCACTGCCCTGGGCAGCTTTGAACAAACTTGCAAAACTGACAAGGCAGTAGCTAAGAGGAGAGGTCACCTGGCTAAGGGGGGAGCTGCAGATAATGTGTCCTTTCAGCACAGAACTGGCCAGCTCATGAGTGATGGGAGAACTTAGGGGTTCACAGCTTCACTCGTGGCCTTCAGCCCCGCAGCAGCTGTAGGGCTTGTGCTCAGGGGTGAAATACCTCCTTACCATTGACAAGGCACCCAGCTTGCGCCATGAATCTCGGGGCCTTCTTTTTGATGTACTTCCATTAAAATACCAACTGACGGGTTGAAATGCCGAGCTAATTCTGTTTGTAGCTGTGTCTTTGACCCCAGTGTAGCTGCACACATTGTTCATCATGGCGTGAATGTCTGTCTGCTCCCCTTTGAATGTTATTAACAAAGTGACTTGCAGACTCTTGGCTTTCCTACAGCTGGGAAATCCGTAGCTCCTGTTGCTGTTTTGAAAGGATTCTTCTGGTGCATGTTGATTTTGATGTTTCAGTTGGCAGCAAGAAATGGGTTGTTTCAGCCTCCTATCAGTGTTGAGTTGTCACAGCTGGTTAAGAGATGATGGTTAAAAAATGGCTTTGACCAAGAGACTTCTATCCAAGGGAAGACTCACGAGCTAGATGTCGTGTTGCAGTCCTTGATCAGACCAAAACATTACTAAGCAGCAACTGAAAACACTGGTGTTAACAGCGCTGCTCCAGCTACCAAGGAGAAAAATGACTGCTGCTGCTGAACCCAGGACAGCCTCTTAGAAGGTAGAGGAAGCAGCCTTAAATCATTGACATGCATTTGTCAAGACGTCAGCAGGTTTTAATAAGTAGGTATAGTGCTTGGTTTTGGAGTGCAATGCAGTTTTCTTTCCAGTTGTAGAAATGTAGGCTTAAATACAGCTGCTTTATGGAATAATTTAGCTGCAAAAAGGTCAAAAAGAAGGAATTGGGCAGAGGCAGTTTTCTCAGTATGTTAAAGGAACTGAAAAATAAGCACCAAGTTAGAATTTTTAAATAGGACCACTTGCTGAAATGACACCTTAGAGTTTCAATGCTACTGTATAATCTACTGCTTGTATAAGAAATTATATACTTTAAGTACATTTGTGGGCATCCATTGTCATCCACTCACAGTTGTCCAGTTTGGTGGAAGCCATCATTAACAGTGTAAAGAAGTCTTCAGTTCTTAAAAATGTCCTTATTGTTCTTTGGTTTCTGCTGATAATTTGGGGGGATTTTTATACATTAATAATGTTAAATTTATTATACCAAAGCAGCATTTCTCTTAGTTTGATGCTCACCATCAGATTCAGGTTTCAGATCAGAAATGGAGACAGTGAAGCAAAGAAGGATATCAGATGTTTCTGTAGTTCTGTAAAATCTGCTTTCCAGCACAGCTTAGTGCCCCAAAGCGGTAAATCCCAGAGTGACACTGCCATTTTTATTTTGAATTGAGAAGAGGTACTAACATCAAAAGCAGAGAGTAAGCATTCCATACACATTCCATACAACCTTACATATATAATATTTTTATTTTCTGTTGAAATTTCATCTTCATACCAATTTTATCAATTTAATGTGAGATATCAAATTAACTGGAGATTCCCCGGCTTAAATAACCACAGAATCCCAGACTGGTTTATGTTGGAAGGTCCTTAAAGCTCCTCCAGTTCCAACCCCCTGCCACAGGCAGGGGCACCTTCCACTGGAGCAGGATGCTCCAAGCCCCTGTGTCCAACCTGGCCTTGAGCACTGCCAGGGATGGGGCAGCCACAGCTTCTCTGGGCACCCTGTGCCAGCGCCTCAGCACCCTCACAGGGAAGAGCTTCTGCCTAAGAGCTCATCTCAGTCTCCCCTCTGGCAGGTTAAAGCCATTGCCCATGTCCTGTCCCTACATCCCTTGTCCAAAGCCCCTCTCCAGGTTTCCTGTACACTCCCTTCAGGTATTGGAAGACTGTTACAATTTCTCCCCTAAACCTTCTCTTCTCCAGGCTGAACAAGCACAAATATTTCTGATTTCAAAATGTTTGTCTTAAGAAACCAAGGAAAAAAAACCAAACACAACAAACCCACAAAAAAACCTAACCCCAAAAAAGACTACAAACCATGAAAGAGAGTGCCCCCCAAGCTCTGCGCGCACGGTGCCATCCCTGTGCTCTCCCCAGCCACCAGCCCAGACGCAGAGCAGTGGTGATGGCAGTGGCCGCAGCCATGGCACTGGGGGAGCAGCACTGCCGTGGTTCCTGCATGGGCACGTGTGTCTTGGCACAGCCATGCGTGTCCTGGCAGGGCAGCGCTGCATGGAGGGAGGGGAGCTCTATAGCGATGCTTTTTGTATTTTTCTTTTTGTAGGTTAATTCAGTAAGAACGGGACTGGGGACAAAATACGTTGTTCCAGTGGCTTGTCCCATGCCCGCTGCATTAGCTCCTGGAGCGTCACCGTCCCTGCCAGTGCCTATGCCAGGGCCTGCCCTCTCTGTCCCAGTGACCCCTTACGTGATGCCTCTCTGTCAGTACGGAGGAGTTTTCCCGAGGCCCGTTTACGGAGCGCAGTGGCACGTTGGCGGCGCGGGCATTGCACGGTTCTCGTCCCTCAGCAGACCCTGCCTGCGGATGCTCCCGGTGCCGCCACGTGCTGCCGAGCCGCCCGGCCCCTATCTGCCCACCCTTGGTAACGGGAATGTCCCGTGGAGTGTCTGATGTGTAGGTGATGCTGTTTGTGTCGGACAGGGCAGGGGTCCAGGCCCGCGAGCATACTCAGCCATACACTGCATCCAGCAATCACTGTGAAATGGTTTCACAAAAGATCCTTTGTCTGTGGTGGCAATATCTGCTTCTATTTCATTGCTGAAGACACTTTATTCTGTTGTGTTCTGATGTTTTACACTTGCGATCCTTAAAGTCGATGTACTTGAATTGATGACTAGACAATTGTACTAACCCCTGCAGGAGTACAGTGCCTTGAATTTCTGCTTTTCAGTTCCAGCTGGAAAGAGATGTAAAATTATGTGAAAGGTGTTGTTTTATTTACAATCCACCTGTGAGTTTGAGTTCTTTTTAGTTGTAAAGATATTGAAGATTTACAGTTGACATTCTCTATCAGTTTCATTCTGCGGTAAATGCTTTTATTTTAATTCATGGAATGAATTTTCATTTCTGAAGCTTTAAAATAATCATCGTGAGGTGAGATTTGTTTGTGCTGATAAAAATTGTGTTTGTAAACAGAATAGTGATATGCGCATCTTAAAATAGAAGCATTTACAGAGTGATCCAAGTAAGTTGTATATAAGGACAGGTAATAGCTTTGGGCAGTGCAATTCATTCTCTTCCACAACCTTTGGTAAAGTTGTTGTAGACAGCAACTTATTTGTCTACCAGGCAGGCATATACTGTTTTGTTCCGGATCCGCAGCAAATTGGATTACATTTTCTATCCCCCGCTGGGCTTTGACAATTTACTTAAATTACAAATTCATGCACGTTTCATAACTGAAGAAATCTAACTGAAATTGTGATGGTAGGAGGACGTACCTCCGGGTTATTGTAAGAGCCTTGTAAGTACAGCACTGGTGTGTGTTCCGGCCCCCGAGGTGAAGAACGGTGGTTTGCCACTGACGTGCTAGCAGTATTCACGCTAAAACGGGATGAGAATGTGAAGCTGTGCTTTTTCCTATGTGCCGCTTCGGTTCTGGAGTCTCACCACCCTGTGTTTGAATTCTTTTTTTTTCTTATTTTTTATTTCTTTTTTCGTTTGACTCAAGTTTGCGCTCTAGGTGCCATGGACACCTCTCTCCTGTTTGAAAGTTGCTTTTTGCCCGTTTTACTGTGCATAGAGTCTCCACCTGCACCTCTCGGTCTAAAGGCACAAGACAACCACTAACACTCATTTGCTGATGGTAAGTCTCTTTTCCCTGGGATCGCTAAGGGAGAGCATTGCAGGCACAGGTTCCAACCACGTGGTCACATCTGAAGGCACGTTGCTCTCTCTCTCTACTGCGATGCCATTTTATACTGTCTGCGGAAGGGCAGAGCTGTCTTGTGCTGCCAAGCTGTGAATTGTATAGTTCTATTGTACTTTGAGCATTATATCTGTCTAAATTATTTTCTTTGTACCCTTTGAATATCTTATTCCATCAATTCAGTTAGAATTGAATTTTATAGACAATTATGCAGAGTCTTCTGCCTGGGCAAAATACTTACTGTAGTAAGAGATTTCTGTTCTCTGTAACATGTATCTTTGATTTGTTTGGGTTTTTTAGATTCATGTCTGTATGCTTCATGAGCAAACATGGAAAATATGTTCTCACACCAGTTTTTCTTCAGCTTGCACTGAATCTTACAGTTTATGTCGCTATTGCCTGTTGTATAGTCCATCCCTTGTATACTGACAAAGTCAGTGGCACTAAAGACCCCGAGAAATTGTATAGATTAAAAAGAAGAAAAATAAACATTTTGTGCTTGAAAATTGTGTGAAAAACCCAGTGTTTTTCTAAACCATAGAACCGTGTCGATTCCCAGCTGCTCCGGTAACTCTGCGTTTGTTTTCCAGACTTTAATCCCTTGACTTGTGTAGAAGGAGCGGATGTGGTGCCTCCACTGTTTCTCAGGTTCTGCCCATAGGTGACACATCCCACCTCTTGGCAGCTGTAGAAGTGAAACGATGCTCCAGAACTTGCATAGTGCCTCCTCGCAGGTTGCGTTGATGAAATCCCCCCACACCCCTGCTGTATTTCTGATGTTATGCTGGAACCAGGCTGGAACATTAAATGGATTCTTTTGAGCAGATGGTACCTTCAGTGTTGCTGGTGGTACGCATGGGGATGCTGGACTTTGGTAGGTAGTGGAAGAAGCACGTGGAAGAGTGTGTCTCCTACACTGAAACATGCTAGAGAAGCCCTTTTCACTTGATCCTAGCATCATTGAAATCCAGGGAAGGGAAGAGAAGACAGTGTGCACAATGCAAGCCCCTCTTGCTTTGCTTGCATTGGTCACCCTGCCTGAGCCAGGCTTCAGTGCAGCTTCCACTTTTCTATGTTCCTAGCTGCTGCATCTTCAGCTGGCACTGGGGACAAACACTGGCTCAGAGGCTGGTATCTGCATTTCAGTGCTCATTGGTTTGATTGTCTGATTGCTGCCTTGGCTGCAGTTCTGACTATTAATTTCAAGCTAGGCTTTCTTGTCCTCGATCGAGGCCAGGTTGGACAGAGCCTTGGGCAACATGATCTAGTGTGAGGTGTCCCTGCCCGTGGCCTGGGGGGTTGGAACTAGATGATCTTGAGGTCCTTTCCAACCCTAGCTGTTCAGTGATTCTGTGCCAATCATGTTAAAGGGTGCTTTGACTCTCAGTAACAATTAAGCAAATGACATGAGATGAAATAAATGGGACAACTTCTTGAGCAGAAAGTGAGGGAAGGAGCGAGAGAGACCTGAAGGTCCATGATGCACCATCAGAGGTGGGGGGGTCTGTACCCAGAAAGACATTCTCTTGCAGAGAGCAGAACTGAAGTAGTTTTATTCCTGACTGAATATTTGCTTTGATGTGAAGCAACCAAGTGTCTAACCTGCTGGGTTGAATTCCTCACCTCATAGGCCTGGAGCCATGTCCCATAGCTCTGCTGTCTCCTGATGTTCCCAATGCTGCTTTGCAGGGATGCATGAAGTTACTACAGATCCTCAGCTGTAAATATGAGGTTTCGAGGAGGGAGCTCACAGAGCTCCTCCAGTTTTCAGTCTTGTGGAAGTTGAAGAAACTTAATACAAACATTGGAAGAACGTTTTAAACTGCCAAGTCATGCGCCCAGTAGGAAATGCCAAATTAAGTTTGCCCATATGCCATTAATTTGGCTTTCTGATTGCTATAGATGGAGTACCTAATGTGCGTTCACATCCTGTTTTCCTACCGGATCCCCAGCTTGCTTGGAGCGGGGCTGGGCACACAGAAGAGCTGCTGGTGCTGCTTGTCTGCTGCAGGGATGCAAAGCTGGGAGCTGGGGCTGGCAGGGAGAGCTATTTAGGTGGTTTAAGGCTCTTCTGCAAACGGTGACTCAGCCTCCCTGACACAGATTTCATTCAAAAGAATGATGTAAAGTTGACCCTTGCAGTTTATTTGCATGTGTAACTCTGGTCTTCGTTCCGCAACTTAATGGAGGAAATATTACTTAACGGTTACTTTTCTCTGCAATATTTGACATTGGCTGGCATCAAAGACAAGATTGAATGGGTCAAATGTGGCTTCTCTTTGCTCCTACAGAGATACTCATGTTTGGGAGTAGGGTGTGCTCATACTAAGTGCAGGATTTCTGAAATGAGCTTCTTTATCAAGCTGCAGGTTCTGCCATTAGGTATTTGTGGAAGGAGGTCGCTCATGCTTTGCATCAGTCATTGGCTGAACTTGGCTTTGTCAATAGCTGCTCTTTCCCTTCAAGCATTTATCTATTTATTATTTTTTTATGGTCCCAGTGCACTATTTTCAATTCTGAGAACATTCAGAGCTTTTCCAAACAAGCCCCATGGATGTAGCGCTTGGTGGGTCTGTGTCAGTATGGTTCGGTTAGTCCGTGTTTGAGTAGGAAAAACATCAGTCTTCCTATATTCTTTGGGAGCTGCCTTTGGAGAGTTGCAATCAGAAGTCTCCCTTGTGAAAAGATGTGACCTCAGCACTGTTTTCCCTGTTGTGTTCCCTGCCTCTGGTTAAGAAAGGGTTCAAGTTCTCTGAGTATGGTTTATGTCTCGGATGTTAGCTCCTATGACCTGAGTTTTCTATAATTGCTGTTGAAGCGTTGGCTTGGAGACAGAAGTCACAAATTAAATAGTTCATGGCTGTGTTTTATACCTTATTCAAGTTCCCTTGCACTCTGGTTCCTCGTCTGCCTTTCTCAGTCCCTGGTTTCTGGCAATGCTGGTGGAGCAAGGTGGCAGTGCTGGAGGGGTATGCGATTGCTCGTTGTGGGCAAGGTCTCTGCAAAGCATATGAGCAGGGAGCTCATGTGCTCTTCATTGTCATAGGTGGATAAATATCACGATGGGATTGAGTTTAGAAAGCAGTAAAGTCTTAATTGTATGGAATTTCTTGCCGTGGTCATTTATTACTGATTGAGTCCTTGAGGAGCATTTCTTTGATGTGTGGTGCTGGGCTGTGGTTGGCTGGCGCTCAGGCAGGCTGAGCTTCTGTGGAGTATTTTGGCAGGCTGTCTGCTGTGCTGATCCTTGTGGTGTTTCTGGGAGAAACTGGTAAATACAATTATGTTCCTGTCTCTATGCTCCTGAAATCAACTGTTGATCAGATGGGAATCCTGGTCTGACTTACATAACGTTGGTGACTTTTGGGGCAATACTTGCTTTTTCAGGTAGGTCTGTTTGTGGACCTGTTCTTGCAGATGCAGCAGGAAGGTGATGTTCTGGCTCTGATTCTTGATGCAGATAAGCTCCAGAAGTGTGATATAATGAAGTGGATTTTAGAAGCTGTCAGGTTACAAATTCTGCCTTATGAAAGAATGTGTTGCTCAGAGGGATTTGGATGTTCTGGGGTGCTGATGTCAGCTGTGTTGGTAAATAGATTACTTACAACTGATTCATCTGACAGTCAAGCTTATAGCAGGAGGCAGCAACTTCTGTAAATAATGTGATCCTTCCTGCTCTCTTTTCAGCAGCAGCTGTAGTGTGCTAACAGGACTGTTGCTATATACTCTCAGATCTATATTTGACTGTGAATCTTCTCCCATGAAGTAACATTCACAATGAAGAGGCTGTGTAATTGAAGCCTTCGGTGTTACATGCAAAGCCTCAAGCTTTAGATTTTGCTTGCTAAGCCTGGAGAAGCTATGCAGGGAAGAGGACCTACTGTTCTGATAGAAGATCTGTTATAACAGTGAAATTCTTGCGACAGTCTTGGTTTTTCAAAGTCTGGTGAGCAAGGGAGGCTTGGATTAATTTCTTTTGATGTAGTGCCACTGGATGGATTCATGGTGCATATTTAGCACATTGTAGTCACACATTAACAGGCCAAAGGAAAAGGTGGGAATTTTTTCTTCTGTTGGAAAGGAGCATATCTCTGTACTCTGCTTGTCATTATGGAAGGCATCACTGAGAGCAGCTATGGCAACATTGCTCTCGAGGAGTTTCAGGTGACAGGATGGACGTGGTGAGAGGCTCTTGAGCCACTGTTCTGGGGGTGTTTTGTGTCTGTTGTAGCTTTCCTGAGATATTCAGGGCTCTGGGACCTTGTAAAAACCTAGGGAAGTTCAGAAGAAATAAGCAGCTGCCAGCCCTTCTCAAACGGTGTTCTTCAGGTGCGACATAAAACACCCCAGAAAGTGTTAACTTGTGTGAGTTTGGTTTTTGCAAATCAGGTAAAGCTTCCTCAGCATTCCCTTATTGTTCGTCAGGCTAGATAAGACTTCATCCGATATCACTCTCACGGTTAGTCAGCACTACAGGATGTGCAATCCCAGCCCTCTTCCCATAATTCTCCCCAGTACAGCTGAGTTCACTGACCTCTTCAGTGCTGTTGCCTGTTCAGTCTTTGGAAACTTGGCCTGACTTCGGAATGAGAAGTGAAGAGCTTGTCCATGGGGTGTGGGCAAAGCATCTGCAAGGGTTTGCATGAAGAGCCAGGGGCCTGGCTGTCTTGCTCTGGCTTCATGGCTGCCCTGGGCTGTAACCTGCTGCCACCGTAAGGCTGTTCCCATTAGCTGAACGTAGTTAATTCTGTCCTGTTTTTTGGGGTGAACCTCTGTGCCAAATGCTGGTTACCCATAGTGAGCAGATGTTGAGAACTGATGGTGGATTCAGGTGGATCTGCAGGGCTGATGTTGACTGGAAGCCTGGGGAGGAATTATGATCAAGCCATGACTTTACTGCCTTTAAAAGTGATTCTTCCTACGAGCAGAAATACAGGAGGGAGAAAACTGAGACTGCATTTAATAAAAGCAATGCCTAAAACACGGCGACCCACCAGGAGCTAAGCCAGGCAGACAGCATCTGTTTGCACAGTGTGCCTGTGCTCTGTGTCCTTCGCCTTCCCTCTATGTCCTAAAAGGCTCATTGCGTATTTCCTGAAAGCATCTAACAAACCATACGCTGTATAAACCCTACGTAGGCTCGCTGAGCCATAACAGCGTGCATGTTCCCATGCGCTCGAGTAAAAGGCTTTGGTGCATGTCACTTAGCCAGCGGGGCACGTGCCATGGGACGCAGGGGACGCGTGGTGGCACCCTGCGTGGCTGCTGCTTCAGCCTTGTGCTGTGCTCTCAGCATCCTTGTTGTGTTTGATTCTGGTACTGTCATTTCAAGCCCTTGGCATTGCTGCACGCTCTCATGTCTGGCCACCTCACCCTGTGGGCTGCAAAGGGTGGTGGAGGCTGATGGATCCCCTCTCTGCCTTGTGTTCTGCTGGTGTGTGGGGTACGGCATCCTTGCTTCCCAGGTGGGAGGATGGTCCTAGGCTTGGCTCCGTTTCCTTTGGACAAGGGAGGTGAGGTTGGGCCGTGCTGCTGAGCCTGCGGGCACAGGGATGCAGTGCCCACAACCAGCCCCAGCAGTGCCACCATCCCTCCAGCAGCTTCCTGCAGCAAACGCAGCACCTCGTCCCTCTTCTCTCCTTAGTGACAGTCTCATCATCTGAGGGGAGCACTGAGTGTCTGTGGTAGCTTTCCCTTTCTGCCTCCCAGGACACTAGCTCTTCCCTGTGGAAATCAGGACTCCAGTCGGAGGGATTCCACAAGGTGCTTAAGTTCTGCCACCAACATGAACATCTTTATGCTTCTTAAGCTTTCAGTACAACACAGGTGATGTGTTAACAGAGGATTCTGGTTTCTGTTTCCCTGCGGTACCCAAAGCGCAGCTGGCACGCTCTGGCAGAAGCATCTTCTGCCTGCTCCGGGCCCACAGTCTCAAATGGCACTTCTGGGTTTTGTTTGGGTTTTCCTGTGTGTGAAACCCATATGTGGATATTTTGTTTTTTAGATTCTGAAAATGAGATCGTCAGCGACTGACACGTGGCCCCCTCAGCTACGGTGCCAAGCACAAGGCCCTGCCGCGGCTAAGGAGGAGGAAGAGGAAGAAGGGAAGTGATTTACCATGTGTGAGAAATTCTGTGCCCTTCTGGTCCATTCAATGAAATTTTGTAACTTCTTTCTAATCTTTTTTTTTTTTTTTTTTTATTTATAGTTGGAAATACAAAAAATGTTATGCAAAAAAAAAAAAAAATAAAGGAGAATTATTTTGGGGGAAAAGGATTTTGTTCCAAATTGTTCCCTTCTGTTGTGAGCCAGGTTCCCGTGAGCAGTGGCTGGAGATGAGGGAGGAGAAGGAGGAGGCACTCCTGTTTTCTTTCGCGCAGTTAATTGTCAGATAAGCCAGGCACATGCGTTCAGGTTCTACTACAAAGAGGATAAGTTCCAATTCCATTTAGATTTCTTACAGTTCTTTTGTAAAGGTAATACTCTGTTTAAAATCCACTTAAATCAAGTCAAAATCCCTACAGATGCTTTACCAGAGAGTTAGTTTGTGCTTGTCACTTCCCTTTTTGCCTCTTTCTTTTTCTGACTGACTGGCTGCGTTTTCTTGCCAGAGTTAAATACAGTTCTGAAGTCACTTCTAATTTTAAATGTAAGACTAAAATCCTTCTCCAGAGGAGTTGGTAATTGGAGCAATTTTTAAAGACGTTAAAGTGCCTTCAACAAGCTAAAATGACGTAGTGGGAGATTTCTGTTTCTTAATTCCCTGACGATGGGTTTCAGCTGTCTCCTGGGCTCAGGTGACTTCCGAGTGTTTGTAGCAATAATCTCACGAGTAATTGTTTGTTATAAAGGACTACTCAACATTTTCTTTAGAAGGATGGGGTTTAGCACTGTTCCTTACGAGTGGGAGGGGTGCTGCTCCTGCAGTTACATGTGGGCCCCGAACTCTTCTGACCCTCTGCTGCTATGCTAAGCACCTCAGCTGCTTCCCCGTTAGACAGTTCCAGACCACAGTGTTATGGACTTTTCACTCCTGTTTTTGATACCAGAGAAATAGGGATTCCTATTTGCCCATAAGCCTTTCAGTACCATCCTTTCTCGCAGCTGGAGCCTGGCATTTTGTTTTGTTGTTATTTGCCATGTCTGTCTCTTCCAAATCTTGCTTCTAAATAATAAATCTTATTTTGATGCTGTTGTTACCTATTTCCTTTCCCCTTTGGCTTCTCACGCCCGTCTGCAAGGCTGCTGAGAGCACAGGTGGCTTTAGACATACTGCTTTAGATAATCTCTCTGGAAGAGGCTGCTCCGTGTTAGGGTGTAGCCCAGGTATTGGCTAGCTTGCACTGCGGTTGGAAATGAAAGCCCTAAGATGTGCCCAGGGTCCTTCAGCTCCTCCAGGATGAACCTCTGAATGGGATCCTCATTCAAAAGATCCTCATGGATCCTCATGGGATCCTCAAAGCTGCGCTTTGCAGCTTTTCCTCCCCACGTGCTGTCTCCAGTTTCTCTCTTCCTCGCAGAACAGTAGCAGTTGTTCTCTTCTTTATCTGCTGCCAAGCTAACACTTAGGTTTAGAGTTCAATCCAAAATGTTTTCTTCTGGCGATATTCAAAAGTCCAAGCAGGTGAGTGTGACCATCACAAGGTTTAACATAGCAGGTAAGCATGAGAAGGAGGAATACAAATACTCTAACTTCATTCTGAAGTGCAGTGCTTAGTCCATGCTTCCATCAAGGTGTTTTCTCCCACAGAGGCTGGACATGCTTGTTCCAGTTTATTCCTGCATTAAGCTCAGCAGCCGCTGGGGCACATGTGATGGGGACTGGGGAGAGGACCTGTAAGTGACAGCCCTGTTCCCCTGGCAGACAGCAGCAGCCCCTGGCCTTTGCATTGTAGCCCCTTGGGTTTATCCCGTGGGCTGTTAGGCGTGAATTGTTTTCAGCCTCTGTTTTTTGACATGCACATTGATTCCACCTCATCAGGTACTGTAGGGACAGGAAAAGGGGGAATGGATTCAAATGTAAGGAGAGGAAGTTCAGGACAGGTATAAGGAAGAAGCTCTTCCCTGTGAGGGTGCTGAGGCGCTGGCACAGGGTGCCCAGAGAAGCTGTGGCTGCCCCATCCCTGGCAGTGCTCAAGGCCAGGTTGGACACAGGGGCTTGGAACAACCTGCTCCAGTGGAAGGTGTCCCTGCCCATGGCAAGGGTTGGAACTGGATGAGCTTTAAGGGCCCTTCCAACACAAATCAGTCCTGGATTCCATGGTTCTATGATATTCGTGGGTGCAATGAAGAGAGTTGCTTTGGGTCCCCATGCTCATCACTGCTGTTCAGTCAGCCAGCAAGTACCAAACACAGCTAAGCCATCTCATCACCTCATTAAAGAATCATAGAATAGTTTGGGTTGGAAGGGAACTTAAGGCTCCTCCAAGTCCAACCGCTGCCACAGGCAGGAACACCTTCCACTGGAGCAGCTTGCTCCAACCCCTGTGTCCAACCTGGCCTTGAGCACTGCCAGGGATGGGGCAGCCACAGCTTCTCTGGGCACCCTGTGCCAGCGCCTCAGCACCCTCACAGGGAAGAGCTTCTGCCTAAGAGCTCATCTCAGTCTCCCCTCTGGCAGTTAAAGCCATTCCCCTGTCCTGTCCCTACAGGCCCTTGTCCAAAGCCCCTCTCCAGGTTTCCTGCAGCCCCTTCAGGCACTGGAGCTGCTCTCAGGTCTCCCCTTCAGGAGCCTTCTCTTCTCCAGGCTGCCCCAGCCCAGCTCTCTCAGCCTGGCTCCAGAGCAGAGCTGCTGCAGCCCTCGCAGCATCTCCATGGCCTCCTCTGGCCTCACTCCAACAGCTCCATGTCCCTCTTGTGCTGCTGCCCCAGAGCTGGATCAGGACTGCAGGTATCTCAAGGCATTTGTTTGCTCAGAGCCAATAGCAGTCTCACCATCTTCTCTGAACACCTCAGATATGTATTTGCCATGCAAAGATAATTAAGTCTGTGCTGAAGCTATTGCAGTGTCCCTCGACAGTGTCACTTAAAATCTCCCTTTGGAGCTTGGCCTTTTCGCAGTGCTGTGGCTGCCTTTGCTTTGCTCAAGCTCACCGGAAGCCCAAGAGGGTCCTCTGCCAACACTGCTGCCTCTCAGGAAGTCTCCACCTAATGCTGATCCTGAGAATCCTCCCATGCTACCTGTGAGTCACTGCAGTTCATATGGACCTGTGCCACCTTCTGAAAACAAACCAATCATCAAATACTCCAAACCAAACCCACAACAACGAACCTAAAACCCCCTTCCAGCTTGGGTGCTATGAGAGCATGGCAGGGGGTTCCAACTGCATGATCTTAAGATCCTTTCCGACCCAAACCGTTCTGTGAGCGTGCTCATAAGAATGGGACTCCTTGGTGGTGCTTGGTTATTCTGAAATTACTTTGGCTATGAAAGAAGTGTTAAAAAGTAAGCAGTTCATTGTGATCTTGCTATTGACAGCAGAGTTAGAAGGTCTAGAGAGTGTTGTACAAGACTTACTTACCAAACAACCTGTCTTTAGCTGAATTGTAGACCAATTCCTGGAGGTTGTTCTCCCACTTTCTTCCAGCCCCGAGATGTGGATGTGAACTTACTGAAATCTTGGGATAATTTCCAATAAACAATTTCTGTGTCATTGTTATTGAGGTATCTTTATAGATCCAAACTACTCTTGGGGATGTCCTCAGAGTCAGGCCTCAGCTTCAGGATTATCTGTGATCTGTTAATCTATATGGAATCCTCCAGGAAAAAGAGTTTGAGTTACCAGCTGCCCCTCAGGCTTCTACTAGAGCTGGAGGAATAACTAGTTAGTAAAGCGTTTGTAAGTGTGCTAACAGGCAGCCCCTCTGCTGTGCAAGCTTGGTTATAAACGTAGTGGATGTGATGCTTTCCTAGCTCTTAGCTGAGACAAAATGATGGGTCCCAACCCCCCCGCAGCCCCACTGTGGGGGCTGAATGGCTGGACAAGTGAGGCTTCCCCAAACTTACTGAGCAGGTATGTCTGGATAACAGCTTCTATGCTCTGACATAGGAATCCATAAAAATGATGAGGTCCATCTGTTGGATCCTCATGAGGTCTGCTCATAAAATACAGAGTATTTACAGGGAGTATTCAGAGTAAGTACCAAAATGTTCCTCAACTGCAGTTCTTGGGGGATGGAGCAACTTGGGCTGTAGCTTGTCTCCACTTGGGCACACTGTGTGTAACACCGATGCCAGTGCAGCACTGGGCAAAGCAAGATGAGATTTTAGGTCCTTGCATCATCCAAATCCTACATTGCTCTGCAATTTGTTATCCTAAAGCAGGTGAGGCCATGGATCCAGGGCTGCCTGGTCCAGCAGCACGACTTTGGTCAGGATCTGGTGTGTAGGCAGCCAGGGCAGTGAAGGTACCCTCCATGTTGTGGGCATAGAAATAAAACCATGACTGGAGTTTAGGAAACAGCCTCGAGTTTCTCAAACTTACTTCTGTGTTCTCAGGCTGCTTTTGTCCATCAAAGCCCTACATATGTGGTCTGCTACAACCCAAAGCCATGTGCCAAGCTTGGCCATGTGCTCGTGAAAGTCAGGGCTTTGAGAGCTGGAGGAACAACTGGGGCAGCATTTAGCATGTGAAGGAATGAAGGAGGCCTGCCAGGGCTGCAGTCCTGCTCTGCAGGAGGCTGCGCTCCCTCATCATCCAGCCTTTCCGCTGGAGCAGCGGCGATGCAGGTACTGGAGAGATTCGGCAGCAGTTGTATGGAAGATTTGGAAAACTACAGAGAAAACGGGGGATGCTTTGGGCTCTGTGGAGCGAGGACAGCTACAAAGAGCCTGACAGCTTCTGGAAGCAGTCTGCTTCTTTCCCACTCTCCTGCCCCAGAACATGAGAGCTCTTGTTACTACCGAACCCGTAAGTCAAACTGTTTGAGGTATTACAGGTGGTGGGTGTTTGGGAAGACAGGCATTTTCATCTGACAAAACATGTTCTTGTGGCAATAAAGGGAAATAGCTGCAAAGCTCACACACGCAGCTTGGCTTCCTGCACCAGGGGCTTCTGAAGCACTGCAGTATTTCGATAGCTACTGATTTAGGGGAGGGAAACCAACTGAAAGGGTTTCAAATCCCCTCTGGGTTTGTAGTTTCTGTGAGACCTCAGAGCGTTTTTAAATGGTTCCTTTCCTGTCTTTGGTGTCTCAGTGCTTTAGTGCTCTGAGAGGGAGCATTCCTGGAAAGAAACGGAGGAATCGTAGAATCATAGAATAGTCAGGGTTGGAAAGGACCTTAAGATCATCAGTTCCAACCCCCTGCCATGGGCAGGGACACCTCACACTAAACCATGTCACCCAAGGCTCTGTCCAGCCCGGCCTTGAACACCGCCAGCGATGGAGCATTCACAACTTTCCTGGGCAACCCATTCCAGTGCCTCACCACCCTCACAGTAAAGGATTTCTTCCTCATATCCAATCTAAACTTCCCCTGTTTAAGTTTGAACCCATTACCCCTTGTCCTATCACTGCAGTCCCTCATGAAGAGTCCCTCCCCAGCATCCCTATAGGCCCCCTTCAGATACTGGAAGGCTGCTCTGAGGTCTCCATGCAGCCTTCTCTTCTCCAGGCTGAACAGCCCCAACTTCCTCAGCCTATCTTCATATGGGAGGTGCTCCAGTCCCTGATCATCCTCGTGGCCTCCTCTGGACTTGTTCCAACAGTTCCATGTCCTTTTGATGTTGAGGACACCAGAACTGCACACAATGCTCCAAGTGAGGTCTCACAAGAGCAGAGCAGAGGGGCAGGATCACCTCCCTCGACCTGCTGGTCACGCTGCTTTTGATGCAGCCCAGGATACGGTTGGCTTTCTGGGCTGCGAGCGCACACTGCAGCCGCCTCATGTTCATATGGAGGTGTTGGAGCGCTCCAATGCTTAACAAGCACTCCAGGGGCTGTTGATGCAGCCGTGGGAAGTGGGAGCACGTTAGAAAGTCCAACATGGCAAAATAATTCTGAGGTGTTTGCTAATTGCACGTGAGCACCCTCCTGGCTGCTGGTGGTGCCCATGCACCCGGTGCTGCTGGAGAGGGGTGCATGGGGACTGCCGGACTTCGCATGTCCTTAAATGTCCCATTGGGGATTACTTTAGAAGGTAACGTGCGTGGTTTTGTGTCCTTTTTAAAGCGAAGTCTGCACTGACTTTAAAGAAACCCCCGTACGTGGGAGCTGGTGAAGCTCAGCATTGCTGTGCCTGCCTTTTGGTGGCAGAATGAACCTTCATTTCCACGTCCAGCAGTGTTTGGTGATGCTGGGGGGAGCAGGGCCAGCAGACAGTGGCAGGAGCCTGGGCAGACCTGGTGCTCCTGACACGTCGCTGTGGTTTTGCTCTCACTGCTGTGAGGTACTGAACAACCTAAGCATTAGCGGTGGCCTTGCGTTTGCTCCGGCAGTAGGAGTCCAGGAGCATATTTGTGTCTGTTCTTATTTAATGAATATTCCTTGTTGAGAGATGAGATGAAAGAGATGGCAATCAGCAATGTGGAATTAATAATACTGCTGGTTACTGACTAGTGGGGGTAAGTAAAGGGATGCACATCTTGCGGAGTTACGTATGTAGAGACTTCTATTCATCCTCTTTCCTTCCATTATTCTTCACTGTTTTCTAATATCTGTTACTAGCAAGACAGACAAAATTGTTCAGAACTTACCTGCCTGCAGGGTTCCTCAATGGGAAAATGTGGATCCTGGGAAACCAAAACCTAAATACTCTGTTTTGCTTTGGACCGACGCTGTTAACAGGTTTCCCCTGTCCTTGGAGCAAGCTGCTCTAGTGGAAGGTGTCCCGGCCTGTGGCAGGGGGTTGGAACTGGATGCGCTTTGCAGTCCCTTCCAACACAAACCAGTCTGGGATTCTGTGGTTTGGTGTTAGGCTGTCCCAGCCCCTGCCCTGTGAGAAGTGGGAATGTCTTGGAGGCCTCTGCTCTCCATCACTTTTTTAATAAGCTCTGAGATGCTTTTTGGTTACGTCCTTTGACCCGAGTGCCTGGTCTGCACTCAAGGTGAGCAGTGCTATTTCTGTGAGGAGCCTGGAGCACAGTGCGATGGGGAACGGCTGCGGGACCTGGGGGGCTCAGTCTGGAGAAGAGAAGGCTCAGGGGGGACCTGATCGCTGCCTACAACTGCCTGAGAGGAGGATGGAGCCAGGAGGGGCTGCGCTCTGCTCCCGAGGAACAAGGGATGGGACAAGAGGAACCGGCCTCAGCTGCACCAGGGCAGGGTTAGATGGAGGTGAGGAAGAGTTCCTTTCCCAAAGGGTGCTCAGGCACTGGAACTGCTGCCCAGGGCAGTGCTGCAGTCACCGTCCCTGCAAGCATTCACACACAAACTGTGTAGACGAGGCCCTCAGTGCCATGGGTCAGTGGTGGCCTTGGCAGTGCTGGGGAACGGTTGGACTTGATGTGCTTAAAAGTCTTTTCCAACCTGGTTGATTGTGTGATTCCGTGGTTCTGAGTTACCATATACTTGCAGGCAGCACTGTTTATTATCTTCGTTACTTACCCTTTCTGGGTAAGCCTGTTGCTTTGCTCTGTCACAGAGGAGTCCAGGCTAAGATAATAACTGCAGCATCATCAGGAAGACCCCAGTGGAAGGGCCGCGTGGGCCGGGTCTGGTGCTGGTTGTTGTTTGCCAGATGACAAAGCAAAGCATCCCTTCTCCCTCCCTCCACTTGCTGCCTGTGCAGATCCGGCACCTCGAGGGGCCGCGCGCGTTCCGGACCCGGGTGTGAGCCGGGGCAGGGGCTGGCAGCAGCGCGTCATCTGTTCACTGTTCTCTTTAATCAGGTCTAGTATCAAACCCTCAGTGCATGAGCGGGTGAGCGGCATCCCAGCGCCCAGGCAGGGAGCAGCCAGGGACAGGCAGAGATGTGAGCAGGCAGGGCACAGGCAGGGGCAGCACTGGCTGTAAATATTCAGATCTCTATCTTCTTAAGCATAACTCCATTACATCCCGGCTTTGCAAGACAGCGCTGCTCCCAGCAGTTACTGAAACAATGTGGACACGTGGAGCTGCCCAAAACCTATCCCCGAATCTTTCTTTTCACTGAGCACTAACGCTCAGGGTGGATTTTTCCATGTCCACTGAATTTCTGCCGGGCCCAAGTTGGCTGTTCCATTGCAGCAGCCCTGTCTCCCTTCTTTGTCATGGTGATCAGTAATGCTTGCCTGTTGTCATGGTTGCAGGGTTACTACTAAAGCCAAAGCAACTGCACAGCCCCTTTATTCATAGTTCCAGTGTATAAACTCATTAAGTAAACTGAAAGCAACAGACTATTCTCTGGGCCCTGGTTCCATTCCCTGGGCCTTGCTTTTCTAACACTACAGATCGGATTGGCTCCGTTTCTGCAGGCTGCAGAAGTACCAACGTGACTGTTCCATCTCCTTGGATGAGTTTTGTACCTTAGGCCTGGGCAAAGTTCACGAGTCATTTCATTGCCCCAAAACATCCTTGCTAAGTTGAAAAAGTCTCTGGAAAGTCTCCTCTGAGCTGCATTGAGCTGGGAGGCAGCGGGCTCGGGATGAGCTGCATTCCTTACCGCTGCTCTTGCCGTGGCGCAAACCCAACGACAGCGTTTGGTTTCGGAGTCCGCGCTTCGCTGTACGGAAGCAAAGGCACAATGATGAGGGGCGTCGTGCTCAGCTCTGGGCTGCTCCTGTGGCACGGGCAGCAGGGATGCGGGAGGGATGGGGCGCAGCGAACCCCAGGTGGTACCAGCTGCAGCCACAGACGGTGTTCACCGCCGCCGGGACAGGCTGGCTGCACAATGACACGAGCTCAGCTTTCGTTAAGAGCTCACTGTAAGCCCCTGGTCTGTTTGTGAGCCCCGTGGCGGGGAGAGGAGCCCAGCGGGGTCGGTGCAAGGTGGGAGCAGTGGCATGGGCATTCGCCTGTGTCGGGGAAGGGTTCAGAAGGTTTAGTGTTGGTGTCTTGCTCACTACGAGCTGCTGCTCTGCCTCGGACAAGGGGGAATTGATGCAAAGTGAAAACCTGTTTCCTTTTAAAATGAGCTGCGTTTTAGTATTCCCTTGTATCTCTCCAGGAGGGTGCAATTGCTCTGGCATCCAACCACCTCCCACATTCTCCGCCTCCCGAAGAAGGAAGCAAGGATGTGGGAGATGCTCCCTTCTCCTCCTGGTGAGGCTGGGCTGAGGACAAAGGTGCTGCTCAGCTCATACCAAGGTACACGGGGGGCTTGAATGCTGCCCGCATGCCCCACGCAGAGCTGTGCGACCCTGTGGTCACTGCTGTCCTGCCCTGTGCCTCTGCTGCAGAGGGGACAGGAGGAGGGTGTTTAGTGCCCATCTGCTCCCCCCATCAGTGTGGTGTGGATGGGGTCCAGCCGCTGAAGGGGCTTCAGGAGGGTGGTGAGCACGAGACTCAGGGTGAGCTGCCCCTTGCCAAGGGGACCGTGGGGCCTCCTGGGGATCATCCAACCTCTTCCCTTCTTCACATGAGATGAAAACTTGTACAGAGCAGCCCTGCAGAGCAGCTTCTCTCTGCTTCATCCCTCTCCTCTGCCGTCCCTGGAGTGTGAGAGCAGCGGGACCCCAGCTGGGATGCTTGGGACTGAGGGATTCAGAGGCAAGCATGCTGTGCCAGTGCTCCTGCTGACGTACGGCTGCCAGAGTTCTGCATCACCACCTACTGCTGTGGCAGGACTTTTATTTCATTATCATTCCTATTCTTCACACGTGGAAAAAGAAAAGGAAAGAAGGAGCCCGCGAGTGGTTGTGGATCTACAGCAATGTTGGTCATGCTTCAGAATCCCGTTTCTCACTCGAACTCCAGAGGTGCCCTGGGGAGGTGCAAGAGGAGAGGGGCCTGTCCAGCGCTGGTGCCCAGGCCCAGAGCCACGTGCATTAGCAGCATACTGCGAGAGCATTATGTGAGAGGCTGCCAAGGAAAGAAGGAATCTTAGTGGTGCAGGAAAGGAAATGATCTGCAGCAACACTGGAGGCTCCTTCCCCATGAGCCCTGGACACAGGAGCATCTCCCAACACAGAGCAGGCAACCGGCTTTCTCCATGCTTTGTGCTCGGTGCTTTTGGGAGGCAGAGGATGCTCTTGCTTGGCAGCAGAGATGCCCCCCAGCCTCTGCAGGTCAGGGCCAAGTGCAGCCCCATCAGATGGAGAAAGCAGGGGCAGAGGCAGCAGGAGGGCAGGAGCAGGAGATGCTCTTGCGTGGCTGGATGCGTTGGCAGTGGGGCTGCAGCTGCATTGGGGGTCCCTCCATCCCCCCCGGTGATATCCCTGATGCTGGCGTTGCTGCGCCCTGGTGTCACCGTGACCCCCGGTGGGCTCAGAGGGGCCATCCTGCTGCCTGGGGGTGTTGGGTGAGTTAGTGCTGGGTGCACTGAGACGTGCCCTTGGCGTCAGGCTGACGTTGGGTGCTGCAGCAGCACTGCCCTCCGTTGCAGAGAGCCCGGGTGTCTGTACACACCGCGTACAGCTCTCCTGGAGGCCAAGGGCAGCAGCAGGAGCAGCACAACCACGTCCTCCTGCACCGACCACGTGAATATCAGTGGCATTAACCCAGCGCTGCTCAATCCAGCGCTGCCCGTATTGGTTGCAGCCTTGCCTGTGCCCGCGGCAGCGTGACCCACCAGCCTGGATGGCTGCATTTGGCAACACTGAACCAAGCGCAGCTCACAAGAGGCTTTATTAGAGGAGCATTAGGAAAAAGAACCTTCTTTTGCACTTTTATTCTTTCTTTTAAGCTTGCTAAAGCTGCGCTTCAGATCCTGCAGCTCCCGCGGTGCCCGGAAGGTGTGGTCTCATTCGGCAAAGGCCGCCTTTTCCCTTTGTATTAGCTGGAGAGATGGATTTCCTCTCGCACCAGGAGCGGGGCCACTGCCATAGCAGTAAATCAGCACCATGCCTGGGACTGCTGCCTCGTACAGCCGCACTCTTTGCTGGGTGCTGCTGTCCCGAAGGGCAGTTCACAGCCTCTGACTCCCAGCTATTGACAGGAATGAAAGCAGAAATCACTCAGGAGTGGAATTTTCAATGCTGCCTTTTGCTTGGCAAATTGAACTCAGGCAGCAGGATCCAGCGTAACTTCAGCTACCTACAGCCAGTTCTGCAGCTTTAGCATAGAGTGGTTCAAATCTACTGAACCCCTGTCTTAGAGAGAGGGACTACTGAAGAGAGTAAAGATTCCTTTTCCTTTCTTTAAGGAATGGCAAGAAACATTTTTCAAAGCTACTGGTTTCAGCACACTAAAAAGCAATTCTATAGAGAAAGGGAATTTCCTTTGAAGATATGTCAAGAGTTTCCGAATATTTTTGTTACTGTTCCTTAAAGAGTTCTTTATTTGGTTTTCCGTAAGCTGGAGTACTCTCTGCTTCTGGAGGAGTCTGTTCACATTGAGTTTTGCAAGTCTGCATACTCAGAAGAAAGGTAACTCAATAGCCATTAACTTCAAAAATGTGACCCTCAGCTTTTAGGACAAGGGGAATGGCTTTAACTGCCAGAGGGGAGACTGAGATGAGCTCTTGGGCAGAAGCTGTTCCCTGTGAGGGTGCTGAGGCGCTGGCACAGGGTGCCCAGAGAAGCTGTGGCTGCCCCATCCCTGGCAGTGTTCAAGGCCAGGTTGGACACAGGGGCTTGGAGCAACCTGCTCCAGTGGAAGGTGTCCGTGCCCGTGGCAGGGGTTGGAACTGATGAGCTTTAAGGTCCTTTCCAAAACAAACCAGTCTGGGATTCTGTGCTTCCACAATCTTGAGTAAATAAACGACTGGGACTCGTATCTGGTGACTTTCAACTGCAAACAAAAAACAAGCAACTTTTGTATGTAACCCAGGATACTGTGGGTTTGCAAACTGAGGAGTTATTTGGGGATAGTCTACCAAATGAAGGGTCATGTTCATTCTGGCGCAGGAAGGACTTCCATGACTAATAAACATCAGTTCATCTTTTTTGGCCCCACCAAACTAAGCATGACAAAAGACAATTACTTATAAATATCCTTAGGGGTAGCATCAGACAGGAAGAACTGCATGAATTAAAGGTTAATGTCAGCCTGGGATCAAATGGGGATCAACTGGTCACGAGTAAGTGCCGAACTGAAATTAGAAGACAGTTAACAGTAATGTGAGGAGCAATGTTCTGGAGCTCCCTGTGATTGCAGAAGTGGTCTGAGGAGCTCATGGAAGGGTTGTGCAACTAAGTAGAAATTCCTGAAGACAGAAAACATTTTTTCTGTTGTAAATCACAGGTTGATATTAATTATATTAATAAATAAAAGTCTGTGTGATATTCCAGAGGAGATAATGCATCATAAACTGTCCAGCTCTCCCATTTGCTTTATTGCTATCCTTGGTTGTCTGCTACCAACATCAGGCCTGTCCAATATATCACAGCCATAGTATTTTTGTGGACTCTCGAGTGACCATCCTGCATTCTCCAGGTCATTGTCCTTTCCTGCTGTTACATGGTACAAGCACAGAATATTTAAAGCATGATTCTGTATTATGCTAAGTTGCTCTAGAAAGCACTCTTCACCGACTATAAAGTAATTATGGAGGACAAGTTTCACTCAGTCCCAAAATAGCTTGGCATCAGATACTCAGCTGAAATCATCTGCTGTATCGCCATTGCGTCTAGCACAAACCTACCAGCACAGAACAGCAGCAGGTTTGGTCCCAAGCGGTGAGTGGTCAATGCGGCAGAGGAGCTCAGTCATAAAACTGACAGTGGGTTAGACTAATTTGTTACTTTATTTTATTGTTTTATTTTATTTCACAAACTGCTGGGAAGGCTGAGATCAGTGGGGACTCGCAGAATATCCAAGTCAAGGTATTTAAACCAAAGACACACCCCTTCCCAGAGCCCTTTCGCTACCTTCTGGGTTAGTGGTACAAAACATCCTCTAGTTGAAGGCTGAGAAAACAGGAGATTCAGACACATTATTTAGAGCTGAAGATGTTCAGGAAAAGGATTATGTGTTCCTCTGTGCCTGCACAGCGCCTGGCCAATGGGACCCCCTTGCATGGGGCAATATGGAGGAAGCATAATTAGCAAACATACAGTATTTGTTGTTCAATCAGAACAACTTCAGGAGACAGGCAGGTGGATTAGCCCTCGCTTGTCATTCCTGGTTGAGCCCTATTTAAGTAGTGAAGTATTTGTGCCTACTGATCTTGGTTGATCTGATTCTGAGAAAAGATGTTCTTATGATTCACATTCTCCTTCAGTATAGGAACTTCCATGAAATAAAACACCTGAGGAATGCTGTAAATTCAAGTATGGACACTGCATTTGCCTCTCTTTCACCATAGTTTGGAGACGTTTCAGTGGTTACTGGAGCAGCAAACTCCAGCAGACTCTCAGGATGCTGCTGGCTATCAATCAACTGTGCGGTTCTCAAGGTTTGTGCTTGTAACCACCCTACATGAGCCTGCAGCACCACAAGAACATGCAACAGAAGGACTAAACGTCAGCCTGACTGCTCACAACCAGCTACCGGGTTTGGACAACACAAGTTTAGGGTGCTTACCCTGATGTGTCAATTCTTAAGGTCTGCTGAGCCTGCGTGCCCCGACAAGCCCTGCTCCTTTCAGGTGTGCTCAGCTGACTTCAGCCTCATCTACAGTATAGCCTATCTCAAGGAATATGAAGTCTTTGCTCCCACTTATATAATGTAAATAAAAATTACATTTACTGACCAAATAGAGGAAGGAATGGCAATCTATCAAGCTATTTATTTTCTTCTTCCCATTGCAAATCATTTTCTGCTTAGTTTGGGAAAAAAAAATCTACGCTTAAGCATAGTTTTATATTGGCCAAAATACAGTGAGCTTGACAGCAAATGTGTTCTGTGTATCTGTGGAAAACTGCACCACTTCCACTTAAAAGCCTCCTGGAAATCCTTTTGAGAAGTATTGTATATTCTATAGCACTGACCATACCAGATGCCACAAAGGGCCATGCTTGACTGTGCAAAGCCTCAACTTCTTCACTGCACTTTAACACCTGAGATGCTCCTTTACATTTGGCATTTATATGAAAATCAGATTCCTCATTCTCGAGTTTGACAGCTTCCCATAGATCTGGTTTTCTCGAAATTTGCTTGTTTTCTCAAATAATTTCCACCAGTAAGAACACCCTTTTGGATCAAGTAAACTCTTTATTTTTTCTAGCAAAGGATTTTCTTTTGTGACTCTCTTCTGCTATCCCTTTATTTCAGTAGGAATTAGAGCAGAGTTGACAAGGGCAGGGATGTTATTCCTCACTCCTCTCTCCTCTGATGCATTTTTCAGAGTTGGAGAAAAAAAAATCATGTTACTTTTGAAGCAGTTTGATCTACCTGCAGAATCCTGTGCCTTGGCTTTCAGCTCTTCCTTTCAGGACTTAAAGGATCCCTTTTCGGGGTGTGGGGGGGGAACCCACCTATGTACATTATGTGAAATTGCGTGTGTCAGATTTCCAGGGTAACTGACCTTTGGAGGATTAAGCTGAAGCGCTCTAAGAGGCACCAACCGGTATGCCTATTTGCTTATTATCTCATCAGTGAGATAACTGAACTGTGGGGTGTGGCTGAGCAACAGTAGTCAAGTAGCAAACACTGGATTGTCCCATTTATCATGGCAAGGCTCCTGCTGGAGAACTGCACCGGGAAAGCCAAGGAACTGGAAGCTGGAGGGCTACAAACAAGGAAGGCAAAGGCAGCAAGTATGCAGCAACCAGGTTGGAAGAGACCTTTAAGATCATCAAGTCCAACCATTCCCCAGCACTGCCAAGGCCACCACTAACCCATGGTACTGAGGGCCTCGTCTACACAGTTTGTGCGAGAACGCTTGCAGAGACAGTGACTCCAGCACTGCTCTGGGCAGCAGTTCCAATGCCTGAGCACCCTCTGGGGAAAGAATTATTCCTCCTCTCCATCTAACCCTGCCCTGGTGCAGCTGAGGCCGTTTCCTCTTGTCCCATCCCTTGTTCCTCGGGAGCGGAGCCCAGCCCCTACTGGCTCCATCCTCCTCTCAGGCAGTTGTAGGCAGCGATCAGGTCCCCCCTGAGCCTTCTCCAGACTGAACCCCCCGGTCCCTCAGCCCTTCCCCATCACACTGTGCTCCAGGCCCTGCACCAGCTCCAGTGCCCTCCTCTGGACCCGCTCCAGCATAGGAGATAAGGACATGCAAATTAAAGTACTTAAGTGCACAGGCCCTTAAACATCCCTGGGACTACAACCGTACTTCCCTTTACAGTGTCAGGTGCTGGGCAAAGAGAAGAAAAACACTCCCTGCATCCAGCTGCTCAGTACATGAAAAGACAAAGGGCCCTCTGGGGAAAGAGCCACAGAATTGTCTGGCAATGGGTAACGACATTATTGCATACGCTGTGCTCCCAACAAGCTGCATCACCTTCTCATTTCAAGGACCTGGAGTGGTTCAAGAGGCAGTTCTGGGATGAGGGGCTGTACATGGAAAACTGTGGGATTAAAGGACAGAGGTAAAACATGTCCAGATAAGTAATAGGATTAATGGTAAGAAAGAAAGTCTGGAGCTGGTAACAGAGCAACAAGGGCAATAAGCAGTAGCTGGGTCTCATGCTGTTTCAGAAGGACTAGAAAGGGATGAAGATGCCTGAACAAATCATGTAAATGGAAGAGAGCCCACCACGAAAAAGTACAGAGCGAGCAGTGTTAGCGAGTGCAAACGTAGCTGGTGATGTGCAAGGAAAGGCAGAGGTCATGAGACCTTTCCAAACAAGGTAAATCAGGAGTTCAGTCACTTCACTCCTTCCACTGTTTTCCATCCTTCTAATGTTCTTGCAATTTTAATGATACTTTTAAAGTCAAACCAAGCAACCAGTGAATAGCATCAGGCTGCTTAAAGTCCAGCACATGAATGCTGTAAATGACAAAGCAAAGTAGAAGATTATGAGACTGACAGCTCATGATTATGACAACTATTTGTGATGCCTGTGTGATCACACAGGATGTCTGGGTACATCACTAAGTGTTTTTTCTATTCATTTATTTAAAGCCATCTGGTTTTGTCACATATTCTCTGAAAATCTTTCGTTTGCTCTCAGTGCCAACCCTTGTTGACTAAGATATCTTTCCCCCAATCCTTCTCCCTCATTGAAGAAAACAGCGTGTTTAATGTTTTGCAAGGTTAAAACTTATTTATATAAGCAAAGAGAGCTTCTCAATAGTACTACAATTGATTAAAATAAATTACCAGCTACTCAGGACGTCAAAGGATGCCTGTGAGTAGTTTTCAATCAAATGGGAGGGATACAGATGTAAAAATCACAGCAGCACCCATGCCACAAAATAATTAGGGTATTTCCTAGCACAGAAAACCCTCCTCAGTGCCATTTGGGGCGTCAGAAAAGTGCAGCTGATGCTAAAGATTATGATTTGTTCTCAAGTTCCCAGATTTGCATGTTGCTGTAGCAAAACCTCGTCTTTTGAATTCCTAATAACACAAAGCTTCTTCCAGGGAAAATAATGCATAAAACATGAAGTATTAAGAATGATAATTAGAACTTCTCAGATTTAAAGACAGTGCAAAAATCTTGCATTAGATCCATATGATATGGGTGATTTAGATGATAATGTCTATGCTATAAACTGGGGGCAAGTCTAGACTTCACTGGTGTCAACAGGACTACAAATCAAGAGTGTCTATGTTTGTTGCTGAACTCAGATGATCAAATAGGAGGTAAAAGGCAGTCTGCAAACTTGAGAGATGCAAATATATCACCAATATTAGAACAGAAAGTGCAGGTAGCTAAGGAAATACCTTTAATTGCTTTGCAAGCCTGAATTTTGAGTGAACTGTCACCTGAATCATGAATTAATCAGGCTATCCAGACCTAGTTTTGATCTAATACTTGCTTTTATATCAACAAATAATACTTTGGGACTAATGGAAATTATTTCCCATGTGCACTTTCAAATAGGCTCCAGTGATCAATCCTCCAAGAGACCTGTATTATCAATACGCTGCTACCAACACCCAAAGTAGCTACACAGAGGAAAACACTAAAATTCCCAGGAGAAGAACTAGCAGGGGAAGAAAATATAACTTTCTGATTTCCATTTACAGCCTAAAATAGCCTGTCTGCTGGGAGCAGTAGTGCTTTGGAAAAACAGTGATTATGAAGGCTATGGTCTTACTGTACTTTCCATCGGTGTTGCGGCATACTACATATACTCACAGGGTACTTTTAGTCACAGATTCTGTCAGGCAGAAATGCAGTGGAGTTAATCACATGTAGCAAATTAAACAAAAGCAATAAAGCTTCTAGGCTTGGGGGGTTGCAGCCACTGAATGTTTTGTTACCTTTCCTAGGCAACCTTTCCAAGATTGCATATGGGGACAGTAAAGGCAAAGGCAAAGGTGGCCTTTTTTAACCTGGGTCAAACAACCTACGTATGTATTTTGCAGTTAACAGACTGAAGCAGGCTGAGAAATCTGGCTATATTTAGATTACATTAAAAATTAAAGCTCCTTTGGAACAGGTTTCCTAGAAAGGTGATGGATGTACCATCCCTGCAGACACTCAAGGCCAGGATGAATGTGGTTCTGGCAACCTGATCTACTTGAAGATGTCCCTGCTCACTGCATGGGGGTTGGACTAGATGAGCTTTGGAGGTCCCTTCCAACCCAAACTATTCTATGATTCTAAGTTAGTCTACTGTCCTGGGTTCAAGCAGCAGCAGCAGTCATTTTTCTCCTTCTTGGTAGCTGGTGCAGTGCTGTGTTTTTGACTTTCGGCCTGGGAACAGTGCTGATAACACCGGTGTCTTCAGTTACTGCTTAGAATGTTTTGGTCTGACCAAGGACTTTCTGAGTCTCATGTTCTGCCAGGGAGGAGGGGAAGCCAGGAGGAAGCAGAGACAGGACACCTGACCCAAACTGACCAAAGAGGTATTCCACACTACAGCACATCATGCCCAGGATGCAAAAAATAGAGGGCAGAGACCTGGAAAGGGGGGGTTCACTGCTGGGTCGGGCTGGGTATCGGTGGTGAGCAGTTGTATTCTCTTTCCTTGTATTTCCCTTGTCATTATTATTATTGGTGGCAGCAGCAGTGGTTTGTGTTATACCTTAGTTACTGAACTGTTCTTATCTCAACCTGTGGGAGTTGCATTCTTTCGATTCTCCTTCCCATCCTTCCAGGAGGGAGGGGGAAGAAAGAGGGGGGAGTGAGTGAGCGAACTCCATGAGTTATGGCTTAAACCACATCTACCAGCATATCAGCTGTCCTATAACAAATGCTTGTCAGGCAATAAGCTATTTTATATCCCCAGCTCCTGCCCCAGGGGCAGGCAGGTGATGCAGAAAGAGCTCCTAAAGCACAAGAAAGCCGGTCAGAACATCCACTAGCAGTGGACTGGTATTGCTATCCAAAATCATTTCAAGCAGTCTCAAGTCTAATGTGGATTTGCAGTGTGGGAGGGAAGGTATAAAGGGCAGGAATCATCAACACAGCTTAACTGGATGCAGATATCGTCACCCTGTATCTTAATGGGTTGATGAAATAGCTTCTGGACATCATCTTCTGCAGCATGTCCTTCCTATGTTGAAAAGGTTGCCTAGAACATTCTTGCACAAGTACACTGTTTTTTTATTGTTCCCTTCAGTGGACATGGAATTGGATGCTGGAGAGGGACTCTTTATCAGGGACTATAGTGACAGGACAAGGGGGAATGGGTTCAAACTTAAGCAGGGGAGGTTCAGGATAGATATAAGGAGAAGTTCTTTACTGTGAGGGTGCTGAGGCACTGGCACAGGGTGCCCAGAGAAACTGTGGCTGCCCCATCCCTGGCAGTGTTCAAGGCCAGGTTGGACACAGGGGCTTGGAGCAACCTGCTCGAGTGGAAGGTGTTCCTGCCCATGGCAGACGGTTGGAACTGGATGATCTTAAGGTCCTTTCCAACCCAAACCTGTCTGGGATTCTATGAAATGTATCAGTCCTGGTAGTTCTCTCTCTAAAAAAAAAACCCACAAAAATAGTAGTATTTTATAACCAATGGTTCAATTATATCAAGCTCACTCAGCTCAGTGTAACTACAGCAATACAACAGAATTGCATCAATCAGCATTTATGGGAACAATCATGTCACTGTTTTACATGTAAACTATTCTTCCATTAAAGTAGCTCGTAAAACCTTTCACTATGGTTAAAATCTGGAGTAATGCTGGATATCATTCACCCAAAGCTTGTGCTGTAATGCTTTCTCTGCCATTAGCATTTGAAGGTTTTTGTGAAGTAAAGCAGTAGTGATAAAGTGGACTCCCTCGCATCTGCTGTGCCTTTGAAAGATCTGTGCCTTTGAAAGATAGCATGTGTCTGCCCAGGAATTAAATTAGGAATTAAATACTGAATCAAGAATACATGTGTAAGGCATTATGGAGTTCTGAATGCTGAACTCACATCCAACGTGTCACACGCATAAACAGAACATGCTACAGTCACCCTCTATCCCGAGCAGAAGATAATTCTTCCAGCATCCTAGTGTGGCACCCCAAAGCGTTAGCCCAGAAGGTGGCTGCCTTCCTCCCCGAAGTGAGGAAGAAGAGGCAAAAGGTGGTCTTACGGGATAGATGCCCTAAGTGGGCTTTGAATTTTTCCAAAGGGAAAGTAAATCACCAGTCACTTTGTTGCTGTGGAGTGCAAGATGGGCTGGTGGAGATGCTTTTTACACAAGACCACAACTCAAAGGGTGAAAAGATACACTGAGTTTGAAGAACGATTATGTGTCTCTTCTGGAAAGGCAAATCATTTACTCTCTGATGGGAAGATGCAAAGAGGATTATGATGGCAATATCCTTCCTCAGGCAGGTTTTTGGTTGCTTCTTTTCTCTGGCAAGAGAGACCTTTCCTAATAAATAACTGCTCTTTCTTATGAGCTAGCCTTTGTCGGTGACCACAGGACTGCACAGACACAAAATAGACTTTATCTGCCCAAAACAGCTCACAGACATTGACTATCATTTTGTTTTCTTTACTGGGTAAAAGGAGGAAAATGACTTTTAAATTAGATGTTGAACCACTTCCAGAATGGCAATATAAGACACTGAATCAATCATTCTTCATACAGTTACCTCCTACTCCACAAGCTCCTGCTACCATAAAAAGTGGTTGTTGCCAACTGAGCTGAGTGAATAATTTTCAGTTTCATATTTGTTAGAGGAATTTTTCCGTGCCTTCTTTTACTTGTCCAGGAGCAGATTCATTTTCTTGATTTTTTCTTTCAAAAAACAATGTGCTGTAATCACTCTGCAGGCAATTCTTGCTGTAAATCATTTGTTAGCAATTGGTTGTGAGAAGTCTTTAAACATTTGTCCTAATTTTGTTCGTTCGCTAGGAACTTGCCTCACATTGTGCCTGTTCCTATGAATATGACAACAAAAGAGCTGGTTTTGAGTATCCTGCCTGGAACAATTCCACTTCTGAACCTAGAAAACACACATACAAAAAAATTGGAAATTATTTAAGAGTTAGGGCTGCACATTCACTGAGATGCTACACAACGTGTAAACTACTTGCATCAGTAATTTTCATGTACACTACAGGCATCGGTAATTTTCATGCTAACAAGGAGATAGCTTTCCCAGCCCTAAAAAGAACATTATTTTAACCCACTTTGCAACTTGAATCTGCTCCTCACCAGAGCTTTTCTCTCATCCCAATTCATTACAATTTCTGTCTCACAAAACACCCCCTGTGAGAGATGAGGCTTTCAGCAGCATACAAAGTGGTAGCGCTCCAAATTATGACTGAAATGATGCACAATTTTACCATTTAAAAATTACGTGATTCCCAGAAATAATGACAGGGTTTCCCTGGTTATTGTCGCATCTTAATGAAAAATAAGACTCTATCCAAACACTAGCTGGAGAGTCTGATCCCAGCCCTGCTGTAGTCATAGAATCATAGAATCACAGAATAACAGAATAGGTTGGGTTGGAAGGGACCTTAAAGCTCCTCCAGCTCCAACCCATGCCATGGGTAGGGACACCTTCCACTAGAGCAGCTCCGTGTGTCCAACCTGGCCTTGAACACTGCCAGACACAGGGCAGCCACAGCTTCTCTGGGCACCCTGTGCCAGCACCTCAGCACCCTCACAGGGAAGAACTTCTGCCTAAGAGCTCATCTCAGTCTCCCCTCTGGCAGGTTAAAGCCATTGCCCTTGTCCTGTCCCTATAGGCCCTTGTCCAAAGCCCCTCTCCAGTTTTCCTCTTGACCCCCTCTTCCAGTCAGTGGAAAGCCTTCATTTCTCAGTTTCCTATATGGAGGAAACTGCCCTTCTTAGACTGAAATACCTTCTCAGGTAAAATAGCATCTTTTCAGATAAAAATGTAAAACCAGGACTGCACTCTTCAGAGGCATCTGGATACTTTACCATGTGTCCTTTTACAAGGTGTTAGAATAACTCTGCAATATTGAAAATGAGGTAGAAGTCAACTCAAATACCAAGTGCCATCATACACCAGAGTTACAATTTCAGATCCAAGTCTTGCAGTTGGCCTTAAATGATGTCTGTAAAATATAGGCCTTGGCTCTTGTTGGTATGCAGTGGGAATACTTTGCTGGTATTTCAGATAATGTAAACAGTTGCTGCAACTGTCACTCAGACACTTTATGATGTTAAGTAGAAAAAATGGAAACGAAAACATAATGAAATTCAGGGATGATGATGTCTGTGATTGTAAGTGGGACACATATTTGTGTCTCTTCCATTTTTCCTCCTCAGCAGGTCCACACTATGAAACCAGGAAAACCTTGAAAAACAGTTCTAAAAAAATAAATCAGTGTCGATATAATGAAGACTGCGAGTCATGAGCAAGTGGTGTTTTTTCAAAGATGAATTTTGCAAATGGAATTTGTATTTTTCTCTCAAACTTCTGAAATCATTTTCAAGTTTGTCAGTGCAGGAAAGACTTAATGTACTGTATTAATGTTCTTCAGCTGTATCATAGAGTCACAATCACAGACTCTCAGACTGGTTTGGGAAGGAAGGGACCTTAAAGCTCATCCAGTTCCAACCGTCTGCCATGGGCAGGGACACCTTCCACTGGAGCAGGTTGCTCCAAGCCCCTGTGTCCAACCTGGCCTTGAACACTGCCAGGGATGGGGCAGCCACAGCTTCTCTGGGCACCCTGTGCCAGCACCTCAGCACCCTCACAGGGAAAAGTTATCTGAGATGGACTGAATTTTAACACTTGGTGCTCATAAATAACTTGGGATAATTTAGTCTGCTCCAGAAATAAGTTGTTGATGCTGAGCATTGAAGTTCTCTGAGCCCAACTTTCAAACAAGCAGTTTAGGCTTCTCTACCAAACGGCATTTAAAGCCAACTGCAAGACTTGGATTTGAAATTGTAACTCCACATGCCGAATCCATCCCAGGCATGGGAACAGGAGAGCTATGGCCACCTTCCCACTCCAGGCAATGCTCCTGAGGTGGCTGATGCCAACTGTGAGTGTGCAGCTGTAATGCGGAGAGTGAAAGCACCGTAAGACATTCAGATGAGGTAATTCTTTTGTGTTAATTTGCATCTCATTCCTGTGAGGTAGCTGTACACAGCCAACATAGGAATTGGAAATCAACAGAGCCTGATTCGCGCCCTGTCGAGTCACACTGCTGGCCTTTCTGTGCAACAATGGGTTTTATGCTCGACTCATGAATCAAGCTCCTGAGGACAAGAAAATGACTATGAACCTGAACAATACCAATGTACACTTGGAAGAGCTCCCTACTTCTTCTTCCACCTGGAGCAGAACAGACAGCTCTCATGTTGTTCCGATAGATGCCAAAGTTAAAGTCTACATCTTCAGCAACAGCAAATAAATCCACGTTTCTGTTAAGTTACTCAACCAGTGCAGTTGTATCCACTCCCTAGAAAGGTCTGTGTTTTCCCCTTGGAGTGGGTAATACTACATGCATCAGTTTAAAGGCTGGTACTGCCATTTTAGAGACAAGGCACAGCAATTCCTGCACCAAGAGATTCCTCTTCCTGCTAGACATGAATCTCAACTGTAACAGAAACTTCACTTAGTTTTACTTATAGTTTATGCTGAATCATGTAAAATGTGACTCAGAAGTGCACTTTTCACCATCAACTGGTATTTTTTTCCCAGTGCCTATGTTATGCAACTTCATATTTGTTGTTCAGATACTAACAGAGTTTCAGGGCAAAGAAATGGTGATGTGCTGGCATATAATTTTCTAAACATTTGTAAGAAGAGAGATTCTTTTCATGCATTCTTTTATCTGTAATTATGATAGAGACCTACAATGTTATCCATGAAAGGATAGTGTTCAAGGCCAGGTTGGACAGGGTTTGGGGCAACCTGCTCTAGTGGAAGGTGTCCCTGGCAGGGGGTTGGAACTGGATGAGCTTCAAGGCCCCTTCGAACTCTAACTATGCAGTGACTCTGATTCTGTGAATAACCAGAAACCATAGCAATCATTTAAATAACAGCACCCTGTGCAGGTTCATGCAGTTTCATACCTGTGGCTCACTTCCACCTACAACAGAATGAAACACTTCATAAAACTCCGTTGATGGAGTTTAACAGTCTTGCATTACCGGACCAAGTGATGCAAAATAACACAGAATACACAGTACACTACGTACTCTTATTCTACAGAGCAGGTTTAATCTGTCTAATTATACCACAATTGCCTGGCAAATACCGTGTAAATACGTTGCAATTGCATGTTCCTGCAGCTTACTTGTTAATTATGCATTGTTACTAGCAAGTTCAACAATGAATTATCATAGTGCTTTCAGCATTTTGGTGCCTGCAAAGCTCGTAGGCTGTGTAAGAATGCAATTAATATTATTAAACGCTTGCTTTTGTTGATTTCCCTTTGGAATGGGGAAGGGAAACAACCCACATCTCATGTTCAGAGACCTATAAGCCTATAGCTTAAGCAAGTATTTCTTACTGGTAGAGCACAGGTATGCTGCCTTGCAAAGTAAGAGGATACTTTTACCAGTAAGGAAATCTGGACTAATTAACAAAACCCCCATAATTTCCATTAATAAATCACTTCTAAATTCCATTTAGTAATCCTCCTAAGCAAATGCTGTATCTAAGATCACTGGCACTTTCACGCAATAGAACTCACGCTGTTTTCCTGACCCAATATTTAATCTTGCACAGGCTAAAAATGAGAGGAAAACCTCATTTCACTGATGTCACTACCAAAACTTCTATTGAGTTCAGTGAGGGCAGGGCTCTAACCAGGCAGCTTACTTGTAAATGGGTTCTTGAAATAGCTTATATTATGTCAGAAATACATCACCATGTAAGGCCATTTCATAGTCCGTGCTAGCTCTATGAACTGCACTGCAGTATTTTAGACTACAACTTATAACTTTTATTAGGTATTTTAATAGTAAAAATAAAAATACTATTAGCCTTTCTATTAACATTGCTCTTCTCCAAAGTGAAGGTTCCCTTTAAGTTTTGACTCCATAATGGTTGTTTGGTCGACCACTTATACCAACTTTTACAACCCATGTTGGTTGTAAAACCTTGGGTTTCCATTTAGATTTTTCCCCAGTTTCATTAGTTCGAAAGGTGAACAAGGAGGTGCACGTGTTAGTCTTTAGATACTGCAGGATCAGTACAAGCAGAAACAAACCAGTCAGCTATTGTTAGCTGTCAGTTACACAAATCTTAACTATGGACTAAAACCCTGCAGACATTGGCCACACACAAATGCAGATGAAAATGGTGACCATAGGGCACTGAAGGAACACACTGGGGATGAACCAGACACATGGAGAAGTGGGAGAAGATGGAAGGAAGGAGACAGCAGTGTTGCTTGTGCTGACAGGTAACACTGCTGCATCTGTGCAAAAGACAGGAAAACAAGGTTCTTCTGACAGCGTCTTGAGGATGATCAGGAGATGATAGCTTCAGGGATGAAGTACTGGCTGCAGAGGAAATTATGGGATTATCACCTGTTGGAGAGGCAAGTCCGTAATTTCCTAGTGAAAGGTGGCTAGGGAGGTGGGTCAAGGAGGGTACTGAGAATGCAAAGAATGCTATGGATGTGAGTCAAAAGATCATCAGAGCCTAGTTCAAAGCTTTAGTTTTCAGCTAGGATAGAAAAGGATGTATCTTAAATGCTACTTCTGTCATGGAGAAATAACTGTAGAGTTCACAGATAGTCTGTGTACAGGCTGACCCATAGTGTAACCTCTGCGGAAGGTAAGACCCTGGATGGGAATGACAAAAAAAGCAATGTGATCAGACTGCTTATAGAATCCAGGAATTAAATCAATGGGACAAGCTTGGAAGAGACTCTAATCCCCCCGTTTTGACATACTGATCTTGAACAGATAACTCCACCATCAAAGAATGCCAGAGGCATGGGTTCAGGTTCTGCTGTGGAGAGAAGAAAAGTCTGACAGGGGAATTCATATTTGTGGGAGCGGCTCCTTAATGACCAAGTGTGGAGAAAGCAGGGAATGAGAGCAGGAGTGCTTACTAGGGAGGTAGAGAAAGGATGAGGATGATGTTCCAATCTGTTTTGAAAGACCAAGAGGAACAGAGAGAGTCTGACATACAAAAGTAAGACCGCACTTTAGCAGGAGATCAGCTGGCAATGCTCAAGGTAAGTTATAAGGTTAAAGACAAGAGTAAGCGAAGGGACAAGAACTGGCTTAAAGAAGTCAAACATGAACCAGGATAGGATGAGATGACTGCAGCAGTGCATGACATGTTGGAGTGTTTTATCATCCACTATGCTCTTTCCTTGTGGTGAACACTGGCAGTAATTTCTACGAGAAGTGTTGGTCAATGAAAAAAATGAACATGAGCCTGCAGTGTACGCTCGCAGCCCAGAAAGCCAACCGTATCCTGGGCTGCATCAAAAGGAGCATGAACAGCAGGTTGAGGGAGGTGATCCTGCTCCTCTACTCTGTTCTTGTGAGACCTCACTTGGAGCATTGTGTGCAGTTCTAGTGTCCTCAACATAAAAACAAGGGGTAACGGGTTCAAACTTAAACAGGGGAAGTTTAGATTGGATATGAGGAAGAAATTCTTTACTGTAAGGGTGGTAAGACACTGGAATGGGTTGCCCAGGGAAGTTGTGAATGCTCCATCGCTGGCGGTGTTCAAGGTTGGGCTGGACAGAGCCTTGGGTGACATGGTTTAGTGGGAGGCGTCCCTGCCCATCGCATGGGGGTTGGAACTAGATGAGCTTAAGGTCCTTTCCAACCCTAATTATTCTACGATTCTATGATTCTAAGTATGTTCTTGAAGGTCCTTGGCCCTTTAGTGGGAAAATAACATCAGATGCAGAATTACTTGTTGGTTTCAATGGGTTTATTTTTATATACCATAAACTGACTTTAAGTAAAAGATTGCTGTACATTTCCAGTAGTCTAAGACTAGCAGTATAATTGAGGCTCATTAGCCCAGCTGCTGAAGCTGTGTCTTTGAAGATGGCATCCTTGTTCCGATGGAATTACCTTGTTCTCCTACACTAATTTCACTCCCTCCTCAATCCTGCCCTGGAGCCTGAAGAAATATTTGTAGGTTCTCCTAGAAAAGAGACACCTTTGCAAGACAAAGGGAATGCGAATGATCTTTCGTCACTTCTAGGGTCTGATCTTGTTCTTCCTGAAATCTGCAGTGAGATTCCTGCTCTCTTTAGTGGTACCAGGCATGGTGTGACCAGGCCAGGTATAAGCTTGAAACGCTCCCAGTGAAAAAGGCCTAAGTATACTGAATTGGGGAGATAGTAATTAATAACTATTTAAGGAGAACATGGTTCCCTTGAAAGGCTAATTATTCTGAGAGTTACCCCCTGAAAAAAAGGTCTAATCAATGAGAGAACAAATTAGAAATGAAGAATCTCTCCTAAAAGCAGACAGCAGAACACTGCATTCAAGAGGACAGCCACCAATTAAAAAATGTCAACCACACAAGTGGTAGCAACTTCAAAAGGGAAATCTTGTCCTCATTTTATATGCACTCTTCATGAGCAACATCAAGCCGTGTAACATACTAATAGCTAGTAACACTCAGGATAAGATTCACTAATTTACTAACTGAATCATTTAATGCATATCAAAGGAATGATTTTCTCATCTCATTCTTTTTTTAGATCTAACACTAAGCTGGGTATTATGAAGCAAATGAAACTGATCACATTCAAGTAATCACTGAAATAGTCATTTTAGAATTGGATTTGTTTTTTTATTCTGTTGGACGTCTCTTTTGGGTAGAAGGAATCACATACCCTTTTTTCCTTGTTATAATCCAGATTTAAAAACAACAATATGGAAAGTATCTTTGTGGACTTGTGACGTTTTGCTGAAAAGTGTGTTTTGCAGAGACAGATCTGTTATGATGTTACACCTCGGTGGGAGGCAGGTAAGACCCTCTCTCGTGAGACCCCCCCTGCAGTCCTGATCCAGCTCTGGGACAGCACCACAAGAGGGACATGGAGCTGTTGGAGCAAGTGCCAGAGGAGGCCATGGAGATGCTGCGAGGGCTGCAGCAGCTCTGCTCTGGAGCCAGGCTGAGAGAGCTGGGCTGGGGCAGCCTGGAGAAGAGAAGGCTCCTGAAGGGGAGACCTGAGAGCAGCTCCAGTGCCTGAAGGGGCTGCAGGAAACCTGGAGAGGGGCTTTGGACAAGGGATGTAGAGACAGGACAGGGGAATGGCTTTAAGCTGCCAGAGGGGAGATTGAGATGAGCTCTTAGGCAGAAGCTGTTCCCTGTGAGGGTGCTGAGGCGCTGGCACAGGGTGCCCAGAGAAGCTGTGGCTGCCCTGTGTCTGGCAGTGCTCAAGGCTCGGTTGGGCACAGGGGCTTGGAGCAAGCTGCTCTAGTGGAAGGTGTCCGTGCCCATGGCAGGGATTGGAACCGGATGAGCTTTAAGATCCCTTCCAACCCAAACCATTCTGTGGTTCTGTGACTCTAAACTGAAAATGCGAGACTGCAGAGACAGATCTGTCATCCATCCTCCCCATGGTGAGAGATTGGTTTGATTCCAATGCAGAATAAAAGTCAAATGTTAATTTTTTAATTGCAAAAGAAATTTTCTACACTCCAGAACGCCAGACTAGGTATTGAAAAATGAAGAAAAGCTATATGGCAGGGACATTTTTTGTTTAATGTGATTTTTAGAAGTCTATTTACAGAATTCGACTAAATTTAAGCAGCGTTTTGCCTTTGCTACTATTGTACACTATGTAGCCCACTACCATCTGCTAAAACACTTCAAGAATAGGTTACCAGTTAAGGTAACAAACAGAAAACCAGCTCTTCCTTCAGTTTGTGTGTCACAGTCAGAAAGCTCAGAGTGGCTGCAGACTGAAAGACAGCCATCATTGTCTCAACATCTGTTTCGTGGCAGAGGGAAGCAGAGTGCTCCAGGGTGAACACCAGGCTGATACTGCTCAGTGTCTACACTGATGACTTTGATGATGATACAGAATGCAGAAACAGCAGATCTGAAGATGACATCAAATTAGTTGCTGACATGCCAAATACTAACTTCTGTGGAGGGATCTTCAGGAACTTGGGATCTGACCAAACAGATCAAAATGCATATAGTCCCACATCTTGGGCAGAGTAACGCCATGTACCAGGGGAGGCTGGGAACCGCCTGGCTGAGCAGCAGCCCTGCCAGAGAGGACTTGGACGTTACGGGGAACGTCAGGTCAAATGGGAGCCAATGGTATGCTTACTGTCAATGGGGCAAACTGTACATTGGCCAACTTTTGAAGAAGGGTGTCTGGCAGGTTGAGGAAATGCATTAACCCTGTCTCCTCTGAGCTAGTAATGTCACACATGGAATACTGTGTCTGACTTTTGGCTCCCCACCAGGCCAAGAGGACATTCGGAAATGGGAAGGGAAGGTAGCAGAGGGCTACTGGGATAGCCAGGAACAGTTAACATGCTTCAGGAGACTGGGGAGGCTGTGGCTTTTCATTCTGGTGCAGGGGGTCTTAAGGGGCGATCTAATAGCAAGCTGCAACCACATCAAAGGGAGCTGGAAGGAAGACAGGGCCAAGTTCTTTGTGACAGATGGCTTAGTAAAGGGCAGTGGACACACACAGCAGCCTGGGAGGTTTAGATTGGCCATTTGAAAAAACTGCTTCCCCAGGAGGCTTCTGCAGTAAAGAAGAGGTTACTCAAAGGGGGCAACCAAGATTTGCCTAGGTGTAATCGCAGCAGACCTGCCCCAGTGTTGGTGACAGTCCTGCCTGGAGTGGAAGGCAGGAGTTGAACTCGGGGTCCCTTCTAACCAATATTTCTAGGATGTAACTCAGATTTAAGCCTGTGGCGTTATCACAACCTTACCTAGATTATGTTAACAAAATCAAAGTTCACTCATTAGTAAATGACAGAATCCCACACTGTTTTGCGTCAGAAGGGACCTTAAAGCCCATCCAGCTCCAACCCCTGCCACAGGCATGGACACCTTCCACTAGAGCAGGTTGCTCCAAGCCCCTGTGCCCAACCGGGCCTTGAGCACTGCCAGACACGGGGCAGCCACAGCTTCTCTGGGCACCCTGTGCCAGCGCCTCAGCACCCTCACAGGGAACAGCTTCTGCCCAAGAGCTCATCTCAGTCTCCCCTCTGGCAGGTTAAAGCCATTCCCCATGTCCTGTCCCTCCATCCCTTGTCCAAAGCCCCTCTCCAGGTTTCCTGCAGCCCCTTTAGGCACTGGAGCTGCTCTGAGGTCTCCCCTTCGGGAGCCTTCTCTTCTCCAGGCTGCCCCAGCCCAGCTGTCTCAGCCCGGCTCCAGAGCAGAGCTGCTCCAGCCCTCGCAGCATCACTGTGGCCTGTGCACCTTACGTGGAGAGAAAACCTACATGAATTTCCTAACTTTCCTTTACACCACCCAATATTTTGCATAGCCTTATACTTCCTTTCTAAAATAAACTCCCAGTCCTTTCAAATTCTGCATATATGCAGCATCAAAGCATTCTGGGGAATTTTTCAGTCCATTTATATGCAACTGTCTGGTGACAGAGACACGTTGTGCAAGCACCGAAGATGTGCAGTTTCTCTGGACAGTAACTGCTGCTGTTCTTTGCTAAAAGTACTTATCACTGGGGAAACTGAGCCTCAAATACCAAAACACCTCTCTGTAATCACCTATTGTTTTGCAGAGGGCAATGGGATCCCTCTACTAAGAAGGATCTGAGATTTATTTTTAACTTGAAACTTCCCTATGCATCCTAAGAAGAAAAAAGCTGAATAAATCTATTTTCCTTTAGGAAGAGATGACAAGAAATAGTCTGATACATTTTAGCTTAAGAAGAGAGGCTGTCACAGGGCTGTGTCCCATGCCAAAGAAAATCTTCTTTTCCCCAATACTGTTGGCTGGGCTTCAAGAATTTTTGCACCAAACTGAGAGTTCTCCAACATGACGCTTCTGGGAATTCAGATTACTCTTCCTCTGCCAGTACTGGGATTAAGGAGTAGGGAAGGTTGTCCGCACCATAGTGATATTGTAATGATCACTCTGAAATGGAAAGATATCACACATCAGCGTTTTCATTCTGCAGCTTGAGACATACCTTTGGGAAGTCAGTTTCTGATGACATGTTTGGGCAAACGATGCCTTATCTGCATGCTTTTCTGATGTATCATCCTGATCTGGTAACTTGAATGCCATAACCAGAAATCTTTGTTAATTGTATAGGGTTTTATGTCAGCATAGTCCAAAACATATTCTTCAACCCCATGAAGTCTGCTTGAGAAGATGGAGATTTCTGTCTCTGTTAGAGGAATCACATAAATTTTATGTAATAACAAGCATCCCCAACTAGGGTGATCTCAGACTCCTGGATATTACATATTTCTGTTTCCTAAAAATAAAACCCACTAAGTACGTGAACTGGTACTGTAAACACAAGGGCAAATAAAAGGGTTCCACTGTTGCTGGACGACTCCTCACACTTGTTTCCAGCAGTCAGCAAAAGTACTCATTCACAATTAAGTTACAGTAAAGAATTGTTGACCCTGGTGTAACTGAGAGCATAGATAAAGTCAACTCAATGGGGTTTGCTTCAGCTTGCGACATTTCAAACAGAGCCTCCACATTTGTTTGGATCATAATGAAAGCATACAGAAAACCAAAAAACCCCCAAAATGCAGAGTCTATACAAGCTTCTCCAGAAGTATTTTTTTATTGAAATGGTCACAGTTATCATTATTTGTTTCTCATTTGGGCTGCATTTTAAATGCTGTATGTTAACAAACTTAGACTACTTAATGCCAAGTGCTTTACACATATCTCCTATTGAAATTTCACGAAAGAATCACATTACATAAGCGATGCCAATACAGAAAACAGCCTCTCAGAAAGCTGGGTAAAACCCAGGCACCCCTGCAGTAACTAGTGAAATTCCCATTGATCTCACTGGAGACAGGATTCTAATCTATAGGTCTTTGCTGCATATGGGTAACAAAAAATTATCTTGTTACTTATGTATCAAATTATTTAAGAAACTCAGATCTTAATGAAGTCCAAGCTATCATTTATCATTGCCTTTACTAGATAAAATAAAGTGCTACTTCAGAGTGCAATAATGTCCAGTTTTGAGTATGTATGCAACTGCTGGAATATGCAGTAGATGCCAGTTTAGATAAGCTTCTAGCCTGTAGATAGGGTAGGCATCTGCTCTAATAATCTGCAGTTTTACCACAGAATTTGAGCACAGCATTAACTGTACTAAGCTGTGGGGAAAACGTGAACTGTTAGCATTTAGGGCTTCTCTTAACTGTACTGTGATATGTTCAGTAATAAGTTATGGGTCATTAGGAGATGGAAGTGGCATAAAAATTAAGCAGATTTTAAACAACCTTTATGATCATTAATATAAGACCAGACATAACCATTTACCTTTATTTAATTAGGAGACATTTTTCATCTGCGTGAAGCACACTGAAGTGGGCTGGTTCTGTCATTCTCCCTCTTACGCAAGTTTTTTTGCAGCAGTTTTCTGTTCCACAACTCACCCATGCAGGGCTGTGGGGTTTGATGGTTGATTTCTGTAACAAAAGGAAAAGATGAATTAGGGCTGCTCCAGGACAGCACTGGTCAGGAACAAGATGAGCAGGAGCAGTTTGAGATGGGATTTGCTCTGTAGGATATTATCGTCTTGCAGCCACAGAAATGGCAGAGCTCTCTGCTGCTCATCAACGTCAGCGCAGAGGTATTTTCCTAATCGGTATTTTTTGAAAGTTATGAAGATATTACCTAGTTATGAGCTCATCACAGCCTGGGAACCATTTAGAGAAATGCAGATTTTTATTTACAACAAGGTGGTTGACCCTAAATAGGTCAGTCTGGCGCTGCTTAAGCACCTTAAGCAACTGTAAATCAGGCTGAGAGTCACACAAACTTTATTTGAGGTGTTCAGATGAAAACAGAGGTATGAAATTGATTATGACCAGGCTTGACAACATAAATTCAATTTGAAATAGCTTAGCTGTTTTAAAAATAGAACTTCATATTCCTTCCAATAGCTCCAGTCCTTGAGCTATTCAAGCCCGCAGTGCCTATCCCGTGCCTGACTTTCTGATTTGGTTCTAAGATTACTATTAATAGACCAGAAGTGGGGGAAAAAAGAAGTTAAATAAAGAAGAGAAAATACCTCATTCTGCAAGCCCCCGTGTTTGTTTATTTGATTTTCTTTATTTTGGAGAAGCATCTTCAGAAGTTGAGTTTTCTGGTGAGGATGAATCCTTCCCTTTGGTGACTCTGGACCATCCATCCCTCGCCACCTCCCCCCAGTCCCGGCTGGGGTTGCTAAGCGACATGTTCTTCTCTTCTGTACTTTAGCAGAGAGGAACAGATCAAAGACACCCACAGTCTTGAATTATTTTATAAATTAATTTAAAGAGACACTCTCCCGCGCTGTATTATGTGGGGGGAGATCAAAAGTTGCTCTATATACTGAGAGTACCGGGAGCATTAAACTGACGTCTTCTGGAAAATAAGAATGTTCTCATTACTGAGAATTATGCAATATTTACCTTTTCTTTTTCTTTCTTTTTCAGAACTAGACTATGAATTCATGCTAAGTACTGTTTCTAGTTTTATGGCAGTCAAGACATTGAACATGGGCCAGGCTGCATGTTTGTATGACTTTCAGCAGTAAGGTTTTCTGTCCGCCAGCGAGGAGCTTGCTGGGTTTTAACTCTTCATCTCTTGCAAAAGAAAGAGTTGCATTATTCAAAAATGTATAATTCTCTAAACTTTCAATGATTTCTTGACTTACACTGAAGGCAAGAAAGCCACAGGGTAAATTTCAAGTGATATTTCTTTAAAAGAACAAACGAAGGTAAGAAAGTAATCTGTGTAAATCAGACAAAAACCCCTAAGACACCAGAATCCTCAGTCCCTTCTGAAATGAATGAAAATCAAATGAAGGATCTTTAATGACAAAACCTGGGAAGACGTGAGTTTAAATGTTACCTCTCAAAGACAGCACGTAGCTGGCCTCAGCTCAGGTCTGCTAATCTGTGCACACTGGGAGATCAGTTGGAGCGCACTGGCAATTCAGGAGAGTGTTTGCTGAAACGGGAAAGGGAGAACTTAATTATCCTCAGAACTACTCAGTTTCAAATACTATCAATATTGTAAAGGGAAAGCACCCACCACTTAGTAACAAAGTGCAAGAAATTGTCAAGCCTTCCATTTCCCAAGACACCACAGCTGCCCAGCCGGAAGGAAAAGCAGAGACACCCAAATAACATGCTTAGAGCAGTGCCCAAGCGAGACCCAGCCTTTATGTGGACAGCAGAAGTCCCAGGTCAAAGAGCTTCAAAGAAGCACCTTGACACCTGCACACAGAATCCTTCCCATATGCAAACCTCATTTCATCCCAGCGACCTCATCTGCACAATCCTCTGATGCATTTCTGGGACCTTGTTCACACAAACAGGTGCTCATGCACCCATGGGTGCAGGATCACTGTCTTCGGGTGAAAAGCATGCCCGGGCACAGTGCAGAGCTCACTCCTCGCTCCCATCCTGTGCCTGCAATCCCACATAGACTTGAGGGGAGATTAGTGAAACCCAATGTACTCTGGTGCTTTAAAGGGATTAATCTCACATAAATCTTTACCCAAAAAAAATCAGTGTTAGCATCTATTTACATGCATTTTACTTTCAATAAGAAACCAAACCTCCTTTCTCCTGCACCAGTAGAAGTCTTGTCAGAACTCTAACTGCTTAGCTTTGGCACTTACAATCCACTGTACTGCAGTTAACCTCTCTTCCCATGAAAGCATATTTTAGAAAAAGCTTTGGGCAGCTTTTCCATTCATTACTAGAGCATATTCATTACATGGGCAAGATGAGGGTGCTGAGGCGCTGGCACAGGGTGCCCAGAGAAGCTGTGGCTGCCCCATCCCTGGCAGTGTTCAAGGCCAGGCTGGACACAGGGGCTTGGAGCACCCTGCTCTAGTGGAAGGTGTCCCTGCCTGTGGCAGGGGTTGGAGCTTTAAGGTCCCTTCCAAACCAAACCATTCCATGATTCTGTAAAATGTGTGCTTTATTCTCACAGATAGAGCGTTTTATGTACAAATACCTTGACCACTGCTACGTTGTCAGTGATTACCAGATTTAGTGTGTTTTGGCTGAATTTCTGAAGGGGAAAACTGTGTTTTGCACTCTAAATATTTTTTCTGGAGAATGGATTTCTCAACAGACTATGGGCATCTTGTACAAAATACAAGCAAACATTGGGAAGGGAATGTAATGCTTCTGGCAGGTATCAACTCACCAGCCGTGGAAACCAAAATCCCTGGGACTGCACCACTGCTCCTCTAAAATATTAACTAAACATTTTAATTAATATTTATTACAGTATATTTTATTAGCATTGGTGGAATTTTGGTTTATGAATGTAAGTTATTTTGAATTGCTGCTCCTCTTATTCCTGGAATGCTGCAAAAAATACAGCTGGATCACGGGTACGAGCAGTCAGGGCAGCGGTTTGGGCTTATGAACAAGGGATGATGCTTGTGATAAGCGGGAGGGCATTGAAAGACATTGAGAACATTAATAACGTCACTTCATAGAATCATAGAATCATGGAATGGTTTAGGTTGAAGGGACCTTGAACTTCATCCAGTCCCAACCCCTGCCACAGGCAGGGACACCTTCCACTGGAGCAGGTTGCTCCAAGCCCCTGTGTCCAACCTGGCCTTGAGCACTGCCAGGGATGAGGCAGCCACAGCTTCTCTGGGCACCCTGTGCCAGCGCCTCAGCACCCTCACAGGGAAGAGCTTCTGCCTAAGAGCTCATCTCAGTCTCCCCTCTGGCAGGTTAAAGCCATTCCCCGTTGTTGTATCACTACAGTCCCTCATGAGGAATCCATCTCCAGCATCTCATGTATCTACAGTGATTTGCCTGCTTAAAGCACCACAATGTACCAGTAATTAGTGATCTGGATGTTTCTGAAATGATCAGCAGCGTCAGTTAAATTGTCATTAAAATACAATTAACAGCCCTTTGAACTAAGTGCTGTAGTTCATAACAGCCTAATTGGTGGCTCATGGGCCACATCTGGACAACAGGAGGATTGTGTCTGCTTTTCCTCCTCTCTAACTGCACCAGCTCAAGGGGCACCTCGTCCCAGGATTGCAGCCGTGCCCACAAGGACTTACACGCAGAGCCGTTCTGTCACTGGAAAGGCACAAAGTGTCCCTTGTGTCCAGCCCACTGTGCTAAAAGCCTGGATTTTGTAAGCTCACTTCATCCTGCGTGCAGCCCGGGGCAGGCACAGCCCCGCAACTTCATCATCTGCAATTCTAATCAATTTCTTTTTTTTTTACTTGACTTTCAGAGCACAGCTTTGTGCAGCAAGAGTTTAGTCATGAAACAAGGGCAGCCCGTGGTAAGACAAGTTAACTGGGCTGTCTACAGCTATGGGTGATGTGCTGGTAGACCATGCTGGTGTATGTTTGTCTGGTGTAAGAGAAAGAATTTAGCTACTGCAGCAGACTGAAAGTGAAGGTATGGCTTGGATGGTGTTCCCAAACCTGGCACCTATATCCCCCATTTAGGTAGCTAAATTTGTCACTTACATGCTTTAGATACTTGTGTTAATTACATAAATGCCAAAAAAAAGGACGTTTTTAAGGTGGTAGAAAGATAAATAGCTGCCTCTGAAACAGCCACAGTATAGGGTTTTACCTCCTGTGTGCTCTTCAAATGATACCACTTACAAATGCATCGTATTTGGTGTTGTGTCTAGCTGTAGTAATGTATTAGTATCTGTCTGTAATACAACTGATGCTCCTGAAAAAAGCACTGTAGAATATTCTTTAAATACTGCCTTTTTGTATGTCTTACACAACTCTTCATTAATACCCAGTGAACAGCATGCCACTGTTCCAGGTTTTCGACGAACCCGTCCTGCTGCTCTCCACCAGCTCCTCTTGCCTGCTTCCTAATACCTTTCTTATTTCTGCTTCTACTCTTGCAAACTCAAATTTAGAACTCAAAACGTTCACGCTTTTGTTTCTTAAATATAATGAAGGGTAGCGAATGGACCTGATGTAATCTGCATAGTGTGTGCCCCGGCTAAGTAGCCACTGCTCTGAAAGCGCTGCTTGTTCTCTGAAAGGAGGAATTCTTCCAGCCAGCGGCACTTGCCCCCTCCGCTGTGAGGCTGCTTTTCCCACACACTCCCAGGACTCACTGCCAGTCATTTTCTTGCCCTAAAAGTTTGCTGGAGCAACATCCCCATTTACCCCATGTCTTTACAGGGCCGAGCTCCGAATGGGTTGGCTTTAAGGTCCCTTCCAACCCAAACCATTCCATAGTTTGGTTGGAATTTTATGGTTCTATAAGACATGTGTATAAGGAGGAAATTCTTCCCCGTGAGGGTGCTGAGGCGCTGGCAGAAGGTGCCCCAGAGAAGCTGTGGCTGCCCCGTCCCTGGCAGTGTTCAAGGCAAGGCTGGACAGGGCTTGGAGCAAGCTGCTCCAGTGGAAGGTGTCCCTGCCAGTGGCAGGGGGCTGGAACTGGATGAAGTTCAAGGTCCCTTCAACTGAAACCAGCCTGTGATTCTATGTCTCATCTACAAAGGATTTTGGTGTTGGCCTGGCATGTTTTGCTAGTATTTGTGTGGCCTAAAGAAATTATTTGGAAAGTAGCAGATGCCTTTGGAAAAGACAGAAAGAGGAATAAAATAGAAAGAGAATATTAACTTGTCAACGGGCCCAACAAAAGAGAAAAAAATGCAACTCTAAAGTGATTGCCAACAAGCAGGCTTGTAACGCCCGCTCAGGAAGAACATGCAGCTCCTTGAATGCTTTCATTCTGCAGTCCCCATTCATACAAAGCGCTCATGCAAAGAACATAAATTGCTGCCCATTCAAATATAATGTAGTTCCTAAATCTGCTTTTTTCAAAAACACAAAATACGCTGTCTCAGGAGGAACAAGAGACCAAGTACTAGAAAACGGGATGTGGGGTTTGTCATAGCCACAACTTCAAGAAGAGGTGCTCCAGGGGAGACATTTGCTAGTAAGTAAATGTTAATGATAGTAAACTAATAGTCCACTGCATAACGGACAACCCACCAAAACACAGGCCAACAACTGGAACAGGAGAAAGTATTACAAGTATCTCACAGCAAAATTAAGATGCCAAGTGAAATTTCCAAGTAATACAAAGACACTGGAGAGTCCTTGTTCCATCACTGGTGTCACTGCTGGGCTTCTGCCCTGGTGCCACCCATTCGAATTAACCTCCACTTCACAGAATCATAGAATAGCTAGGGTTAGAAAGGACCTTAAGATCATCCAGTTCCAAACCCCCTGTCATGGGCAGGGATGCCTCACCCTAGACCCACCCAAGACAATACCTCACCCAAGACTGTCCAACCTGGCCTTGAACACTGCCAGAGATGGAGTATTTACCACTTCTTTGGGCAGCCTGTGCCAGGGCCTCACCACCCTCACAGTAAAGACAGGAAGTAGTTAGAGACAGCATACAGAAAAGAGTCTTGAATATGCAAGAATTCAGGTGGATTTAGAAACCTTGGGAAAGACTGACAGGTCTCAAATGACTTATCTGAGGGCCTGAAATGTGAGAAAATCTCTGAAGATTGGATCAAGAATCAGTAGCAGTTTATCTTGATAGTAAATGTGGATGCATGAAATAAAGCAGCTTATCACAAAATGGCTTTTGACTAAGAGTGAAAAATGTAATGAGGAAGAGCATGCTTTGGGTAATTCTACATTCTGTTGAGGGAAATAAAAAAGCAAATGCCAGTAGGAGGGAGAAAAAAACCCAGCTTCTGTATAGTCAACACTGGGCACGTATTGGCATGAGGCAAGTGCAAGGAGAGTAGACTTCCTGAGTGCCAGAATAGCAGCCAGCAGCCCTCTGTTAGACAGGCAAAGAAGAAGTAGGATTTACTCTCAATTCTCACCAAACGTTAAAAGTCCATTAGGCCAGCTTGTAAAAGAGAATGTAAAGACCAAAAAATCAGTGGACTGCAGTTTCAAGGGACTCCAGTGGACACCGGCACAGGGTGCCAGAGAAGCTATGGCTGCCCCATCCCTGGCAGTGCTCAAGGCCAGGTTGGACACGGGCTTGGAGCAAGCTGCTCTAGTGGAAGGTGTCCCTGCTCATGGCAGGGGGTTGGAACTGGATGGGCTTTAAGGTTCCTTCCAACCCAATCCAGTATGTGATTCTGTGATTCTTGTACATTTCTTACTGTCTTCACTAGCCATCTTCAGATTCAAACCAGTGGCTTAAGCTAAAAGAAACGGAGAGCCTGAGAAAGGCACAAATTCTACATGGCCAATGCAAGAACAGCACCAAACAGCAAATTGAGATGCCTCAAGGCAATCTGTCACCAAAGTTCACAGTGGCCAGTGGGAAAGTGCAGAATATTTTCCTCCATAGCACCAGCCTTCTGCAGAAGGTCCATGCTGTAGCGGAGTGGATATATACAAAGTCAACAGAAAAGGCTTAATAGCAGCAAAACCTGCAAGTCATACCACAGACTTGCAACACAAACCTTATTCCCTATCTTAGACCTAAGTTCAGTTAAAAGTATTTTAACCCTATGTTTTCTAGGCACTTGCTTTCCTTATATCATTCACCAGGTATTGCTGCAACTATTTCTTACAATTTGAGTCATGGTGGAAGCTGCATTTTCAAGTAAGTTGAAATGCTAGTGTGGGGGAATGTTTGATAGGTGAGAACAGAGCAGCTGAAACTAAAAATTTCAGCAAAGTCTTCTTTGCAGAGAGAATGCTTTACAAAAGAAACCATGAAAATTTGTATTACCCAATTTTTGCTGGAGGAATAATAGAAGAAAAAATGAACTGCTAGCAATAAATCTAAGCTGAGCAGATACCTATGGGTTTCTGCAACCTTATGTCTTGCAGGAAGCTGGAAACAAAAGAAGTTCCAGAAATAGAGTGAAACTCCTCTAAGAGCTGATGCTGATGGAGACTGATAAGCATTTACATGACTCGGGTGTCTCCCAAAGGAACATTTTATTGTCCTAAAGGGAAAATGTTCTGTCATTGGCATCACAGATATTTGAAAAAAGTTATTGTATGCTAAAGCAAGATGGTGTTCGTAGGTATTTTGGAAGGCTGAGAGATACCTGAACATGGAAATTCTTTAGCTGTATACATTTCGGGTGACTTATATAGTTTAATTGCACCAACCAAACGTACAAGAGAGGGGGATGTTTCACCTGGTAGTAAGTGCTATGATACAAAATCAGAGCAAGACTACAAGTGACAGATTTTGTCCCTACAATTTTTTTTACACTTCAGTAAGTTTTTTTCAATTTCTTCTATTTTGGTAACTATTTTAGCCTGAGTGGCAGGCATGCCTACAGCTGTGAACTAACAAATGAAAGGAATTCACTTGTGATAACATACATCTTGAGGATGAAGGTAAGTCAACCTGCAGAAGTGTCCCAGTATAATTTTCCTGGTTTTATATAAATCACATGAAGATTCTGCAAGCTTCTGTAAGCAAAATGTTTATAAGTAGGTATGCAAGAGACACAGCCTAAGAGAATCAAGGGTCAGTTTTATTGCTGCGTGCTATTTACCTCCACTACAGTCAAATGCTCCAGATGACAGGGAAGGGAAATAATAGCTAATTATGTTGTAACAGCAGAATCAGGGATGCTTATTTGCAAATGCCCACATTTAAATGCAATACTGAAATAAAATAAGACTTACTTCACTTTGAGCACTGAAATAACAATGCAGAAAAATACCCTGCCCACAGGACCATCCCATGGCCATTTGCAGACCTGATGGTGAAAAGGAGGACTTGGAGTTCTGCTCCTACAGCAGCAAGAACTGGGAAGTTTTGGGACAGTAGCTCCACAATGAGACACACCAGAGTGAGAAAGGATGAGAAACATGAAGGGAAATCATGTAAGACAAGTGTTTTCCACAGTTAATATATGTATCTATTCCCAGGAAAATCTACCTATCAAGGTTACCATGGCTAGCCCATTCAACAGCTTATATTCACATTCATCTCACAGCGGGACCAGGTTTCATTCATAGAAGAATCAAGACTAAAATGATAACATTCATCTCCACATTCTTGCCCTGACATGGTTATTCATTATAAGTTCTTCCTAATGACTGTTCAGTTCCTTCCTTCTAGGGAGCCACTCCTAATTCTCTTCTATTCAAGTTGGATAATGACTCACTGACTTTAATATTAATCCTTATTAACCCTTCCTGTGCACAATCAACATCTCCTAACAGTGCAACGTGCAGTGTCTCACTGCTGAGACAGCAACATCCTCACTGCCTTTTCCTCCACTGCACCATTTTCTTACAGGCAGAAAACCTAAGGATTCCTGTGGGTTTCCTGCAGCTGGCAGATGAAAAAATACCTCGTCTTCATATCTGTGGTGAAAGGCTCTTTAAGTCTATCTTAGTCTACCTTTTTCCCAGTTTAATTTTGTTTTCCATAAATTACACTTCTTTTCCATCGCTTTCATGTCTGGCCAAAGTTTTAGTTGTATCAAGACAGCTATTTGTACCAAGCAACTTCCTGAAGCACCTTCTTTCCCTAACTCTCTCCTCTCAGGGAGGAGAGGAAGGGTCCTGTCTGTGGACGGACACATGAGACTGGCAGCTTTCAGCTCTGCTGCGTCTGCCCACCACCACGGGAAGTGTTAGGCTGCTAAGAGCCAGGCTTCTGGTGGCAGGTGCTTTTGGTTTTCCTTCTTAATCAACAACAAACCAAACCCAACAAAACAAGTAAACCTAGGAGATATTTTATATCTGATAAGCCACTGCTAAGGCGACTGAACCTAAATATCCTGTGAGAAAATTAATGACTCAAGTACTGGATTCTTCTTTAATCAGCTATTTCTCGATTCTTAAGACTAATTAGAATGGCCTGTCTGGTTTCTGATCAAACCTTGTACTGTTTGGTAGAGCACTGAACACATGTAGGTAGGCATGTCTGACTTCATGTATGCACTTCATGTATGCTGGCACTTGTCTTTTGACCAAATCTTGGCATGTTTTGGTATCTCTGGAATTCTGAAGTTCTTTCTCCTTGATTCTCTTTCCTTCTAGTAGCACCACTGGTCTGCTACCATGTTTTGTGTGTCTCAACATGTTCTACAGCATTTTATTATTTTGATGTTATCATAATGTGCCTACTCTTAAGGGAAAAATAAGGAAGTCCACAGGAAAAATAGTTTGGAAAGAGATCAGGGTACTTACTTTGGAAACCACACTCTCGTATCATTACAAAAATAGATTTCTAGGAAGAAATATGTATTTCTCATTGACTATTACCATAGCTTTCACAGTAGCCTTTATTTTACCATCCTTCTGCTGTACCAGACGGTCCTGGATACAAACATCCAGGGAGTGGCCCTGCACTAGCGCTGCACTGCCTGTGAGGGAACCAGCCCACTCCCTGAGAAACAGCTATTCTCCAGTGGGAATGCTGTAGGTGCCAATCCTGCCTGCCTGTAATCTCATAAATATTACATTCCCCCCCTCACCCCCAGTCAATACAATATTAATGTGAATATACAATATGTGCAGCTTGACATTTTCTTGACATCCGCAAGGTACAGAACAACTAAGTTGCTGTGTTATTATTCCAAGACAAAAAGCCATCAAAATCCCAGACTGGTTTGTGTCAGAAGGGACCTTAAAGCTCCTCCAGTTCCAACCCCTGCCACAGGCAGGGACACCTTCCATGGAGCAGGTTGCTCCAAGCCCCTCTGTCCAACCTGGCCTTGAGCACAGCCAGGGATGGGGCAGCCACAGCTTCTCTGGGCACCCTGTGCCAGCGCCTCAGCACCCTCACAGGGAACAGCTTCTGCCCAAGAGCTCATCTCAGTTTCCCCTCTGGCAGGTTAAAGCCATTCCCTTGTCCTGTCCCTTCATCCCTTGTCCAAAGCCCCTCTCCAGGTTTCCTGCAGCCCCTTTAGGCACTGGAGCCGCTCTGAGGCCTCCCCTTCAGGAGCCTTCTCTTCTCCAGGCTGCCCCAGCCCATCTGCAAGTTCTACCGGGAGCTGTAAATACACAAGCTGCGGGCGAGGTGAGAAGAGCCTGTAATTATTATTTGCAAGTAACGGCCAAGCTGCCGTTCTCTCAGAAAGGAAGGCGCTGTGGCCCTGCACAGCGCTCAGGCGGCCCGAGGCCGGAACTCTGCAGCACCACGCGGCCGGGCCCAACTGAGCTGTAAACGGCAGCGGGGCCACTGCTCGCCGTGGTCCAGGCCCGACCGCAGACCCCGGCCTGCGAGCCATGGGGGCCCGTCACCCCGCTTTCCCGGGGCCGGCCCGCCATGGCGGCGGCCGCCCTGCCCCGGCCCGAGCGACAGCAGAACCGAGGGGGACGCCGCTGCCCGGGACCTCGTGGCGCGGCCCGGCCCGTTGGCGCCCGGAGGCAAGGCCCGGCCGGCGCACGGCGCGGCTCCAGCCCAGCCCGGCCCAACTCCCCGGGCCCGTCCCGAGCGGGCTCCCGCCTCCCCCCGCGCCCCCTCCCCTTTCCCGCCACCCGCTTCCGCCCGCGCTCCCGCGCATGCCCGGGTTATGCAACGGCCGCGGCGGGCGGGCAGCGCCACAGCCGCAGGGCAGGGCAGGGCAGCGGGGGGCCGCGAGGGCGGCGGGCCCCGGGACGGCGGCGGGGCGGCGCTGGGGGCGCGCTCCCGCCACCCTCCCGCCCTCCGCCGGCGGCCGCGCGCGCGCCCCGCGCCGTCTGTGAGTGGCAGCGGCGGCCGCCGCCAAGTCCCGCCCGTTCCGTTCTCCCTGCCGCAGGCGGCGGCGGCGGCGGGTTGGCTTCCTGCGCGCGGTGCCGCTCCCCCTCCCCCCGGCAGTCGGAGCCGCAGCGGCAGCAGCCCGGATCCCCGAGCCATGGCTCTGTGAGAGCAGCACATGGCGGCCGCGGCAGCCATGAGCCCCCCACTAATCCATACAACTCCCCCCTGAACAGCCACCGACGGCAGCCAGCGCTCCCACCCGGCTCCACCGCTCCCACCGCCCACCCGCAACTACAGCCGCCACCGCGCCGCCCGGCCCGAGCCCAGACCCCGCCGCCGCCGCCGCTGCTGCCGCCACCGCCGGGTCCCCGCTCGCCCGCCCGCCGCCGCCGCCGCCCGGTCCTCACCATGGGAGTGCAGGGTTTCCAGGACTACATCGAGAAGCACTGCCCCAGCGCCGTGGTGCCCGTCGAGCTGCAGAAGCTGGCGCGGGGCAGCCTCGTGGGTGGGGGCCGTCAGCGGCCCCCCCAGACCCCGCTGCGCCTCCTCATCGACGCCGACAACTGCCTGCACCGGCTCTACGGCGGCTTCTACACGGACTGGGTGAGCGGCGGGCAGTGGAACCACATGCTGGGCTACCTGGCGGCCCTGGCCAAGGCCTGCTTCAACGGCAACATCGAGCTCTTCGTCTTCTTCAACGGCGCCCTGGAGAAGGCCCGGCTGCACGAGTGGGTGAAGCGCCAGGGCAACGAGCGCCAGACGGCGCAGCAGATCGTCAGCCACGTCCAGAACAAGGGCACCCCGCCGCCCAAGGTCTGGTTCCTGCCGCCCGTCTGCATGGCGCACTGCATCCGCCTGGCCCTCATCCGCTTCCACATCAAGGTGAGGAGGAGAGGGGCCTTCCCTTCCTTCCCTCCCGCCCCGGCCTCCATCCCCCCGGGGCCACCAGCGCCCTCTCCCCGCCGCTCCCCTGCGCTAAGATGGCAGCGGGGCTGCCCGGGGCCGGCAGCGGAGGAAGGGAGCGGGAGGGGGGGGGGGCGCACCCCGCCTCTCCCCTCAGCGCCTCAAAATGTCGTCGAGGCCCAAGTTTCGGCGGCTTCAATCCATGGGGAATTTCGCTATTTCAACGGCGCTGACGGTCGCCCCGTCGACCCGCTCAGGCTTCAGCCTGCGCGGGTCGACGGGGCGACCGTCAGCGCCCAGGGCCTCCCGAATTCCCTCTTTCTGTGAAGCCAGGCCCAGCAGCAGGGAGGTTTTTTTTCCTCCATGTTCTTTCGGGGCCGCCGCTCCGTTGACTCAAAATGTCCCTTCTTGCCCATGGCTCCCTCTGCCCGGGCTGGGACTTTGGTACCGGTTTTACCGCACTGTCGAGAGCGTGGTGATCTAATTAATTACTAAGACGAAAGGGGGGAAAGGAATAAATAAGAATCGGTTTAGTTATTGCGCGTGGAGGATCTGCAACAAGTTCCCTGCTGAGGCCAGGGAAGGTTTAAACTTGCGGTGAAGGTGCAGTCGCTCGCTCCAGAATACAGAGTTTCGTGTTTATGGAGGTCTGCTCGGCATTGCCCTAATGTATTGACAGGCTTTTGGTCAACTATGGAATAATTCATTCCTTACTCCATACCGGCTAGCGCTGCCCGTGTGTGCGGGCGGGAGTGAGGATTAGACAGGTCTTCATTTAAAGTTCTTATTTTAGGGGGAACCTCTGCTTTTTGGGGACATAACCAACAGCTCAGGCAGTCTCAGCGTCTGGGGTGCTCTTGCACCGACACCCCGGCCACAATTTCTGAGGTTGCAGGACATTAACGTGTTGCATCTCTCTGCACGGCATTTGTGATTTATGATGGTTTCTGTTAAGCCCAGCAATTGTGTGTATTGAAACCCAAGGCGATAGAAGAACAAGCCCGGGGATGAAGCTGCAGTTTTAGAGAGTTGCTTGCTTGCTTTCCCAAGAGAGAGCGAAGAGCAGCGGGACTGGAGTGCCTACTCGTAAGCTTTATTATCATAAATTACTTTATTTGTGTAGGAAAATACTATGGAACCTTCAGAGCCGCGGGCTGGATTGCGAGCAGCCGCTTGATGTTGTCTGGCTTTTGTACCGCACTTCTGGCAGGTTGCAAACACTCCGGCCAGGTTGCAGGCCTGGGGTACGGATGAATCCCTTGGGGTTGGCCCAGAAGGTGGCTTTGGGTGAAGTTTCTCCTAGATCTGACAGCGGGGCGGGAGTTGCTGTCGTTCTCTCTTGGCCCCCTGCTTCCTTGGCCTGCCTCATCCTTCGGAACCTTCCCTTTGGCTGCCTGGTTGGGGGGCCCGTGGAAGCCACCCTGGGCTGGCAGCAGGTGTCCAGCCCAGTTCAGCGGTGGGAGTCCCAGCCCCAGTGGCCTGATCTCTGGCATGGCTGGGGGCACCGTGCTGCATGAAGCGTGTGTGGAACAAACTGGAAGCAGGGGCAAAGCTTGTTCCCGAGCTATGCTGGGTGCAGTGGCTGGGGCTTGATACTGGGTTAATGTGGAGGGGTTATAGCCAAGTCTGTTGTAGTAATTGTGTTTTCCTGGTCAGCACAGAAGCAAAACCCACTATGGATTTTGGATATGAATGATGGTGGGAACTTGAGTGATAGCAGAAACACCCTCTCATTTGAACTTTTGTTTTGGAGCTAGGAAATACTTTTATTCTTTAGCAACAAGTTTTAGGGACCGTGCAGTGAAGGTATTTACCTTGATCTGGTTGCAGGTGCTTTATAAATCTCCCTTAATTTGTTACCGAGACTTACTGATCATTAGTAAAAGCAGTGAGTGGGATAAACCAAGATTTTTTTTTTCCTTTTAAACTGGATACTTTGTTTCATGCAATAATGAAATGCATAGTTCACAACAGGAAGGTTTGAGATTGATAGAAATTTGGTACTTGTAATAGCCTCGTGGCGTGTTGAACTAGCTGTTAGTCTTCTAAGTGCATTCTGTCTCAGCCCCGGTGCCTTTCTGTTAAAGTACTTTACATCCAAGTACAGTTGCCACATTTGACAACGGTGTCACCTGTAGCACTTTGTTTACTCTCAAGCTTAGCTGCAGCATTAGCTCCTTTATGGTTTCTTGGTAATAGGCCTTATTCTTAATCTCTGGAAACCGTTTTAGGAGTGAGAGGTCAGGTCATACCGAGTCCTTTTTCCCTTGTTTAAGAAAACATACGTAGATACAACCCCACCCCCGTTCTTGATGAGGAGCATTTGAGGGGTGGATGTTTGTCTGCTTTAGGTTAGCACTGGCAGTTGGCAAGTATTCATGACCAAATACTGATGTATATTGGGGGAAGGTTCCTATCCCTGAGCCCCCTTTTGCAGATCTCTGCTTTGATTGGTTGTCCTGGGAATGGGAAGGGTGTCAGCAGTTCCCACTTGATGCTTCATTTGTGCAGCTGTGAGAAACTGGGGATAGCTCTGGTTTTCATTGATTCATTTTCTGGTTAGGAAGCACATTTCATGATTATAGTAGTAAGATGCGTCAAAGATGCTGCTGAACTTAAATCACATTCCTTCCCTGCTCTTCTTTTGTTTCGCAATTTATTATATTTTCTGCTTTATTTAGTATATCTTTCTTTCTCCGAACCGTACTCCAGTTCTGTTCACATTCTCCTTCACGATCACTTTTTATCAACTGTCCTGATGGGCAAAGAGCAAATGCATGTTGAAGGAGTGATTTTCATCTGCATGTATGGGTGATTTTTTTTTATTTGCATACATGTAAGACGGTTGACAAATTCTAGTGTTTTTTTCCTTTGTTTTGAGAAGTCGGGTTAGAGAATAGTGATTAACTTTGTGTATGAAACCGATTTTCGTATTTTCAGGAAACATTTGAGGCTTGAGTAGAAGGCTTCTGTGCAGAGTGAGGCTCTGGCTATGAATTTAATCTATTTTGGTAATTAGAAGGGAGAAAGGGAATAACGTCTTCTCTCCAGAACAATTATATATCACTTGCAGATGGTTTCAGCAGGATGTAAAAATAACAAGTTCCTCCAAGTTGCAGCGAATATCCTACGGGTTCTTAGTTTCATTGTGACCTGGTATTTTTCTCTTTGGGGACAGGGGGAGTAATTCTTGAGAGAGTTTTATGCAAAGCAGGTTTGCTAAAATTTAAATGTTTGAGCAGCAAAGATCTCAACATCTTCAGTACTTTGGTGAGACTTTGTTTTGTTCTCAGTATCTAGACATGCATGTGCCTGCTCACTCGGGCAGGATTGTCTCTTTCTCATCCAGCATCATTGATGTTTACGCAAGATTTAGACTTGAAAATTATTCTGAACTGCTGGCTGTGATTTTTCCCCCCCGCCCCCTGCCTGGGTGGGTTTTGAAGTGTGCAGGTTGCCTGGGTGCTGTTGCATCTCTGGACTCTGTCTTGTGAAAGCTGTAAGCTATTTCGCTGATTCTTATCTTGTTACAGTTTTACGTTGCAGGTTAACTGTAGCTTGGTAAATACAGCTCTTGTCCTCTGACAGCTCACTTATTTGAATGTGGATTCTAGTATTACCTAAACACACTGCAGGCTCATGCTCAGAGCTCACTGTGTCAGATAGCTCTGTAAAATGGGGAGGGAAGGAACCGGAGGCTGTGGAGGCAGAGATGACAGCAGGATGCTCACTGAGTTGCCTCTTGTGTTATCTTCACACCCATGTCACACCTAGTGTTACAGAAAGAGTTCCTACTTTGTTTTTTGTGGGTGATCTGTGGTTCTCATGCATGCAAAGACGTTGGTTTTAGATATAGGTACATAACTTAAACCTCTCTACCCTTAATAAAGAAAAAAAAGCCACCTAGGGATTTTCCTTACTTAAAGCCTGTAAAGACTGGGGGACACGGCAAAGCCTAAATCACCCTCCCTCAGTTGGTAACTATCTAAATCTGATAGCTTCACATTTTTCCCAAGATGTGTACAGTCTCTCCCAGTGCAGTGTACAGCAGGCATATGTTGTGCTACATGACCGGGTAAGTATAAGAAAAATGAATATGCTTGTTTTTCTCAGGAACCAGTAAATTTCAAAGCAACCGACAGTCCATGACCAAGTTTCTGAACAATTAACATTTTCTGAGACTACAAGCTGGTAGCATTAGGAGTGCAGAGAGTTTAGTGAGCTGATTATTATAGGACTACCTTGGAGATTGAGGTGCTTACTGTTCAGGATTTTGCTTGAAAGAGGGCATCTCTGGCATCTCTTGTGTGACCTGTAATGGTCCCTTCTAACTCAAACCCTTCTACGGTCTTGTGAATCTACATGGCAGAAGCAAGATTTCACATACATCACCAGAACCGTGATTCAGTATCAGGTTCAGAAGGTGTAAGATATGAGTAGGGGAGGAAGTGTCTGTCTAAACTTGTGTCTGAACAAGAACTCTTTGAGGGGCAGATGACTGTGGGACTGTTGAAGCGGACTGTAGAGGTGTAGGACCCTTACTTATGTTCTGCAGGGCTTCAGCTGCAGAGGAATAAATAGCATCTCTGGCACTAACACTGTAATTATTCATGCATACTGTGGAGACTGAAGCTAATAGTTTTGTACTTGTCTATTTTGGGATAGCTCGCTGTCTGCATTGTTAAAATGGAATGCTTGGTGAGGGTACCAACACCCAGGTTCTGTATGTATGTAGATGATAAAAGCATTAGGTATCAAAAGTACTTAGCTGGCTTTGGTTTTGTGTGCTTGGGTGCAAGCTGTAGTTGTAACGGTTCCTGACAGCGTGTAGAAATGCAGGACTGTAGGTACTGTGATTCTATAACCTGTCACTGGGGGGCAGGGAGGGTGGTTTTAGTTTAATCATCTTTGATGAGAAACGGTTGCTTTTATATTTCCAACATTACGAATTGGCCCGTGTCTCCCCTGCAGAACATGTCTGTTCTAGTCATCTGATTGCCATAGCCTAAAATATGTGCTTTGCTAGGCAACAGGAGTGGAGAGGTGAAGTTTGGGCTATAAACTTGAGGCAGTTTGCACCAGGAGAGACAGCTGTGTATAAAAGAATAGGCTGAAAGTAGAAAGAGGAGAAAAATTGGCTTAACGCACCAAGGTAGATATTTGAAAGGTCAGGAAAGTTTCCTCTGTTCATCGAGGGTTCTGTTTGTTTCATTTAAAACAGGGCTGCAGAACTTTAAAAATGATGGCTTTTTAAGGGGACTTCTTGGCTTGCTGAGCTGCCCAAGTATCCGCAGCCTCAGGATCTTTCCCATGAGTTAATAGTTGTTGGTACAATGATAAATGTGTCTGGAGTTGGAGTGTTTCTGTTAATAAACAGTTACTTCAGAGGAATTCAATCAGATGTAGTGCCACTTCAATGTGCAGGCCTCCAGAACTGTGTTGTGTTCCTGAGCACTCCCCACATCCTATCTGTATTTGCTGTGTCACTGGATTTTTTTAATTACTTTAAATATACTGTGATTGTTTTAAATGCACAGATAGAGCTTCAGAATGTCTCAACAGGTTGTAATACATGTGATAAATCAGTACTGCCGTTCAATACTGTACTAATTACTCTGTCTTCCACTGTAGGTTGCACAGAGCATTGAGGATCATCATCAAGAAGTAATTGCTTTCTGCAGAGAAAAAGGTTTCCATGGTTTGGTTGCATATGACTCCGATTATGCATTGTGCAACATCCCTTACTATTTCAGTGCCCATGCCCTAAAACTGAGCCGGAATGGGAAAAGTCTCACAACAAGCCAATACCTAATGCACGAAGTTGCCAAGCAACTGGACCTGAATCCAAATCGCTTTCCTATTTTTGCTGCTCTTTTAGGTAAGTGAAGTAATAAAAGTTCTTGATGCTGCTAGTCAGCCTGATGATTGCAGTTTCTATTAACTGGTTTTAAATGTGTGTGTAATTGGACAGAGCACCTAGAGAAGGGCATCCGTTTATTTCGGTCATTCCTCCTGTTTGAGGTGGGCTGGATGCGTGTTTATGAGGCTAGACGTGCCAAATTTGTAGAGACTTGTGAGCAATGCAAATCGTGGCTGTCTAGAAACAAAGAGTAGAAAGTAAGAATTCTGCAAAGCTCTACCAGCCCAAATGTTCTCAGTGGGTGGGGGGAATCGGGACAGTTGTGGTTCTACTAGTTTTGGTCTTATGTATGAGGTCTACATTTATTAGTGTGCTTTCCAGACTGATTAAGCATATTCGTGTCCTGTTTTGTGTTCTCCCTAGAAATAGTACATAGGGTGGAGAGATTTGGATTGCAGGGGCTTTTTTTCCCTCAGAAATTAATATTGGACAAATATGACAGCATGTCAGCTGCACCAGAAGCATGTATTGTATGTTTTTATGTATATAATTATATATAGGATGTATATACCATATAATTGAGTGAAACTCCACCTTTCTGAAAGCACAGGTACCAGCATCTTACCATTCCATCAGTTTTGTTTGGATAGTTTTTAGCACTCCTCCTTCTGATGCCAAATGGTGTGGTATCTGTGAGGAGCACAGGTAGGAAGGACTTCAGTTTCACATCTCTGCTTAAATGGGATAATTTTAACGCATTGTTTCCACAGCAGCGGAAGAGAATAGTTGTCAGATGAAAGAGTGAATTAAGTGCAAATAAAGCTGAATCCAATGAATAAGATCTATTTAGTACACCATTCTAACTTCTTTTGGGGTAGATGAGTATGGAGCAGCCATGTTCTTGATCTTGGACGGAGCACACAGATTCAGAAACCTTGAATTTCTCTTTATTTCTCACTGACTTTGTGTTTTAGTTGGGTACATAAATAGACGAATAAAACTTCTCATTTGGAAGTTGTGAATGAGAGAGGCTGTGTATTATTGCTTTAGCATACTAATATTTTAGTAGTCTTTAATGTTGAATTTTTTCTAGTCCAGGCAGGTACATTCCATGTTAAGAAGGGGAGAACCAATGCATCCCTCAATAGAAAGCTACAAGTATTTGTCTAGTTGAGGCTGATTTTCGGCTTTGCACAGGCAGAGTGGGTACCTACCTGTGTGGCTCTATGGTGACTTCCTAAGCTGTGATTTCAAACACAGACATGGTGTGAATTACATGGCAGGCTACTATTGCTGGGCTTTGTTTTGGAGTCTATAAATAAGTTGTTGCATGCCAATTCAGTGAGTAAGAATTACTGCTTGAAAAGCAGTTTCACAGTTGCAGATAGGCTTTACAGAATTAACGTGAAGTGCGCACAAGTGACATCAGTTTAACTTGAATTGTAGCTGCAAGACCATTGCATGGCTGTATTCAGTGGCAGGTGACAAGTATCCTGGTCAATTTTTTGAAGGGTCTGCAATTTCATGCAAGAAGCTCTTGAACGTTTTACTCTTGATATCTGACAGGACAGAGTGCTTTTCAGCTTGCCTGTAAGTGAAAGAAACTTGAGGTCATTTCACCTGATCACCAGAGAGAGATTTTGTAGGACTTCCTCAGTTCCCAGTTCAGCTACAAGCTTAGTTTTGTGTATTCGTGTGTGTGTGTATTCAGTATCAGTAAGCAGAATAAAGTTTATGGAAGTCAGGGTAAGAATGGGAGATACCTGGGTATTTGGTGATGTAAACAATGATTATATGACCTTACCACAAACAGATGCTGTTTGACTGTACTGGCATGATTTTTTAACTTTTGCAACTTAGGAATGTAATAACTTCACATTCTTAAAACTAAAATACTACTTATATAATTCTGCTCACACAGGCGTGTGTAGTGTGATATGTTTAAAGCAGAGCAGCTCATCCAGATCTAAACTTTTAGATTTTTTTTTTTTAATATCTGAGGGCTTGTTTGGCTTCACATATAATTCTGCCCTTGCTCCTCTGGCCTCTTTGGGTCTGTTTTGAACCTGAAAAGTAGAATAAAGAAAATCACAATGGGAAAGAATAAGCTTGATTACATAGGAAGGCATATGACCGATATATTACTCTTCTGGGTACATTAGTGTGACTGCCTGCGCTCATACTTTGTTTAGGAAATGAATGTATTCTGAAACAATTGCAGTTAAGCTGCTGGTTTAATGTTTATGATTAGAGCAGGCCAAAGCTATCACAATAGCTGTGCCAGTATTCAGCTTGAGGTCTGCAAAGCTGTTTCCCACTATATGGAAAACTCAGACTTACTTGTTTTCAGATACTTTTTTGTCATTAGCTTCAAGGGTCAATTTGGGGATGATAAAAGGAGAAAAAGTTCTGAATGCTTCAGCTGAACATGAAGCAGTTTAGAGAAGCCTGAGGAATGACACATTACTGGCCATCTAAAAAAGTTCTCAGTGGTGTATTTGGGACTGAGTTACGTTCAGCAATAAAGTCTCTATTGAAGTGTTCTAGTAAAATATGTTTCTGACTGTACCAATTAGAGAAATTTTTAAAGATTACTTTCTGAGAAGGTTATGTATACCCTGTGGTTGTTTTGTTTTATAGCTTTTTCCTTCTTACAGCTTTTCATGCAGCAGGGTTCTGTAGTTACAGCTTTATAACATAAGAGACATCCTTGTCATGGGTGGTTAAATGTGGCCAAGATAATTCGTCTTCTGAGAGCATGCGCTTAAAAAGATTAGTCCTAGTTGCTCTTGGTGTAAGCAGGGAGTTGGTTTGGTTCTTTTGTAAGTTTTGACTCAAATACTTCAAAAATATTTAAACCAAAACCCCAACAAACAAAACCAACCCAAGCTTCAGTATTAGAAAAACACACACAGTTTGAGGTATAGGGCTGTCATTCAGTGAACTCTTTAGAAAGGGCAGTGAATCCAATTAGTATCTAATTGCTTTAAAAAAACCTGAAAGCATACACTATAATAAGCCATTAAAATGGGAAAAATCAATAGATGCTGAGGTTGTGCAGCCAGGTCAAGAAATAGTGATTGCTTATATAACGTTGATCTCTTCCCACTGTGACAGCACTTTGTAACATGTTTAGTTATGTAGTCTCACTCTGTTTCTCAGTAACATTTCAGAAGTAGGCAAGATAGGTACAGGCATCACTTGTATTTGGACTGCAAAAATCACTGCTGCACTTCAGCGTCCTAAATTAGGATGAGAATTGATTAAATGGTCAGACTGTCATATATGTATGTGTTCAAGGGGCTGGAATTAACTGAAATGACAAATGGAGACCAAACAAGATTGAGGGTTTGGTGGAAGGTAGAGAAGCTCTGGCTATTTTAAAAGGTGATCTGAGCATCTACAAGAGTTATTGTTAGTTAATCACAGAACTGTCTAGTGATCTGGCTGTAACTGATTTTCTTAGACGTACATTATAAGGGCTGTCTAATCCTACCTTGATTAAATTACTATGATGTGGCTGTTGTATACAAAATTGTAGAATCTTTCTGATGTGAGTTTATAGTTCAGCTGCTAATGAATAAAGGTTATAATGTCTCCTTGCTGGAGCTCTCAACAGTAGGTGAAATATTGATTGGACAGAAATACTTCCGCCTCTGAGGGCATCTTCCGATCACCAGGCCATGGACAGCTTCCTTGATTTTCACATGTGAAAAAGCATTAAAAGCAAACTAAATTATTTTACAAGCAAAATATTAAGAGAGGAAACAATTGTCATATTCAAAGAATCTTGTAATATTCTTCGAGTAGGTGGGATTTCGAGATGTTGTCCAAGCTGTGCAATTAATAAAGCTGTAACTGTATTAACAGTAATGAGAACTCTTCATTCACTTCTAAGCTGCTGCTCTATGAGCCAGGTACTGAAAGCATGAGGAAGTTTTCTACCAGAAGGGTAGTAATACATTCTGTTTAGCTCTTTGTAACATTTTCATCCACAGACACTGAACTGTCAGTGGTTGATTAGACTGATCAATTCAAATGCTTGAAATATTTCCTAGTAAAAACTTTTTTGTTTTTTCGAGTGTGATGTGATTGGGGAGGGGAGTGAGAAGAAAGAAAATAAATCAAAATAAAGTGATCTTCCACTTGGTATGAGCAGCTTGGTAAATGCAGCCACTCTCTCTTGTCATTGGAAGAACTTAATTTCCCAATTATTCTGATACTGCCAGCAGAGGCTCCTGTCTGACCTGGTCAGGTCAGCAAAAGAGACTTCAGGAGTTGGGATCCTGCTGAATGGCTGGAGCTGCCTGTGCTGCTGCAGATGAGATGAACCTGCCTGCTGGCTGGAGCAGAGGGCAGCTTCCAGAGGCAGCGCCAGTGTGGATCAGTAATGGCACATGCTGGGGTGCAGGAAAGGTTTATGTCAGAGAGAACAGTGTTCTTCTGTACCTGTAATACTGCGTCCTGGTGAGGATGCCCTAGTAGGACAGGTTGAGATTGACACCATATGCCCCATAATGGGTTGACATCATGCCTCATCCCTGACAGTGTTCAAGGCCAGGTTGGATGGGGTCTTGAAGCAAGCTGCTCTAGTGGAAGGTGTCCCTGCCCGTGCCAGGGGGTTGGAACTGGATGAGGTGTAAGGTCCTTTCTAACTCAAACCATTCTGTGATTCTATGATATGTTGTGACTGGCTTCATTGCTTCTTAAGCAGAGGGAAGTGCATCCCGCAGCAGCAGGCTGATGGGGTGTTTCTGGAGTAACAAAAAGGTATCTGCAAATTTTATCTCTGTTGATCCTGTTGATTGGGAGTTGAGGACTGATTGCAAATTTGTTTTGCTATATGTAGAAACAGCACGTAACGTTTTATGATGTACTTAAAGTTCTGCGTTATGTTCTAGGTAATCATATTCTACCTGATGAAGATTTGGCTTCCTTTCATTGGAGTTTACTTGGTCCAGAACATCCACTAGCTTCACTTAAGGTACAAATTTAATATAACTACAAGCAATTAAGCTGAACGCAGTCATAACCGTTAATCAGACCAGTGTACTAGGTTAACTCAGCCGGTATGCCAGGTTCTTGTTCTCTGTCACCCTCGTGTCCCGGTCCCTCTCTTTGACTGTATAGGATACCTGGGGTGATTAACCTTATAAGGCTAAACTTAGCCTGTGCCATCCCCCTCAGTGACCTTCAGCCACATGAGCCATACAGCTTCAGTGTGGTTTGGCTTTGAGAATGTGTCTTCTGACTCTTTTTTTTTAAGAGGAGAATTTTCTGTTTAGTCATGTTCAACCACCAAAAATAATGAGCTGGATACTTCCTGCCGTATTGTTTTGTTTTCTATTGATCTAAGGTTGTGTGTAATAGTTGCCTGTGCTTCTTAAAGTGTGAATAGGTTGTGCAAGAAAGCTAACGTGGCCTTCAGTAGATTTTTTTTTTTGAGATAAGTAACTCGTGTCTGGTGCTTTTAGTTTACAGTCTGTCTGTTCTGCTGCTTCATCACACTTAGTTTGTGCATCTGCCAAGTAGACAGCTATAAAAGGGAAACTGGACCCATTAGAGAATGGGTTGACAGTGACCTTTCTTTCTCTGCCACAAGAGCAACATCTTTTTCCCTTTCTCCTAAGGCATACCATGCAGCAAATCCATTTGCGTTTTGTAAATTCTATAAGACTTTTGTTGTGGCTACTTAAATAATAGGTGGGGGGTTTCCCCCTTCTGTTTATTTAGCATTGAAAAATTGTAACTTACTTTGCTGAAAGTAGAATTTCAAACTATATTAACTTTAATCATCAGGGTTTTAAGGCTTGCATTGCTTAGTGAACAGCTGTGACAATTTGGTGTTAGGCTCATCCCCTGTTTTGCTGCCGCTTCTGTGTTTAGAAGGGTGTCAGCACATTATAGTGGCAGAACAAAATAGGTATGTGTGTTTGTTACTTCCTTGCAAAACCTGAGATGAAAAAATGAAAACATAGGCACACTCTTTCAGTGTTCATCTTTTACGGAAAAGGTTCAGATGTAGGACTCCTCTCGAAGTGATTGATATACTTTTTGATGTTCAGAATACTTTTCCGTGGTTTAGGCTGAGTACCCTTGGTTTATAGCCAGTTGAGTGTATGTCTTCAGACACCTAGACCTTCTGAAAAGCCTTCTGAATATACACTAATTACTTGACTAGAATTAAAATTAGATATTTTTTATCTTTGCTTCTAGATTTACGTTCTCAGTGGAAACACCAGTTGGGCTTTGTAGCTGGCATCCTAAGGAAATGAGGCTTGTTCCCTTAGACAGTGGCTGGGCTGCCATAGGCAGGCCTCCCTGTGGTTAGTTCATCTGTTGGCCAACGTGAATCAGATTTGAAAGCAGTTTGCATTTGGCTGTTACAGGCTCTGTGGAAACCGATCCACAGCTATCAGTGAAAAGGACCCAAATGGGTGCCTTCACGGAAGGAAAAGGCTAGCACAGCACCTCACTTGTTTAATTGCACTGCAGCAAGCTCAGCAGTTGTTAAGTACATGGCCCCAAAGTAACCGCAGCATTTCTGCCTCCTGGCTGATAACTGTGTCAGAGGGAGAAAGAAAGGCTAAAGCGACAGGGACACAGGCTAAAGCAACAGGGACACAAGCAGCAAGGACATAAGTCCATGGGAAACCCGTCTTTGTTAGTTACTGGTCATGGAGCAGCTTTTGGTTTATTTCAGGGTTTTTTTCTGTAGCTTCAGTTTCAGAGTGTTCATGGTTTGATAGTACAGCTTGTTTCATAGCTCATGAATTCAGTTTAATTTCATTTGATGTATTAGTATGTCATAGGTGTCATTACAGCTCTCTGTAGACAGACTGTTCATTGTAGCTGTGCAGAAAACAGTATTTCTTATACATTTTATGAATGCTTAAAACAAACTAGGACGCATTTCTATCAGCCACAACCTTGATAACAAGTGCAAGCTGTCATGAAGACTGGAAATGGGGGGGAATTTTTGTGGTTGCTGAGCATGTCAGCCCTGGGCTCTATTTGAAACTTCGTTGTGTCTATTTAGAATTATTGTTGAGTTTCCACATACATGGGACCTGAGTGCTCTAATGCCAAACCTCATCGAACTTGGGATTTAGAAAACGCTTTCTCACTGTGTAAAGATGTTACTGTTTTGTATCTAGGACGCATGGTCTTGCATCAGAGCTGACAAGTTCAGTTCCCCGTGGCCTGATTTGTTGCTTTTCGGTGAGAACTATGACAGTTAATAATGGACAATTAATTTTCTGCGTTTTTTCTCAATCTTTCATGTAGCAATATGGTTACTCTTCCTATGAGAGAGGCTTTGCTAGTTCACCAGTTATAAAGTGTAACTTAGAAAAGAAATAGCCAGTCTTTGCTGATAGAAAATTGCTGTATCTCCTCAGGCGTCAACATAGAAAGGTGAAAGAAAGCAAAACTGAGAACCTGTACCTCTGTTTTAAAGTGGGACATGAGGGTGGTGCTTTCATCTAGGAGCAGGTGAACAGAAATGGGAAAAAGGGAAATGGAAACCTGAGTGAAAAATCCGTATTTCACATCTAGAAGGAAGTGAACCTGTCAGAACAACATCTTTACATGTGGGATAAAAAGCACCAGCAGCTCAAGCCAAACTGTTAAAAGTTCCGTGGACAAATGTAAATTAGGAGGTTTGAATTGTTATCGTTGCAAAAGGGAGAAAGAATCAAACCCTGACACTGCAGGCTGTTCCAGGTCAGGATGTTGCCTGTCTACATGTCCCTGTTTAAACAGATAATCCAGCTAATAAATGTGTAGACCTGTGCTTATGTCCTGTTACCTGACTGAGAACAGGTCACTGAAGTGACCACCCAAATCAGAAGCTGAAACAGGAAGGGAGTTGACAGACTTCCTGAGAAATCCTTTGATTTCTAGAACTTGTTTGGAAACTAGCATGTTAGTACTTCTTGTTTGTGTGCTTTGGGATGTATCTCTAAGCCTAAACCAGTTCAGTTCTTAGTCTGAGAAAGCTTGTTACAGAGTGGGGCTTTGGGATCAATGTGAAACACCATCAGAATGATAGGAGAGCAGGTTCTTATCTCTGGAATTAGTACTTGTTTGGGAGCATACGCTCTTTCTTCACGAGGTAACCTAAGAAACATGACTTAATGCAATCTCCCTTTCTGGAAGAGTGTGCGGGGGAGCTGAACCTTGTTGGTTGTTTCACCTCAGTAGAAGTAGAGAGAGATGCTTCCAGAAAGCAATTCAAAATATGCAGGTTAGGCTCCTTCTCTGAATTGCTCTAGGAAATCCCTTTCTTTCTCTGTTGACTTCAGAGGGTGTCTGCCAGAGGAAGACTAATATGCTAAGTAGGTGCTTAGGTAATTTGCTGCTGCAAAGATAGCAGATAAAAAAGGTGTTACTCTTAAGAGATATTTAACCTGTTTTGTTGGGAGGGGTATGGGGGGGTTGCTGAGGGTCATCATGGAATGATGCAGATCAGAAGGGACCTCAGGAAGTCATCTAGTCCAACCTCCTGCTGAAAGCATGGCCAGCTTGAGGTCGGAACAGGTTGCTCAGAGCTTTGCCTAGACTAGTCTTGAAAATCTCTTGTGTTAGAGACTGAACAACCTGTCTGGGCAGCCTGCTCTGTGGTTTGACAGTCCCAGGGGTGTAAAAGTGTTTCGCCTTGCATAGAGTCTGAGCCTGTCTTGTTTCAGACTATGTCTGTAATCTCTTGTTCTTCCACAACGCACTGCTGTAAAGAGCCTAGCTCCAAGTGCGTGATAATCTTTTTGCAGGTATTGGAAGGCTGCTGTTAGGTATCTCCAAACCTGTCTTTGCCAGGCAGAATAAGCCCTGTTCTCCCAGCCTCTTCACATAGAACAAATGCTCCAACTCCTTAACCATATTGATGGCCTTCTGCAGAACTAACTCAACTTTGACATGTGGCTAGAGCCCAAACCTGAATGCAGTGTGCTAGAGGTGATCTAAAGATCACTCAGTCTGCTGGTGGTGCTTCTGCTCCACAGCCCGGGGTGCCACTGACTGCCTCTGTTCCCGGGAACCCTACTGGCTGGTGGCCCATTTGCCGCTGTCTGAGAGCCACAGGTCTTTCCTGGCATATCTCCAGCCTGCGGAGTAGCTGGATGTTATTCCTGCCCAGGTGCAAGGCTTTGCTTTTATAGTTGCTGCATATAAGATTCCTGTTAGCTCGTTTGCTTGTCTAGGTCTTTCTGGGTTATCAGCCTAGTCCTTTGGGTTTGTGGCAGTGTGCAGGGTTGTCTCATACGAAGTCTGTCTGTATCACATCTTTGGCTTGTGTTTCTGGCATCAAGCAGGCTATTCCTCTGCTTAGGTTTTATTTTCTCGGAGGCCTAGGTGTATAAATTGTTAGGAAATTATCTCCATGTGGAGTGTATTCTTGCTGCCATCAAGACATGCAGCAGCAGCAGGTCAGTTTCCCAAATGGGAGGGAGGAGGAGAAAGTCTCTGTAACTGAATAACCCAGTCTTCAGGGAGAAGCTGAGCTTTGCTGGTGTGAGAGGATTTTTAGTCATTCAGGGAACTTCTTGCTTCTTCAGAAAGCTCATTAGAATAGCTGCACTACAGACTCATCACATGAAATGTTTATAACGTTCAAAGGCCACTACAAGATCCGAGCGGTTTGGATGCTATCTCTAATAGAAATCACAAGACAAGAATAACAAACCCCAGTTAATTTGTTATAGTATTCTTCATATCTTCGGCCTTTCCTCCTGCCACTCGAAAAAAAAGTAAGTTCCTTATGTGTCACCTCACAGTAACTCAGTATTCAAGGTCTTTTTCTAATGATTTGAAAATGAAACTAAACAGATTACCTGTTTCCAGCAGGCACAGCAGGAAATGCTGTGTTGATTAGCTTTTGAAGGCTTCACTTCCTGATGACGGTGGGCAACTGGAGTTGTCCCAGACTTGGAGAGCTTTTCCAAAGTGTAGCTTAGGTGCCTTCTACAGTATCCTCCTAATCCCGTGGAGTTACGCATCTGTGAAGTCTGTTATTTTTCAAGAAAGCATTTTTACAAGTTCCTTTTGTCAAAACCAAGATATTTTTTGTAGCTTCTGGGCTGGGAATGTTGCTCTCTGCCTCTCATTTTGCCAAATACCTCTGTAGAATTAATTTCCTTTACCCACTTCATCTTTACAGGGTGCATTAAGAGATGGCTTATGATTTTTGTTAGTGGTCATGAATTGAAGTAGTCCTTTTATAACTAACAAAGAAACGGCATTGTTTTCAGATGTTACGTTTTCTAACCTGATCACCTCCAAGTGTGTGATTCACCTCCACGTTTGCCTTTGACAGAATCATGGAATGGTTCGTGTTGGAAGGGTCCTTAAAGAGCTTCTGCCTGAGATCTCATTTCAGTCTCCCTTTTGGCAGGTTAAAGCCGTTCCCCGTTGTCCTGTCCCTACAGGCCCCAAATTAATTCCAGTTTCCAAAACTGATTTTCTGTGGGCTTCTGTGTAGGTCATGACATTTTTAATTTGGAGGGTTTCGAGGAGTTTTTGGGTGTTCTCACTTCTGGACTCAATATCTTCGAAAGAGTTAATGAAAACAACTTCCAAATATCTGAAATGTCTCTAAATAGGTAATACATACTTTTAGAAGGTCTCACTTCAGGAATTAAGAAGATGCTCCAGTGAGGTCTTCAGGCTGTTTAAAAGCAACTAACTGGGGGTGATACACGTAGTAAGCCCTTAGTATGTCTCACTTGAGCTTCGTACTGCTAGGGTCTGAGCTGAATATTAGTGCTAGAATGTTGTGATGCCAACTGTTTAGAGTGTATGAAATACTGCCGTCTTGGAGATCATGTAAAGCTAATGATAGATTACTTACTCCTTTCATCCACTGAATTTCCATGCAGAGACTGCAGAAGCGCTTAGGTAGTGATGCTGGATTTCTCCAAGGGCCTATGCAGAGAGCACATCTAGCATGACACAGCCATGTTATGATTCAGCTACTTCAGAGATGTAGGATTGTTACAGTACAAATAAAATGGGAGGTGTTTGTGGAACGACTTAGACCACTAATGAGAAGATTCATTGCTTCTCCTTACAGATTGGGTGCAGAATGTTATTAGTATTTGTGTCTGTAAGCTTATACATGACTGTGATCTATATTTAATATTGTTATATATATATTCAGAATGCACACTAGTGAAAATTTAGAGTTTACTATCTAAAATAGAAATAACTACCATACTACTGATGGCACTAAACAGAGCTGTTCTTAATTTAGACTCCGTAGAATGTAGAGCTCATCTGGTGGAGAATGACCAGGTATGGAATGAATATCCTGACATTTGTTACAAATGGACATTAGGAGAAGGAAATGAAAAATAACGTGAATCTGGGCAAAAATGCTGTGGTTTAAATATGAAGAAGACAGTCTAAGAAATTGCGTAATATGTGGGTCAAATAAGGGCAGGAAAGAAAATAATTACCTACAGTAGACTCCATATAAAATAGGGGTTGTAGTGCAGATTTTAAAGTTGTGAAGACAAAACTGATGAAGTATTAATCAGAATTTCGCATAAACATTTGTGACGAGGCCGAATTGCAGTGTTTTCTGGTAAAGTATGATACCTCTGGATTGAATGCAAGGGTAAAGATTGTTCTCACGTTCTCATTATCTTCAAAAACATAACTGGTAAATAATAGTAATCCTCTGTGAAGTCTTGACGCACTGATTTTTGCAAATAGGCAGATTAAACTATGTTAAAGCCAGCCCCTGGCTGCCCCTGAGGGCAGCGTGCTCCAGAGCTGGGCACAGGTTCCAGGCAGAAGTTCTAGAAAATCCTCAGGCATTCTCTCCAATTGAAGACACACAGTTGGAGCCTCTTTGCTGCCCTGCTGAGTGCAAGCATTGTGCAGCTCAGGGGAAAGGAGCAGACTGTCCATGGTTGAGCAGTTCGTCATGCCCAGCTCACAGCGCTGCTCACTGCTTTGAATTTGGTAGTGGTCCATGATGGTTGTTTGACCTGAAGTTTCTGTACCCCATATAAGATCATAGAATCACAGAATCCCAGACTGGTTTGAGTTGAAAGGACCCTTAAAGCTTATCCAGCTCCAGCCCCTGCCATGGGCAGGGACACGTTTCACTAGGAGCAGATTGCTCCAATCGCCGTCCAGCCTGGCCTTGAACACTGCCAGGGATGGGGCAGCCACAGCTTCTCTGGGCACCCTGTGCCAGCGCCTCAGCACCCTCACAGGGAAGAGCTTCTGCCTAAGAGCTCATCTCAGTCTCCCCTCTGGCAGTTAAAGCCATTCCCCTGTCCTGTCCCTCCATCCCTTGTCCAAAGCCCCTCTCCAGGTTTCCTGCAGCCCCTGTAGGCACTGGAGCTGCTCTCAGGTCTCCCCTTCAGGAGCCTTCTCTTCTCCAGGCTGCCCCAGCCCAGCTCTCTCAGCCTGGCTCCAGAGCAGAGCTGCTCCAGCCCTCGCAGCATCACTGTGGCCTCCTCTGGCCTCGCTCCAACAGCTCCATGTCCCTCTTGTGCTGTTGCCCCAGAACTGATGTTTTCAGTAGATAAGCAGTTTAATTCTCTACTGTGTAAATGATGTCTTCTGCGCTCCCCTGTTGGTTCACACTGGCCTGTGTGTTTGTTTGCACAGGTACGTGCTCACCAGTTAGTTTTACCACCGTGTGACGTAGTGATCAAAGCCGTCGCTGACTATGTCCGTAACATTCAGGACACCACTGATCTGGATGCCATAGCAAAAGATGTTTTTCAACATTCACAGGTAAAGTATAACACAAAATACTGGTTTGGATTTGTTGTGGGTTTTTTTTAATATAAAAAACAGTGGTGTTACACGTTTGTGTTGAAGAATTGCATTCTATAAAAAGTAGTTTGCATCAGTTGATAATGCGAATCTTTTGGTATATGCAGTGTCTTAGATATCCTAATTTTACTTTCTAAACATAAAAATACTGCATTTGCCCTCAGTGCTTTAAATTCTTGATAACGAAAGGGGTTTTTGATAACCAAAGGAGTTTTGTAGTCGGTGCACTGCCATTGAGAGTCAGTGGCACATGAAGGTGATACTTTCAAGCTTTATCCTTACATGGATTGACATATTTCTTGTACAGTAGTAGTGCTGTAGTCCTAAGGGTCACTAGACATTAATCTCCTATGTGATGCAGTACATATTAACTGTGGTACTGTGCTGACCTGTAGGTGATATGCCTGGATTTATGCCTGACATATTTTCTTTCGTATTTTAGTCTAGGACAGATGACAAAGTTACTCGATTTAAGAGAGCAGTTGCTTATTATTCAGCAACTAATAAACCTATGCCATTTCATCCACCACATTACCTAGGTAAGTACTGAAATAAGACTCTTCGTTTGAACTAAAACCTGGGATAATCCTAAACCAGAAATAGTATCGTTAGCAGGTTCTTATCAAAGTGTTCATATTCTTTGGCAGTTTTCATTGACCCTTCTTTGAGATTTCAAAAGAAGGTTTTCATACAATGCGTGCAGAGGTTGTGTTCTTTCCCTGAAAAGAGAACAGCCTGGACTGATTCTCCTCTTAGCTGTTGCTGCATTGGTTCTGGTACTGGGCCCTGGACAGGGCGGTCCTGTAAGCAGCTCAGGTCTGGTTACTGGTTCCAGCCATGGAGGCAGTTCCTGTTTCTGTTCTGTAGAACGCGTTTCCTGTTTCTCACTGGATTCACCTGACATGTTGTTGAAATCCCTTTATAGCCTTTGATTTTATTTGTTTGATGTCATAGCGTACCTGCTAAACTGGCAGCCACGAATAGTTCTGGCAGTGCAGATTATTCTCCAGGCTTACAAATCAACTGTATGGACACAGGATTCACTCCACATACCTCATTCTTAACACTAAAAGTAACTTGAGCTGAAATTTCTTAAAGACTTTCAGTCGCCACACTGAGTAATGCTAATACAGATTGATTTTTTTTTTCTCTTTTTTTGAGGGGGAATAGGTGTCTGTATTTACATTCAAAGACCTGCATTAAAGGGCATTAAGACTACTCTAGGTCAGATGCTCAAATGATAGTGTCTGTGTTACATTGCTTTTGCCAGCTTCTTCATTGTGACAGCTCCGGGGCTTTTTCCTGTTGAGCTTCCTTTGATACCCAGGTAGAACAGAACTGTGCAGGAATGAACTGAGAGGAGGTGAGACAAGCAGAGGGAGGCTTCACAAGCTACAAAGTATTTTTACTTAGGCAAAGATGAATAAAACTGACTTAAAGGCATGCTAGAAAGCAGTAATGCTACCAGAGGATGAGTAAGTAAACCATGGGAGCAAAAGGATTAACAGGGTAACATTTGTGTCAAATAGTGAGCGTTTGGTTTTTTTTTTCTTTTTTTCTTTTTCCCCATCCCTGTTTGCAATGTAGCAGCCAGACCAAATCAGTTTGGTATGCCTGGGATAGTGCCACCATATGTTCCTTCTCAGATGCTTAACATTCCACAGACCTCACTACAAGCAAAACCTGTGGTAAGTCTAGCCCTCTGCCCTTCTTTTTGGGAGAAGCCTGCTGTGCTCATCAAACTAAAATCAAGGTGGGAAAGGTGTATCTAACTTAGCATGGGCATTCACTGATTGAATTCCGAGTCTGGAACTATAGTGATCTACAGACTCTGGTAGTAACCATTTTTGTACATGTGCAAGATGGCTGAGTTTTAATGTGGACATTTGGAAAATGTATTTTGTGTTAGAAGAAAGCCTTTTTGGTACCTTCACTTAAGTAAGATCGCTTGATTTTAGGCCCAGCAGATGTCCAGCCAGGGTGGGGCCCAAGGCCAGGGCCCATACCCATACAGTCTCTCTGAGCCAGCCATCACCTTGGAAACGAGTGGAAAAAGTCTTTCTGAGCAGAACAACTACAGTAACATTCCTCACGAAGGAAAACATACACCATTGTATGAACGATCTTCTCCAATCAATCCAGCTCAGAGTGGAAGCCCTAATCATGTGGATTCAACCTATTTTCCTGCCTCTTCTACATCTTCGTCCTCTGACAACGATGAAGGCAGTGGAGGTGCAGTAAAGTAAGTTTTCCATGAGGATGTTTTTTTACTTGGCTTCTGTTAAGATAAATTTACTTTCAAAATTGTTCAGCAGTATTGTGAAAGTAAGAAATCTGCAAATTAGTAATAGGATAGGCCTTAAAAAAATAGTCTGACGTCACTGTGACTGCAAACACTGTGGCTGCTCTCCCTGATCACGTTTGTTCCTTAACAAGCAGGAATCCAAACCCAAATAACTTTGGGTGTTTTTCCATTTCTGCCCTTCTGTTTTATTGAAAGAAGGAGACAGTGAGATTTTGTAAATGTCATAAAGCCTTTGAGTTCTTTGTATAAAAGAAATATTCCTACCTCACAGTATAATTCATTAAAACTTCACTGAATTTGTAGTGTTTACACTACTTAAGTTTTGGGATTAATGTGGCTTTGCAAAGAAATCTGGTGTGAATGTCAGAAATTCACCCTTCAGGACAGTGACTCAAGCCCTCATTGCCAAGCTGTGTGTGGAACCAAGCAGCAGGGAAAAGGATTTTGCTCTGTTCTGCTAAGGTGCCTTGTTTATTGCAGGAGTATTTCTGACTGGCACTAGGTTGTCTGTCCTTAGCAATGAAGTTATGCAGACTTTGATATAACTACTGCTTCCTGAACCACTAAAAGGAAATCTGAACAGGGGCAGTTTGTGTTTCCCTTTGTCTTACTAGAGGTAGTGGTTTATGGTGTGAGAATCACATCCTTGGGGCATCAGCAGATCTGTGAGTGCCTCTGAAAGTTTGGTGCTGTGCTGTGTAATAGTCTGTTACTACTGGGTAGTGAATTCTGAATATGTCTACAGTAATGTGTGATGGCTCAGACTTTGCTTCTTTGGTGCAGTCTGTCAACTTTGATTATTATCAGGTGTTCTGCTTAGTAAATCAAGCATGTTTGCATGGCTGCCATGCAGCAGAGGGCTGGGAATGTAGCTGCTTTAGAAAAAACAGCAACAGGTATTTTTCAGTATTTCTGATAGTGTTGCCTCACATTTTATGCAGTAAGCTTGGAGTAAGTTTAGACACTGAAATCTAGAGTGTCATTTATAAATGACTTTTTGAAGGTCCCTTCCAACCAGAACTATTCTCTGATTCTGTATCACAGTTTGAGGGAAATTACTTGACATAGTGACAAATATTTGAAGTTCAATCAAGAATTTTTCCTGCATGAGCATTTAGTCACTGTAATATACAGCTCTTTAGATACAATCCAAACGTTGACATAGTATAAATCAATGAATGTTGGCATTAAAGTCTCTTCAAGACTTACAAATTGACATTTCTAATACATAGATAGTATCCCTGGGTCTCTGGCCCCATTGTTCCACTAAAGGTCACCAGGGATTTATCCCAGTCTGTCTTTAGCAGTACCTTAATACGCTGTTGTTCTTTGTGTTCTCCAGCCATGTCAGCGGGAACAAAATTGGCTGGGAAAAACCAGGAGTCCAGTCAGAAAGTCAAACACGTGGAGAGCTGGGAGACCAAACAAAGGTAATTCCTGAAGTTCCAAACGTCACAACTTACTCTTTTGTGCTAGACAGAAAACTGAGTAGTATTTTCAATGTTGATCTGTGGGGTTTAGTGTAGACTTTTGCACACTTTGGTGAATTCCAGAACAAGAACTTTGAAGGACAGTCAAAAGTTTTCCAAGGAGTATTGTAGTGAATACATGAAAATTAAATAGGGTGTGTTAGAAAATACTGCATAGAAAATAGAAACCAATACACTTGTTCACTCCTTAGCTAACACTCTCCTTAGATATTGCTGTCTGTGTTTACAGTAATGCATTGGTTTAATTTTTTCCTAAGGATTACAGTGGTGTGTCTGTGGACTCGGAGTCTGTTTTGTATAACCTACAGTGAAGTAGGAGCAGCTCTAACACACATTTCAGTGTTAGCAACAGTCCATTGTATTAAAACTCAGCTGAGGAGTGGAAGTCCTTTATAACCACTTAGCAGGATTTTCACATAATATATACTAAAGTAGCTCAGTGGGACTAGGTAGAATGTATTGCTACCTAAGGAAGGATGGGATAATTAAGCCCTTGCTAAAGACATAACATCATTCTATTAATTTTTTTTTTCAACATCTAAACCCATTGTCAAAGGAGTATTATAGTCTGTGTTTCAAGGTTGAACTGTGTTTGGAAAGAACATTCCAAGCATTTGCGCTTAATCTCTCTGCATCTTTGTGCTGGAACTGTTTGACTCTTAATTTTGTGTCAAAAAAACCCCAATCACGAGTGAGTTACACTGCAGGCAAACAGAACATTTTCCCTGTACCTTTGGCATAGAAATTCCAGTAAACTTGGGCTTTGTGCTTAAAATATCAAGCTGATGATTTCATCCATCAGTGGTTATTATTTTTGCAGACTACGCCCCGTACAATAACTGTATCTGCCTGGGGATTAGTCATCATATGCAAATGCTAATTTGACCTATTACATTCCTTTCTTCTCTGTTTGCCGGGCCATGTATGAAGGCTGGTGCTTCATCCCAGCTGCAGCCCTGTTTTCATACTGAATTCCAGCTGTGTGAGCAGCCACTCAGCTTCCCAATAGCTGTATGCCCGCAGTCCAGCTTAAATGCCTCCAACTTCATAGATAAATGTTTGTGAGTTATACTTGTCTGTGCTTTTTTTTAATATCAATTCAGTATTTTAATATTCAATCCAGTAGCAAAGACAGTTGCATCTGTTGAGCGTGACAGGGAGACTTATGAGTACATTTTGTAGATGAACTCATTATTGTGGAGAAGGATATGTTAATGATGCCAAAAAAAAGTATTTCCTGAAGATTTCAACTGAAAGAGCTTTGTGAATTTCTGAGCTAAAGTGCTGAGAATCTGGCGTAGATTAGACAGCAGCAGTTTAACACTCCTTTCACTTGACTTAAATGTCAAGATCCCTTGCTCATAGTTGTCTCACCACATGGTTACACATGACAGAAGTATGCTCACCTCATTCAGGTAGAGGTATATCACTAACAAAAGAAACCCCACACTTTTAACTGTGGTAGCTCCTCAGTTTAGGTGTTTGAATGCCAATATTCTTCCAGTACGTAAAGGGCACTGACTAGATCTGGAGCTTTTGACAAGGGCCTGTAGGGACAGGCCAAGGGGAATGGCTTTAACCTGCCAGAGGGGAGATTGAGATGAGCTCTTAGGCAGAAGTTCTTCCCTGTGAGGGTGCTGAGGCGCTGGCACAGGGTGCCCAGAGAAGCTGTGGCTGCCCCATCCCTGGCAGTGTTCAAGGCCAGGTTGGATGGACCTGGAACAGTGTGACTAGTGGAAGGTGTCCGTGCCCATGGCAGGGGTTGGAACTGGATGAGCTGTAAGGTCCCTTCCAACACAAAACAGTCTGTGATTTTATGATTATCACTGGAGCAGCTCCAGGACAACCTGGCAAATGGGGAAAGCATTGCTGTCAGTTGGGGTTTTGTCATCTTCACTCTGTGCCCTCAGGAATCAGCAGTCTGTAAACTTCTCTTTGGGGTCCACAGTCACTGACTTTGAATTGTTGGGGTAGTAGAAGACAGGAACAAAAATGTTTAAACTGATATGTATTTGATAATACAGAATTAATAGAGCTGTGATAGCTCATGTGTTTATAAATCAGTCTATATTAGTATGTTGTGTTAGAAGTGTTCCGTTTTATAGATTTTAACTATTTCTTCTATGTATTTTCATTTTTATGAATAAAATCTAGATTACCCGCTCTAAAATATGTAAAGTAGATTCTTTCAGTAACGTCCTCTTTGATAGTGTGTCTAAAATGTCATTTGAAAATAAACGTTGCCCCTTTGATATTTTGCTTCAAGCATGTTTTTACTAATACGGACCTTTCTCTACAGGGTTTGGGGGGGGTGTTTAAGTTTTTACTTGCAGGTTTGTATTTTTCAGAAGAGTGAGCAAGCTGAGCTTGTTTGGGGCTGGTTTTTATCTACCTTATTCTGTGGGATTTCATGGCTTGGGCTATTTTGGTTCCAGGCTTTTTACTCATGCATGATTTGTCTTCAACAGAATAAATCACACTTCAGTCTCGAAAGTTTTTAATACGACTATGATAGTTACAGGCATGAAACTAGTATGTACTCTGAAGGTAAAAACAGCTTTCCATTTTGAAGGCAAGGATTTTTAGGAATTAACTACTTTTCTTGGTAGTATTTATGAGCAATGCAACATAAATGCTTTCAAAAGGCTTATTCAGCAGGAAGTTTACAGTATAGTTTTGACATTTTTCCTGATAAATTTGTGAACTACATTTCTAGAGAATAAAATGCCACGTTAATGGTGCAGTCAGAACATGTTGCCGTTTTCTCTTACAATCATCTCAGACAAAAGAATTTCATATTAAGAAAAAGAACAACACATTTACAAGGCTTTTGAATTCATACACTATATAGTCTATAATAATAAAATGTCTGTAAATGTCTCTAAATTGAAAGGTGTAGTGTTTCCTGCTTCTATTTGAAATGCAGACTGAGAAGGGGTGTGTTAATGGAAGTCTAGAGAAATTATAGGCTTGGTGACTGTTAGTTAACCCATGTAGTTGGTAGTACCTTGGAAATAACTCTAGATACAAGGTTATTCACATTTAATTAAGAGGTCATCAGTCCCCTTTCTGCATTGTGTAATTAAAAATTAAAGATGGTAATTCCTGTTGCTGTTAAGAACTTAAAGCTTTACCATAATATTTATTTATTCAGCAAACAGTAGTTGAAAGCTTACATGTTCTGGAAATCTTGCAGGCAGCTTTAGGTAATTTATTCTACACACTGATACAACATGATGGAAGACTTACTATTCTCATTGTGGGTGAAGAAGGAAACTTGCAGTTTCTCTTGGCTCATCTCCTTGCATGTTTCTGTACATGTTCAAAAGCACTTGATTTTGTGTGTTCTGTTACAGGCAGAAGGTTCCTCTAGTGCTTCTTCAGGAAGTCAGGCGGCCGATGTCAAAGGGAATCAAACCAGTAATCCACAAATCCCATGCCTATTGTCAATGCCCACCAGAAACCACATGGATATTACTACCCCTCCATTACCTCCTGTAGCACCTGAAGTATTAAGAGTGGCAGAACACAGGCATAAGAAGGGGTTAATGTATCCTTACATCTTCCATGTCCTAACCAAGGTATGACATTTAAAAATGAGGTACTGTGAAATAATGATTCTGTGAAGAGAATTGCACTTGCTTTTCTGACTAAAGAGTATCATAAATATATGTCTTATTTCATTTTTTTGAGTTTGAGGCCATTTTTAGCGCTGCTAACAATCTTTTCTCCTGTTTTCTAACCACTGATCTGCCTGGTACATTTTTCCAATAATGAAGATTACAGATGACTGTAATTAGAAGTGTTTAGTTACAGAGCCATTTTTTTTTAGATATCTGTGTGTGTAGAAATCTAAAAATATCTGCATGTATTCAGATATGCAGATATATCTAATAGATATGTGTGTGTGTGTTTGTATGGAGTTTGTTTCCATCTGAGAACTCCTGCGTATGTGCTCTGGTGTCTGTGCCAAGTCTTTTCTATTTTCAGTGTTCAAAACCACTTGGATTGTTTTCCCTCACAACCTGATCCCTCCTATGCCTAGTAGCTAGCCCTGATAGAGACATGGCAGCTATGAGATGAAAAATCCCTTTTTGTATGGTCCCAAATGTAATTATAGAGGAACTCGATGGTGATCTGGATTTTTGTTAATTTTCGTTGACAGAATGTCTCTGATGGCTTTTTTTTGTTGGTCTTTGGCTGTGTTATGGGCTAGCCTTCAGGTCCCGGGTGAGCTGCAAGCATTTTCACACAGCCTAGGACTCTGCTCATTGTGTCCAGTAGAAAAAAAATCTATCCTAGTGGTCACATAAGGACACCTTGAAAAGCAGTGGGAGAGCTTCTCACAGAAGTAGGCAGTGGTAACCTGCCCCAGTGTGTCTGAGAGCTGCTTAAGTCTGGTTTGTGTTGAGCCAGAAAGGAGCCAGAGCAGTGGTGTTCCTGCACACTTCTGCATCTGACTCAGTGTAGTCTCAAAAGACCCAAGCTCATTGTTCCTTTTAAGTGCAGACAGATGAGCCCCAGAATGAGACAACTTTAATCTTTTTCCTTCCTCTTCAGTGATCAAAACACCTCAGTCCTGGTTTTCATACGTCAAGCCCATTGAGTGTATATATTTGCACAGCATCTAGCAAAACGGCACTGTCGACATGCCTATTCCTTTATATTCATCTTAACAATCTGCTTCAGGACAATAATAATCCTCTCTGTAGTGGAGATCTGAAATCCATAAAAGGAAAAGTTTCTGCATCATAGAATGATAGAATCATCGAATAGTTAGGGTTGGAAAGGACCTTAAGATCATCCAGTCCCAACCCCCCTGCCGTGGGCAGGGACACCTCACACTAAACCATTTCACCCAAGGCTCTGTCCAGCCTGGCCTTGAACACTGCCAGCGATGGAGCATTCACAACTTCCCTGGGCAACCCATTCCAGTGCCTCACCACCCTTACATTAAAGAACTTCTCCCTTATGTCCAATCTAAACTTCCCCTGTTTAAGTTTGAACCTGTTACCCCTTGTCCTATCACTACAGTCCCTAACGAAGAGTCCCTCCCCAGCATCTTTATAGGCCCCCTTCAGATACTGGAAGGCTGTTGTGCAGTCTTCACGCAGCCTTCTCTTCTCCAGGCTGAGCAGCCCCAACTTTCCCAGCCTGTCTTCATACGGTTCATCAAGGTTGATGTTTGGATTTCCTGTTTCCATGTGTGTGTTTTGCACCATATTGTGCTGTCATTTCTTTATTCTTACATTTCTTTATCAAATAAAAATGAAGAAGAATCAAAGAGTGTATGAAGACCATTGATCCCAGTTGAGTTTCACACTGTGCATAGCCAATTATTCTTAGTACATTTAAATACTACTTGAAGTTTAATCATGGAATCATTTAGGTTGGAAAACACCTTAAGATCTTTGATTCCAACTGTAAACCCTGCATTGCCAAGCCCACCACTAGACCATGTTCCTAATTGCCACATCTACATCATCTACATGTCTTAAATACCTCCATGGATGGTGACTCCAGCACAGCCCTGGGCAGCCTGTTCCAATGCCTGAGCACCATTTTGCTGAGGAAATTTTTCCTAATACCCATCCTAAACTTCCCCTGGCACAGCTTGAGGCCATGTCCTCTTGTCCCATCCCTTGTTCCTTGGGAGCAGAGCCCAGCCACCTCCTGGCTCCATCCTCCTCTCAGGCAGTTGTAGGCAGCGATCAGGTCCCCCCTGAGCCTTCTCTCCTCCATCTGAACCCCCCAGGTCCCTCAGCCGTTCCTCATCACACTGTGCTCCAGGCCCTGCACCAGCTCTGTTGTCCTTCTCTGGCCCCATTCCAGCACCTCAATGTCTCTCTTGCAGTGAGGGGCCCAGAGCTGAGCACAGGGTTTGAGGTGCGGCCTCACCAGTGCCCAGTGCAGGGGGACAGTCGCTTCTATGGCCCTGCTCTCCACGCTATTTCTGATACAGGCCAGGATGCCATTGGCTTCTTGGCTGCCTGGGCACAAGCTGCTCATGTTTGGCTCCGTCAATCAGCACCCTCAGGTCCTTTTCTGGAGCAGCTTTTCATCCACTCTTCCCAAGCCTGGAGTGTTCCATGGGGTGGTTGTGGCCCAAGTGCAGGACCCAGCACTTTACCTTTTGGAACCTCATACACAGACCATGGATCCAGCCTGTCCATATCCCTCTGAAGAGCTTCCTGTCCTCCAGCAGATCAACACTCCCACCCAACTTGGTATATCATATCTCACAGTGGGAGGAAGCAAATGAAATGCCTGCATCTGAGACGTCCTCTCCCAACAGAGGAGAAAAAATTCAATCTAGAGATGACTGCATAAAAAATAAATCAGTACTGCTTAAGAGTGTTTTTCTTTCCCCCCTGTCTGAAATGCTTCTGAACAGGTATGCACAGGAGACCTAAAGTACAGCATGAGTACACTGGCAGGTATCTCACTGAATAATTACAGGATTCTTCAGAAACTGGCACGTAGAAGTGTTCCAGGTTATGTTGCTGTTATCTAGAGAGAGACACCTTTTAGACATAATGTTACAGCTAATGTAGTGTTGTCTGAGTTCAACCTGACAGTACCCTCATGTAATCACTACAGGATGTTACCCACACTATTCATTGGTGGGACAGTTTAAATGTGTGGTGTGGGTTAAGTGAAAATAGCAAAATGGAGCAATGCTTGGGCGTGCTGGAAATGAAGGCTGGCACCTGGAAGCAATGCAGTGAAGTCCGTTATTATCCAAGGAAATCTTAGCATGGTTGGAAGTACAGACACACAAAACTGCTGCTGTTTTGAGAGAGAATGTTGGAGGGTTCTGTCATGCTTTTATCTGAAAAAGTATAAAATGCTAAAGCTTTCCTTATACACATTCAAAACCCAGCTGTGAATTTTTGACCAGGTCTTCTCATAATGTTTTTTTCCAGCGAGTCCCCGGTACTGTTTCAAATCCTTGCACCAGAAAGGGGTTCTTAGATAGCATTAATATGTTTTTTTAAATTACTGTATGAAATCTACATCAGCTTCAAATGGGCTTTGACTGTCTGAAAGCATGGTGCTGCATTCACGTGTGCTATTTCACTCTTCAAAGTACCCACATTTGAAGATCACTGTTTAGGTAGTGCTCACCTACAGATAGTCCAGGCAAAAGGGAAAAAAGAGGTGTGAGATAAAGAAGTAAAAGAAGAAAGCAACAAGAATGATCAGAGCCTGGACACTTCACTAGAGGAAAACAAGTAGGGTGCATGGCAATCTTCCTCTGATGTTACCTTCACCTACCTAAGATCCACCTTACTGCTGAATCATGTTTTTGTTGACGAGAGGGGATTTATAGTAAAGCTGATTTGGTTACCATGCATACCTCAATGCTTCCTGTGCATTCTAACATGTCATCTTTTTCTGCTTTCTTTCACGCAAAAGGGTGAAATCAAAATTGCTGTTTCTATAGAAGATGAAGCCAACAAAGACCTGCCTCCTGCTGCTCTCCTTTATAGGCCAGTTCGTCAGTATGTTTACGGAGTCCTGTTTAGCTTGGCAGAAAGCAGAAAGAAAACTGAAAGACTTGCTTTTAGAAAGAACAGACTTCCACCAGAATGTATGTACTGTAGAATCCGTTCTTTATTTCTCTTCCCTTTGCTGTGTTTTCGTGTACATTTGTGCTATGATTTGACTGAGAATAGCTGCTAAGGTTTCATCTGTGTAGCTAGTGATGGAGGAATTTATGCTTACTTGATCCCATGGATAATAGGAAAAGGTATTACTGATGTGAAATTTTATGTCCTGTTGTAGTTTGAGATCCAGAAATGTTACCATTTCTGAGCAGGCTCTGGTTGTTGTTCGGATGTCTGCTCAGGCTGCTGTCGGGCTTGCAGCAGGTAACGACAGTTTGAGGTGGAATGTTCAAAGCACATGGCAGAACTGAACTGCAGAAAACTTCTGTGCGTATGCGTATGGGTTTTTTTAGCAAATGAGAGGTGCGTGTGTTATCTTGTTCTCTCCTCCAAAACACGCACTTCAGGGTGATTGGCAAGTCTCTAGTGGCCTTCAGGCGCTGGCCTATACAAACTTGATTTAGCATCCTTAGAGGTCAGGTGTAGTCAAGGTGAAGGTAGATCTAGGGGGAGAGAGACTGAACTCCAGTGGACAGACTTAGGGCGGGATCCTTTGCTGGTTCAGATGAATGTTAATCTGCACATTAATCTGGTAGTTGTCTTTTTAAGTCTCCTGTATTCCAAAAAAACCAACTTCCTTATTCTAGAGTGTATAATGAAATGCATACAAAGAAGTGATTGAACTTTACAGTAGCATCTTATAAAGGTTAAAGGAATGCTAAAGCATTAAGGGAATGGCAGCAGCGGCAGCAATATTTATATATAGGAGTCTGCTGTCACTAGACTGAATTTAAGAATTGGAGATTTAGAATCTATGAAAGCATTGTTTACAGTCTTCATATGTAAAAGGGTAAAAAGAGTCAGTTGTAAACTTTGCCCATTCCCTTTTCTCTTTCCATTTTTAGTTGTGAAATATTTTCTCCACATCCGTAGTGGAGATGATAATCTTCCAATGATGTTTGAAAAACTGTTTATGTTGGCCAGTTATTTTGTAGGAATTGATACTTACCTTGCTTGAGCAATATCTCAGCACATGTATTGTCACAGAGTTCTTAATTCTTACTCACACAACATAGTAGTATTTCAGGATTAAAGCAGTGACATTATTTGCAGTATACATTTATCCTCATTCAACTTCTCTCTTTAAAAGCGTACTGCAACATTTATAGTGGTGGAAAAGCTGAGTGCTGAAGGTCTGCTTCTGGTTTCAGAATGTTTTTATCTTGTAATCGTAGCATGTTCTCTGTAGGCTACTGGGGAAGCCTATATCAGCTCTGTTTTCACTTATACTGCTTTTCAGAGGTCTGTTCTCAATGGATGCTAAGAGCACTGCTGCTGGCTTGGTTTAGTTACAGGAGCTCTGGCAAGTCTTGCCGCAGGACACATTCAGCTGCTGACCTACATCAGTCCTAGGACTGACCATGCTCTTCAAAAATAGGAAAATAAACCTGAATGTCTGCCCAGAAGTTAGTTGCTTCACTGCAGACTTTACAGTTCTGGTGAAGATGGGTTTGAAATAAAATGCAGACATGTGACTTGGAAGGGTGATGTTGCAGAAGCACGTTTCTTTTGATCACCTCTCATACTGAGTAGCAAGAATTGGGCAGGTTGGGCAAGACTCAGGCAGTGCATAGAGAGAATATCTTCTTCAGTGGCAAGAGCAGATTTCTCTGCTCAGTTAGTCGCACTGGTTAGCCTGTGCTAACTCCTGAGGACCCTGGCTGTAGTGAACAAGTGGTTCTTATTCTCCTTCAGTGTCTTGATCTGATTTTTTTTTTCTGCTGCTTTCTAAAACAACCGAGTTCTGAAGCACAGTAATGAAGACAAGAGAAAACTGAAGAATTGAGAGATGCTAAGATGTTTTCTACAGAAACTTACATTGCCCCTAAGATCTACACAGAAAGGGAATGAATATATTAGTATCTAAACCCCTGTCATCTTTGTTCTGCACACTACAACACTGGCAACATAATAATTGTGCATGTGTCATTTGCAAGTATATTGTATGCAAGGGTTATAGGAGGCTGTGAAAGCTACATAATAATCTGACATGGGTATGTTTTATTAAATACATAGCAGGATAATGAATCTTTCATAAAATGGGTGAGTTCCTGTCTTTTTAATCATTATTATTTTTTATATAGTGGAAAAGCCAATGAAAAACAACAGATCTGTTGGAAGAAGTGCTCAGCAAGGTTCTTCACTGATAATGTCTGCTAACTAATGCCTTTGCTCTCCATGTGCTCATGTCTGCTCCTAGAGGGTGTGAAGAGCTGAATCACAAACTTCTTGATTGTGCTTTTGCTGCCAAGGACAGCATTGGCTGCACTGTCCTTCCTTCTGAGGAGAGGGAAACCACATGTCTGACTTGCTCTTCTTTTGAAGCTCTGAAACAGGGTATTCCCCATGTTCTGGTAAATATATATGTGCAGCTGAAACCATCTGCCCTTTCCACTCTGTGGGAAAATGCACACTTGTTCAAGCTGTCATGACTCCTGGTCGGATCCTAAGGGGTGTTGTTTTAAGCCTATCCACCTTGTGATGTGCTCTTCTCCATCAAGGGTGTGTTCAGCTCTGCCAAAAGGAGAGCTGTATTGTTTGGGCAGTAGCCCTGCTGCCTAGTCAAGCTTAGCTCAAGATGTGCTGTCAGTAAAGATTATAAGGTTAAAAATGAGCCTTGTTTAATCTGCATTAGCTAGCTTATCTTCTAGGGGTACTGGGTACCTGACACCTTGTGTTCAGTGCATGAAAAATGCCAAGAGAATACCAAAACCACCTGAGGTGCAGTTAGCCACAAGGGCTGTAACAGACAGCTTCAGCATGCAGGATGCTGTTGCTAATGACTGTAGAGCCTTAACTGCATTCACACGTGTATCAAGGTTATTACTATAATACAGATTGATGCTGACCCTTTGTGCTTGGGTTGACCTAAAAATGTCATAAGGGTAATGTTCAGAGCAGTTGCTTAGGCTACCTTGAGTATTCACATCTGGTCAGCAGCAGGAGGAATTATAAAATTACAGGAGGAATTATAAAATGCAGTGTAATTACACTGTGATGCTATGTCTGCACACACTCTGATGAGTGTTCATTGTAGTCTTCAGGATGGACATTGCTTATTCCAAATGGAAGTCCTGGAGGAAAAACAAAGAACTTTTCTCTGAGGACAGAGATCCTCAGCAGCTGAGGAAGAGATGTGTTTGGCAGCAGTCCCAGTACAGGGTTGTCAAAGGTGTAAGAAACCCTGAAGAAATCTGTGGATATGGACGAGTCCTGGATTCATCTGCAATGTTATATGCTAAATTTGGGTGAGCAGTGCTACAGTTACTTGTCAAGTACAGCTGTAGTTCCTCATCCCCAGCATTTGGAGAGGGCACTCTCTGCCAGTCCACTGGAGGGGTCTTCATATAGAGCCATTCCGCAAGGAGCGTAGTTACCTGTCCCATAATAAGCATTACCTCGCAGAACTTTTGAGGCCAGGGTGGATCTCCAGTGTGCCCTCTGCAGGAAGCATGTTACTGAAGAGGGTATGTTTTGAGAGCAAACTGAGGTGTCTTCCTGCAGCCTGAGCCTGGTTGGTCGTGAGAGTTGTCATCCCTAGGTTAAAAACTTTGACCCAGGTTTGAATGTGGAAACATAGGATTGCAGATAGAAAAGAGAGACAGAAAATATTCCCTTCTATGCTTGAGGTCCTTACACTGAACAACAGTGAAACCTTTGTGTTGGGGACAGCTCAGTTTAATTGCTGTCTTTTGCTGCTACAGGAGCTTAGACGCAGAGGAGCTGGTCATCTGAGGGGGCTTAAATATGGTGTGCATGTGGAGTTTGCATCTGCTTGCCTCTGGAGGGGCCTCAGTATCCCCCCCATTGTCAAATGGGGTTGAAGGGAAGAAAAAAGAACTGCCAGAACACGAACGGCTGTTTTATGTCCATTGTCAAGAGGTTGGGCTTTCTTCACTGCTATCAGATGAAACTGTTCTGCACTGTGTTTTCCACCTGTTTCCATCTGAGGGAACTGACAAGTTTTGGTCCAAAAGTGTCTTCTGCTTCTAAGACCAAAAGCAATTAAACGAGTCTTTGAAAGCCTACAAAGAATCCATCCTTCCATTGTTTATGTTTGTTGTCCCAGGCCTGAGCAAGCGGTGAAAGCCAGTGTGATGAACTGCGCGGCTGCCAGAGCAGCGCTGCTGGCCGGTGAAGCCTGTCTTCTATGGCTTGGTGGCATACAAAGACTGGTAGCAACCAGAATAGAACATGATTTTGTAGTGAGGCTACCCACTAAATATATCAGAATATTCATTTCATTGCTGCATGTTATCTTTGTAAAACTTACCCTGAGCTATAGGAAATGTACCTATAATGCTAGGCTAGTTTTGTTCCAGAAAAGCATGAGAGTGCTTTGGGATGTTCTGGAGGTTCTTCTGTAATCCTGACGATCACCTGCGCCATGGTTTGCCTGCTCCTAACCGTGAAATGACTTGTAAGGCCGAGGTGTGGTTGCTGGAGGAGGCTGTGTAAGGGCTGTCCTGGCACCAGCTACTTCGTCCATGGCAGGGGCATTTCGAGCCATAGGAGCAGGTCTGTGCTGCTCTCGCTGGGCTGTAACCTGAGGCTTCACTAACAAGCTGCCTGAATCTTTCCACACCACATAACTGGGCTCTGAGTTAAGGAGGGTGCAGACGGATTCTGAGCTGGTCGAAGTTGGGGTCATTCCAAGGCCAAAGGGGTCATTTTGCACTCTTGGCTTTTTTTTTTCTTTCTTTCTAAGCCTGTGTTCCATTTCGGTTGCCTCCACACATAAACAAGGAGGTGATGTAGCAGCACTCGAGAGTTGAAGAGTCTTTGATGCAGCTGAAAGGGAGCTTAGGAGACACAGAAATATTGACCTCTTCACAGGAAACAGAACCCCAGACTGGTTTGTGCTGGAAGGGACCTTAGAGCTCGTCCAGTTCCAGCCCCCTGCCATGGACAGAACACCTTCCACTAGGGCAGCTTGCTCCAAGCCCTCTCCAACAATATATTTGTATTTATGTATTCTTTTAATTTATCGCTGTGGGTTTTTGATCAATGACACAGATATTGTCAGGGAAACATGCGTTTCCAAATCTGCTGCTTGTTTTAGAAAAATAGAGGTAGTTCCCATGTGTTGTATGTTTGAAAATATTAGTGTACCATTCCTAGCGTGGACTTGGCCGCAAACAGTGAATTTTGAAGTGGTCACTGTTGAGATATGGTCCATACGAGTTTGAATTACCATTTTGGCGATATGGTACATGTAATACAAAACATCAGTGTCCATTGAAGTTTCCAAGTGATGCTTTTTGGATGGAAATTTCTGTGTACAAAAAACGCTGCTTTTTAACTCAGAATGTTTTCTTTCCACTGTTGCCACTTTGCAGTTTCACCAGTGATAATTAAAGAATGGGCTGCTTACAAAGGAAAGTCTCCTCAGACCCCTGAGCTGGTGGAAGCACTCGCATTCAGGGAATGGACCTGTCCCAACCTGAAGAAGCTGTGGCTGGGAAAAGCAGTGGAAGACAAGAACCGAAGAATGAGGGCGTTTTTGGCCTGTATGAGATCAGATACACCAGCAATGCTCAATCCAACTAATGTGCCCACTCATCTTATGGTGCTCTGTTGTGTACTAAGGTCAGTGTTACATTAAGGTAAAGCAGAATGCGGGAGGGGTCATATCTCTGACCTACATAATTTTGTATTAAACCATGAATAAGGAAACTATTCATATTTGCAACATCAGTAGGAGAAGAGGTGTGCTTTGGTTTTAGAACATTGCTGCTTTGAGTTTTGAAAGCGTGCTGTGTGCTCAACGTTTGCTGTTTCAGTCTTCAGAGGACTGAAGGGAGGAGGGAAAAAACCCTGGGTGGCAAAGAGGCCCCTGTAGCATTTGTAGTAGTTTACCCTTACTCTAGGCTTCAACTTACTAAAAAATAACATTTGGAGTCTCAGAGGCTGTGTTGGTGAAGTTGTAAAGCAAAAGAGAGTTCTTAGAGAACAGACTTCTTGGAGAACAGCTTCCTAGCAGCTTATCCAGATGCCAAGTTCACAGGAATGCTACTTTGCTTATGGTGTGTTGGACTCCCTGTGTTAGAATTGTTCCTCTACTTGAGAGGATGATAAGCAACAGCTGAAGTGTTAATTCTATAGTTCAGCTTTTCAAAGGGAAAGTCACAAGGTCCAAAATACTCTTTGATTCTCAGATAGAAAATTGAGGCATTGAGAGATACTTACCTTTTTGGAAAGGAATTATTAATTTCAGTACAGCTAGCTCATAAATCTGGCAGAATCTAAGTTTAGCATGTTGCACATGGAAAAACTTCAAGTCATTTTTTAAAAATGATAAATATATATGTCTTCAGTTCTGTGGAATATTGTCTTGCCTTTTGAGCACTAAAAATCCTTCTTTTTCTCCTTATAGAGTAGAAGGGATACCAAAAGAGTCCAATGGGTATCTTAAAGCAGAGCTCCTCATTTCATTTGCACAGCATGTTTTTCTCCTGTGACATGTGGCATATATAAATTGTTGGGTTTATAAAGACAATCTTTCTGTAACTTTATTTTTAGAACCACTTATGTTTTAAATCCTGTTTTGGTGGCCTGTCCTTCCCTTCCTCCTCCAGAAGCAGGATTTGCAAACCGATCCACAGCCAGTAGCTCTTCCATATGAATTTAAACAAATTCAAACTTCCAATCTGTTTAGTGTTTTGGTCTTTTGAACTATTTAAGTCTAGACAACAATAAAAGATGTTTTATTGTTGCATTCTTACGACTTCTGATCCTATAAAAGAAGCTTCTGAGTAATTCTGGGCTTCCTCTGTAGGTATATGGTACAATGGCCAGGGGTGCGTATACTTCGTCGCCAGGAACTTGATGCTTTTCTTGCCCAAGCATTGTCTCCAAAGCTCTATGAACCTGACCAGCTTCAGGAACTTAAGGTAATTCTGAACTATATAAGAGATTTCTTCCCAGTTGATCCATACTGTTAACTCTAGTGGGTGACGTGTATATGCCTGTCTCGCTAAAAGCCTTGCATAATTACTGTACTTTCCAAAATATTAGTCTTAGTATTTTAAAGTGTTGCAGAGATTGATAATTGGTTTTGCTTCACTGCCCAGGGACACAGGCAAAAGCAGTGAGAAACTGATGAAGCTCACGCAGATTTCAGCTATTATGCTTTTCTAAGCAATATTTTGCCACTGATACCACATCTGTAACAGCATTCTCAAAGCCAGCAAGTGACTATTTCTCTTCTGTGAGTGATGAGCACAATCTAGGATGCATGTAGCATCTTGGCAAGGTTCTATCTGTCAAACATCTATCTATAAATCATAGAATGATGGAATGGTTTGGGTTGGAAGGGACCTTAAAGCTCATCCAATTCTAAGCCCCTGCCATGGGCAGGGACACCTTCCACTAAAGCAGCTTGCTCCATTCCCTGTCCAGCCTGGCCTAGATCAGTGCCAGGTTGGACACCCCTGTGTCAGCACCTCAGCACCCTCACAGGGAAGAACTTCTGCCTTATGATCTCATTTCAGTCTCCCCTCTGGCAGGTTAAAGCCATTCCCCCTTCTCCTGTCCCTATGGGCCCTTGTCCGAAGCCCATTTCCAGGTTTCTTCTAAACCTGTAAACCAAATCTGTCTGCTCATGGAAACCCAGCACTTGGCCATAAAAGTACTAATAAATGTAAGGGGAAGAAAACAACTGAATCCACTTCAGAATCTTATTTGAACTTGTCATACAGCAAGGAGAGAATTCATGTTAGCAGCCGTTACAGCAGAGCTAGCAGAATGAAATCCTCATTCCATATAGGAAAGAATGAATACCAACAGCAAAAATAATAAATAAAATCCAACAGGAAGACACTTATTTGGCCTTTTCCTCGTTGCTGAAAAGGATGTGAAGAAACACACGATAGAGACAGCTGTAATGAACACCTGATGAGTTCATGCGACACTGCTTGTTTGCTTCAGCACTTAGGATTGCATGGCTGCTGACATGGATTAGAAGCCTATTAGGCTCCTGAAAACAGCATTTTTAAGAACTCATTGGGGCTTATTCCTTAAAAGCAGCCTAAATGTAGGTCCTGTCCATCAAGAGAATCATTCAGATGTTTGCTTTTCAACTGCTTTTCAAGGTATTTACTAGACATGGGTGCTTTAAGCCCTGTGTGCTCTCTGGGTCTTTCAGAACCCCAGAGATCCTGGTCCAAAGATGATGACGATTGTTTGCATGAAGAGCAGTACTTTGATTTCATGAAAGCATGTGGCCACCATCTGCCACAGAAATGAGTTATCTGTGTATGTTCAGAAGAAATGTATGTAGCTGATCTGAGGTGACAAACATTGAACTTTGTGGAATATAGCAAAGAGCCTTGTAAAGTCTGATGGGAGCCATGCGAGCATGGTTCAAGACTCCAAGCCCTCCTGAAGTTCAGAAGTTGTACCTGTGGGTATAGGTGGAAACTCACATGACATTTCTAGGCAAGGCTTTTGTAGGATGCATTAAAGAACAGTAGTGTATCAACCACTGAGTCTTCAGTGTCCGTATTCAAAACACAACACAACAAACATCATCTAGGCATGGAGATATGGCAGAGGTTATCCAGAGTTATCAAAGTTTCGCCTATCTTAAGATACAATTCAGAGGAGGAAACCCCACTGTGAACGTTGCTTAGAGATCTGAGGAAAGAATTCCCAGAGAAAATACTTCTTTCATTCCAACACAAAATGAAGGTCAGAGACGAGGCAAGTGATAACAGCACACACTGGATTGTTGTTGAACAGAAATTGTTCTCCAAGTTTTATTTTTAAATCCTACATAGTCATACGGATCATTTCCATAATGTATGTTGGTTAGCTGAAAGATGCTGTGTTTTGTGCAATGCTGTTACTGTCTTCGTATGAAGCAGCTGCTGCTTTTTTTGTTGAAGTCAGACAGAAAGAGCAGCTGAGTTTGAACCCAGCTGCATATCTGCAAATCCGTCTGGATAGTCTTATGGATCTTAAAGGTTGCTTATGCATATGGAAGGTAACATACTTAAACTTTAAAATTTAATACCAAGGTCTTGAATATGTTCCCAAGAAAGGGCTGATATTTTCAGGAGTATTTTAGAGGACACCAGTAGTGATATTTTCTCATGCCAGAGCTAAAAATATATTTGCTGCAAGCAAATCCTTCTTGCTTCCACCACCAGCTATTACTGTTTAATTCTACCTTTGTATATCTACTCTGCATCCTAAATAAAGCTGTTGTATGCATGAACATTACTTCATTAATGAGAGATGTCAAATCTTGAATGAAGGTAATGGAAAATCCATTATAAAGGACTTGGAAATATGCTACATTGGAAGAAGAATGGAATGCAAACATTGAGCTCATTTCTGAAACTTCCTGCAGAAAATCTCATGAGCACAATGTTATTTGCGATAAATTTTTTAATGACATTTTCTACTGCAAATATCCTGTGTCTTTGCAGCTTTTCCATGCTGTAACATGCTTTGGAATTGTGTGGAAAACTCTGTACTGCAGATAGATCAATGATCTTAATGCAGCTAAAGTATGCTTCTTGCATGGGTTAGAACACCAGAGGCCAGAAGGGAAACATGAGTATCTGATTAAAAACTTCTCACTGACTTATAATGAAAGCATGAAAGCATTAATATATTAGAAATAATTTCCTGTGGGTTGGTTTTTGGAGGTTTTTTTCCTTTTTTTTTTTTTTTTTTTAAGAAAATAGAGGTGTTTGGGTTTCTCTCACATCGAGTAGGTGGACGGGAATACCAGCCTTTGTGAGCATTGCAGTTGTGCATGTACAGGCAATAGATTCCGGTACATTCCTCTAGTCCAGTTGGCAATTACATGTGAAAAGTCTGGAGGACCTTTTAAAATCCCTCTGTTTTCAAGAGTTTTGAAAATAATGTACCTGTTGGAATAACTCTGAATCCATCTCACTATGATCTTACTACATTCTTTGGACAGATTGAGAATCTCGACCCACGAGGAATTCAGCTGTCCGCTCTATTTATGAGCGGGGTCGATATGGCACTTTTTGCAAACGATGCTTGTGGACAGCCAATTCCATGGGAGCACTGCTGTCCGTGGATGTATTTTGATGGAAAATTATTCCAGACCAAGCTTATCAAAGCAAGCCGGGAGAAAGTTCCGCTCATTGACCTCTGTGATGGTCAGGTGGGTACATTCAGAAGCATGGCAGTATCAAGTGTGTCACAGAAGTGTTAGATGTGGTTGGTGTGTCATTGCTTCATGTATCATCTCTACTTTTCTTAGAATCCCGGACTGGTTTGGGTGGGAAGGGACCTTAAAGCTCATCCCAATAGACCAGGTTGCTCCAAGCCCTATTCAACCTGGCCTTCAGTAGTTGACACCTATTTCTCTTTTAAAAGTGAAATAGGTGTTAAGCACCATCTCAAACTTCTCTTTTAAAAGAGAAGTAGGATGTAAATGGCTGATAGGTATTTTTCAGCTCTGTTGCTACTCTTCTGTCTCTTGTTGATGATGATTGAGATGGTATTTTGGTAGATCTAGTGAACTGACATAAACTTTAATTTCGTGATTTCCTCTCTGGAGACTGAAAGTTGAATGCAATTGTGATGTAATGAACCACCAAGCTGCAAACTCTCTCTGCTCATTTGTTTAAGCACTGTCTGTCTGGGTCAGGCCAGCAAGACTGTTGCAAAGGACTACACTGCAGTGGTTTTACAGTGAAAGATTTGTGATTTCTAACTTACTTTACAGAGCGTGAAGTTATTCTTATGGTCCCCTTTTCACATTTCTTATGACCATCTTAAAATACAAATGAATTAGTTCTTTGTTGACTCCTAATCATGCAAAGTTATATCTAACTATAGAACCAGGAAACTGATAAAAACCCAACAGTTTACTGAATTACCTAAATATTTTTTATTTATTTTACTTTTCGGGAGGTATGAAATCTTAACAGAACATCCTCTTTATTGTTTCTAACTCAAAGGAAGCGATCATAGATGAAATATAGATGATGGCTGTGGCCCTTCACAGGCTTGTCAGCCTCCAGGTGTACTTCAGCCTGTTCACAAAGACCGGTTTGCAGTCCAGGTTTATGATGATTGTTCTGCTTAAAGGGTTGAATTAAGTTTTCAGGAGACTATAGACAGAATTTTCTCAGTTCCTTTCTGGAAACCCCTTTTTAACCTGTAAGCTGTTTCTGTGTTACTGACTTCTGAACAGTCTCTGTATTTAGACTCACTGCAAATACATAAAGATTTTCTTGTGAACAATTTGAAAATCATTGAAATATTAATGGCTATGCAAGACGGGCTATTGTGATTTTTCTAGCTAGCTTTGTGGAAGCTGTTAGCAGTAGTTATCTACTCTTCTGTTCTTTTACTTCCTTCTTTGAATTTGTTATGTAAATGTAGCTTTATACAACTGAAATAAGAATTTTAATATCTCTTTGTGGCCTGTTTTATTTCTAGGCTGAGCAGGCAGCCAAGGTTGAAAAGATGCGTCAGAGCATCCTAGAAGGATTAAATTTCTCCAGGCAGAACCATCCTCTCCCTTTCCCACCTCCACCTGCCATGCCTTTCTATCCAGCTTCTATGTATCCTCGACACTTTGGGCCAGTCCCACCACCTCAGGGCAGGGGGAGAGGCTTTGCTGGTAAGTGATTGACCACCGTGCAGAACATGTGGGTGTGAAGCATTACCTTGTCTTTCACATTCCCAAAACTAGGAACTAATTTGCCTCTTCAATTTCATAGGAAAAATACATAAAAGCACGTGGTTGGCATGTCTTGTCACTTGCCAATCACTGTATTTTGTTGTTACTTATATTAGCCATAGCCTAGTAATACGGGATGTTTTGTATTGCTGAGTATTTCCGTCAGGATTTTTAGTAACTCTACCAGATCAAAATATTTTTACCTCTGTTGTATAAAATGAAAAAAAGATAAATGGATCAACACTGGGTGATATGAAAAGGTTCTTATTTGCCCTGTATGTTGCTTCAAAATGTCTGTATTTGTAAATATTAAGAATGCCTAAATTCATGGATACTGTTTAGCAGGGTTGAAGACAACCTTTCCTCCTCCTCACCCTCTGCATTTTGCTACAGTCATTTAACCATTGGCACCCTCGAGTGTAAATGCTGATACAACCATTCCAGGCTGTGTCTAGAATCATCCCCTTTTTCAAAATCTCCCTGGTACTGAGGCCCATAGGTAAATTGATACTGAACATTTGGAAACTACATGCATGCTTGGGGTGCCACAACTGTAGCCATCAGACCTTATCACCAAAAAATTGTCACAAGCTTTTACGGTGCGTATTATGCCATAGAAGTTGGTATTCCCATTCCAAACTCAGATTGAAGGCCTGGTCTTTGCATAAGAGACCCCATGCTCGCTAGGGCAGCCGGACACCTTTGGCCAGGGCTCCCTGGGCTTGCTCTCACGCAGCATCGCCCACAGGCGCGCAGCCCTTCCCGCTGACTCCAGAAGAGTGGAAGGAGGCAGCAGCGTCTCTGCTCATGGCCTTCCCGGATGCCTTTGCCCCCTCACAGATTTTCCCCTGTCTTTTTTTACCCTGGGTCTAACAGGAGTCTATGGCTTTGGAGGCCCTTATGGGGAAACAGTAGCCACAGGCGCTTACCGGGCCTTCCGGGTGGCAACAGCGGCAGGACACTCCGGAGCCTTCTCTGGCAATGACAGCAACAGGACTAGCAAGTTTCAGGGCGGTAATTATACCCAAAACCCTTTTCTTAGAGCTTCTGGCAACAGCTTCCTTCACTTTATGGTTTGGTCTGAGGCTTTCCTACTGACTGCTGGTCTCCCTTCCTCCCTAACTCTCAGCTGTCCCTCTAGAACCTGCCCGGGCTGCTGTCCGCTCTGCTCTCCCAGGTCCCTGCCGCAAATCCCCTCAGCACCAGCCTCTCCCATGCCTAGAAGCCCTCCTTCCAGCACAGGGTAGCTGCAAAACCCACCAGGACCCTCTGTCTCGAGGGTGAGATCTGTCATCAGCTGAACGTAGCTTGACTGTATCATCACAGAATCAGCTAGGTTGGAAAAGACCTTTAAAATGAAGTCCAACCATTCAGCAGTTGCTTTCTAAAACTGGGAGCAGTTGAGCTCTTTGCAAAAACAACCCAAAGATGAAACATCTGACTGCACTGTTACTGCTGACCCCGACACTGTTCTGCCATCAGTGTCAGCATGGGCACGGGTGTGAGATTCACTCACCTGCGTCTGTGCCCATTTCTTGTCTCCTGTACGAGGTGGGACAGTGGAAACCTGTTAATTGTAGAATTCCCGTCCTGAATAGGGTAAGACTTCTCCATGTGTTTAGCCATTTCTTTCTGGCCTCTGAGCTTTTATCCTTAGAGCAGACATACCTCTAACGCTTCATTGTGTGAATAACTTTGCCCCTGTAGACAATGTGCATCTGAAGTTGAAAGACTTGTCCAGGGCAATACAGACCTTTTTGAGTTTAACCAGTAGCTTAGTTCCCAGCGTATTAATGTTTGACGACTAATCACGGCTGCATAGACACTGTGTTTTGTAACCCTTTCAGTGCTGATGGTCTTACCAGTAACATCTGGCTCAGTTGCACTTACCTGGATTTCTTGAACTACTTTATATGCCCTACAGTTGACTTTTAAGGGCAAAACACTGGTATGAAGATACGAGCAACTTGACTAGAAGATACATTGGTTATTTTCAACAGTTGCTCTTGTGGTAGCGGGAAGATGAACCTACCTTTTACACCCAGATAGTTTAAATGCTGTATTTTCATAACAGCTTAGTACAGATAATTCTGCCTAGTAAGTGGTTTATAGCCATTATAATCTGCATGTCTTATGCTGATACTTGGTATTCACTAAAAAGTGCCTTTAAACCTGCAGAAGTTACTTCTTCATTAGGAATGCAGGAAAGGAGTAATCTTCAGATATCTCATAAAATTTCACTTCAGTTTCTTAATGCTTATCTAAAGTACATTTTTAATTACTGAAAGTGAAGTGTAAGATCACTTTTCAGAATTAATATCTCTTTTTATAAAGGGGACAAAGAAAGACTCCTGGAGTTATGTTACTTCTGAAAGACCATAAAATGAGAATTTATCTCCCAGTTTCAACAGGAGATACTGTACAAGAGATAAAATCTGGGCAAAGCAGTTTTTCATTCATTCCTAACTTTAATGTTATGATTGTGAAGATCAAGGTTTGGTTTTGCTTTTATGTGCAGGAGTCCAACCTATTCCTTCTCAGGGAGGGAAACTTGAAATTGCCGGCACTGTGGTCGGCCATTGGGCTGGAAGCAGACGTGGACGAGGGGGTAGAGGGCCATTTCCTCTGCAGGTTGTTTCTGTGGGAGGACCAGCCAGAGGGTAAGTGCAGCCTTTTACCTTCCAGATATCACTGAATGAGCAGGGTTAAAGAATAAAACAGGGAAAAGTTGAGAGTGTTTGAAATTGCATGCAACATGTTTTAGACCACATTAGGAAAATTATACCCACGGAATATTCAAGAAAAGCATTTGCCTCCCTTATGTTTTTTAATGAGTTATTCAGATGAGTATAAGCATTTTTATGTGCTAGTAAAATTCATACTCTGATGTATAGATATAGATAAGTACATACACACTAGATTGTGCTTGTGAGGTGGGCCAGTGCCAGCCTTATGAAGTTCAACCAAGCCAAGTGCAAGGTCCTACACCCGGGTCAGGGCAATTCGAGGCACAGCTCCAGGTTGGGCAGAGAAGAGATTCAGAGCAGCCCTGTGGAGAAGGACTTGGGGGTGTTGGTCAATGAGAAAATGAACATGAGGCGGCTGCAGTGTGCGCTCGCAGCCCAGAAAGCCAACGGTATCCTGGGCTGCATCCACAGGAGCATGACCAGCAGGTCGAGGGAGGTGATCCTGCCCCTCTGCTCTCATGAGACCTCACTTGGAGCATTGTGTGCAGTTCTGATGTCCTCAACATCAAAAGGACATGGAACTGTTGGAACAAGTGCAGAGGAGGCCGCAAGGATGATCAGGGGCTGGAGCACTTCCGATATGGAGATAGGCTGAGAAAGTTGGGGTTGTTCAGCCTGGAGAAGAGAAGGCTGCGTGGAGACCTCATAGCAGCCTTCCAGTACTTGAAGGGGGCCTATAGGGATGCTGGGGAGGGACTCTTCATGAGGGACTGTAGTGATAGGACAAGGGGTACCGGGTTCAGACTTAAACAGGGGAAGTTTGGCTATGAGGAAGAAGTTCTTTAGTGTGAGGGTGGTGAGGCACTGGAATGGGTTGCCCAGGGAAGTTGCGGATGCACCTGGTGGTGTTCAAGGCCAGACTGGACATAGCCTTGGATGGCATGGTTTAGTGGGAGGTGTCCCTGCTTATGGCAGGAGGGTTGGAACTGGATGATCTTAAGGTCCTTTCCAACCCTAACTATTCTATGATTCTATGAGGCAATGACTTGGGAGGTTTCTCTTACAGGAAATCAATAAATACATTATACCCCATCAAAACTGTCATAGCACTCCATTACTTTCTCCTGGTAGATCACTTATTAAGATTTATTTTGAACATTTTTAAGAATTTCATTATGTAATTCTCCTGTGAAGCACAAAACACCTGAAGGACATTTCAAGGTTTAATAGTTCTCTGCTACTGTCATGATGGTAGATGTGCTCTAAAAGAATATTTTATTTCTTCAGCTCTTCCACTTCATTTCACTACAGCTGAAGTTACAGGTGCACAATATTTCCAAAAAACAAATACTTTGTGATAAACATACCTAGTCCTTTACTTCGAAGTTTATATTTTTTCCATAGGCATAATTGTTCCGTGCCTTACAGAGCTGTTTTACCATCTTTGGGATGGTCTCCTCCAATACATATAATTAAAGTAATGTGATTTATACATTATGTCTGTCTTTAAAGATATTAAAGGAATAAAGTGGTGTATTTATGCCATCTTGAGCTGAGAAGCAGCAATCTGAAGCATAAGTCTGGCCAGTATGAATTCCTCTCTATCCATTAATTTAATCAAATGTGCACTATAAATCTCAAGTCAAAAGAGCTATTAGAATACCTGTCTGGTTGGGCTGAGGGAGGAAATGCTTGGATGTTAAGCTCTGGGAGAATGGGAGCATGGAAAGGAGCGAGAGCTGCTGGTGTGGGAAAGGGAGAGGCAAGAACAGCAGGAACAAAGTTTTAAGAGATTCAGCAGTAGCAAAAAGCATTGATGTAAGAGCAGAGCTGACACTTTGAGGGGAGCAAATTTAGGTAGGAACATTGTATTCTTAGAATGAAATTCAGCCGCCATAGCATAAACATCTAGTGTTGGTTTAGATGCTTCAGACAGCTGTCAGCTAGCCATGCTGTTCCATGGACACCTCTGCTCTTCCAGAGCCACAGCAGGAGAGCAGGGGAATAAGCTGAGGTGTGTGCTGAGGCACCAGGCTCCTTTGGGCGTTGTAATCTTACTCCTCAGTTTCAGTGGATGAAAGAACATTTTTTTTACAGTTTAGGTTAGTGTGTGGTGATAACTTCTGTTTGTCATGAAGATGCATGAACAGAAGAACCTGGCTGACTACAGAGCTGCTTCTCTCCAGTGAAATGCACTGGCTGCAGTAGTGTTCGTGGAAAATGGGTAACTTACAGTGCTCAGGGTGGTGTCTGACTGAGGCGCACTGAGTGAAGAGCTGGAGACACCTTCAGGCTCAGAGCTGGCTCACATTTGTACATACCGTTGGCTTCCTCCACAGAATAGCAGTTCTTCCATTTTCTGAAGAAGCAAATACATGAATATATGCAAAGCCAGGAACTAACAAGTCCTAAATTGAGAGTCCTCCTTACCTCGGAAGCGGTCAGATCACTGACTTACAAGTTACTGCTCCTGCAAGTGCCTTTCCAACAGAGAAATACTATTCTCCAATATTAGCTTTCGAGTTACAGAAAAGATGTTGGAAGTACTGTCTTTGGACCCAGTTAGGTTTGGGTGCAAGTTGTTACCTCAGAAAGACAGGAAAGCTGTTGATGCCACATCTTTTCTCCATCAAGTCATGATGTCTTCACATGTAGAGGTACTGTATTTGTCAAAGAGAGAAAAACTACTGCAGGCAGCTTATCTCTTTGTTGTGTCAGTCGATACTGAAGGTAAAACCTAGTAGGAAAACACTAATGTTAGTGTCCTGCCTAAAGACAGGCATTCCAAATATTAGGGCCATCTTGGCAGATACTGTGTCCTAGTGAAGAGCAGTACTAGAAAACAGTTTACCACGTGGTCCTGTGCACTGCTATCTTGGGTTTTGTCTAGTTTAGCAGAGGGTGTCACCTCAGGCTTGTTTGCACCGTTGTCTCATGCAACACTGAGCTTGGATGTTGTTGTTACTGTGTAAAATTATCCCAGGCACTTTTTATTGGCTTCAGTCCATCAATTTATTTAGTGTGATCTTCTCAGTTGGGAAAATCTCACTCAGCTCCTTGAAGGGCCCGCTTTCACCTTGTAAAAACATGGCAAATGGGGTAGATAAGCCTGTTACAATCTTCTGAAAGAATGCAGTGAGAGTTACTCCCATAGAAAATTCAGCTCTTTCCTCTTTATTCTTTGCCGTTCCTTTTAAATCCAGTCTTTAATTTTGTGTTGCTCAATGTGGGAATTTCCAGCGTGTGTGAAAGGAGTTGCATGGCTCAGAGCCCTGCTGGGTCAGGTCAGCAGAACTTGGGTTTGGCAGCACAGCAGCGGAGGAAGTAGGAACACTGCCGGGAGGATTTGGAGCGAAATAGAGCAATCTTGTGTTTCTAGGAGAGAAAACAAAAAGAATCCCAAGGTGCGAAGTAGTCCTTGACATAATGATAAGGAATTTGAGGGTTTGCAATTGATGGCATTAAAATAGTGTTAGCTGAGTGAAAGTTGGTTTTGATCTGATCTAATCTTTATTGAATCAAATAAAAAAGGCACCCCCTGATGTGTCCTGGTTGGAAGCCTCTGAAAGCATCCAAACTTGATAAATTACTATGTGTCAGATATGGCTGAAGCCTCATTTTTTCCCTCAGGTTCTTGGATAATTTCATATTCTCCCATCAAAACTGAAGCAATTTTGTATTTTGCCCTCCTTTCTTATATCTGATTCCATCTGTCTAGCATGTTTATACGTGGGAAGTGTTATTAAATGGGAGAAATGGCCTTATAAGTGGTTCAGATTGCTCATGTCTGTTTTTAAGGTGAAATTATTTTGAGCTCTGTTTCTAAAGCACTTTAAGGATAATTTGACGCTTTGGGAATGTTTCTGCAAAGCTGGAAAATACTGACTTGTTTTCTAGAAGTGAAATATGGAAATAGTAGTTTTATTGCTACAAAAGCAAAAGGTTTGTTTGGTTTCATAGGCTTGCAAGCAGTGGAACCCTGTAATTCTGAATTAGTCATATTGATGTTTTAAATATTAGTCACTAGACAGTAAAGTCAGAGGAGAAAAATCTTCCAGCAAAATGAAATTTAAGTTAGTTTTAATCAAAGCTGATTTGTATTTTTTTTCCTTCCTTTTCCTCACAACTTACAGGCGTCCTAGAGGAGTTATTTCCACTCCAGTGATAAGAACTTTTGGAAGAGGCGGAAGGTACTATGGGAGAGGTTATAAAAGCCAGGGAGCAATTCAGGTAATAAAGCCATGTGCCTGACTTCAGAACACTCTAGTTTACAGGCTAGTATGGTGTGGACTTCCAGACCAGCTAATATTGACAAGCACAACTTGAAAAGATAAAGTGTTTCTGACAATGATCTTGCCTACGTGTTGAAGCTGTAAGTTGCATGACCAGTGATGGAGGACAGACTAGTGTTGCATCTCAGTTATAAGCTGACTTTGGTTATAAAGACAGACATGGAAAAATGTGTTTTGATGCAAAAGCTGTGCCTCCACAGCTCTAACCAGCCCTGGGAGTAGAAGAGAAATTAGAAAAATGGGAGAAATACAAAGGTGAAAAAAATGAGCCAGTTCTCTTCCTGCCCCCACGCTTCCCAGTTATTTTTTTTTCTGGGACCATGGTCCAACCTCATGACGAAGAATTACTAGGGGTAGAAAGGTCTTTGCAGCTGCATGGCTCCAAATGTAAGAACTTACTCTAGGCTCCTAGGAAATAACAGAGCAGTCTTTGCCCCCATGAGCGCACGGTTTCATTTTCAGTGACGATGTATGAAGCCTCTGGGGATCACGGGTTTTGTCTTTTCCATAGATCCTTTAAATATAGCTGAAGCAAACTGCTATTTCGTGTTAAATGCCAATTGCTTCAGGGTTATGTTTTCCTCTCTTTTCCATTGTCCCTGCTGCTGAGCAGTTTTGAATGTTGATGCAAGTCCCAATGGACTCAAAGTGTGAGTGGGTAATGAATAGGTGGAAATCTTGACAGTATCATATGGATGTGCAATTTGTCACGGAGACATTAGTATATAAGAAGAGGGAAGTGTTTGCAGGTATTCAGACAGTAAGAGAAGGAATGTTCTCCAGTGGATAAAGAAGCAACTACTGACGTAAAGTAAACTTGTTATGTTCTAGGTGTAAAAATTCAAATACTTCTCTTCGTTGTTAATTTTTTGTGTACACAGATTATATACATCTACAAATGAATCTGTGTATTTGAAGCTTTACTTCTTTTACTTTAAACAGAAGAGAAACCACTACGTAAATTATATAGTATCTAATTCCAAGTACCTTAACCTATTAAATTATAGGAAGCCCTGGAAAGGAGCTCCCAAATATTCTGGGTTTACTACAGGTTTACATATGTAAATGTAGTTCAGATAGTACCTGTAGATTGATGGTATGCAGTCTCAGCAGACAGTCAAGAAGTTTGGGTATTCACGTTTTTATTAATGATAGGTAATTTGGATGGTAATTAACTTGTGATCACAAGGCTCTGGGTCTAAAATTGTGCCTGTGATAGAAGAAAGAAAAACGGCATTTTGTGTTGACGTGTCCTGAGCTCATTGGCTTTTAGTCATCAAGTCGCTATACTCTAGCGTAATGTTCTTACTACGGGAGGAGAAAAAAAAGTGAATTAAAATGCATGTGGCAGGGAGGACTTGGGAAACAGTACATAACAAGTAGATTTTGATACCCAGTTAAGACTAATGGGCAGCAGTCACCTGACTGTCAGACAGGCCAGGCATTAGGGACCCAGTGCCTGTGCGGGGCCAGATTCACACACGTGAGCCTACACCAAAAGCCTCCCCATGGTGGCTTTGCCGGCACTCATTATGAGGTACAAAGGAAGGTTGGAGAATCTGACAGAAATAAGCGTTTTGTCTTTATCAGACATAAGAGATGCTACTTTTTCATGAGATGAGACCTTTCACTCTTGATCTGGAAAGAAACAAAACTGTGTATCTAAATCTTAGTAAAGCCCATAGGAAGTTCATTTACATACATGTGATGAGTATTCATTGTCCTCCATATGCCAGTCATACACCTATGCAATGTTACTGCATTTTTTGTGGTGCTCTGGGTAACAAGGGTTGTGGTCCTGATGCAACAGCAGTTCTTAGATCTTATTCACCTACAGAATCATTCAGCAATTCGAGAAAGTACTGACTGTGCTGTTTCTAGTAGGTAAAAATGAAAATGATTACACTATGAAACTTTGCTGTCGTTTAAGGTGTATAAGATGTCCATATTCTAAGTCATTTCTTAGCATTTGACTTTGTTAACAGTGGGACAGATCAGTTTGTTGCTTCTGAGCAGCCCAGCCTACTTATCTTGGTGTGTTGTTTAAAGCCTGTTACGTTTCTGGAACGCTAAGATTTGTTGTTGCAGATATTTAAAAACTAAACACAAGTTCCAATGCTGCATAAATCTGGTTTTTATTGTTATACTCAGTCTTGTAAGATTCTACTATATGCTTTTCATGTAAAGTCACTTCCCTCACCTGAGAAGCATATAGACAAGTACTGATAATATTGCATGGTACTTCTGCACTTCAAAGAATGTCTGAAACAAGTTTTGGTTTGTATTTGAATAACATGTAATTATATCATTAAATTATAATGTATATGAACCAAGAAGCAGAGTTAAGCTGTATATTGATTCTCAGTTTGGGTGTTTCCAGACATTTGTAGCTCTTACGTTGGGAGATAACTGCAGCATCCAAGTTAGAAAGGGCTTTTTACCCCAGGAGCATCTGAGGGCACAGCCAGAGGGCACTCAGAACCACTGAAGCTCCCTCCTCATCTGCGCTGTGCTGTTTATTTGGAATGCCTCTTCTTCTTTCAGCAGTCCGTAATACTGGTATTGGCTTGTGATACTGTGCACACTGCATGCTGCCTATTGCTAGTGTCGTTGTAACAGATTGTGAATCTCCAGCAGTGGTTCTCCAGTAATTTTCTTCTTTTTTTAAAAAATAGGGCAAACCTCCTTATGCTGCTTCAGCAGAAGAAGTAGCCAAAGAACTTAAGTCAAAATCAGAGGAATCTAAATCCTCAATTGTGTCTTCAGATGGATCCCTGGCTGAAAATGGAGTTGTGAATGAGGAAAAACCAGCTTCCCAGATGAATGGGAATACAGGAGACATCAGGGCTTCCAATCAGTCTGAAAGTGCCTTGAGTAATGACTCTAAAATGTGCAATACAAATCCTCACTTAAATGCACTAAATGCAGACAGTGTTTGCCATAAAGATGATACTCTTGAGGCCACTGTCTTAAAAAAAGAAGAGTAAACTTATTTTTTATAGAGGGTGAAGGATGTTGGGAAGGGTCAGGATTAGGAATATCTGGAAAGAAAGAGAGCCTACAGTTATGTACATTTTTTCCTTTCCGTAAGAGAAAAATGAGGACTTTGGAAATTCGGATCCCTCTTTGATGTCAGAGATTTAAACAACACATTTTTAGTTTTAACCAGTTGTAGTCAAAATGCTACAATAAAACAAAAAAAGGAAGAGAATGAAGAGCATTTGACTCCCGCACTTAAAATGAAGTATACATAAAGTTTAAACTGGTTATGACAAAAGCTTGTAGTTTTGTTTTTTGAAATATAAAGAAAACAAATTTTGGCAGTCTTTAAGTATATATAGCTTAAAATATAATTTTTAGTACTTGGCACCATATGTATGCCATTATATTTGATTTTGCATTACTGTGTCACAATAAAGCTTTCTTTAAGGCTTTGATTTCATGATTATGGGGGGAAAAAGGCACAACCACAGTTTTTTCTTTCTTAAATTTCATCACCGTTGACGTGGTTCTTTTGTGTTAAAATGTGCAAACTATCGAAACGAAAAATTATAGCGTAATACTGCAGTTCTGCTGATTTTAAATAGACATCATACATACTTTACAAGCAAGTTAAATGGAGCTAAACTTGAAATCATAGAAGATGCAAATGACCTTTCAAAACAAACACAATGTGTTCGGAAACTTTTTGTGACTAATACCATGCATCCGTGATCAATGAACTATGTGGTTTTGAATCAGACGTAGACCATTAGTACTACTATTTGAGCTAAACTTCTGCATGGTTCATCATTTTTAAAGTGTGTAGTTAATATTATGCATGTTATTGTCCTCTTTCTTCCATTCTTACAAGTACTGTGCCCATTTGCAAAACAAAAGAAGCTAATAATCAGTAATAGTCCTATAAAAGATGTTAACTATGTTTAGTCATTGACTGATCTTGCTCTAACCTTAAAATTTTGTGATTATTGACCTCTGTTGCATTTATTCTAAAACTTTAAAAAAAAAAAAGATTATCTAGCCGTTTGGATATCAGCGTTCCCTGTGTACTCACTGCTGTATGCATCCCTGTTCTCTGTTGCTGTTTTATGCCTTCATATTAGCAAAGATGAAATTCTGTGAAAAACATAAAAAAAAGCTTTGATCTTCAAAAAGAAAAAAAAAAGTACCCCCCTTCTGTAGCAGGAAACAAATGGCTTTGTTCTTGAGAACTTTCCCATCAAGGATTTAGTATAAGCAAATATACCTGTATCATTTTGATGTTTTTGTTAGTGTTTCCAAACTTAATGTAACTTCAAAATCAGAATCATTTCTTTATATTCGTTTTCATATAATTCTCCTGATGCTCTTCATCACACATTAGTGATCAGAAATGAGGTGTAATTCCCCATTCCCTACCCGCAAGAGCTAAGTAGGTATCTTAATGTAAGTTGAAGGGAGTTCTGCCCCAACTCATGGATTGTGCAAGAATGAACTACTGTTGGGTTTGATTGGTTGTAGATGGATTGTGGTGTGGTGTATTTGAAGGCTATTGAATGCAACTTACAGTGCTTAATAAAAATCTTTATTCTTTTAGTATAAAATACTGTATGCCTTTTTTGTCAACTATTTTTTTAATTAACATGTTGTAAATAAAAGTTTTCCTATGCCCAAATGAAGTGATTGAATTGGCAGCCTGCGTGATGTCCTCTCAAAGGCAGAGAAGGAGGCCCCGGCCTCTGCACCCTGCAGGGGTGCTGCACCAGGTCGAAGCAGCGCTTGGTCTTTTTCGTTCTGTGCAGCCACTCCAGATGTCCATGGTCAGATGTGAGGTGACGAATGAGGTGCAAATAAGACAGAAATAAAAGGGATGGTTGTTTAAAGAAGTAAAAGACCAACCCCGGGTGCTCACAGGGTTTGAAATACAGAGTGAGTGGCGATGCCCGTATCTGAGCTCCTTGTAGCTGAGAACAGGTTATTCTGTTGTGCAGGATTTTTCTCTACGTCACGGAGCATACTGTCATGTGAAAGAATCATAGAGTCACAGAATGGGTTGGGTTGGAAGGGACCTTAAAGCTCATCGAATTCCAACCCCCTAACGGCCAGGGACACCTTCCACTAGAGCAGGTTGCTCCAAGCCCCATTCAACTTGGTTGATAGCAGGAGAGCCTTTTGCTCTGGGCATTCTTCTGACTGCTCTCTATCCTAATGTTCGTCTGTGCGCTCTAGTGCCTGTTAGAACCAGGCTCACCCTGAGTGGATTGGTCGCCTGTTGTATCTACAGGAGTGGTGGTGCCATGTCCACACTCTCAGGTGGATGTGGTGTGTAGCACCACATGATGGCGATGGGTTGTCTTCCGCAGTCGAAGGAGCTGCAGGGGCGTGAGCAGTTGTGCAGGTGCATGGCAGCTGTGGGGGGATGCGTTCCTTCTCTTACTCTGACGCAGTGTTACTTGCCCCAGGTTAGAGCTCGTTTCATCCGGAAGTATCATCCAAGCTCTTGTGGTTGAAGGCTCAAGGCGCCAGTTACGTTCTTTCCCAGCAGTGTTACCTCTGTGGCATAATGGGGACGCTGGAATGGAATAGACAGTATGAGCACAAACGTGCATGGGAGGTTTCCCCAGTGCCGCATACTGCGAGCGTCGTGTCACAGCTTCTTTCCTCAGTGTAACTATGCAGGGGATTGTGAACATGGGCAGTTAAGTGGTGAGCGATGCACAGAAGGGTGACTAAAATGAGGATGTGAGTGCACAGCACATTAACTAGTTCACTGCTCCAGATGGGAGAGGCTGCCTTTACCTTTTCCAGACGCTAGGGTGGAAAGGTTTGGCTTGCACCATGTGTGTCTGGAGCACGTGTTTGCATCATGGCCCATTAAACCCTGCCGTGGTCCAGAGCGGCTGAGCCTGGCTCCTGGGCAGGAGCTGGGTTGGGGCAGGACGAGCCTGTGGCTGTGATCAGTGCCAGTGGAAGCAGCGGTGGGGACGTCCCAGAGCTCCGTGGTTCCCTGACTGGGAGTGTCGGTGTCAAACCCGGAACCAGCGCCAGGTTTGGTGTTTGTGGTCCCGGGGCCTGGTGGGCGCAGTGTTGGGTACTGGGGGCTGCTCAGGAGCTGGGGGGCACTGGGTGATGTTCTGTGAATCAGCACCTTGTGGGAGCAAGCGCAGGGCTGCCTGTCCTCTCTCCTGCCCTCAGTAGCTTCCTGTAGGAAGAAGGATGCATTTGGAAGTAATGTAGCCCTCTTCCAGAGAGATCCACATGGAATGGCAGGTTTTGCCTGGGCTGGCTCGCAAAGAACGCCTTTCACACCTGAGGCTGTACGTCAGCAGTAGGTTCTGTAGCGTGCTGCGTGCCATGGACCTTAACGTGTTAATTAAACGAGTTCACGTCCTGTGATGGGTCCCGCGTGGGGGCAGGCTGCGGGCCCCTCCCGGCACAATGCTGTCAGTGGCTGCTGCGCACCAGCGCCGTGCGTGTTCGCGGTGCGCTCCATCCGCTGCTGGTCCGCGCAGGGCCGGGATGCGGGGGGCTGCACGGGGCCGCTGCCGGGGCACGGGGCGGCTGAAAGCTTCCCGCCAGTGACAGGGGCCGGGTCTCAGGCAGCTCCTCGCCGTGCAGCAGGTCTGGGTGCGCAAGCACACCCCTGCGGGTGCAGGGTCTGGAGCAGCTGCCCAGGGCTGGGGGTCGGGCTCTTGCTGGTATTTATAATGGCCAAAGGGCTCTGCGGGACCTGAGCGCTTTCGTTTCTGCAGTGAAAGCTGGTTACGAACGGTTACGGCTTTTGGAATGGAAGAGATCACAGAACCCCAGCCCGGGTTGGGTGAAGGGACCTTAAAGCTCCTCCAGTTCCAACCCCTGCCACGGGCAGGGACACCTTCCACTGGAGCAGTTGCTCCAAGCCCCTGTGTCCAACCTGGCCTTGAGCACTGCCAGACACGGGGCAGCCACAGCTCCTCTGGGCACCCCCTGACAGCGCCTCAGCACCCTCACGGGAAGAAGAGAGTAAGAACAGAGCTCGAATGAGAGCAGAAGGCAGAGCCCCGCTCCCGGGCGCTGAAGCGTCAGCGCTCCTCCCTGGGCTGCCCTCCCTGTTTAACTGTTAACGGCCCTCCACGGTCCGTGCGTGCCGCAGTCCGTCACTTCTCGCGCCGCTGTTACACGCGATCCTCAGCGCGCTGCAGCGCAGCCGGGTCGGTCCCCGCTGCCGTGCGCGCGGCTCAGGGGCCGAGCGCCCGCGGGGGCTCCAACCGGGCCGCCGCTGTTTCGGCTTTCGGGGTTCAGCGCGGGGCCGGGGCCGAGCTCGATCCGCCCCGCGGAAGGCGCCTCCCACCGCGGCCTGGAAGCGCCGCGACCATTTTATGTCCGGCGCGCGCGGTTGTGCTATTTCGGGCGGCGGCTGCGTCATGGCCCGCGCCGGGGAGCCCGGGGGGGGGGGGGTGCGAGAGCCTCGGAGCCCCGCAGCGGCCGCCGCGGCCGCGCTGCTCCCGCCCCGGCACCGGCGGTCGCGATGACCCCGCGGGCAGCGGTGCGGGCGGAGCTGCGGGGCCGCTGCGCTCGCTGTGTCCCGGGGCCGGGGTCTGTGACCGCGCCGGTGCAGAGCCCTGGGGTAAGGTGGGGTCCGCGCCCCGCCGGGTACCGCTGCTCCCGGAGCCGGTGGCGTGCAGCGGGAGCGGTTCCCAGTGTCCCGCTGGTGCCCCCTGTCCCGGGGCGTCCGTCCCCCGCGGGGGAATGGCGCAGCTGCGGCTCTGCCGGGTGATGGCAGCGGTGCTCCCCGTGGCCGCCGGAGCCCCCAGGGTGGGTTTGCAGGATTTGGTGGCCCCATCTCCAGCGGGGACCGCTCCAAGTTAATAAAAAGAGGTGGTTTTGCATTAATCATTACCTAAAAGAAACGACGTTGTTTAAATGTGCTCGGTAAGTTCAGTGGAGCCAGTGGCAGTGCCCGTGCAGTGCGTGATTCCTGCCAGCCTCAGCCTATGGGCGCTGCCCCGAGCTGGGGGTTGGTTGTGACCCCTTTTCACTCTGATGCGTTCTGGGGGCCGCACCCTCCACTCCTCTGGGCCATCGTGAGTGCCCGTGGCTGCTCTGCAGGGACCTCCTCCAGACCCAGAGGGGCCGCGGGTCTCCCCCCAGCCCTCGGCTGCTCCCTGACCCTCGCTCGTGGCTCCCATCATAGACCTTGACCTGATCCGTGAGCCCGTGCCCTGCTCACCTGAGACACCTGAGGGCTGCAGGGGCAGGGGGGGATACATGGGCAGGCGGCGCGGCAGGGGCAGCAGAGGATACAGGGGCAGGAGGGGATACATGGGCAGGAGGGGCTGCAGGAGCAGGAGGGGATGCAGGGGCAGCAGAGGATACATGGGCAGGAGGGGATGCAGGGGCAGCAGAGGATACAGGGGCAGGAGGGGATACATGGGCAGGAGGGGCTGCAGGAGCAGGAGGGGATGCAGGGGCAGAAGGGGATGCAGGGGCAGCACACAGAGGACGCAGCATGCACCAGCACAGCGCAGCTGAGGACACACACATGGCTCCTCCATGGCGCAGGGTCCCTGTCCTGAGTTTTGGCGTGAGATCCCTCTCCCTGGACCAGGCAGAGGAGAGTGAGAGGCTCCTGAGCCCCTTCTGGGGGGCTTTGCTTTCTCATGGCAGAGCAGTGGGTAATATTGTGCCTGTTTATGGGATACCCAAGTACAGGATGCTGCTGCCAGGAGGATTCGGGGGGTGGGCAGGAAAAGGTGTATTTCTGAGAGTACCATGGGATTGCAGCCCGTGCGCGCTTTGGCATTTGGGCCTGGGGGCTCCCCAGTGTATTCTGTGGGGTAAGTGACTGAAGGTGTTCCCTGTTGGAATCACAGCTGTTCACACGTGCCCATGGGAACTAATCCAGCATTTACAAAACCGCAGTGAAGGAACCAGGACCATGACGTAAAAGCTGGGCAGGAATGTCATCAAGTGCTGACAACTTCAGCTTAGCTCACAGTGGCTCCCTTGCAGTGCTTGTAACGAAGCACCGCATTTAGGGACCCGCTATCAGGTGTGTGGAGCACCCGCAGGGGCAGCTGCTGAGCACAGAGCGTGAAGGACACGGGCAAAGAGCTGAACCGAGGGGAAAGAAAGGGAGAGGAACAAGGACCTGTGTGAGTGCCACTGCAGAGATGGGGTGGGACGGGACGGGTTTGGATGGAATGATGTGGGATGGGACAGGAGGGGATGGGGTGGGACAGGACAGGTTTGGGTGGGATGGGGTGGGATGGGATAGGACGGGATGACAGGGTGGGATGTGATGGGATGGGATGGGAAGGGTTTGGATGGGATGTTATGAAATAGGATGGGATGGGACAGGACAGGACAGGATGTGATAGGATGGGATGGAATGGGATGATATGAAATGGGATGGGATGGGATAGGAGCCGATGGCCAGCTGACAGGATGCTGCGTGATTGGAGGGTGGTGTTGGAGCCAGGCAGTTACCGGGGTGCCAGCCCCGAGGCACAGCAGCCGCGTGTGCTCAGAGCCTCCGGCAGAGGATGAGGGCAGGCACCCTGGCCCGCAGGCAGGCCCGGCTCACTGCCGCTGCTGCTGGGCTGGAGCCGTGCAGGTGACATCTGGTTTCCATCTGCCTTTCCAGCCGGCGCGCAGAGGTCGTGTCTGCGGTGAGGTCTCAGCAGTGCCATTTGCTGTGCCTTCAGCTTCCGTTTCACAAGTGTTCTTTCTAGCAAGCCTCCTCAGCGCAAACGTCCTCTTGCTTTGTCTCAGCCGTGTTGCTCCAGCCACTGGTGCTGCTTCCCTGCTGTTCACCTTCCTCCTTGGGGAAGCTGCGGACTAGAAAACGCCCCGCTCGGCCTCTGCTGGGAGGGATGGCAGCTCCTGCGCACAGCGCGCTCTGGGTGCAAACCAACCCAAGGGGAGTCCAACCGCCAGGTTAGGAACCCCTTACAAAGGGTTCCTACGTGTATAGAAAGCATTTTGCTGGGTCTCCACGTCTGCAGGCACCCGATGAGATGAGCGGCCACACCTCCTGAGTGACTGCGGCCAAAAGCCGCTTTTAAATAGCATTTTCTGAAAGCCACTGACCGGAGCAGAGCCTGGAATTTCGCTCCCCCCAGAACACGCCGTTTCCCTCCCAGGTGTGGCAACCAAGTGCTGATTTCCAGAGGCTGCAACTGATTCTCTTCTAATAGTTGATCTGCTTGCTGCACCTCAGCCCTGGTAGCTGGTCGGCGACTCCTGGTCTTCCGACGCAGCGATGCGCAGCCTGGCAGGGCTCACTCCACGGAACGGTAAGGGAAAGGATTATTAAAACACACGTTAGACATGTTAACGTATTTTGTTATAATAACAGATTATTAATGAGCAAATTAAGCATATTAATGAATAATAGCATATTTCAATGTGAAGACTGCTATAGGGTGAACTGGGTTCCCTGGTGCATGCCACCACCCCAGTTGTCCTGGCTTCCCTGGCGACTGCTTATCCTGGCATAGAACCATAGAATCACACAATCAACCAGATTGGAAATTACCTTCGAGATCACCAAGTCCAACCCTTACCCCAGCACTGCCAAGGCCACCACTGACCCATGGCACTGAGGCCTCGTCTCCACGGAGTGTGAACATTTGCAGGGACGGTGACTCCAGCACTGTCCTGAGCAGTTCCAATGCCTGAGCACCCTTTGGGGAAGGAACTGTTCCTCATCTCCATCTAACCCTGCCCTGGCGCAGCTGAGGCCGGTTCCTCTTGTCCCATCCCTTGTTCCTTGGGAGCAGAGCGCAGCCCCCTCCTGGCTCCATCCTCCTCTCAGGCAGTTGTAGGCAGCGATCAGGTCCCCCTGAGCCTTCTCTTCTCCAGGCTGAGCCCCCCAGGCCCCGCAGCCATTCCCATCACACTGTGCTCCAGGCCCTGCACCACCTCCAGTGCCCTTCTCTGGCCCCGCTCCAGCACCTCAATGTCTCTCTTGTAGTGAGGGGCCCAGAGCTGAACAGGGTTCGAGGTGCAGTGGGAAGCAACTCATGAGTTTTCTGCGTGCAACCCCAGGGTTGGACCTGGATGACCTTTACAAACCATTCCATGACTCTGTTACATTTCCCCCTTCTTTCCACCATTCACTCCTGTCCTGCAGCCCTGCCTGGGGACTGTGCTCTGCTTTTCACTTCGCCTTCGCTCGGCTGTTCCTGGGAGGCTCCGGTGCGTGCTGGGGTCTCCGATGAGGGATGAAGCCGGCCCTTGGCAGCGGAGGAGCAGAGGTCGGTTCTGAGGGGGTCTCCTCATCGGGGCTGCTCCCGGCTCCTGTGCCTGTGCTGGGGCAGCCCCTCGCTGCCGGCTCCTCGCCCCGGGGATGAGGGCACCTGCTCACCGGCACCCGCAGCGCTCCGCCACGGAAGGGTTTAACCAGGACTTAAGGAAGCAGCAGGAACTGCAGGTGGCACGCGAGGGATGTGCTGGAGGGAGTATCGCACCTCGGAGCTTCAGCGTTTCTTCCTGTAAATGAATGGGAAACGGGCGCTTCGGACGTTTCACTCGCCCACGGGGCCTGAGGGGGGCCGCCGAGCCCCAGCGGCTCGCGCCTGTGGGGAGGAGGTGGTGGCGGCGGGCAGTGAGTCAGGGCGGAACCCGGACGCGGTGCGCAGCTCCCCGCGCTCTTCCCTTTCCCCACCACCTCTGTCAAAGCACTCCCTGAGCACTGCTGCTCTTCCCACGGGTGGGCAACTCACACACAGGGGAAGCGGTGGGACGAGGGCAGGCGGGACAGGACTTGGGGGAGCTGCTCCGGTGAGGGTGTCCCTGCCCATGGCAGGGCGTTGGAACCGGGTGAGCTGTAAGGTCGCTTCCAGCCCAAACCCGTCTGGGACTATGGGACTCTATGGTAGTATAATACCCATGCTGGGAAACAGCAGAACTGGAGCACATACGCATGCTTCAGCCGTGGCACACCCCGCACACAGTAAAGGCTGATTCAGCAACATCCATGCACCAAAAGGCTCTGGGTGCTGCAGCTGTAGCGGATGCTGGTCTCTGTGCTCACCAGGCATTTCCTGGGTGCCACCCCCTGCCAGTGTTGGTGCTTCTGTGGGTTAAGGAGACCAAGGGGTGGACCCCAATGTCCTGAGGGTCTCCACAGAGCTCCCTCCAAACCAGCCAGTGCCATGATGGGCCCTGGGGTACTCATAGCAACAGTGAGGGAGAAGATGTGGCTGGCATGATCCCTCCTGTCGTGTGGGCTTTGAGCTTCAGGACCACATTTAAGGGAATCCCTTCTGGTGCTGAAATCAGCATTTGCTTCTGACCCTGAGCTTGGTTAAAATGTGACGGTCACCTTGCTGCTTTACATACAGGCAAAAACCACTTCACAAATATTGTTCTACCCAGTGGTCGTTAAGTTGTAGGAGGCTTCGGTTGCCAGATCTTGGCAATATGATATTGTATGATATATATATATATAATGATATAATATTGTCCCTCTGTGAGGCAGTGCTGGGCAGTAAAGCCAGGCTGGCTCCTTGCAGAAGGTACCCACTGATGGATGCTGTTGCTGACCTGAAAGGCCACAGGGCACAGCCTGGAGATGCTGTGAGGCCTTCTGAGGTTCTAATCCAGGACTGTTTGACTGCCCCCCCCGCTGTGGAACAAACAGCACAGGACACATTGTCAAGGTTAAACGCCATATCAGTGTTTCAGGCTCAGACCCACCTGCGCTGCACCTTCAGCTGGTTGCTCAGGGCAGTGATCTGGTGTGAGGAGCACCTCTGGGCTCATCCACGCACTGCCAGGAAGCGTGTACTTGTTCTTCTTGGTCCCTTTCTCCCCCGGATAAACATAAAGACAAAGATGAACCATGAAGAAACTATGAGCCCACTCACAGAGAGGACTTCTGACCCACTCGCTTACCTCTATGTTACGCTGCCTGATGCCCACCAGGAAGAACCGGTGCCTGCGTGGAGTTACTGTTTCCTACTGCGCTGCGGGCTGCTTCCCAAGGACAGGTTCCTGCCCTGTGCTCCTGCCTCCTCCCGTGCCTCCTCTCCACGCGTGTCCCTGTGGCTACAACACAGCAGTGCAGTGGACGCCGTGAGTTTGCTGAGTTTTTGCAGTTGTTTTCCCTAAAAAGGCAGAATAAAAGATCTGAAAATGTAAAATCTCACACGGGAGACTGATCCCTTTTTGCTGACATTGATGGTCACAGTTCTGGTTTTGTCTGTGCACCTGTATAGGTTCTGGTGACCAACATTAAACACAGAACTTCAGTGTCAGTGTGACACTGGTGCCCAATGAAGCTGACACTGGATTGTGTGCTAAAATACAAAGCAGAAGAGAAGCGCTAAGTGAGAAGGTGCACGTGTGACTGACGAATGCAAACCGCACTGAGAGTTAACAATGCAATATAAATTATTTAACTATGTCTCTAACCATTCGCTACACGAAAGGCCCTTTTAAACCAGTCTCCTTCCATGGCTTTAGCCGTTTTAATAAGGAATGCTGCTTACATGCTCAGAAGCCTTGTTCCCAACTGCACATCTCAGTATTCCTCCTGCATTGCGGTGTTGGGTTTATTTGGATGCTTTGTGACTGCATTTGAACTACCACTTCTGTGTTTACTGTCCCTCTAGGACAGCCAGGGGCTGCCAGGTGCTGCTCACCCTTTGGTGCCAACCATACTGGGACAGTATGGTGTGGTGTCCAAACAACAGGAGCTCTGGTGTCAGAGGGGAAAACTGGAAGGGATGCAGGTGGTCATCTGCTGGCCCCGCTCATGCTGCAGCTCAGTGATCCCTGCTGTGTCAAGGCTGGTTTCACAGGTGGCTTCCTTGCAAACATTTACCTACAGAGAAGATAGGGCCAAGGGCAGAAAAGGTAACTTGGTTTACTTCTCTACAGTAGCATGGAAATAACTATAGGGACGAATGTGTCTAGAGTTACAGGGCAGCAGAAACCAGGACTTTGTACAGACCACCGCAGAGGAGATCTATGGGTAGAACACTACAAAACGGTAAGAAAAGCTGGGAAGCTCAAAAAATGCTGGGAATCCTTCCCCCTGTGCTGCTGACAATGGCTGAGCATTCCCTGAGCACCACACCAGAGGTGGGACCTGAGGGCTCGGTGTTGTGCGCTGCTCAAAGTGAAGGAGCAGATGGAGGCTCTTCCCAAGTGCCCACCTCAGGATGCCACTGTTGGTGAGACATCTGCTCCCGAGTCATCCAAATACTCCCAAACCCCCCATCCTCTCCCAGACAGCAGTAGGTCCCTTTGTGCACTGTGGCACCTGGGCTCCCATTGCCCATGTGAAGGCTCAGCTGCCCACAAGGCCTGTGCTTGCCATGCAGATGTTCTCCAGGTGTCTATTTGGGCCTATGCTGCTGGTTTGGGTTTCTTTCCAGTCGGTTTAAAAGCATATATTAAAAACTCACTTCAAAATCTAGAACTTGATTATCAAAGTATGCTTTGCTGAGGCATCTCAGCCTCACCAGTCACTCCCCCTTGCCCAAGAGCAGGCAGGCACACTCCTTGCATGGCTTCTAGATGGAAATGCACATGGAGAAGTCAAGACAATGCGACACCACCACCAGTTAGTTTCTTTATCTGCTAATCCCTGCTAACATGATTAGGATGGTGTCCGAGTTCCCAGAAGAGAGCCACTGAGTCTCCCATAACTCATTCTGTGCAGTGCTGACTCTGGCATCTTCCATCACAACTTGAGGTAACCCAACTGACTGCAGGAGTGAAAACCCTGACGCTGTGAGCACAGCTCTGCTGCTGGATGTAACCATCACCTGAGGAGCAGCGGGGACCACAGGGAACCCACAAGCACGCCGGCCCCTTCTCAGAGGAGCATCTGGCTACACCCTTGTATGTCCCACCTGCCCTTCGTTGTGCTCTCCAGAATCCCTGCAGCATTATGAGGGTTCAGCTCACTGGCGGCTGCACTGGAGACATCGGAATTTTGGGTGGTGCTTTGGAAACGGGGCTGTTTTCATGGAGGTGCAGGTGGGACTTGAGGAAAGGTGATGAGGATTAAATTCTTCCCGGATCACAGGGACTTGGTGTGATCAAAGCCCATAAAACAAGTGGGAGAGGGAACTGGGCACAGAACGTGGTGTGGATGAGCTGTTAGGCTTGCAAGTGCTTCCGTGCTCCTTAAAATACTGGTTTTGTGAAGGGAAGGCAGTGCCTCAAGTTGTGGTTTGGTGCAATTTGGGTGTGCAGAGTCACAAGGACAAATTTCCCCATGACTGTCCCGTACCGAAGGGCATCAAACCCACTGAAAGCTCTCTTTAAAGCTGCACTGAGAGGTGCTGGTAGATGACATTGACAAGCAGTGAGCAGACTCTGTAAAGGTGTGCAACTCCCGTGATGGTTCCAAATCCTTTCCTCCTCATCCTGTTTTACTCCCTAGACTTGCTCTTCAACTTGCTGGTTGAAGCTCCAAGCAATTAAACCCATGCTAGATCAATTTAAACATACAAGAGGTCTCATTTTGAGAGAGCAGATACTTACACTGCTCAGCGTGATGAAGAAAATAGGCCCCTTTGTGCATCTTGAGCCATTCAAAACAACTGAGTCACGGTGCGGAAAGCAGGGCTGTGATCTTCCTGCGGCACTACCACACCTTGAGCTATGCCAGAAATGTCATCTCCATCTCAGAAACACCCATGGTGAGCCGGAGCCTGCCACTTCTGACACTGCTCCAAGCGCAGCTCCGCTCCGGCACTGGCTGGAAGTCACCTCCATGGCAGGTCAATTCGATGGGCAAGGGAAAGAGTTTGGACAGTCCCTCTCCAGTTGTCCAAACAGGTTCTGGCACACTGGTGATGGCCTCCTCTCTATAGAAAATCATAGAACTGGTGTTATTTTCCCCTTGGAATGCCCGTTGTCCTCCACATGTGATTTCGGAGGACTACCGCGGGCTGATGAAAGAAGGAAGAGAAATGCCCATCTTCATTTTTTGCTTAAGATAAATAGGTTCCCAAATGAGATGGATTCAAGATGCTGAATCCATCGTAAGTGGAATTAAAATCACATCTTGGTTGCGATTCCCATTGTTTGTACTTTGAAGGAAGCTCTAGCACTTCTCAGGAGAGCACGCCAGCGGCTACCGAACACCCCTGGGACACCGACCCCCTAAACGCCCCATAGGACTATCACTTTAACCACCTTCAACATCCCACTGTTGAGGGGGACCAAGGTTCTGCATCCTCAATCTCGATGCAGAAGAACTTGAGGGTTCCTCTTTTTTCCACCACTGCTGCTGTGCCATCTGAGAGGAAGCTGGTGTCTGTGGGGTTGGGGGGGTTGGGGTACATGGATGCTACATGTCTCCATGTCCCCTGCAGCACACAGGCAGTAACCTCCTGCTTCGGTCCTGCATAGGCATGGAGGATTTATTTTTTTACAAGGATTTATTTGTTTTACTTTGGACAAGGGATGTAGGGACAGGACGAAGGGAATGGCTTTAACTGCCAGAGGAAGACTGAGATGAGCTCTTAGGCAGAAGCTGTTCCCTGTGAGGGTGCAGAGGCGCTGGCACAGGGTGCCCAGACAAGTGGCAGGTGTTCCTGCCCGTGGCAGGGGTTGGAACTGGAGGAGCCTTAAGGTCCCTTCCAACCCAAACCATTCTGTGATGCTCTGATTTTCACCCCCTTAGGGCAGCAGCCCTGCTTGCAGCGGTGGAAGGGCTGCCACGGGCAGAGGTAACTTCAACCGTAGCAATACAGTTCTGCCAACTAAAAAGAAGGTCATTATTTTTATTTCTCACCGAAAATCGACACCCGCGCGCATTCACAGGCCCGTGCCCGCCGTTTCCGCCGGGACCCCAGCCCCCAGGGCGTTATTGCTGCCGGCGGGGCAGCACCATACTTACAGCTACTTTCCCGCGGAGGCTCGTCCTCCGGAGAGGGAGGGCTCCGGCGCTTCGCTTTTGCGGGCTCACGTTTGGCATCGCCCCCCGATAGCGACCCTTGCGGTCCCCCCTCCGCCAGCCCCCATCCCGGGGGCAGAGCCGCGCCTGGGCCGCTCTCCTCGTGCACCGCCGCTCTTCGGGGTACAAACCCGCCCGGGCGCCCCGAGCCCCCCGCGCCCCGGCCGCGGCGGAGGAAACGCGGCGGTGTTGGAAGCTGACGTAAGGACATTACGAGGCAAGGGCCACATTTCGGAGTGTTTATGAGCTCGGTACTGTACTGTCACCAGGGGGCACGCCACGGAGCGCATTTCGCCAAACATTTTGAATAATAATCATTTAACAACAACAACAACAAAAAGCCCCGGTCCGGCCGGCGCTCGCGGAGCCGAAGGAGCCATGCAGCCAAACTTTGGGCAGCCCGCGGCATTGTTGTTCTCCTGACAGCGCTCGCCCGCCCTTGAGGAGCCGTAACTGCATTACCGGATATTTTTTATCTCTTTATTTTGTTTTCTCCCCCTCCTCCCACTCTCCAGCCCCCCTCCATCCCCCCCCCCCCCCCTCCGTTCTCCTCCTTCCCTCCGCGCCCGGGCTCGGCGCCCTCGCCGGTGCTCGGCGGGAGCAGCAGCCGAGGCGGCCCCGCGCAGCAGCCGCCGCCAGCCCCGCTCCGCCGGGCGCCCCGCCGCGCTCGGGAGGGAGCTAACATGGCGACGGTGCCCGTCTATTGCATCTGTAGGCTGCCCTACGACGTAACCCGCTTCATGATCGAGTGCGACGCCTGCAAGGACTGGTTCCACGGCAGGTAACACAAAGGCATCGGGCCTTTCCCCCCGCGTCCGCCGCGCTCCCGCCGCCCTTCGCCGCCGTTTCTCGGCGGGCAGCGCGGGGCGCGGAGCCGCCGCCGTGTGCAGTTTTCCAACAGGCCTTTTCGGAGAGGCGAGCGGGAGGAGGAGCCTCCGTGCCCGGCTCCCATCGCTCTCCCCCGCCGGAGATATTTTTTTGTGTGTGTTTTGTCAATTTTGCGGGATTCCCCGCACAAAGCACCCCCCCCACCCCCCGCCATCCGCGGGGCTCCGGTGTCACCGGGGCGGGGGGGGGGGGGCCATTGTGCGGGCTCGGGGAGGGGACGCTCCCACCGCCCGCCCGGGCGATGGCAGCGCGGGGCGCCGGGCTCTCGCAGCCGGGGTCCCGCACGGGGCCCGCTGCGGGCCGGGGAGGCGGCGGGCGGGGTGTCAGCGGGCTCCGGCGCTGCGGGCCGGGCCGCGGGGAGGATTCCGGGCACCCCCCCCCCCCCCGGGGTGCTCGGCGGCTCCCCGGGGCGGCGGGCGCGGGGCGGAGCGGGGGGCAGCCGGGGTGTTTCCCCGCTGACAGGGCTTCCATCGCCGCCAGCTCTGCGGCTTAACCCTTGGCGGGGCGGGCCGAGGGCTGCGCGGAGCGCGGCGGGGCCCAGATCCAGCGGAGGGGCGGCGGGCGAGGAGAAGCCGGGGCCGGGAGGGGCGAGCGCCCGCCCTGAGGCGGGGAGGGCCGGGCCGGGCAGACCCCGCGCGGCCGGAGCCCGCCCCGGAGCCCGGGCAGGGCCCCCCCCCCCCGCCCCGCCGGCGTCTCCGCCGCGCCCCGGCGGCCCTTCACGGGGGGCGGCAGCCCCCGACCACCGCCGCCGGCCCTGCCCGCCGAGGCGCCGAGGCCGGGGCCTGCCGTAGCGGCGGCGGCCTCCGGGCGGGGGGGAAGCCGCGGCGGGGGAGTGGGATCCGGAGCGGGGCGGGCCGGGGCGAGGACTCTCCTTTTCGGCTCGTTTCTCCCCAGACCGGCCTCGGGAGCGCCGGCGCGGCAGACAATGGGCGGGCGGCCGCGCTGGAGTTGGGGCGGCCGGGCGCAACTTCCGAGCGCGGTTGTTATTGTTGTCTTCCTCTGAGAAACGGGGAAGTTGGTGACCGGCGAGCCGAGAACTTTAAAATACACCGAACCGCCCGGGCAGCCGCTTGGGCACCGTCCTGCGGCGCGTCCCGGGCCGGCGGGGGTCCCCTTGGCCGGGGGACGTGAGGAGGAGGGCGGCCGGGCGGGAGAATGGCACGGTCCTGGCTCTGCGGCAGTTCTCTGTGAGTGATGGAAAGTGCAAAAAGTGGCATTAAAATCTGGCGGACCACCTGGGTGAGCGCGTTTTAGGCAGGTATTCAGGGAAGGTGAAGCCGTCACTCTTTCATCCCAAGCGGCTCTGACAGTTGTTTCAAAACAGTTGATGGAGGTGAAGGCGAGAAGCAGTGCCTGCTGCCGCTGCAGCGCGCAGATGCCGAGTAGGCCCTGGGTCAGCTGCACATACTCCCCAAAGCTACCCTTTCACCCCAAAAACCATTAAAGAACCTTTGCTGTGTTGCTAGGGTTGATGCTCTGCCAGCAGACTGGCAGCAAAATGCTGAAATCAATAGTTCTAGTGCCAGTGTTGGGTGCTCTGTACGTGTGGTTCTGGCTTAAAGCAATTGTGCTGGCCCGTGTGTCAGTTAAGGCATGGGTGCAGATGTGAGGGTGAGGCTGATGAGAGGAGCTTCAAATGTGGCATGCTTGAAACTTGGAAAACTTAAGAACGTGAAGAAATCAAGATTTTCACGCAGAGTGGTGGTAGAGTGGGTTTGTGAAAGGAGGAACAGCAGAAGGAGTTAAGCTGCCTGCATATGCTGGTGAATTTTGATTAAAACAGATGAAAAGAGATCAGTTGTAGCTGATCAAGAAAACATTTCGTGGGCTGCTCGAGGGCAATAGCTTGTGTATGCACAAAGGTGTTTTACTTTGTGGTGTGCAGGGGCAGAATCGAACTGTAGGTCTGTTGCAGGAGTGTTGCCCCCTTTTTGCTTAACTCAGCAGAAGCATCCAGAGATTGATTCTAAAGAAAACTTAGGAGAAGGACCCCTCTGACGGTGTCAGAACCTCAGATAATCGTATGGGAGAAGTTTGTGGAGTGATTGAGTAGAAAACACTGGATATATGTCCCTGCTTGCTTTTCTTGGTGTTCTGTCAACAAAGAAATATTCAACAAAGAAAAAGAAATGGGAGGATTTAGTTGTATAAAATCGTCCTGTCCCTCTCTTAGGCACTCAAAGTCCTCGTAGTGTCAGTGTTTATACGGAAAGTGCTGCAAACAAACCCATGCAGGTTTGCAAGGCTCAGACTGTTGAGGAGGCTTGTCCAGTTTTTTAATCATCTAACCCTACTTGTGTCTCTTTTTAACATGACATGCAGTGTGTGTTTTGGTGTCCTCAACATAAAAAGGACATGGAACTGTTGGAACAAGTCCTGAGGAGGGCCGTGAGGATGCTCAGGGGACTGGAGCACCTCCCGCATGGAGATAGGCTGAGGAAGTTGGGGCTGTTCAGCCTGAGAAGAGAAGGCTGCGTGGAGACCTCATAGCAGCCTTCCAGTATCTGAAGGGGGCCTATAGGGATGCTGGGGAGGGACTCTTCGTTAGGGACTGTAGTGATAGGACATGGGGTAACGGGTTCAAATTTAAACAGGGGAAGTTTAGATTGGATACAAGGGAGAAGTTCTTTACTGTGCAGGTGGTGAGGCACTGGAATGGGTTGCCCAGGGGAGTTGTGAATGCTCCATCGCTGGCAGTGTTCAAGGCCGGGTTGGACATAGCCTTGGGTGACATGGTTTAGCGGGAGGTGTCCCTGCCCATGGCAGGGGGGTTGGAACTGGATGATCTTAAGGTCCTTTCCAGCCCTGACTGTTCTGTGATTCTATGATTTCCTCTCTGGCTTTGTGGAAGCAGAGAGGGTGCGTTCATGCTCCCTTTCTGCCGGGGTTTCCAGGTATTTGAATAAATGTTTTTCATGGGTTTATTCACTTTGCAGCCGCAGTGTCCTTGTGTCTGAAGTTGGGTCTCATCTCTGTGGCAACTTCAGCAGCTCTGATGGGAAATGTTTATTATAAAAAATCAAATGTGTGTTAACCTCACTTAATGTGGGTTAGAAGTTGGAAACGGGGAGTTGGAGCCATCGCTTTTGGACTAGTGCTCGCCAGACCACTGCCAGTGGTTTGATGACGTGCTGTTGACTACAGTTTGGAGCTCACTGCTCTCTGTTGCTTCCCAATACAGGTGCCAGAGGGATGGATTCGGGGTTCTTCTGGGCTTTTAGATATCACTGATCATTTTTGTTACCATTTTCAGAGAGGATTTCTCTGGCAAAATGGTGTTAGATCTTTCCATAGAGATCATGAGTTAATGCTGAGGAAGGTCGGGTGGTCCCTCCCTGCGTGGCCGCGGAGGTGTCACCTCAGAGTGCTCCCTGCGCTTGCCTGGCACTTGCCATCATTGTGGTGGTGGGCCTGCACGCTGTTGTTGCTGCATTGGACTGTATGGCTGGATCAGTCCATACTCGTGATGGATAGAGATAAGACATCTGCATTGCTTTTGTAGGTCAGTGGACTTTGGTAGCCTTGGCCATGTGGCCGTGTTGCTGGTCTATAAGAAGAAAGAATAAAGAACCTGTCATTGCTGACTCTGGCCTTTCTTTCCAAAATCTGTCTGCACCCCTTTGTCACAACTCCATGTTACCCATCGCCACAGACCCTGGGACACTGCTTGATGAAGTGTTTTGAGCTATGGAGCCACCAGCAGGTTAGCAGAATGCTGGTTGTGACTTCTCCTTAAATGGAGTTTCATCATTTTGTGCGCTCCTTTTGCCTGAGCAGCTCGAGACAAGCTGCTGCAAGCTCTGTCTGGAGAGGATGGAGATGATCTTATAGGCGAAAGGAAAATAGCGCTAAAGCAGACAGTGGGGTGGTTTGACTCCTCTTTTTGTGAGGAGCCTGTGTTCTTTGATGTGGCTCTTTGGTCTGATGAAATCCCACACATCTCAACTGCTCCTAGACCTTTGCTGTAAAAAGCCAATCTCAGTGCTCTGTGTTTTCCTGGCTCCTCAGTCATTCTGTCATAGCATGTCTGTGTTATGTCCCCAGCTCCTGGGTTCCTCCCTGAAAGGGAGCTCCTGGTATCATCCTATGTTGCCCAGCGGCAGGACTGCAGGCAAGAGCAGTAGCTGGGGTTGTAGGTGCCGCTCTTCTGTAAAGCCTGTTGATATGCGAGATGGCACTTTGGTACTTAGAGAAGGCCAGGAGAAACGGAATAGGAAGTTGCATCATGTGCTGATGGATCAGCAGGTGCCCAGTCACCCTGCTGCCTCACCGGTAGGCCTGGATGGACAAACAGCCTTGTGGTGGCTGTGCTGAAGGCTGGAGGAGATGTTTTCTGGGTCATCTGCTGTGCAGGCTTGCATTAGATGACGTGGGACAAGACAGTCCATTGGCTTGGTGGAGCGGTATGGCCAAAGCATGTTACGGTTGTGCTGTGCGAAGAGCAATGACTTCTGCTCTGCTCTGGTGACAGTGCTAGCTGTGCTCTGTGAAATCTGTGCATGGTTCAGGAGCTGCCGGCTCCAGGGACACCTTCAGTCCCTTTGCTTCTCTGTCTCTTCACTGCAGCTGCAAGTACAAGGGCCGGTTTGCTGACAGGTTGGGGATGTAAACTGCTGAGGGTTGGAGCAGGTCATGTTTTAACGACAGATCTGCATGGATCTCATCTGTTATGGGAGTGTTACAGAATTATAGAATCCCAGACTGGTTTGTGTTGGAAGGGAACTTAAAGCTCATCCGGCTCCAACCGCTACCACGGGCAGGGACACCTTCCATGGAGCAGGTTGCTCCAAGCCCCTGTGTCCAACCTGGCCTTGAGCACTGCCAGGACAGGGGCAGCCACAGCTTCTCTGGGCACCCTGTGCCAGCGCCTCAGCACCCTCACAGGGAAGAGCTTCTGCCTAAGAGCTCATCTCAAGTCTCTCCTCTGGCAGGCTTAAAGCCATTCCCCTGTCCTGTCCCTCCATCCCTTGTCCTAAGCCCCTCTCCAGGTTTCCTGCAGCCCCTTCAGGCACTGGAGCTGCTCTAAGGCTCTTCAGGAGCCTTCTCTTCTCCAGGCTGCCCCAGCCTCAGCTCTCTCAGCCTGGCTCCAGAGCAGAGCTGCTGCAGCCCTCGCAGCATCTCCATGGCCTCCTCTGGCCTCGCTCCAACAGCTCCATGTCCCTCTGGTGCTGCTGCCCCAGCGCTGGATCAGGACTGCAGGGGTGGTATCCACAGACAGAACCTGATGTTCAAGCAAGGCAAATCCTTTTGTACACGTTTGTTCCACTGGAAGTCTGTACCAAGTTATTCATTGCAGCTGTAGGTGACGGAAGGTAGATTATTTTCTCAGCAGTGGATATTCTGTTACCAGTTCTTAGGACGTGGACCTGTTGATGTAGGGTGGGATCAAGCATTCCCTTGCTAAATAAAGTAACAAGTATTTTTGTATTGGTTTTTCCACCCTATGAGTATTTAAATTTGATACTTGTTGTCCCGGGTACAGCTGAAGTAACTTAGTAAAATTGCAGAAGTTTCAGTTATCTAAAAGTATTTCATGCTGTTACCGCAGCAGCATAAAATTATGGTGTTCAAGGCCAGGTTAGACAAAGCCTTGGGTGACGTGGTTTAGTGGTTTAGTGTGAGGTGCCCTTGCCTGTGGCAGGGGCGTTGGAACTAGATGATCTTAAGGTCCTTTCCAGCCCTAACTATTCTATAATTCTATGATTTTGTTCTGTGATGGGAGTGAATCCAGGTGCCTTGGTACTCAGGATCACCTCTGGCTGGGTTAGGAAAAGCACTTGTCTGTTACACTACAAAACTGAAGTACTGTGTATAGGGAGATTGTGCCCTCCCACTGGAGCGTTCAGCATTGTCCTGTTAAATGCAGGCTGGGTTTTGCCTGGCAGCACTGAAGTCCTCTCTTTTCCATAGGCTAATCTTGAGCTGTGGCCATATTTGTCAAAAATTCTAAGATGAGGACTGATCCTAAAAACCTGGTGCTGTTTGCCTCAGTGTTAGTGCAGGGAGTTATGCAGGTTACCAGTACCGTGCCCAGCATGATTGTCTTTAGCATGGGGGAGTTCAGATAGGAGCCAGGTGTGTAAGTTCTTCCAATAACTCAATATTTCATATTATTCCATGTGTTCCTGAAGATTTATACTTGGGAATATACTGGGGGATTGCCCAGAGCAGCTACCGTGAATGAGCCTTGTTAATACCTCTACCAGAATGCTGTCCCTTCTGCTCTGTCCCTTCTGCTCTATCCCAGCAAAAAGAGAAACCCGAATTGGTCAGAACTGATTCTGCAGAGCCCACAGCGCATGGCAGTTATCCTCAGTGAAGTGTCCACAAGGACACTTCAGTGGGTATTGTTTGCCTTGGGGGAACACAACCCAGACAAACCAAGACAGCGACTGGGTTTTCCCCTTCTTTTTTAAATATGAGTTGTCAATGTGGAATGTGGAGAAGATTTGAACTTAAGATACAACTGCTAAAATGCGTCTTGTCTACAGGTTGAAGTCACTGCCATTGCAATCCTCCAGTAGCGTACCATTACTTACACTATAAATTGACAGTTGTTCAGAGAACCTGAGAGGCTTTTTTCATTTAAAACCTATTTTATATCTTTTAAAAAGTTCTTTTTTTAATGTCTGGGGCTGCAGAGAAGTAAAAACATGGGGCACACATGTCCCAGAACTGATGCTGGCTTTGTGGCCTTGTACTGTTATGTGGTCCCGCAGTGATGATTGACACCAGCTTCCCAAGCACTGGGAATCTGGTGGACGGTAAAGCGAGTTGGTTTTGCATGTTGCCAGCCCTTGTGTTCCTTGTCCTTTGGCATGGCTAAATCAACTTCTTGTCTTACCATTTCACATCCATTTGTGCTCTGAGAAGGAGCTTGAGGTTCAGAATGGAAAATATGTCAGAGTCTTAGTATGCCATTAAAAGTTGATCTCAGAGAGTCTGCTGGGCCACTGCAGTATCAATCACAGCTGCAGGAATACTTTTTAAGTGTTTGTTAAAAGTATAGTCTCAATTTGGGTAGCAGGCTTCTGAATACAAAGTTTTATCTGCAGTTGTGTCTGCAGAGAAAATAGGCTAAAGGGTGAAAACCTGTACGGGGTGAAGATTGAAAGGGTTGAATCGTGAAAAAAAAAGAAGCTTGCATGGAAATTGAAGTTCACCCTTCACTTTTCCATGGTGGTGGTGTGAAGCTGACATCCCCAGGAAAAGCGCTTGGCACAGTGCTCAGTCCTGAATGGTAGGATAGGCTCTGTGTTTAGGTATCCATGGAAAAAGTGAATCAGCTTCCCATCTCTGAGTCTCCTGTCCTCTTCTGAACCACTGCCCAAGTAGTGGACAGCTTTCCAATGGATGCCCATGCAGCACCTAGATCTGCAAAGCTGTCTTCAAAGCCCAGCAGACACTTTTCTTTTGACCAGTTCTCTGCTCGAGGACTGAGCATCACTCAGACACCTCTAGGTTTACAGTGCCTGGGTGTCTTCTATTTAAACTTTCTCCTTAGAACACCTTAGGGTTTCAGTTTGAAAAAGTGTTTGACTAAGACTTCGAGTCTAGTTGTGAAAAGAACTGATTACTCCAGTTTATGCAAATAGGAGTTTAAGTCGCATGAGTGCTTAGCTGGCCTGAACATTGAGGTTTTGATGTGTCAGCTCAGAAATCATGGAGTTATTCTCCAAATTAAAGTACACTTTAGAAAATACAACCGTACGTAATGCTAAGTGCGAGCAGTAATGTGGGCAGAGCTGGCCTACAAGGTGTGTTGCTTGGTGCGCTGGTACCTGAGAGTATGTATAGAAGACAGAAGGGTGTTGTATATAAAGATTATTCTAATTTAAGAGGGTTTGCAGTGATTTTGCCTCTGAAAGGATAAAATGTTATGAAGATTAAGCACAATTTTTGTTTAATAAAAAAGGAACATTAGGAAAAAGAGTATGAATTAAGGGGTGCCCTTCAGCAGCCTGAACCTGTAGCTCCACTGTGTCTGGTGAGCAGTCCTGCCAGCATCCAGGTGCCTTTCATTTCAGTGGTAGTGGGACTGCACCATTACCAGGTGCTGGCTCTTAATCCAATAAATTAAAGCAATGTCAGAACAAAAAAATCAGTGGGAGTTGATTCCCTGGGGCTTTGTCTTTACTGCTGAATAGCTCTAGAATGAAGGAAATAATAAAGGGACTTTTGATAAGGGCTTATAGGGACAGGCCAAGGGGAATGGCTTTAACCTGCCAGAGGGGAGATTGAGATGAGCTCTTAGGCAGAAGCTCTTCCCTGTGAGGGTGCTGAGGCGCTGGCACAGGGTGCCCAGAGAAGCTGTGGCTGCCCCATCCCTGGCAGTGTCCAAGGCCAGGTTGGGCACAGGAGCAAGCTGCTCTAGTGGAAGGTGTCCCTGCCCGTGGCAGGGGTTGGACCTGGATGAGCTCTACGGGCCTTCCAACCCAACCCAGTCTGTGACTCTCTGATATAAAGGTGTGCTGTAGCAGCACTAGGGTGCTTTTTTTGTGAAAATCAACTGGATTTTTCATAGTAACCATCTTATGCATCTTATCTGTGGCTGGGAGCACTGTCGGACAGGTGTGTATTAGAAAACCTTATACTTGCTGAGTGGTATGGATAATTCCTTTCTAGATACTTGTTTGAAAAAGCTAAGCCTGTGCCCAGTCTATTTTAGGGCATTGTGCACAATCTATTTTAGGATGTTACCTAGCTGTTTCTTACATCTAGATGCTGTCCAGGTGGAATTTAATGGCAATAGCAAAGCGTTTAGCACATTTTACAAAATCTGTCATGTTCACTTGCTCCTGAGGGGGTTTTCCCCCGCTCCATGTAATGACTGAGTAGCTCAACCCCTCCTGAAGAATACTCTCTGAGGGACAGTGGTGTCTCTGTGGCTGTGGTCTCTGGTAGTGTGGTGGGATCAGACTGCAGCATCTCCTGCTTTGCTTGGGTGCTTGGTGCTCTCCAGGCCTGGGATCTCAGCCCAGGGTGTGTCCTGCCTGGTGAGGGGTGGTTTTCTTCTGGTCCCAGAGAGTGCAAACCCCTCCTGTCCAGCCTTTGGGTAGAGTTGGCTGACAACATGTGAAGGACACCCAGCCAGCAGCCCATGAAGCAGTCCCTCTCTTTGTTTCCTCCCAGGCACGTCCCCAAGGAATGACTGGGTGACAGCTTCTCCAGATGAGGCTGTGGCTTAGTAATGTCTTTGCAGACCTGAGCAGAGGTGAGGACGCCCAAGTTGCGCTGTGGTGTTCATGTGCTTACAGTGGCACAGCTAACTGGTGCAGGCCTCTGATGGGATAATCCACAAGTTTTGGTATCTTATCAGTTAGTTTTAGCACGTAGTTGAGAAAAGTTAAGCAATAGTGTATTTTGACAAAAAAAAAAGGATTGTAAAACCAAGAATACATTTAAATTTTCTATTTGCAGTTTTTAATGTGAACATCTAGAACTGGGTGAGGTGAGAGCAGTTGGAGTTACAGTTGCCTTTTTGTTTGTATTTAATGGCTTACGGATTTCATTGTTTTCCTCTTTCAGCAAAAAACCGAGGTACATTTACTCTCAGGGAGAGCATTTTTCCTTGAAGTTTTCGTGAGGCCCTTAGTGACGTGGTTTAGTGGTGGCCTTGGCAGTGCTGGGGTAAAGGTTGGGCTTGATGAGCTTAAAGCTTTTTGCCAACCCTTTGATTCTGTAGTTCTATGCCCTGGCATACTGCAAGGATGTAACCAGTGAAAAAAGAAGTGAGACATTTCTGCAAGGAGTCAGTAGTTGTGATTTTTTGTTAAACCTCCTTTTTGCTGTTTTCACCTCAACGGAAGGTGATGGAAATGTGGAAACTGGCAGGAACATTGTTCCTATGTTGTATGTGCCACTCTTTTTTCTGGAAAGGCTGGATTTGATATGGACAAATGATAATGATTTATAAAAAAAACCTTCATAAATGTATCCTCATTGTTCTGGAAAAAAAAAAAAAGATCTTCCTGTGCTCCTTTGGCACAGTGGCACCTTGTCTATGTCGTGTGCGGACAGCAGAGTGGTCTTAGGTGATCAGATGATATCTTTGGTTTCGGAAGGCTTTGCACATGGAGCACACATGGTTACAGTATGCATTTGCAATTGCTCATGTGTATAAAAATATACTCATTAAGTGTGAGCCATGTGGTTGTGATTTACCCTTCCAGCTCGGGTCTGTGTTGCTCCTGTGACAGTGCTGAACAGTGTCCCATTGTACGTGCCTAGCGCTGGGCACCGCACAGGCCTCTGCCTTCTACTGCCAGATACAACAAAGGCTGCAAATGGTTTTCATTATGGTTTTAGATGAACGTAGAATAGCGAGGGAGCGCATGAAACAGCCAGTGATGGTCACTGGGGAATACAGTCACCACAGTCAGAACATGAGCAATATTCAGTCCCCTCTATTGACCATCTCACCAAACCTCTGGATCGAGGCAGGAGGAGGAAGCAAAAGGTCTTCGACTTCTACTGCTGTTTGGCCTGTGTCTGAACAAGTACAGCGTCACCTGGGTCACCCTGTATCCATTTTTGATTTCCTTTCTCTGTGTTCATTATCACTGAATGCCCTTAAATACAATTGCAGCAGTTGCTATGGAATGTAAAATTAGAGTGTATCTGGTGTACTTTTTTTTTTTTTGCTAAGATGTGCAGTTTATTGGCTGGAATTAGTTGAAGCAGGACCATTTGAACCTCCAGCTCCTTGCAGACTGCTATAGGCAAAGCATATGAGTTCAACTTCCAGTCCTCTTCCTCTTACAGAGATAAACTATTAATTTTCTTCATTATGTTACGTATTACATCATAATACCAGAAGTATTTCTTGTGGAATCAAAGAATGCTGTTGTGGTGAAGAATCCTGCTGGATACCTGAGTGAATCACAGAATCTGAGACTGGTTTGGGTTGGGAGGGACCTTAAAGCTCATCCAGTTCCACCCCCCTGCCACGGGCAGGGACACCTTCCACTAGAGCAGCTTGTTCCAAGCCCCATCCAACCTGGCCTTGAGCACTGCAGAGCTGCTCCAGCCCTCGCAGCATCATCATGGCCATCAAATATTGCGAAGGTCGCTGATGCAAACTCAGCACCCAGTGTTGGTCAGTGCCTGACAGAAGGGGAGCAAAGGGGATGCCTCTAACAGCAAATTCAGATTCGGAGGCAGCTCGAGTTGTCCGCTGGCTGCCAGGATGGAAGCCCAGCAAACAGACCACAGCGCTGTTCCGGACCTTCCCGGTCTCCTGGTCTTCTTCTGGCTTTCTCCTCCAGAACAACTTCCAGTCCTCTTCCTCTTACAGAGATAAACTATTAATTTTCTTCATTATGTTACGTATTACATTTAAAATATCAGTGTGCTAATTAATGTGCCTGCATGAGAGAGAGTGAAACCAGACCCAACCACAGAGCAGTTAACTGCCTTGACCAAAACTCAGGAGGAAAGAAGGAGCAAAGCCAGTGATGGAACCTAGTCCCATCTCCCTGTCCTCTGCATTTATGTCTGTGTCTGACTAGTATGTCTGGAAATACAGATGTCAAGTATTTAACCCAGAGACCTGACTGTAACAGTTTTCACAGCAACTTTAAACCCAGACTATCTCCATGCTCCACAATTGTCCAACACACAGAAGTCACAGCAGATCAGCTCCAGGCTGCACCGCACCCTGCATTTCAACTGGAGCACCAGGCACACTGCAACAACAAATCGAAGTGCTGAAGGACCAAAGAAAGCACAAAGAAACACATAGCTTCCTCCCCCTAAGCAAAACTTTTAGTTCACTGCATGAAACAGGAGTTACCATTACAAAGCCCAGTCTGGGCAAGACACCACAAAGCACTCCAATGACTGCTGTGGCCACAGCACCAGCTGAGGCTCACCATAGGAGATACCTGCTCACCCTTGAGCCTGATCCTGGGTCACTGGCTCTAAAGAAGTTAAATACACCATTATTTGGGAGCCTAGAGAATTGCTTACATGGGACCTGGTGGAGCAAGACCAGAGGAGGCCATGGAGATGCTGCGAGGGCTGCAGCAGCTCTGCTCTGGAGCCAGGCTGAGAGAGCTGGGCTGGGGCAGCCTGGAGAAGAGAAGGCTCCTGAAGGGGAGACCTGAGAGCAGCTCCAGTGCCTGACAGGGGCTGCAGGAAACCTGGAGAGGGGCTTTGGACAAGGGCTGTAGGGAGAGGACAGGGGAATGGCTTCAACGTGCCAGAGGGGAGACTGAGATGAGCTCTTAGGCAGAAGCTCTTCCCTGTGAGGGTGCTGAGGCGCTGTCACAGGGGTGCCCAGAGGAGCTGTGGCTGCCCTTGTCCTGGCAGTGTTCAAGGCCAGGTTGGACACAGGGGCTTGGAGCAACCTGCTCTAGTGGAAGGTGTCCCTGCCCGTGGCAGGGGTTGGAGCTGGAGGAGCTTTAAGGTCCCTTCCAACCCAAACCATTCTAGGATTTCTATTTTGCAGAAGCCCAGCAAACTTGTAATTGCATGGAGCCTTCCTTTGTGATTTGGTATCTTCAAGGCAGAATGTGTGCCTTGAACACACTGTGCTCCTTTGCAGCTTGGCAGTGATGTGGCGTAGCAGATAACTGACAATCCACTGTGATTTTTCTGAGTGTGTGTCAGAATATTTAGCTCTTGTAGTATGTGCTATCTGAATCAACAAATCTGTGTGTAAGTTGCAGTTTCTGGAATGCTGCTGTCAGAGGGGCGGGTAATGTTGCTTGCTCTTCTGGGGTTTTTTGGATTTCATTTGGGGTTTCGTTTTTTCTCAGCAAAAGTTACCTGATTTTACTTTAGGTTAGGTAACATCAGCTGTGTTTTCCTCCTGCGCATTCACTGCTCACTGTAACAGGAAAATCACATGAGCTGCTTCACAGGTGATGTGATTGCTGTTCTTCCCATTTTCAAGTTGAATGCAGTCCATGGTCCTTGTTGGGTGACGTGGGTATTGCTGTAGATGTTTGAATTACAGATTAATTTTTGATGTTTGCAAGCTGTTTCATGTGGGGAGTAGGTAAGAAAATTGGTGTCCGCAGGGTGGCTCTGGTGACATACCATGAATACACCATACATACACCATACACACATACACTATAGCGCTTGCAGCCTGGGACCCCCCGTGTGCTGGGCTGCACCCCCAGAGTGAGAGCAGCAGCTCAGGGAGGGGATTCTCCCCCTCTGCTGTGCTCTGGGGAGACCCTCCCTGCAGTCCTGATCCAGCGCTGGGGCAGCAGCACAAGAGGGACGTGGAGCTGTTGGAGCGAGGCCAGAGGAGGCCATGGAGATGCTTCGAGGGCTGCAGCAGCTCTGCTCTGGAGCCAGGCTGAGAGAGCTGGGCTGGGGCAGCCTGGAGAAGAGAAGGCTCCTGAAGGGGAGACCTGAGAGCAGCTCCAGTGCCTAAAGGGGCTGCAGGAAACCTGGAGAGGGGCTTTGGACAAGGGATGTAGGGACAGGACAGGGGAATGGCTTTAACCTGCCAGAGGGGAGACTGAGTTTGCACGTTAGAGCAGCTGGCTCCCTCCTGGGTCCCAGGTCTTGGTTGTGCCACAGGTCTTCAAAGGGACAGAAGTTTCACAGGGAGTGTCACAGGCACTTTCAGGAAGCACATGAGTACCTGAGGGGAGCCCAGCCTGAGAGGACTGAAAGCGTTCTCTCTTTAGGTAAGGTTTTATCTTTGAGGAGGGCGAGGCTGAACTGTCATTCTGTGTTGATAAGCCACTAGAAGGGGAACAATATTAATGTTTTGTCATGTTTGTAAAAGGGCATAGAAGCTGTCTGGAGAAAAAGAGAAAATGTATTAGAATCACTGAATAGTTTGGGTTGGAAGGGACCTTCAGAGCTCATGCAGTCCAACCCCGCTGCAATGAGCAGGGACATCTCCAACTAGATCAGGCTGCCCAGAACCGCATCCAGCCTGATCTTAAACATCTCCAGGGATGGGGCATCTGCCACCTCTCTGGGTGACCTGTGCCACTGTGTAACCACCCTCACTGTAAGCAGTTTGTTCCTCATGTCCAGCCTGACTCTTCCCTCTTTTAGTTTAAAACCATTCCCATATAATAACTTAGGTAGCTTTGGACATAAGTGCCACTGGTAACAGTTCGCATCTTCCTACTCTTTCTATACGAGTTCCAGTAAATGTATCATCTTGCTATGAGCCGCACAATCTGTAAATTATAATTTTGAGGAATAATGTTAAATATAATGTCAATTGTGCTTAGGAATATGTGTCAGAAAGAAAACAGCACTTCATCTAAGACTTTGTGGAAGCATAGCAGAGTCTCAATACCATGGGCTAGGTGGTGTAGGCTGAAAGACTCAGAGGCTCCAGGTGTATGAGCAGTAAGAGCTACTCACTGTGTCCATGGAGACATTTAAGACACAGCTCCAAATGTAACATGATTACATTTTTCTACAGTTCTTTGGTAAGTGGAAGTCTGCTCCATGAACTGTGTACAGTGTTTGTGGGTTTGCAGACTGAAGCAAATAGCAGTTTACAGCAAATAGCAATTTGCAGCAGTGCAGCGTCACACCCGTAACAATGTGCAGTCTCCAGAGCACCTTCTTTACTAATGCCACGGAGTGCTGCTGTGTGGGTTAGGCCCTGTTAGTGCTCCTCCACAGTTCAAAGCAACACGTTATTAAGAGGTATTTCAGGGTTCCCATGTCAGCTTGGTCCAAAGTAGTTACTCAAATGTGATGTTTGCACTTCCCGACACTTTTGGAGTGATTTGAAAGTAGACTAAAAATTACAGGAGGCTGCAACATGTGTTTCCTATTGGAAACAAATTAATGTTTTGTTATTATTTGCTGGTACTGGCATCATCTGAAACTTACGAAAATCCATTTTAGACAGTTTGAGTATTATTTCTCATATGTGTTTTCAGATCTACTTTTTGAACTTTTGAATGTTTTCTGCTTTTAAGTGACACAAACCCACATAAAAGATTTGATAAGGAGAGAGAAAAGCATCATCTAAACCCTCATCAGATGAAAAGCATCATATTAAAATTAGTTTGACTGCCAGAAGATGACCATTATGGCCCATGGATGCGACCTTATGGCCACTTTTGAAGCTTGTCTTTTGCTTTCCATTCAGATTGCAGAAAGTATTACAGGATTGGGACTTTCACAGGCATTGGGTATCGCTCTGCTTCTTTAGGAGCAGCTGTGAGACCAGCAGTTCCTTCTGGCTTCTGGTTAGACCATCACATGCTGACCAGTTTTGTAAATCCCACCACATGCCTTTCTGGGTTAAAATAAGCATGAACCTCTCCTCCCACCTTGGGAAATCAGAATCCCCATCGCTGCAGTCCTGGCTGCATTCGAGCCGTGTTTTTCACGAGTAAGCTCCAGTGCACCTGTGTGTCCTAAGAGCAGCACTGTTCACTGAGTCTGGCTCTAAGCCTTACTCCTTAAATAGAGCTTATAAGAAGAGTTTTGTGCAATGTAATGTTCATTTGTAGTGAATTAATTTTCTAGGATTCACTTAGAAGATCCCTGGGATGTTGCCCAGCTGCAATGCCTGATGGGCTACTGATGCCTGCAAGGCATCATGTCTTTGGATGAGATGCTGTTGTGAAAACCGTAACAAACAACACTGCAATGAACAGCTACTGCAAATAGGTGTTGATATGTATGGGTATGTACTCTGAAATTGTTGATGATCAATGATGAACCCCAAAGGATGTGGCACACAGGATTCCATGCAGCAGCAGTGCCATGGGATCTGTTGCAGTAAATAGAGGTTCTGCAAAGTCAAAGGGGAGCAAAGGAGCCTCGTCATCCAGCCTCATTGACTGATGCCTTAATCATCAACCTGTTAGATCATACAGCTTCCAAAAGTGAAATTGATCCATTTGCAGACCAGGAGAGAGACCAGTAGTATCAGTTAGCTGATGAAGAGTGTGCATTTAGGGCTGAATTGCCAGGTGGAGCAAATTGCTGTGAGTCCATGGGCAGAAAAGGACCTAATTTCATACCAGCCCAATGATGAGTCTGAATGTCTGATCCTAGGAAACCTATGTGCTTTATGCCTCTGGATAGTGTAAATGCTACTACCATGTTTTTCTTTCTAAACATGCAGGTTTGCCTTTTTCCCCTCTATCTTGTATGTTGTCCATCATTCTGAGACATATGTGCTATCCGCTCTGTCAAAGGAGGAGTTGTACCATCTCCATGATGCTGTCTTCAGCCATCTTCTATTGTCATTAGTTTTAATGTAGCAAGTTCTTCATAAATAGAACAGTGAAAATCATTCCCTTTCCTTCTTCCCTCCTCATTATACCATCGATTCATGGTTGAAGCTTCCCCTGTGAGCATTGCAGTTGGCTCAGGTTGTTTGCCGTACAAAATAGAGCATGAAAAGGGAATGCCAGCGTACTATCAGGACTGCTCTGTTCATAAATAAATATATATATATAAAGAATACATGGCAGTGGTACTGTGAATGACAACGAGACCCATCCAAATGTTGGAGTGTATTTTAGTGAGATCTTAGCATAACAATGCCTGTGCAAATTACAAGTGACCTCAGATTTGAAAATAAGTTACATAAATGGACGTTGCAATTAAAGCAAAGCAAACTCATGCAGTACTCACAATTGTATTTACGTCTATTTTAGTACAAGTGGTTGTTGTCCTACAAAGTTAATGATGTTGCCTGGGGCTTTGTTGTTGTTTAGGTTGTTTGAAACACGTTGATTTGCATTTGTCTGGAGTTTGGTCACACATGTACGCCCACATCTCCAGTGTGCTCTTCAGCATGTGTGACTGTGTGTGACACACAGAATGACCAGATCCCTGCTGCGGAGGGTGGCAGGTTAGAAGGAGCATGGCAAACTCTGCCTTCCTAATACAGTGGTTCTCTCTGTGTATTACAGTGCTGGAGAAATTGGCATTTGGTGGCTTGTTTAAAGATGGGCTGGCTTGGTGAAGGGGCGGGCAAAGTAAAGCAGTCCCTTTGCCAAGATTGTGTTTATGCACAAATCATAGAATGGTGGAATGGTTTGTGTTGGAAGGGACCTTAAAGCTCATTCAGCTGCAACCTCCTGCCGTGGGCAGGGACACCTTCCACTGGAGCAGCGTGCTCCAAGCCCCTGTGTCCAAGCTGGCCTTGAACACTGCCAGACACGGGGCAGCCACAGCTTCTCTGGGCACCCTGTGCCAGCGCCTCAGCACCCTTATCTATTTATCAGAGAGCATCTGTTGAAAATCGAGTGGAATTCTCTGATAGCAGTTGATTACTTTACTGGACATCAATAAAACCATTGCCTTCCAACAGCTGAGGAAACCAAATTAATTTGTTAACACTGCAGTCAAGACTTCCAAATAAAACCTGGAGAAGAAATCTTAATATAAGACCTGACAAAAATAGACTTTTTCCCAACAACAAATGTACAACAAATACAAATCTAGCAACATATTAGGTCTATAATCAGAAATATTTGATCAGTAGTAGGAGAGATGCATCTTTGCATCTAAAGAACCGTATAAAAGCTGTTTTCATTTATCAACTAAAAGTTTGTGAGAACAGTACTCTAGTATCAGCAAGGCTGATTGTTTTCTGAGCCTTTTGAGTGGTTTCTTCAGAGGCAGGGGAGCTATGACAGTCATCAGTTGTTTTATTTTAAAGTGTTTATGTAGCTTAAAGCAACTGCAGGACTAAACCAGGTCTGATGGGCCTCCCATGTAGATGTTTAATTCAGAAGATCGTATACCAGTGTAACCTCTGCAGTGAAATTACTCATATTGCTCTGTCTAAATGAGCCCTCAGACTGGTGTACAGGAAGGCAAAGACATCATTTAATTTCACTAAGCTTAAAAACATCTGATAAAACATATTTTCCCTCTTCAGAGATTGATCATTTGCAAACCCACCTTTGCCAATGTGCATGTAAGTGTGGATGTGTCTATCCAAGTTGAAATCCAAACCCATTTTGTTATCTGTGCACAGGAAAATCATCTGAACTCCTTTTTAGCAGTGGGAGAAAGCCCTGTTTCTTCCCTGGTTCTTGGTTCAGGTGGCATGGAGATTTTCTCTTAAACTATCCACAGAAATGGAAAATTACTTCCTAAAAGGAAACAAGAGTGACAGTGATGAGCCTGAGGCACAGCTTTAAGCTACTGAAGATGTGGGTGTTGAGAATCACAGACAAGCACGGCAAGTTTTCATACAGCAAGGTTTGTTGTACATATTTTAGCTGTGCCCAGGAGCAAGTGCATACACACACTTGTAGCCTCCTGTGCAGGTCCTTCTCTTTCCTCCCTCCTCCTCCTGCATATCCACAGCTTGCAATCCAGAAAGATAATCACAGAATCCCAGACTAGTTTGAGTTGGAAGGGACCTTAAAGCTCATCCAGCTCCAACCCCTGCCACAGGCAGGGACACCTTCCACTGGAGCAGGTTGCTCCGAGCCCTGTGTCCAACCTGGCCTTGAACACTGCCAGGGATGGGGCAGCCACAGCTTCTCTGGGCACCCTGTGCCAGCGCCTCAGCACCCTCACAGGGAAGAGCTTCTGCCTAAGAGCTCATCTCAGTCTCCCCTCTGGCAGGTTAAAGCCATTCCCCTGTCCTGTCCCTATGGGCCCTTGTCCAAGGCTCCAGGTTTCGTGGAGTCCCCTTTAGGCACTGGAGCTGCTCTGAGGTCTCCATGCAAGGCATTGGGTGGTGTTGCAAATCACATCTTCTCACCAAGCCGTGGTGTGTCTTTTCTGCCGGCCCTTCTGCAGCCAGGAGACGCATGCTGGAAGGGTTTGCATGTGTACAGCAAGGACTGGGGGTGGGGAGTAAAACAAGTGGAGAAGAAAAAGAAATGGACCCAGTTCGTACTGGGTGCGAAAGGGTACAGGTGGCTTCAGTGCGGCTGGGCCAACCTGCATCAGTTGAAGGTGTGATCCATGTGTCTTCGAAGGAAACAAGTGTTCACAGAGAGAGAACACGAGTTTTTCACTGCAAACAGTTGGATTTATTTGTCTAAACTTTCTGTTAAGTTCCCTTGGCCTTCAGGCTGCAAAATTCCTAGCTCTCACCCGGCTCCATCAGAGGCCTGGCAGCGCAGATGTGTGTGAGCAGAGGGACTGAGCAGTTTAAGCGCAAGTCTCTTGCTCGCTGCTGGGAAGAGGAGAATGTGAAATTGCGTTTGCGGGTGCTAATGATCTTAATAATTCTAACATACTTGCTTCGCACAAGGTAGTTTTTATAAATAAATAGCGCTGCTTTATGGTTCACCGTTTTGGGTGGCAGGTGTCTTAATGTGTGGTTTTTAATGCTGCTTTCAGCTCCCTGGAGTTTGCCTTTAAATTCACGTTGGTCTCTTAATCACTTGGCAGAGCTGATCAACTGGAAATCTTCCTGCTGCTTACCAAAGCTAGCAAGTTACTTTGAGGTGCGTCACGGATGCTAATGGAAACCTTCCAGGCACCCTGGCTGTCCCCATCCCACTAAGGTCTAACGCCTGTCCTGGCAGCGTGTCTGCCGAGAGCAGGAGTAAATCCTGATCCCATGAGCAGTCAAACATACATCTCCAAAGGCAGCGTGTCCCATATCCCTGTTCACATCCAGCCGAGCTGTGTTGTGATCAGGCTTTGTCCCAGTACAGTCACACTGCAAGGGAGTGGCATTGCTCCAGGTACTGTGAGGATTTTGGAGAACAAGTGATAAAATGAAGACCCACTGCAGGATCTGCTGGATTCCAGATGTGAGTTTGTAATAGGCCAGTGTTGCAGGTATTTGAATAGTTGTGGATATTGCGTGGCTGGTTTCACTGTGGGAACAGGCCATGGCTGCAGAAGTGTTTGCAGTAACATTAATGTCAGGAGGAGGAACAAAATCACAGGGTCATAGTAAGACTGCAGTCAATTTATAAGGTTTTTATATAATACTATTATATTTATATTTATATTTTTTGATAATGGTTTAGTTGCTGCTAAGTATGTGCTCATTTATAGAAGTTAATTCCTAGAATTGTAGAAGGACAGGAAATATGAAATATGGTTTACAAGGTGGTACTTAAATTGTTTGAGGTTGGACTTGATCTTAAAGCCCAGAAGATCAACCTAGTTGATGGCAGGAGAGTTGGAGCTGGATGATGTTAAGGTCATTTCCAACCCAAACCATTCTGTGATTCTGTGTTGCAGTGCTGCATTACAAGGGAAATTAATTAGTTCATCTGGCTCAGCCGAACCCAGCTCCCACTCCTCAGTTCTTGGCTCTAGACCAGCTTGCCTGTGTCCCTTCTGCCTTGTGTCCTTGAGGGCAACCTGGGGACTCTCCCTGGAGGGTGGGTGGCCCACTTGACAATGTGTAAGGTGGATCCCTGGCGGAGATGCTTCTCATCTTCAAATCCTTGGGGCAGCAAGGAAAGCCTGTGGGTGAAATCAAGCATTGTTCCCAGTGCTGTCTGCTGCCATGGTGGGCTGGTGCCTTCCAGGTGTCGCTCAGACTGGTCTTCCACTGGCAGCCTGCGGGGTCTTGTATACGTGGTGGCTGGATTGCTGTAAGTATCCAAACTCCTGATCCATCATGGATGTGTGACATTAAACCCTGAGACTGTGAACTCAGTCTGTGGGGTCTCAAGGACTGAGCAGTGTGGTATTGCTGGCTTTTGGGTTTCTGACTTTCAGCTTTGCAAAATACATTTGTCGCTGGTATGCACCAGTTCTAGGTAGGCCACTTAACAGTGTGATGCTGGCAGGGATTTTGATTGCTGTGATCTAGAAACTTTATTTATTACTGTTTGATTGATTTCCTGGTTCCCAAGATGTGTAATATTTCATTTATACAACAATACCAGTTTGCTTTTGCTGAGGAACAAAAGGCACTGGCTAATAATAGACACTTTCTCAAGCAGTTTTGACCTGTGCTCATGCAGAAGGTGTACTATTAATGAAAACAAATGAAGGCTAAATCACTGTGCTTCTTTCTGGAGAACAGTTGATGCTGGTTTTGTTACGTGGCTTTAATACAAAACTATGTTGACAGTATGGGCAGCATTCTGGAGCTTTTTCTGGAGCAGTGGTGAATAGCAGAGGTGACACTGTTGAGTAAGGAAAAAGTGCTGAGACACTACCACAGAATGTTGTTGGTCGTACAATACAGGGATGCATTTTTTCGCCCCAAGGCAATTCCCTTTCCTACTCCCTTCTGCGCTGGGCAGAATTAAGCCTGTGGCTTCCAATGTGAAAAGAAATTGTCATGGTTTAAGCATAAATACACTGCTGTTGCTCTGTTACTGCTGCACTTGACTCTCAGGATCTGCCAGAGAACACACTTCATTAATGATTATTTGCAGCTGATAAATAATGACTTGTTTGGATCAAACCTAATTTCACGTGGAAGTTCTGAAGTGTGTGTGCAGATAGGGGATCTGTAGCTCTCTGGAGAGCTGCCTGTGGAGCCTGGTAGTGAGCTGGGAGCTGGAGCAAAGGTAAAGGACAATTTTAGGCGTGAATCCACTTTTTGCTTTATTGCAGCCGAGCCAACGAAGAGTTTAACTCCAGAGGAGCTCCAGGATCAGCACTAAGCTTGCAAGTGCTCTTTGTTCATGTAAAGCTCTCAGTGGGAAAACTTCAGTGTTGACCCCATTTGTTTTCTATATCTCAGCCATCAGGAATCAGTGTGTGAGGAGTTACTCTACTGACAAGAGGCTCTTTTAGGAGTAACCAGTGAGGATGATAGGTTTGAAGGCATCGTGTCTGTAAGGTGAACATCAGGCTGCCCTGTGCAGTAAACTGGTAGCAACTGCCACAGTGATGGACTTCGCTGAAGACCATGAAGCTACTGCTTTCCCTGGGACAAAGCAGAAGGGAGTGGCTGTCATTTGAAATCGCTGCCATTGCATGAAGTGACCTGTCCTTGAAAGAGGCAGTCTCTGCTTCTCCGTACGCAACAGAAGCGCTCTTCAGATTCCAGGGCAACGCGCTCCACTTCAGCATATTTACTCTTCCAAAAATATTTGCTTGTGTGCCTGCGCGGGCTCCTTCCTGCTCTGTCATTCCTGGGAGCTGAGTTGTTTCTGCTCCAGCTCAGCGTGCGCAGCAGGATGTCGGTTAAAGTCTTGCACTGAAAGCTCCGAGGTTTCTGCTGATTGTGGGTCACAAATGAGGAATCTGTACTGAAGTGTGAGAAGAGCTTTATGAAACCCTACAAGTATGTGTAGCGTTTCCTTTTTCCACTGTTGGGGGTACAAGTATGTGTGTGGGGCTCATGCTCTGCTTCTCTGTATTGCTTAACATAACTTTTAAAGGATGTGAAAAGTTGCATCTGAGAACATTTATGAGGAGCGATCACATTAGGTGTTCAGTCTGTTGCTGATCTGTGGGCCTGTTGTGTAAAACTTCAGGTAATACTGGCATATTTGTGTTAGTGGAAAATTCCTACTGATCTAGGGAGTTTGGATCAGGCCACTTTTGCTTATTTAAGAGGCAGTTCAGATTTTCCTTGCTGACTCCCGTCACACTGCTGTTATTGACGTTACTGTGTCTGTGTCTTGACCTGGGTGGGTCCCTCCGTGGAGGGAAGGCTGTGCTGGTCACAGAGGTGAGTGCCACCAGGTCTTTCTTCTAGGCCCCTTTTAAGTACTGAAAGGCCACAATAAGGTTTCCCCTTCAGGAGCCTTCTCCTCTCCAGGCTGAACAAGGCCAGCTCTCTCAGCCATTCCTTGTAGGAGGGGTGCTCCATCCAATCATTTCTGTGGCCCTCCTCTGGACCCTTTCAACAGGTCGATGTCTTTCCTGTCCTGAGGACTAATGGTCTATTCAGGTGTATCTCCATTGTATTCTGTAACAGAGGAACAGAGATGCTGTCACTCTGAGCAGGTGGGCATCAGACTGGTGTCTGTTCTGCACTCGTTAGCTAACACCTGGTGCATCAGTTGAAGATGAAATGGAAAACCCTATGCAAAGAACAGAAGGGACCTGGTGAGAGGAGCAGGAGAGAGAAACGAAGCAACAGAGGACAAACATGTGCAAACCAGGCCTTTCTCCACACCTGCAAGCTGCCAGCTTGCACCTTCAAGTGGAGGGCTCTGTTGCCCTCATCAACATCCTTTGTGCAGAGCTGGGGCACAGCACAGAGCTTTTAGGGTGTGGGAACCGGGGTGGTCTGCAGGTGGCAGGTTGGGCTTCATAACCCAGCTCTCGGCTCATGATGAGCACTGCCGGGCTCCCTGCCATTCTCTTATGTCCACGTTGCCTGGGAGAAAAGGCAAGTTTTCTTACTGTGTGTGGCCAGATGGACTGGTGCCACTTCTGTCAGTTGGGTTACACAAGGAATAAATTGAAAAATAAGAGGGTGATTTGGAGAGGAGGGTTATTTTTGTGTTATTTGTTCAATGCACTCGTGACCTTTTGGTTTTAATTCGCTCTTGCTTTGCAATTTTTTCCTTGAGCTTTATTTTGTTCTGCTTCTTCCCACTGCTCCTTTCTCTGGTTCCTTCCCTCTTGGCTTGTTTCCCATCTGCTTTTGGGAAATCCAGACAGGAGAAGGGGCAGAACAAGAATGAGGACAGCTGTAATCACACAGGGCTGAGCATCTTCTCCACCAAATGAGCTGGTTTTGGCTGAGCCCTGCTGTCAGCACTGAATCCTTGGCATGGCAGCAGGTTATCTCCACAGATATCCTACACTGAGTGCAAGTCCTGCATGTGGCAGAGGGCTCATTCCAGGCTGATGCTGCCAGGAGCCAAGGCAAGAGGGCAACAGTCAAGAAAAGAAACTCAAGGGCATAGGACATGAATTTGGGAAAGAAACTGTAGAACAGTAAGATCTAAAGCTGTATTTGGATGATTTCCTTCATTAGCATGGTCCTACATGGCAGCCTGGTGGGGCTGAGAACAGAATCAGGCTCTGATTATACAGTTGTGGAAAGATGATGAATTTTGGATGTAGATGGGAGTATGTTGCTCTGCAGAAAATTGGATGAGCTGTTCTCCCCATGTTGTCCCTGGTAAAGGTGACCTCTTCAAGGTGTTGCCTTTGATGTCACCCAGATGACAGACATTGCAGTCAGCTAGAATATGTGACTGAACATCGGGGTCAATCTCGAAGCCTTTAATTACTGTAAATTATATGAGAGGGAGGTGAAAGAGAATTTTGATTTGATATAAAATGACAAGAGGAGAAAGGGTCTGATCTGGCACTTTTCACCCACCCATTACCCAGAAACCTTCTTTGCAGCCTGGATTTATTTGTGGTTGATCTATTCTTATGAGAGTGCTGTCTTTCAACAGTGGGAATTAGGAGAGCTGGACTTACTACTTCAGTCTGCCAGGGATTTCTGCATGACTCCGTGAGCCCCACGGAGCAACTTCCTTCATTCAAAGACTAGAACTCAAGTAGTCTGTGACTGGATGGTCTGGCCTGAAATGGCAAACACTGACAGCTTGGTGTACTGCTGAGGTATCTCCATGGGACAACACAAAGCATGGTCTAGAAATTAATTGGCCTTTGCCTTGGAGTTGCGACATCTCCGGTGTACCTACATCTGCATTAACTGATAGCTCCTCAAGGGTGGTGTGTCTGGCTGATGTGTCCTCAGTGAGCCTTTGTTCCTAGTGAAATAAAATTAGCTACAAGTGCTATAAACTGGACAACTGCTCATCAAAACTGTGACGTTACTTTTTGCTTCCCAAAAGCACAACTGTATGAGTTGTATGCAGCCCAATATTTCATGTTTCTTTGTCTTCCTTTCTTCCTTTACTGCTATCAGTGGCAAAAAATTACACAGTAAGCTCAATAGTAATATAATAGCAAATGAAAGATGTCATACCTCAGAGTGAATGAATAATGTCAACTGGAAAGATGCAGTCTCTGATATGTTTTCTTGGTCTGTACATTGCCTCAGTGAGAAGAGGTTGTTGGAAAATGTCATTCATTTTACACAAAACCGTAAGCCTCCTTCGAATTATATCTTGATATGAAAGAGAACATCTTGGCCACTCTTTGATTTAGATGCAATGCATTTTAAATGTGTCCTAATTATAGTGCTCATCACTTAACATTAATTTAATGAACATTCTCATTTATATGGACAAGGTTGGCAAATAGGAATTAATGCCATTAAGCCTCGTGAGTCTCCCGAAGGAAAAAATCAAAAGATCTATAAAGAAAATGTAACCTTATTATTTATAACAAGGCAAAGCCCAGAATCACCAGCTGTACCTTTTTGTAATGGGCTCGGGGGCCCTTAGCAGACACAGCATGGAAGGGGTTGGTGCTGTGCTGCAGTTGGCCATTGGCCGCATCGCAGTCCATGGCACTGCTCTGGCTGAAGCACAGCTTGCTGTGAGAAACTTTCAGCCTAAGATTCCAGTCTTGCAGGTGGACCCTTGGATTTGCTTTGTTCCCAGTTGTCTGGATCCCTGGCAGTGCTCAAGACCAGGTTGGACTGGCCTTGGAGCAAGCTGCTCTAGTGGAAGGTGTCCCTGCCTGTGGCAGGGGGTTGGAACTGGATGACCTTTAAGGTCCCTCCCAACCCAAAGCAGTCCGTTATTCTATGATCAAGATCGGATTTCCTCTGATCAGCTCTAGAAGTGACCACAGTGGTTCATCAAGGCCCAGGAATACGGACTGAAGGAAGACGTCATTGTTTTCTTGGTTGAGCCACGCCTCGTGCTGTAACAAAATCCAACCCAAAAGAAATCCCTGTAGATGTATAAAGTTCCAATGGGGATAATACACATGGGCAGTGAAGATGGCATTACAGCATTCTTGGTACGTAAGAGTCCTGGGACTGAAATTCTGTGGATCTGGGAAAGCGTTGATGATGCACATCTCTGCTTTTATCATTTAATTTCATGCTGATATCAGGCCTGCTTGATTTTAAGAAGTACTAGCTGTCAGATTTTCTCCTTAGGCATTGCTTTCAATAGTGGGAGGTGGATGGTCCACCTCCAACTTTTGTCACCCTGAACAGTGTTTCAGTGAAGTTATGGGAATTCAGATGATGACAATGACAGTCACTTACAAGCCAAAATGACCTAAGGATACATTGCTTTAACAAAGAGATAACATAGACCTATATGGATCTCTGGGAACCTCCTACAGGAGACTTAGGGTGTGGTAGTAATTGCAGCCAACACATCATATGGGCTTTAATGGGGTGAGGTTGACACCGCAGTGGCAGAGCTTTCCGTCCTAGACTTAGCTTGGTGGAATTACTGTACTGCAGACTCATTTTTCACCTTAAATATGATCTGCAGTATTTAGCCTCCAAACCGTGCTGTGCAGTCATTTAAGAGGTGGGGGAGCACGTCTGAGCTTTAAGCAAAGATCTAAGTGTTGCTGTTTGGAGAGTTATGCCTTGTACAAGTCCTGCTTGATAGAAAAATGCCATAATTGAAGGTCCAAATTAGGCAAAAGTTTCTTGCCGAACTGCATTTCAGCTTTGGTTTGAAATCACTGGCGAGCACGTGCTGAAGTACTGCTTGACATGGGGACTGAGTTTATCAATAACCGATGTATTCATAGAATCCCAGACTGGTTTGGGTTGGAAGGGCCCTTAAATTCATCAGTTCCAACCCCTGCCACGGGCAGGGACACCTTCCACTAGAGCAGCTTGCTCCAAGCCCCTGTGTCCAACCTGGCCTTGAACACTGCCAGGGTGTCAGTAGTAATCTGTAGTAATTCTCTGATGGACTTCATGGAGCCTGTTCAGGGTCAAGGCTATGGTTGTATGAAAATGTTCTTTGTGTCTGTCCGTGTAGGTTTATGCATGGATGGACAGAGCTGTGTCTGCAGTGGCCGGTGCATACGGAAGTGATTTATTTTTATTCTTTTTTATTTCTGAGAGGAGAGGTGATAAATTTGACAAATTCCGCTGTTGGTGTCAGAGGATCCAAGTTTGGGGAGTTTTATTCTGGAAACTAAAGTGCCTTGAAAAGAGTTAAAAGAAAAAAATGAGAGAGATGCTACGTAAACTGAAGGGAAATATTGGTTTGAATATTACTCTGCCAAAAGGACAGAACTCTTGCCCTGCGGAGAAGGACTTGGGGGTGTTGGTCCCTGAGAAAATGAACATGAGGCGGCTGCAGTGTGTGCTCACAGCCCAGAAAGCCAACGGTATTCTGGGCTGCATCAAAAGGAGCGTGACCAGCAGGTTGAGGGAGGTGATCCTGCCCCTCTACTCTGCTCTCGTGAGACCTCCCTTGGAGTACTGTGTGCAGTTCTGGTGTCCTCAACATAAAACGACATGGAACTGTTGGAACAAGTTCATAGGAGGCCACGAGGATGATCAGGGGACTGCAGCACCTCCTGTATGGAGACAGGTTGAGAAAGTTGGGGCTGTTCAGCCTGGAGAAGAGAAGGCTGCGTGGAGGCCTCAGAGCAGCTTCCAGTACCTGAAGGGAGCCTATTCAACGTAGGTTCTTTCCAACCCTAACTATTCTATGATTCTATGAACTTCCTCTGAAACCCAGGAAAAAGGTATTTGACACAGAATAAAACATCCCGTCATGAAAGGATGGGGAGTAGATCTGTGCGTATTTGAAAAACAGCCTCAGGATTGCTGGCATGCTTCTACCTCTTTTATTCCATTTTAATATTTAGGTTTCTTTCTATTAATAAGACATAATCAGATCCAGATTCAGCTCCCACATGCATAGAAGAAGATAGACTTTAAGAGCAGAAATTGAATTACATGATTAAAATTCTTGTGTGAACTTGCATTTTGCAAGGCACTGTAACTTCAGACCTTTTTGGGAATTGTTTCTGTGGTGCACGATGCTGGTGTCAGCCTCTAGAAGTCAGTGCACAACAGGAAATGCACATCCCCAATCCTTCATGTGAATTGCAGTTTGCGTTCCTGGATCAGGAAACATGCAGAAGGATGTTTCACAGTTTGTTTATGCTGATATTTTCTCTCCTACAGGGGCTTTCTGGCTCTTTGGTATGGTTTTCATTTTGTCAATTTGCATGTTTTGCTTAAAGCAAGAGTGGGAGCGAGATTACATCTCTGCTTGTCGCATGACCTATTTATTGTTGCTTCAGAGAAGCACAGTGGTGTCTCTGCCTCTTAGCTGCTCATGGAGTGCAGAACTAAGGAGCTGCTCAGGTGTTCAGTGGCAGGGGGTGACAGCCAAAGCTGTGCCTCCATTCCTTGTCACCCCATCCTAATATCAAAGCCGGGGGCATTGAAGAAGTTCCCTGAATCCAAACGGAGCCGGGGCTTCAGTCAGCGCCGGCTGCAGAGTATAATGGTTCATTGGCACACACACCTAAGGAAAGGCCATCACCATTTCTTGGCTTTTTTTAAGGGAATGGTTTGAAAATTAGTAGCAGTAGTTAGACCTGTAGCATGTTGAAATGAGCATGGGGAAACCCATGACAGGCTATTGAGCTCTTGGTGCTACTCGTGATAAGGGTGGTCATTTCTCTGTAAGGGCACCCACAGTGTTTATATTGCTGCCAGCAATTTAGTCAACCTCCGTCTTTAAAAACCTGGTATTTTCCTAATGAAATACTGGGTGTCTTGAGTACTATGGGAAAGGAAATGGAGTTAGCCTTTGGAAATACAGAAACTTAACTGTGTCTCCTAGAGACAAAGCTTTTCTGAGCATGAACCCTGTGGAGTGGCAGGGTTTTGGATTGGTTTGGTACCCACTTGCAGTGGAGTCGTATCCTCTTGTTATTGTCAGGGCTGCAAAAGCTGAGTTTCACCTTTTCAGTGGATACCCAGTGGTTTTTTGGGCTCCTTACTTGCCAGAATAACTTCAAAGACTGGTGGGTTTTGAACAGCTGTGTCAAACATTCAGTATTCCAAGTTAAACGTATCTGGTTGGTGTGACCAAACTGTGACAGGTGGTAAGTGGAACTGCATTGATTTATTAATAATTACTTTTAATAATCTTATGAATAAGAAGAAGTTCTTGGGTTGTCAGATTTGTTCAGCAGCTGCCGTAATTTACCTTCAGAGAAGGCTGTGGGAGAGTGGACACCCTGGCACACCCCAGTGCACCCTTGAAAAGTAAGAGGCAAGCTCAAAGTACCCTTCTCTCAGGCTGTATTGTGCCATCTGAGGACTCAGAGATCAAAAGAACTTTAAACCCATTGAAACACATTCTTAAGAGCGCAACAGTGGTTGTTTTCAGGTTACATATGGAGAAAGCTTCTTGGAGACTACTCTAGGGTAGGAATGGTTGGGGAAAGAGGCATATGGTCAGTCTGGAGGGAGGTTTATTTGAATTAAACAGTGCTTGCTTCCAGGAGGTTATTTGGCCACTGCTTACAGTTTGTTATTGCTCCTGGAGGGAGCAGAACCGCAGGTCAGAGCTTGCGTAAGTCTAGCTGAGCACGCAGCAGGGCTCACTGGGGTAGTGCAAGTGGCGCAGCTGCACAAGGGCCACGTGCAGTTTCGCCAAAGAGATAAGCAGGCTGCGGTTTCCCCCCTGCTTCCACCCTCACCTCACAGCGCAGCACAACCATCTGCCTGCTCCACCTCCACCAAGAGCCTGAACGTCAGGGCAGGGTTTGCTCCCCCTGGGGATTCTGTGCTGCCCCCGGTGATGGGCCTGGTGGAGGAGGCTCTGGGAGCCTCGGTGGAGGGTTTGCTGATGGAGCTCTGTTGTTCGAATGCTGTGTAACACCCTGTGAGCAGACCCAAGAGAGTCATTTGATTCCAGCCTTGGCAGGTAAGCAGTTGAAGCTCTGGTCTTGAGGTCCACTGTCCACAGACGAGGCCAGGAGGACATCCAGGTAACTGCGCCTGGTAACTGCAGTACAAAGACTCTCTGAGGGTCGTAAAGTCTGTGTGTGTGTGTGCATACGATGACTGCGTAAGTTTAACTCCTAGGTGAGGCAAAACTTGTAGTTTGCAAATAAAAAATGCCTTTTCTGGGAATAGTCTCAAGCATAAGCCTAGAACCTGCTTTTTATGTGATTTTCTCTGACACTAAACACCTCCTGTAAAGATTTGTGGTTCCTAAGCACAGTGCGGGTTGAAATACAGAACCAGTAGAATGGAATTCATATGGAAGTTGGTGTTGGTAAAATGCTCTTGTGGCTCTTCCTGGAGGCTTTCTTGATAACTGGGTGAGAACAGTGATGTTGGCTGGCTCCTGCAACAAGGAGGAGTTTGGCATGCAAAGGAGAGAGAGCAAAGCTAGGAGGAAGGTGTGGACTGCACCTTGACTTGTGTTCAAATCCCAGACAGCTGCTGCAATAAAGAAACAGTCTTGGGCGCACCAGAAATGAAACTAATACAGCAAAGTTATTACCTTCAAATCTGGATGGTTTGTTAAGGGAGAAGTGGTGTTGCCATGTCAAGTTGTAATAGCATCAAGTTGTTGACGGCCATCAAATTGTCAAATAAATGGGGCAGAGTATTGGTAATTACTGAGTATTCATTTGGACAGGGAAGTTTTATTCTACAGTAGGGGTCATGTCAGCAGCACTGTGAATACCCAGGATGAGCAGTTAAGGGTGTATTGACACTGTTGGGATCAGGCACTGGCGTGTCGGCGTAGTCGTGTTTGTGCCTTAACCAATGTGCGAATATGGTTGTTGCCACTGGTGGTTCTTCTAAATGAAAACAGCCTTTGAGTTGCTCCTGCTTTCTTACTAGATTGGCTGGCCAAAACCTAGGCTGTTTCATTTCTTCTTGAGTTTCTGCAGGTGGCAGAAAAAATGTCTCTAATTCAGTGTGTTCCAGGGACCCCTGGAAATCGCTGGTTTTAACAGACGCTTGCTCTAAGAAAAAGAAGCCTGATGTCAACAGGCTTAAATGTGCTCCATGGGGGACCATGATCAGGAAAACGTACAGGACTTCACAGACCAGCAAAGGCTGGGAAGCCAGTTTGAAGTAATTACATTAGCTAAACATGATACTAAAGAGATAAAGAGATGTTTTTGTAACAGCTCACCGGGACTCCAGTCCTCTTTCCATATGTAAATATGTGCAGATCGTGGCTCTCTGCATTACTCCATTTGGGAGAACTGTTTTTAAGAAAGGAAAATTAAATTAGACTTGTGTTTGATATATTATTGAGCACTTCTGTTACCTGTTATGAAATTAGGTAACGCAGGCTGGTTCTGTGACAGCCCGGCGTTCCCCTGTGCTGGAGGAATTCCCAGCTGAGCAATTAGGGCAAATGTTTGGTCCTTCGTGACCCAAGAGCAGCCCAGAAAGACTAGAGCAACATCCACAATCTGGTTCATAGTTGAAATACGACTGCACAGTCGAAGGAAGCTAAAATGCAGCCAAACCTGTGCTGCTTTGTAAGGAACTTGACTCTGTGGAGCCTGAAAGGGGTCAGGAGTGAGACCAGGAGATGGAGCGCTGTGCTGGCGCTGGGTGGTGGTGCTCCTCCTCTCCCTCTCTCTGGGACCTGTGGTTTAGTAAGCATCAAGCAGCTCATTCACTAGTAATACATAGTAACTGACATGGCTCAGAGGCTTCTGAGTGTGAATGCCACTAATGAAAATCAGACCTGGGCTTTCAAGTGGCTTCGTATCATCAATTTCAAAGAATCTTCCTTTTGAATTAATTTTGAATGTAGGTAGAGGCTGAAAATGGGATTTATGCATCTAAACCACTGGAGTAGTTTTTCATATTATGCCTATGAACAGCAAGGCAACCATGTTAAAATAGTCACTCTCTGCAGAGCGATCCAAACTTTTGTTTCCTTTGCACTTTGTTGAGATTACAGAAATCACCGGGGACTTCAGCGAGGGGATCAGGTAAAACTCCTTCAAACAACAGGATGGTTTTTTCCACAACAATGAGCCTGCTCACCAAATAGCAACTGAGGACAGATTATCATTAATAGTGTTGAGTGTAATAGCGACAAAACTATTATACTGTAGGCAAATAGATCCTTTAGCCTCAGTTGCTAAATATGATTTGTTTGCAGTGTTATTAAACTTGTTTTATGACTCAGGCTTGAACAATCTGGATATTGTTGATTATGTAAAATCTGTAGTTCTCTGAATATAATTTAGGTTCTCAATGTGCGTGTTGTTTCTACGCTTACTTTTGCTTTAGCTCCCCTTGCAGTTTGGGGTGCACCTTCTGAAGAATGTTCAGTCCTCGTGTTTAGGGCTCTGGCTGTGATTTCTGCTCCCTGGTGAGCTCAGTGTGCATTGCTGCTTTCAGCATGAGCAGCCGGCCCCCATCCCAAACAGCCAATCACCTCATTGGGGTTTGAGATTTATCTTGAGCCTTTTGCAGATATGGCTCTCTGATAAACATGTAGGTGGACCATACACTATATACTGCGAAGAGGGGATCTTCGCGCTGGAAACAGGTCAGGTTATTATCTCTAAGAGATAATCTAGGAGGTGCCAAGCATCTGCTCTGGCCAGTGACATCCGTGGAGTCCCTCAGCCATTTGCAATTAAAAATTGTTCTACAGCTGGCTTAGTTGGCTATAACACTTGTTTTTCAGCAAGGTCCTGATTTCACTCACTTTTACACATAGTTTTATAGAGGTCAAGTAATTCCTGCTTTCTCCCCAAAGGCTAATTCTCTTCTGCATACCACAACTGCAGACAGGTTTGAGAACGAGTCGCAAAATGTGGTTCAGTCAACCAAAGAGCAAAGTTTGTCCAAGACAGCAAAACTCGTGCAGCTGGCTGAAGTGCGGGGATGGAGAAGCAGAGAGAGCAGCTCCTTGCAGTAATCCAATCCTGTTGGCAGTTCTCAGACTGCAACAGATTTACTCTGTTCCTCTTTCTAAAAGGAAAAGGCAACCTACTTCATAAGCAAGAGATTAGCTTTCAGTGAAACTGCAAAGAGCAAAAAGTGGGCAGCATTGCCATGCCCCAAAGAATTACCCAATAATAAGCAAGGTAGAAATGGTGACACATCCCACCCTATGCCCCTGAGAGGCACGTCCCTGTCTCTGGGTGCTGGAAGGGGTGGTGGGACCAGGCTTTTCACATCAGGCGAGAAGCGCAGTTGAAGAGCAAGGAGAGCATCCCTTGCCGTCCTCCATGCTTTCAACAGCAGTCCTGTTCATGCCCTTTTCCTCATTGGAGCTTGGATGTGGGGTTTGGGAAGGACTGGTTGGGGGCTGCCCTGCTGGCATACCTCCAGCCCCTGGGTACCTGGATGATTCTGTGGCTTTATGGGCATGGCAAGTAGTCAGAAGTGTGGGTGGTGTTTGAGTAACTTGAATAATGGATTGAATACTTGAGTACCTGGTAGAAAATAAAAGAAGCCTCTTCAAGATTTTTATAGGGGAGTCTAATTCATCCTGTTTCAAACAGAATGTTGGCTTTAAACAAGCCCCAGCACTGGGCCTAGAATTGTGGAAACCCGAATGTAAAGTGACCGTGCAGGTGCTGGAGCTGGGAAGCCCAGGGAAGGCTGAAGTCAAAAGGAAAACATTTATTTATCAATTCATGGGAGCATTTACCTGTGCTGGAGTCAAACCTCTAAAGCAAAAGCTCTGTGGGTACAGTAGCACAACCCAGCACTTTGCAGATTGTCATCTCCAAAGCACCAAGCAAACGCCTGTTAATTGTACTGCAGCAGCCTCTGTGGCTAACAGGCAGGAATTGGTGTCACTGCTCTACAGGGGGGAGATTGAGTCAAAGAAGTGATGCAGTTTTCTTGGGATCAAATGCAGTCATAACACCGTGATGAACAGTGCAGGTTTCCCTTGCCTTTACATTTGTGTACTGCTGAAGCTGCTGTGCTCCTAACAGGGACCACACAGACACAGGTTGGTTTGGAAAGCAGGTCTTTCCCTCTAAATTTATGTTTTTAATGCACTGGCGGGTGAGCATGTGCAAAGTGATGGGACATGCTTGCTGTCTGCTATAGAAGCACAGAATGGGGTGGGAGGGACCTTCAAAGCTCATACAGTCTACCCCCCTGCAATGAGCAGGGACATCTTCAACTAGATCAGGTTGCTCAGAACCACATCCAGCCTGGCCTGGAATGTCTCCAGGATGGGGCATCCACCACCCCCCTGGGCAACCTGTGCCAGGATTTTACCACCCTCATTGTAAACAGTTTCTTACTCAAGTCCAGCCTGACTGTCCCCTCTTTTACTTACAAACCATCACCCCTCGTCCTGTCGCAACAGGCCCTGCTGAAAAGTCTCTCACCATCTTTCTTATAGGCCCCCCATTAAAAGGCTACAGTAAGGTCTCCCTGGAGGCTTCTCTTCTCCAGCTGAACAACCCCAACTCTCTCAGCCTTTCCTCATAGCAGAGGAGCCTTCTGATCATTTCTGTGGCCTCCTCTGGACCCTCTTCAACAGGTCCCTGTCTTTCCTGTACTGAGGACTCCAGAGCTGAGCACAGGACTGCAGGGGGGTCTCACCAGAGCGGAGCAGAGGGACAGAATCACCTTCTTTCTTCTTTCCTTTTTGTTGTCTCTTCTTGTGACACTATTTTGTCCTCAGTGTTGGCTGTTGCATTTCTACATGCCGTGATGTGGGCACAAGTAATGCTGTCACTTTACACTGGCCCAGCATTAAAAACGTGAAGCATGAGTCTCTGCTGCTGGAAGTTCTGCTTTTCCTGCAGGCGTAGTTTTTGTCGGATAGTGGAAGCTTCTGGAACCGGATGGGTATCTTCCTTACAAATAACACCTTGTTCGTGAAGAAGAGCTTTATTGTGCAATGCTTGATAAATGACACATGAAGAAAGTATGCAGTTGTTAAGGGATAAGGATGAGCAGAGGTTAATTATGACCATTATTACCTGTAAAAATTCCTTGAACACCATTTCTGCCCTGGGATAGCTGCCCCACCCGGGGCTTTGGTGCTTTATCCTCATGGGCTGGGGAGAAGCAGCTGCTGCTTGAGTGCCAGCAGCCAGCCCTGGGCAGCCCTGACAGTCCCCAGTGAGCGCTCTGGGAGATGGGCCCATCAGCACAACCCTGTGCTCTCCTGCTTTATAGAATCATGGAATCCCACTGGTTCGGGTTGTAAGAGACCTTAAAGCTCATCCAGTTCCAACCCCTGCCACGAGCAGGGACACCTTCCACTGGAGCAGCTTGCTCCAAGCCCCTGTGTCCAACCTGGCCTTGAGCACTGCCAGGGATGGGGCAGCCACAGCTCCTCTGGGCACACAGTTAAAGAGCAGCAGCTGGAGATAATTTACAGACAGTCAGGGACACCCACCCAAAATACTTCATCAGAGGACACCACTCTGTACCCGCACACACCTCCGGGGAGGAAGCCACCAGCACTGGTGCCTGTGCCCTTTGCACACACCGGGGACATGCTCAGCATCTCCTTCACAGCCTGATAGGGTGTAAGTGCTGCACCACTTGACCTTGTGAGTCCTTGCAGCAGAGAAGGACCTTGCTGGGCCATCAGCACACTGCTTTGGGGTGTCTGTGGGCTTTTGGAAATGTATTCTTGAGCTGCTGGCACAAAAAAGCAAATAAATCCCCTTGGCTGTTGGTCACAAGGCTGCTCCCAGCTCTGCCTCCTGCCTCTGCTCCCTGCCCGTCCCTCCGCAAGCTCTGCCTCACGGTGCCTTTGCTGACCCTCTTATGTCCTTTTTTATCTCGTTGGCAGATCTGAATGATCACACAAAAGTGCTTCTGAAACTTCTCCCTGTTCTTCCCTGTCAATGGCAATGCATCCGGGGCTCGTGCTGAGGGCTGGCTGCAGCCGGGGAGGCAGCTCCGAGGATGCTGCCTGGGATCCGTGCGGCCGGACGCCGAGCAGACCCGTTTGATCCTTGTAGGGGGTCAAACGCTTGGCTCGAGTCTTTTTCAGTGTTTGTGTTTCTGTCAGGCAAAGGGGGCTGAAAAAAGGAACGGGAGGGACCAAAGTGGAGTGTTCTCATGAAAAGCCCCATCGGTTCCAAACACAAAGCACCATTTGTGCTCAGATTTGGGGGTGAGGGTAAGGACAGCACTGCTCAGCTGCTACAGATGACTTGGGTTTCTTCAGCTGGAGAAATGCTTTGATTCTGTTCTATTGTTAATTAACTACTCTGAGAAAAAAAAACACGTTTGTGAATTAGGCAGGAGACGGCTTCAGGACTCTGCACAGGCTTCTGCCAAAGTTGTCAGTGTCCTTCTGCTTCTCATGCCCTCAAGTTTAGTTTCTCAAATGTCTGGAGACCAACCGGAGGGTGGGTCACTGCTGAGGAGCTGATGTCCCCCCTGCTACCAAAATCCTGCCACAGAAAGCAAATACAGCCAGCATGAAATCATAGAACCCCAGCCTGGTTTGGGTTGGAAGGGACCTTCAAGTTCCACACCCTGCCATGGGCAGGGACACCTTCCGCTAGAGCAGGTTGCTCCAAGCCCTGTGTCCAACCTGGCCTTGAGCACTGCCAGGGATGGGGCAGCCACAGCTTCTGTGGGCACCCTGTGCCAGCGCCTCAGCACCCTCACAGGGAAGAGCTTCTGCCCAAGAGCTCATCTCAGTCTCCCCTCTGGCAGTTAAAGCCATTCCCTGTCCTGTCCCTCCATCCCTTGTCCAAAGCCCCTCTCCAGGTTTCCTGCAGCCCCTTTAGGCACTGGAGCTGCTCTCAGGTCTTCCCTTCAGGAGCCTTCTCTTCTCCAGGCTGCACTGGGGGGGTTCTGGGCTCAAGCACTCACTGAAGCAGGGTCATGGGGAGCTTCTTGTCAATTAACTACCCCAAGTCCTCCTCAGCTCTGTTCTCAGTCCAGTCTCCCCCAGCCTGTGTTTGTGCTTAGGATTGCCACAACCCAGGGGCAGGACCTTGCACTTGGCCTTGTTGAACTCCATGAGGTTTGCACGGTCCCACCTCTCCAGACTGTCCATGTCCCTCTGGATCCCATCTCTGCCCTCCAGCGTGTCAACCGTGCCACACAGCTTGGTGTTATCAGCAAACTTGCTGAGGGTGCTCGATCCCACTGACCATGTCACTGACAAAGATGCTGAACAGCGCCTGTCCCAGCAGCGACCGCTGAGGAACACCACTCCTCCCTGAAAATCTTGTCCTTCTCCTGGCACAAATGTTCTCGAGGGGCTGTCTCTGTCAGTTTGTCCTTATGGGAACTTCCAGTCTATGCCTGTATTCATGTGGAAGCCCACGAACAGTTCTGCTGGTGTAAATAGCCAGTGGTTCTGCTGGGAGCACAGACGGGAGCTGGTTCATATGTTAGTCGCAGGTCACCTGAGGTGTTTCAGTGGGATGATTGCTTGTACTTGGCAGTTTGCACTCGCAGTTCCATATATTCATGGCAGCTTCTGCCTACAAGTAGTGGTAAATGGCCAAAGCTCATCCAGAAGCCATGCGGCAGTTGGAAATGTTGACTGCATCTCTTAGAGGGCCACTTGAGTCTGAGGTCAGTTATTTTTACTTTTCATTTTGTTCTGGTGAATGTTTGTTCCTGCTCTCAGACAATAGCTCCCACCGCACCGCAGCCTTCGCTCCGGCTTTTCAGCCCTCCTCCCATGGCAACCCGTGCAGCGCCCAAGGGTCTCATCTCCTGTACTTTAGCTAAATATAGGCTTTTCAAGCCCTTGTATAGAGCCTAATCCATACCTTACGAAGCTTAACAAGCTGAGTCCAGTGGCATAAGCAGCTGACGCAGCTTTATGGGCAGAGGAATCCTCTGTGTTTTCTTACCGTCACTCTAATCTGCTAGGGTTTGTTTAAGTTTTCTACTGCTTAATCTGATACTTTACTGCCTGTGTGTGCTTGACTCCAAGGACTGCATTGTTGGGATGATTTTTCCTCTCTGCAAACTTACTCTTCAGTTTTCCATGCAATCTGCCCAGGGACACCCAATCGTTTTGTCTTCTTTCAAGTAAATGTTTAATAGAAGAGGCCATCCGCCGAATCTGCAGTTGCTTTTACACAGTTGCAGCATAACGCCCTGTTTACCAGCCTGTTCGTAACACCCTGTTTACCAGCCTGTTTGCAGCCTGAGCTCACTGAAGATGAGGATTCCCCTGGCCTTGGGTGCAGAGCTTCTCTTGCCCTGTCCTCTTTGGTCTGGGGGAGCTGGGTCGCATACGCACGCTGCCAGCTGCAACAGGATGAAAACATCCACAAAGGTTTCTGGCAGAGTCTCATTTGACAAAACATTTTCAATGGTTATAACAAAGATGTGTTTCCATATCTGAGCTTTTGGCTTTTTCCAGCTTGGTTGTAGACTCAATATGGGTTTTGTTGATGCTGTTTTCTGAAAGCAAGTCGATCTGTGGTTTGTAACCATGATGTGTACGGTTACACTTCACTGTGTGCCCTGGATTCAGAAGTGGCTTCAAACCCACCTCTGTAAACAGGGGGTCATGGTTTATTTTAACAGTTACTCCTCCTGTTCCAAACACGCACATGTTTGTGTGTGTGCTCACATACAGGCATTGAGATTAATGCGAGCTCTACGGAGCTGGGAGCAGGTTCATGACAGCAGTGATTTACAAGGCTTAAAGAAGCATGGAGGAGGTGGGCATGCACCTTCCTGCCTGCCAGCAGCCGGGAGGTTAGGGCCTTCCTGCATCTAGACCATATTTAGTAGTTGTTGGTGTATCTGACCTCCACGAGTTTCTCCAGTTACTTATCTTGTTTGCAATCTTGGACACTTTGGTATTGTCCTGAGGAGCTTGAACACAGTGAGAAGGGTTTGAGAGATTCTGTCAGATGATGGCAGAACTGACCTACCCTGTTGCCTTGCCAGTGGGAGAGGAGCAAAATCCCTCTCCTCTGCTTCCTATGGGTCAGAACCAGCAGGTAACAACTTTGAATTCATCTTCCCACACCATTTCCCTCCTTGTGCTGCCAGTGGGATGCAAGGAGACTGACCAGTGCCATATGCATGGAGGTGACATTGCCATGCCCACTGCCCAAACCCCTTCTCTGTCAGAAGAGGTGTAGTGGTGTTTTCTGCCACTGAGGAGCACTGAGAAGCGTTTCAGGTGGTGAAGTAGAGAAACTCCAGGAGAGCTCTTATTGCAGTGAGATCTGCCCTTGTTTGTGCAGGTGGTGAAGGTGAGGCTGCCTTTATTGCCTCTCGTGGATCCTCTCACCTGGTTGAGCTCTCATTGAGCCATGGCACCAGGGCTGTATATCACAGCTGAAACTCTTTGTGCTGTAAATGTGCCTTGCAGCCTGGGCTACTTCAGACCAAGCAAGCAGGAGCAGAATCTTCCCTGTGAGGGTGCTGAGGCGCTGGCACAGGGTGCCCAGAGGAAGCTGTGGCTGCCCCGTGTCCTGGCAGTGCTTCAAGGCCAGGTTGGACACAGCGGCTTGGAGCACCCTGCTCTAGTGGAAGGTGTCCCTGCCCAGTGGCAGGGGTTGGAGCTGGAGGAGCTTTAAGATCCATTCCAACGCAAACCAGTCTGGGATTCTGTAATTCTATGAATCCCATTGGAAGGAGCAGCGCTGTGCTGGAGTTTATTTGGCCGCTGCTTGGTGCTTTGGCTGCACAACAACTTCTTATCTTGGGTCTTCCATTCCTTTGCAGTTTGGTTTTGTTTTCCCCAGTGCTGTGTTCTGGAGGCATTCATCGGCATGCCCGCCGGCTGCTCTGTATTGTTGCATATCTTGTGCCATCCAAAATCATCTCGGTGGGTGTTCCAAGCAGCTGCCATGATACAGCCCATCTTAGCAGCCAGAAGTGCTACGAGCTATGTGTCTTCTCCTCCTCATTTTCATACACTGTAATGGATGTGGAACCCATGGAAGTCTTGCATATGGTATACCTTGCCAGGAGGCTCTGATACCTAGCATCTGTCTGTACATGCTTGGGGAAGATGTTTTCTTAATCAGGTTTCCAGTGGAATGGTGCTTGGAGAACTTCATGTAGATACAAAATGGTCTCCCTGAGAGAAGATTCTTTAGGACTCTACCACATTTCAGCGGGGTCCACAGTGAGCTGGAAGTGGGCTTCTGACTGAGAGCTGGTTTAGCATCACATCAGGAATGCTGCATGAAAAAAATCCAGTCTGACGGAACGAGTGTGAAAAGCACCCAAGCTTTTCTCTGGTATAGCCCTGAGCAGGCAGCGCAGCCTGCACAGTGGGGGCTTATTGGGGTCTGGGGTTTTTCACTGTTAATTTTGTGCTTGCGTGTTTGGAGGTGGACTCAAGCTAATGTAATATTTGCCTTTATGTATTCCAGCTGTGTGGGTGTTGAAGAAGAAGAGGCACCAGATATCGACATCTATCATTGTCCAAATTGTGAGAAAACCCACGGCAAGTCTACCTGTAAGTACGGCGGCACAGCTGGTCCTCAGGCACAGTTCAAGTTCTCTGTGTTTAAACAATAGAAGCGTTTTTGTTTTCCATTACAGAAAGACACACCTGAATATCGCGTCATAAGTAATGGAATTCAAACTGGGAGGCGAAAAAAGGTGTTAAGGGGAGAAAACCATGGGCTGGATTGTGACACCTTGGATGCAGCTCCCTGCCTGGCCTCAGGCAGCGTGTGAGAGCTGATGCAAGGCACCTTCCTGGGCGAGTTTTGGTCCTTAGTCCCAGCAATGAAAATACTCATGGAATCCCAGACTGGTTTGGGCTGGGAGGGACCTTAAAGCTCATCCAGCTCCAGCCCCTGCCACGGGCAGGGACATCTGCCACTAGAGCAGGTTGCTCCAAGCCCCTGTGTCCAACCTGGCCTTGAACACTGCCAGACAAAGGGCAGCCACAGCTTCTCTGTGCCAGCGCCTCAGCACCCTCACAGGGAAGAACTTCTGCCTAATATCTCCTCTGAATCTAATGATGCTTCCTTCCTCACACGAGTGGAGAATTGTGAAGGCACTTAGTACTGTGGACTAGAAAAATTGTACAGGGACATCTCATTGTAATACAGTGAGCTTTGGAAACTACATGGTGTTTTTGTCTTTGGATGAGACGAGTAAGAAACAGTATGTTATGCTTGGCCTGGATATAAAACTGTAGTGATTTCAGTGGCAGTCAAAATTGTGGGATGCACTGAGGGTGCCAATTCTTGCAGTTCTTTCACAGGAAAAAGTTCTCCTGACTAAAAGTGACAGTTGATCTGGGTGGAAGTTTTGTCTGGGAAGAAGTGCAGGATGTTCGCTTTGGTCAGATTAATTCACAAATTCCTTCTGTTATGCGATGGGGGGGGGGGGGAAGGAAAACGATCCCTGTAAAAGATGAAATGTTTTACTTGAGAGCCATTTCTTGTAAGTAAGCACCAATGATGCAGAGGTTCTCGCTGCTTTGCAACATGACAGCAATGCAGAGAGAAGGGAGCAGTGCTGTGCTCACCTCCCGGGAGCCGAACAAATCACGTTGCTCCTTTGTTAGTGTGAAGTAAGGGATGGCTGGAAACTGGCTTCTGCTGTGTTAAAATTCCGTCCTTTGAAAACCAAGCAAGTATTTGTGCACTGCCTTAGAAGTAACAGCATGAAAGATTTCTGGGGGAAAAGGGAAGGAGTCAGAAATGTTCATTTTGGGGGGCAAAAATGAGAATAATTTTCCACTAAGGCTTTCTCAAAGTCAAGTGTGAACTGGGAACCTGAATGACCTGCAGCAGTTCCTGCCTCCCAGATGGTGTAGGACCTGAGCAGGGCACCCACAGATTGGGCAAGCTGCAAAAAACCCTTGGGAGGCGTAGCAAAATCAATATGGCCCTGGTTTAAAAAACAGTTTTCTAATGTTTTATTGGAAGATTTCTGTCAAACATTGGAAATTGGTCAAGAAAATAACCACAAATCATCTTCAAGTGACCTATTTGGAATCCGAATGGGTTGTGTTGACAAGGGGGTATGACTGCAGATACTCACAGGCTGTGACTGACCCGGTGCAGAAGCAGCAGCGCAGGAGTTCCAGCCCCTGTGTTTTGTGTAACATTCAGATGTGTCTGATGCTTTGATTTCTTTCACTTTGCTTTGAATTAGGAATGAGGCAAAGCACCTACTTTTCAGTGTAAGGGGAAAAAAATCAGAAGCAGCAAAAGTTTATAATCAGGAATTAAATATCAGTTCTATAAAAACTGTGTTGCCATATCTTAGGATTCAAGAAATGGATGTTTCGGTAATAAGATCACAAGTTCACTGTACCAGTCAAGATGAGGCGAGTTGAATCAACAAGCTGTTTTCTGATACTTTAAGAAGGTTTTTCACTATCCAGTTCCCTTTATCCATATTTGTAGAGTTATGGATCCTGTTGACAAATGAGGCTGTTATCCTGCAGCCCCTCCTTGCGGAGTGCAATAGGCCAGGGAAGTTGAGTGATTCAATGAAGGCAGGAACAGCTTGGCTTAATGCATTCATCATCAGGCATTTGTATGCAGGGCATCTTGCTCCCCACCACGGGGGCTCCTGTGAGATGATCACTTTCATTTGCTTCTGAACTGGTACAATACATATTTCAACCAGTTATCTAGCACCGTCAGTTTTGTAATAAATGAGTAAGAGTTGTTCCGGAGCCAGTAGTTCACTGGTAGGATATCGTGATTGCAAGATTAGCACAAGGGAACACAGACACCAATTGTCTGTTATGCAACTCGCCTGGATTTAAAAATACCCATGTATTTCTGGAGCACGCATTCCGCAATATATGTTTTCCAGATGTCGAATCTAAAAATCAGTTCCCTCCTCTTCCATTTTTCCACTTCACCGATGTGGCTCAGTGGCTACTATTGCAGGAGATTACTTCCTGTCATATGACATTTGAAGCCATTTTGGTTTAATGAAATTTGTAGGGACTCCTCTTTGGGAGAAATGATACACATTCATGTGAAATTTCCTGACATCACTGAAGCGAAATGTGTTTTGTTGAGGCAGACTTGGCTCATTTCTGTAACACGATCTGAAGCGGTTTCAGTCGGATTGCTGTCTCGTTTGCAGCAGTGGAAAGCAGGAGGCATTCTGTGGAATTGGGGAAGTTACTTAGGTGCAAACAGACCAAAGTCAGGCTGTAACTGTTTATAAGGAGTTACAACCTTTAATATATGCCAAGAGAGAACTAAGAGGGTGCTTCTGGCTATCCCTTCTTTGTAAATATATTTGGAAGTAATGATTCTGAGAAGTAAGTATACTTTTGAAGTGTAGGATTTGTCATTTTGAGATACAGTTTTCATAAACAGACACTCCCTCTCTTCTCTCCGAAGGGTCTCTGGAGAAAACCCTTTTTTTTTGGACCAGGTTATACTTTCCAAAGGTCCAATTTGGATCAGAAATTCTTCAGAGAAAGAAATCTGTAATCAGTTAAGAAAAAGTGGCCTTTGTGGCCAAGGCTCGTATTGGTTGCACATGTTAATGGGCCTTCAGTGAGTGCTGTGGTGTTCATGGTAAAGATGAAACGTAGAGATCGGCTGAAAATAGGCTAAATATTGACTGTTTGATGTAGCATGATGGACTACAGCTTGCTGCCATTCGGGAGATAGCACCTCCTGGGGAGCCTTTGGGTGGCAGAGGCATCATTGTTGCTGCTGCTGCATCAGAGGTGAATGCGAAAGGTGGATGAGAGAGGTGAAAGCCTCTCTGTGCTGAGAAATAGCTCTCTGGTGCTTTCTGAAGAGTTGCACTGAATTTCTTTATTCAGCACCAAATTGCCACTTTGATTTCTCGACACTTGGTGCTACCTGAAGTGCAATAAAAGAACACACTAATATGATAAGCTCCTTAATTTTCAGTGTGGCAAGTGACACCTGTTTCACTGCGACTTGTGCTAAGAGTCCCAGTGTTGGCTTGGATCTGCTGCGGGGGGGAGGAGGCAGCCGTTGGAAAAGGAAGGAGAGGAGGAAGGTTTGGCATTCATGTCCGGGCTTGTTTCCTTTGTTACCAGGAGCATTGAATTAATACACTAAGCCTGAGAGTCATTAAGATAAAGAACTAGCAGCTTTAATGAATATATCCAGCTAGGCTGGAGAGCTGCATGGAACTAATAAAACCAACATGCTTTGTGCAAAACCTGGGATGGATTCATGGGGAGATAACTTGAGTTATCCCAGGGTTGTGGTTGGGAAAACAAAGTTAGCTTTTCCCCAACCTAATTTCTTATAATTGTGGCCTCCAGATTCCTTTCTTAATGAAAAAGTATGTGGATCCATCTGAGCGTGACTGTGCAAAGAGGGAGGAGTGTGCTGTCCGTGCGTGGTTACTGAGGAGTCTAGTTTCTTTCCTGGCTGTTCTAAACAGTGAGAAAAGCATAAGGAGTCTTGATTTGGGGGGTAAAATACTGAATTACGTGATGTAAAACAAGGATGAAAACTAAAAGTAAGATGTGACCTATGAAAATTCTACTGACAGAGGTTTGAAATTCTACAGATACACACTTTGGACAAACCCCAGTTTACTACCAAAACAAGCGTGTCTGGACAGACTGTGGAAGGAGGAATAGCTGAGGGAGAAAGTGCTGACTAAAAGGAAAAGCTGGACCAGTTTTTCTTGCTCTGTGTTATCTGGTTGTCAAAGAGGCAAAGCAGAATGCACTGACGTTTGACTTTCTTATTTGTGCTCATTCCAGCTGACCCTTTTTCCATGAGAACTTGCCTGTATGTCTGTCATCCCCGGCAGCTCAGTCAAGAGGCCTTCTGCTGTCCTCACCTCAAGGCCTAAGCCTGGCTTGCCTTTCAAAACCTAGGAATAAGAGGAGCTCTAAAAACTGCATTTGTGGTGCCCTTGCATCTTTTTTTCCCCCTTCATTTCTTTTTCCTTTATGTGCACACCGTGTGCAGGGCGTAAGCCAAACCCCATCAGAATTGATGTCAAATCTGCCGCTGCTGCACAGGCCCTTAGACTAAGGTAATTCATGACAAATATGTTCATAAAGATCTATACTGCATATTGAGAAGGCAGAAAAGTGGCTTTCTGAGAGTTTCATGATAAGGATTAAGTGTGTAGTCTGGCAAGTACAGAATGTCCAGAGCCTGTGTTTGCATAAAGCCTGTGGTAGCTGTGCAGCTCAGTAATTACCCGTCTGGTTGCCCTTATGTTACAAAACGAACACTGTTCAGTCTGTAATAGATCTCCAGGCTACAGTATAATTGTCTAATGGTGAATTGAGAGCAATATTAAAATTTGCAGTGCAGCATAGTGGGGGTTCCCTCTTCTCTGCTCACATAAGAAATGAAGACTTGTCCTTCCTTCAAATGTCTCAATAATTATCTTCTCCTGAACATACAACACTGTCCAATTCATTCCTTTTCAGTGAAAAAGAAAAGAAATTGGCATAAACATGATACTGGACAGACGACAGAGGTTAAACCTGTGCAGAACGGGAGCCAAGTCTTCATAAAAGAACTTCGAAGTCGTACTTTTCCAAGGTAGGTTGTTCAGCCCGTTTCCTTTGAAGCTGCTGCTGCTCCTTGCTGAAAGCATTGCACAGTACAGAACAAAGAAGTTTAAATAAGCACTGCTTTATTACCGATGTCCCAGGCTCTTCCCTTTTTTATATCTGTGCAGCCATATTCAAATCTGCTCTTGGTTGAGCCCCGTTCTTGTGGATTTCCATAGAAGCTAGTACTTGGGAAGACAAGGACAAGAACATGTTTGGCCCCTACAACATTCGCTTGCATAAGAAATTAGCCAATTTGTTGCATAGAATTATCCAGTTCTCAAAAATACTAATGGTTGTGCTGAAGTGTGTCTCCATCTTGAAAAGAAGAACAATGACATCCTCAGTTGCTGCAGTGACAAAGGCTCTCTTATTTGGGGTAATGAATAGTGCTAATTGTTAGGTGACATGTTCCACACTTTATTAGGCTGCTTCACAGCCATTTGTAAGAGTGATGATTTTCTTCTGGTTCTTTAAAGTAGGCCTTAGCCAAATAAATCTTGAATTATTTATGAGTAATTATTTTAGAAGAATCCTTAGAGATTCTCTAATCCTTAGAGATTCACACTTTACCAAGTGTGCTTGGTAAACACAAAACTTCTTTCTTCTCTCCTTTTCCCTTCCTTTTTCCTTTCTTTTCCTTTTCCGTTCCCTTTCCCTTTCCCCTTCCCTTTTCCTCCCCTTTTCCCTCCCCTCCCCTTCCCCTTCCCCTTTACCTTTTCCTTTCCATTTTTTTCTATCCTTTCCACCCCTTTCTGCCCTTTTCCTTTCCTCTGACCTGGGGTGGCCTCTGAGATTACCCTCACCTCTGCAGTATCTTTTGAGTCACTCCCAGACTGTAAAGCACCAACATGGACCCCATTTCTGTTTCTTTCTCACATAATCATGCACACAAGAAAACTCTGCTGCCAAATTCAAGTTTCTGATACTGAAGGCTCTGTAGCCAAAAAGCACCTGCAAGATTCAGGCCTCTGACATCTTTAGTTGTGCCGTAAGCAAGACAAAGTCTTGGTGAGAAATCTTCTGAAGAAAAGGAATGAGATCTGCAGATGTTCACAGAGCAAACCCCATCGCTCGTCACTCAGAACGTGATGAGCAGAGAAAGGGGGTCTCAGTTTGGAGACAGAAACTTCATTGCCAATTCCCAGCACATGACAGTAAATTACAGCCCACGGCTAGTCCCTGTGGGAGGCTTGGATCAAAAGGAAAGTGGAGAGAGCAAAAAGGCAGAAAATATTATTCATGTAATTCTGCTCCTGAATGTTTAATACCAAGATAGCATTGGAGTAGTAACAGTAGTAGTAATAATAATTAAATTGATGGTTCGCATACTTCGGTGTCAGCACCAAACTCCATTTTAGCACAATTATTACTAGATGCTGTGGTACTGATCTCTCTTTACCCCTATGTGGTAGACCCTGTGGCATGTCAGACTTAAACAAGCACAAAAGATGTATATGGACACTGTAAAGTAAGTGCAGAGATTTAGTGGTAAATAATCGTATGCTTCTGGCTCCTTAAAACCTCCAGCCTCTGCACGTTCCTGGTGCATGGTACCAGTGCTTAAACAAGTGAGGTACGCTCCGGTTAATGAGTTTTGCCTCCTCATCAGCCATTGCTGATTCGCTGTAGCTGGGGTGAGCCAGAAAGAAATTGGGTTTCTGCAGCTTATCCCTATTTGCATCTGGCCACCTTGTCCTGCAGGGCCAAACCCCACTGGGGCAGCCTGAGCAGGCCCTGGGCAAGGGGTTCCCTCTGTGTGGTGGGGTTGAAGGAAGAGCCCCCGTAGCTAAAGGGCATCAGGGGCTTCACAGGGTGGTGATGGTGGAGAGGCCTGAGCGTGCCGGCAGCCACAGTGGCTCCCACAGCCTCATTCCCTTTCCCGCTGGATTTTGGTGCTATGTGGAGACGCGGGCTGTAGTTCAGAGCTGCTGCAGGAGATGGCAGTCATGTATTAGCCTTACCTGCCCAGGAGGTAGTGGGTTTTGGGGTGAACACTCACAGTTTTGCTGTTCCCCCCACACCCAGCCATAGCCGTGGCCTGGCACGTGGTTTTTGGAGCCCAGTTGTCAAGCAGCACATGGGCAGGGTGCTTTTGGGACTGATGGTCCTTCACAGACACTCACTTTTCACTCTGATTTCAAAGAGTTTTACTCTTGAAAAGACCTAGAAATCAGACTTGAATTTCCCTTGCGAGCAGCTGGTGCAAATAGCTGGTGTTCTGATAGAGTGACCTGTTCCTTCGTCCCTTTGAAGCCCCCCAGCTACTTCAGAATGATGTGCAGAATATTTCCTGAGCAGTTTCTTTGACTACTTAAAAATTATCTGCCAAGCATTTCTTGAGCAATTTACGTGAGATTCTGTAATGTTTTTAATCTTGCCTGCCTTAGAGTGAAGCATTTAACACAGATTTCTTTAAGGTTCATCACAGGTAACTCGATAATTGAGGAAAATGGTCTTTCGCCGTAAACTGTTATTTTAGGAGTTTCCAGTAGTTGGTGCATGAGGCTTGAGCAAATCAGTTCAGGATGATTTTAGTGTGCCTTGTGTGCTTTGCAGTGAATGGCTTTTGGGCTTTTGTCTTATGCACCTTATTTGCACCTGGTTGCTTACTCATAACCCTTTCTTTCAGTGAGGTAATGCAGAATATGCCAAACCCCTCATCCTTGGAATCTGTCTTTACTTTTTCAGTGCTGAAGATATAGTGGTGAAAGTGCCAGGCAGCCAGCTAACAACAGAGTATTTGGAAGAAAATGGCTTTGCAGAGCCCATCCTCGTCCCAAAGAAGGATGGATTGGGTTTGTCTGTACCTGCTCCCACCTTCTACGTCAGCGATGTTGAAAACTATGTTGGTGGGTATCTGGTGGCATTGTGCTGTTTGGAGCTCTGCTGCTTTTATAGATACATATATTTGTGTGAAAAATTGGCAAATATACTTTAAAATATTGTCTATGTCTTGATATATGCTGATGTCAACGTTTGTTATGTGGTGGTAGCTTGTAATTATCAATCGATTGTGTGAGGTGTCCCTGCCCATGGCAAGGGGATTGGAACTGGTCCTTTCCAGCCCTAACTATTCTATGACTCTATGATTCTATGATTCATTCTTGTTTCTTGTATCAACTTGACCATGAGCCCAAGCCAGACTGCACTGTACATAGCACTGCAGTAAAGAAACAGTCATAGTAGGATCAAGAAATAGTTTCTTCAGGCCAGGTCTCAACTGATTACTGCCGCCTCGCTTTGTATGGAAGGAATTAGTAGACTGAGGCTGCCACTCTGCAAAGGTAGGCCAATTTTTAACACTGGTGTCAGAGGTATTTTCATTGGTGCTGGTCATTTGGATTCGTTTTGGCCTTCTCCTGTCTCCACCCCAGCAGAGTATTGTACTGCATCTTCTCACAAGTCATCACGTCATCCCACCTCAGAAGACATCCCCTGGCCAAGAGCCATGGAAGCGCTCTTCACTTCTCTTAGTCTCCACATCCTGCTTCCTTTAGCATGTGTGATCTTGTCTCTTGTCCTTTCTCCTGTGTCACTTTCTGTCTGATTCCATCTTCTTCCAGTCTTCTGGAAAGGTATCATCCATATGGAGCCGTGACTTCAGCTCCAGTGTATCTGTATTTCACAGCCCCTTTATCTCTGCTAACCACCCCATCCTCCTGCCACTGACCTGTTCCCCAAGCTGGAGGATGCTCACCAGTCACAGCTGCTGTTGATTGTATCTATGGTCATGTTCAGTGAGAAAACGACAAGTAAAGGAGAATTCAAGACCCCTGATTTGTTATCTCTATCCCATTGCTCCTACAAGAAACATATTTTCCTTGCCCATCTGATACACGTAGCAGTTTTTCTTTTATGACCTAGGTGCTCCTTATGCATCTGCTGGCTTTCTTTTAGCCTCTATCTGAAAGAATCCACCCTACCAATAGAACGTTAGCTCAAAGCTGACAGGAAGGACACAGCTTGTTTGATCTGAAGCTGGCACCAGATTTAAAAGTGAATGGCACAAATATGCACTGGTCCAACCTCCATGGGGTCAGTTTGCTTGAATGGGATTTCGCAGGCAGGGATTTATCTCACTGGTTTGTAGTTTATTGCATTGGACCTAGAATGTCTTTTAGAAACAACCTATAGTAAGTAGCAGAGGACGAAACACCACAAAGGAGGCTGCCAAGTGCATCATTACTGTTCTGGTGTTCCATGAAAAAACAAATGGAATGCTTTCCCTCTCCTAATGTGAAAAAAGCTATGAATGAAACACCGGGAGAGGAAAAATACAGCCAATTAAAACTGAAGGGAAGAAAGACTGGAGAGATGCTTTTCATGCAAAAAGGATAAGAGAGTGTGCTTAGAAATGGGCTCTCTTTATAAAGCTCTGACTTTCTCCATGTGTTCTCTGGTTTGCTCAATGTACAATTCCATTAATTGACTACGACTGTTAGTATTACCACTGGGGATCTGTATCCCGCAAGGTCTGTCAGAGGAAATGTATGGGTACTAAGAGATTCTCTGTACTCTAATACAGAGAGGATGGATTTTTGATAGGTGTAATTTGGGGTAAAATAACAAAAAGTCATTTTTTTTGTGACACATCTGAAATACCAGGATAAAAAAATGGGAATTTTCCTGCAAAACTCCTTCTCAATTATACATTTATAAGGAAAAATCTAAAATGCAGCATTTGAGAGCTTGTAATTTTGGAAAATCACCTTGACAAGATGTCCTGTGCAGTGTTGCACAGTATCTACAATCACAAGACTTTTACAGTATGATGGGTAGGGCTTACTCTGTGGATATACAGGTATTTGCATGTAATATTCACCAAGCAAATAAAATCCTTAATGAAATTAATAGATTCAAAATAACATTAATCTTTTAAAGATAAAACCTGCAGAAATAATTATGTCAGGGGCATGAATACAAATCATCATTTTATGCATACATATTTTATGTTTATACACATCTTTTAGAGATATATATCACAGAATCCCAGACTGCTTTGGGTTGAAGGGCCCTTAAAGCTCACCCAGTTCCAACTCCTTGCCACGGGCAGGGACAGAGCAGGTTGCTCCAAGCCCCTGTGTCCAACCTGGCTTTGAACGCTGCCAGGGATGGGGCAGCCACAGCTTCTCTGGGCACCCTGTGCCAGCGCCTCAGCACCCTCACAGGGAAGAGCTTCTGCCTAAGAGCTCATCTCAATCTCCTCTCTGTCAGCTTGTGTACATCTATAATGTATGTATACGTGTGTGCATGGAAGATACAAAGAAGAGCAGAAAACCAAAAGATTGAGATGTTTCTTGAGATGTTAAGTCACTGCCAAGCACACAGAATGGGGCAAGTCAGGCTACCCTTCAGCCTCTTTTTCACTGAATTCATTTGTAGGACCAGAGAGGAGTGTTGATGTCACTGATGTCACCAAGCAGAAGGACTGCAAGATGAAGCTCAAGGAATTTGTGGATTACTACTACAGCACAAACAGGAAAAGGGTCCTCAATGTGACCAACCTGGAGTTTTCGGACACGAGGTAAGAGCCCAGCCTGCTGCACCGTGTGGTGTCTTGGCTATGTGATTGGGTTTGGCTGGGAGAGGCTGAGCAGCCTCTGCTATCTCTGGTGGTTTCTTCTTTACGAAGTGCTAGTTTAACCTTGGGACAGTGGCTTCTTGTCACTCTGGCTCTCCACCGCATGATCCACCTGCAGCCAGTTCAGGCAAGGCACAGCAGAACAGAATATTCTGTTACTTTTCAGTTTTATTTTAACTCCAGTAGTATAAGTATAGCTATTTCAGTGCAACTGTATACTAGAACATAACGTGATGCTCCAGGAGTGGCTTCTCTGCCTTGCTCTGGTGATAAATGACAACAGAGTCTGTTTCTCATACAATATTAGGGACTTAGATGCAATTTGATAGTTACTGGCAAGACCAAAGAAAGGAGGTGAGAGATGACCACAGAAGTATGATCACAGAATCCCAGGCTGGTTTGGGTCGGAAGGAACCTTAAAGCTCATCCAGCTCCAACCGCCTGCTATGGGCTTGGACACCTTCCACTGGAGCAGGGTGCTCCAAGCCCCTGTGTCCAAGCCTGGCCTTGAGCACTGCCAGGGATGGAGCAGCCACAGCTTCTCTGGGCAATCAACAAATTCTTTGGGCAATCAATCTCCTCAGATCATTCTTTTTTCAAATGCATTGGACAGCAGTGAGCATCCTCCTTGTATAGCACTGCATTGAGTGCATCAGATGGTTTTTACTGAAATCTTCCATTTAAAGTAGCCGGGTAAGTAGGTGAGGCTGTGGCTTTAGGTATAGTGTAACATGTCACTGAAATTGTTATAGTTCACTAATCCTATACCATGTGTTACAGTTTTAGTTTCAGTGCTTTTATAAGCTAACCTGCAGCCTGTATGGCAGGTTGCAACTGGAGTGATGCTGAGATCTCAGTGGGCAGTTAGGGGGTGATGGTACAGGTAATCTCTGAACTTGAGGTGGAGGTGCTTTACTGATGCAGTGAGCCAGAGGTAGTGGTGCTGGAGATGAGAATGTCACCAGTCCTCAATGACAGGAAGCCCGTTATTCTCCTTGTGCTTTATATTATAATTAGCTGATGTAAAAGCCTAAGAGTTCAAGTTACTGCTCTGTGCTTTACAGAGCTGTATTCATCACCTGAGCTGTGCTTTTATTCCAGAAGTAGGGAGATGCATCTGTGACGTGTTGAAGTTTGTGCAGCTGTGCAGATAATTTTTACAGTGCTTGCAGTCCTTCTGGAGAGCTGATGCTTCTGGAAAGGCAGCATCAGAGAAGGAAAAGATTCCTTTATGTAGAACGCTACACAGAAGATGATGAGAGTCAGTATAAAAATACAGAATGGTTGTTGTGGGGAGAAGTCCATTTTAGTGAGAAGACTTCAAGTGCTCTTGGAAAGAAAGCTGATGAATAATTGCTAGCTCATATTTTGAAAGCCGTTACCTTTAGCCCTGTAGTCAGTGTTTTAGGAGTGCACACCCATTTCTGCAGAAAGCATCTCCAGTAATTACAGGCTTCAAGGATTACCAAGATCTTCAGTTGAGATTTTTTTAGCCATTATCCCAGAATAACGGGAGGTCTTTTGTTCTGCGGGCCTGGTGGAGCTGTCACTCAGCTCCTGCTGATTTAGACATTAATGAGCAAATATTTTATTTCTTAACATAGGCACTGACACTTTAATTGAACGCACTGCTCCATCTTTCCCTGCCATTTGAAATGGAGCTATTGTTATCAGTGGTTGACAGTGAGCGTAACTGACACATGGGAGCATTTAATTTGAGTTTGAAGTGCAGATACTCTTCCTGACGTGGTATTTTAGAGCGTCCAACAGTGAACCTCCACCCCCTGCAAATATTAGTCCAAGATTTTGGGCTATTTAAACATAAAATTTAGCACATTCTGGGATTAAACACTTTCAATACCTGTCTATTATGCCACTACATCATCTTAACGGTGATTTATAGTATATATTACGTATTTAATAGAAACATAAATTATATGTTAATGTTTTATAAATTATATACATAATTTCATAGAGTATTAATATATGCGCCATGTAAATAAGGATGTTCCTGTGTATAAATTAGATGAGAAGATATTACGTATGTTATATTTTAAATATATTCACATTATCAACCCAGATTAGACTTTTTCCTTCTTCTGAGTTTTTAATGTAATTTAATCAGTCTAACAAAAAAGATCACTGTGATTTCCAGCATCAGGTTGAGACTTATTTAGTCCTTAAGTACTAATGCTATTGTTATGAATATGAAGCTTAACTTGCAAACTTTCTAAGATTTATGTTGGGGTGCACACATTTCACTGCCTCCTCTGAAGAGCGTGGAGAAATGACCGTGATCACAGATCTATTGGTAACTGAGCCTACACAGCAAGAGGCAGGGACTGGAAAACACAAACAGCATAGACTTGATTAGGAGTACTGCTACTGAAGAAAGTCGAAGGATCATTGCTAAGTTGCCGTATTTGAAAAGCCTTCAACCTCTGTGTAAACAGAGATTTGAGACCTTTTCTAAAGGCAGAGCAGTCCCACTGACACACAAGGATTGCTGTGCCAGCATTAGAGTCACACTGCTTTTTGTTCTGTCAGGGTCCTTGTACTCACGTTTGTTTTCAATTCTCTCTGTAAAGGATGTCCAGTTTTGTAGAGCCTCCAGATATAGTTAAGAAGTTGTCCTGGGTGGAAAACTATTGGCCTGATGATGCTCTTCTGGCTAAACCAAAAGTCACCAAGTACTGCCTGATCTGTGTGAAGGACAGCTACACAGATTTCCATATAGACTCAGGAGGAGCTTCTGCCTGGTACCATGTCCTGAAGGTGAGGGCCATGTTTTTGCAGTGTGTCTAGCAACGACCTGAACTTCATATGCAGAGACCATCCTAAAATTCCCTCCAGACTTCAGGTCTGAGGTTTTTTAATCCTCATTCCTGTTGTATCCATAAGTAGTATGCAAAGAGGTCTATGTATTTAGATGAAAACTTGTGTGTGTGTGTGTATCTCTGCCAGCATTGTTTGGTTCGAGTGCTTGTTGCTAATTTTATGTTTTCTGATCCAGGGAGAAAAGATATTTTATCTCATCAAACCAGCCTCTGCAAATATTTCTCTTTATGAACGCTGGCAATCAGCAGCAAACCACAGTGAGATGTTTTTTGCAGACCAAGTAGATAAATGCTACAAATGCACAGTTAAACAAGGACAGACACTCTTCATTCCATCAGGTGAGCAGGCTGTGGCAGGTGAGGTTTCTGCTCATTTCAAAGCTGCTGAAATAGCGTGTCTGAAGTGCTAGAGGGATGTGATTTGGTGATTTTCTCTGACAAAGCATGAATTCAGATTCTCAGTAGAAATATAATTTCATATGCTTGTAAAAAACACCAGCCAAAACAACAAAAGCCCAGAGCTTTTACTGCTTTTTATGAATATTTTAGCAGCCTTTAAAAGAATTCAACTAGTAAGTAGCGTTCTACCCTTGGTGTAGCTGGGCTGCAGTAGCTCAGGAGCTCTCCCTCTATATCCAGCTATGACATTGGCTCTTTTTGCTGTGTCACAGAGGATTCATGTAGAATTACTTTCTGACCACAATTCCCCACAAAATCCTTGTCATGGTCATTGGTTCCTCATGACACAAAGGAACTATAGGTGCCTGCAGGAATGTGAGTGTGCATGTATGGTTTCACCTGAGGGTGCAAACCTGGGCCTCACAGATTTGTATGAATTACTTGGTAGACTCAGGCTTTCATTGCAGGTTAGGGGTGGTGGATTTTGTTCTTCTTTGTTCCTGGGAGGATCTTTATGAGCATACGGAGTTGAGCAGAAGATAGTGTGGAGTTTATGCTCCTGCCCCTGTTCCTCACCCTCTTGTCACCATGGACCAGGAACAGCATTGCTGTTTCCAGCAGTCCGTTACCTGTTGAAACTACGATCTGTTTGGAACAGGGATTTTCTCTCCCTCCATTTGCCTTTAAATGATGCACTGCCCACTCAATCCGTCACCTGAGAGAGGCTTCCAGGCAGCATGAGTAAGTAAGAGCACTAGTACTTGTGATTTGGAGGCAGCATCAAGTAGTGCCATATGTCTATGTGTGAGTGTATTCTTTTTACACACTGGAATTCTACTTTGACTGTAAAAACTGGAAAGCAGGTATTTTTCTCATGACCATATGTGGAGCAGATGGTGGAATAAACACCAAGCAATTTATAAGGATTCACGGAATCACAGAATCACAGAATCCCAGGCTGGTTTGTGGTGGAAGAGGCATTAAAGCCCATCCAGCTCCAAACCCCTGCCATGGGCAGGGGCACCTTCCACTCGAGCAGGTTGCTCTAAGCCCCTGTGTCCAACCCTGGCCTTGAGCACTGCCAGGACATGGGGCAGCCACAGCTTCTCTGGGCACCCTGTGCCAGCGCCTCAGCACCCTCACAGGGAAGAATTCTGCCTAAGAGCTCATCTCAATCTCCCCTCTGTCAGGTTAAAGCCATTCCCCTTGGCCTGTCCCTACAGGCCCTTGTAGAAAGTCCTTTCACTAATTCTTTGATTTGATTCACTATATTTGATTCACTATATGTATAATATATAAAAGATTCATCGACTTGGCTGTATTTTTGTATGAAAATAAATGTTTGGAAAAACACCCTGTTCCTGACACTACAGTAAATTTAGTGTAAGAAACTGCCACAGATTGTTATGGTGACGTGTAAGCAGCTACCATTATGTAGCTGCTGCTGCTGCTGCTTTTCACAGTGACAAGAAAGTAATGTCAGTGTGAGCAGAACGTCCCCTCTCACCATCTGACAATAGAAGGTAGTCCTGGGATAGGGACTGGGAGGCAGTGGTGTGTAGCAACAACCTGGGCTGGGCCTTTGTCATGCAAAACACGCAAGGGGCAACTTTGTGTGATTCTCTGTATGTGATTCCGGCGCCGATGTGGATTGAAGAGCTGCATTGGTACCTAGGAAGTCATCTGAGTTATAAACATCATGTTGCGAATAAAGTCTTTGTTACTGTCATTCCAGTTTTTACCCTCAGGACTCTTTCTCTTCTAGGTTGGATTTATGCAACTCTAACACCTGTAGACTGCCTGGCCTTTGCAGGACATTTTCTACATAGTCTAAGTGTTGAAATGCAGATGAGGTAATCTGTCTTTAGTGTCTAAAGTTAGGTAGAGTGCATTTTGTAATACACTGGCCATTGTCTCTCCTGTTAATTAACCTACACACTACCTTTACTACTGTGTAGTTACTGCTACACATGCAGTAATGCTGATGGAGGTCTTTTGGGCAGTTTTGGAAAGTGTATCCACATTTGTCCCCTTTGACCATGTTCTGTGCTGAGCTATTCCAAGCTGTCTTTACACCCATTGCATATCTCATGGAAGGATACGTGGCTCAGTGTGGCCATCTCCTGAAGGAAGAGCTGTGAAAGACTGTCAGTTTTAGCCTAGAACATGCCATTTGCCCTCTGGATAAGCCCACATCTGCTCAGCTGGGCTCTTTGCCCAGTGTAAGACAATAAGTAGTCACTTTGCTGATGCTGGACAAATAATGCAATGAAACTATCTAACATCTGTATCACACAGTTTCTTCCTGATGTTACTTTTATGTGTTGCTTTGGTCTGAAGCCCGAATACCTGGTAGCAGCACATAGAAATGTAGCACTGCAAAAGTGAACCTCGGGCGTTTATGCACAGTGCTTGTCACTCAGGGACATACTTGTGCCCTGCTATGCTCTGAGTTCATCTGGCTTTGTATTACAGAGCATATGAAGTAGAAAGGCGGTTGAAAATTGTCAGTCTGACCCAGTTTCCAAACTTCGAAACTGCATGTTGGTACATGGGAAAGCACCTGCTGGAGACATTCAAAGGTAAAACTGCATTCCTTTGCCTGCCTGAATCGCTTAGCTTTGGGGGCCTGAAAGTAGTTACTCTTAGTTTCTACTGATGTGCCACATAGAAGCTGGTGGCCAAAACCAGTCTTGAAAAACACTGTTAACATACCAGCAGAACATGCTGGTCTGGTCCAGCTCTCCCCTTAACCTACTGCCATCTCACCTTAACTGTCCCTCTGACCTGTGCCTAAGGGAGGGTTTCATCGTCTTTATAAACAGTAGCAAATAGTGTCCTATCACTTTTTTAGATGTCAGTTGCCTGTCAAGTCTGGGTTCATTCTCTGTTTTAACCTCATGAACTACAGGCTCTTTCAGCCCACTGCATAGAGTAGCACTTCCTTCTCCCATCATCCTGCTGAGGGGAGATGTTCCGGCAAGCTTGTACTCATACCTGAGTGAAATGCTTTGCTTTCCCCACTGTACCGTTTGTTTCCACATATTGGTATTTGCTTTTTTGGTCAGAATAAAAGAACTGCTGATGGTACCTTTTTGTTCCTGCAGCCTAGGATGCGTGAAGATGGAAGCTAGCTTGAGTATGGCACCAAGAAAGGAACCAGAAGGATTGCCAGTGTAGACATAACTTACAGGAGCACAGTGTAGGAAGGCTGGGTTGGATTTATGACACAGTAAATATACTCGTTGCCATCTAGTTATAGCAGGGATTCATTTGTGGTGGCCAACTTTCAAGGAGTTAGATTTTGCAGTTAAACTTTTTCAAATGAAAGACTTATGTAAAGCACCTTTAGCTCTCATTGCTTGAATGGCTTTGTTTTCTCCCTCTACTTAGGTTTGCATAAAGCTGGGCAACAGCCTCCTGCTCATTTACTACAAGGAGCAAAAATTCTCAATGGCGCTTTCAGGTCATGGACTAAAAAACAGGTAGGAGAAGAAGCCTGTTTTATATTGTCTGTTTGCCAGTCACTGAACAGAGAGCAAGGGCCTGGACAAATAGTATCTTCATAGCAAAACAGTTAATTCTGAAATCCCAAAGGGAAGAACGTGGAAGGAGGGCAATAGCTGAGATCTCACAGTGCCACGTGAAGAGACAGCAATGAAAAAGGAACCACAAGAGATGATTTTAAGAAGTCACCTCTGCACAGTGCTCGAGGGGATACTGAATGGATGTTCCCCGACTCTGAGCCTCTTCGTGTGCCAAGTCAATTAAGCAGAGGTTGTGTATGCGAGCAGGGCCCAGAGAAACGCCTGCACTTTTGCATGCACAAGGTGCCCAGTTCTTGTAAATCAACACTGTTAATTGAGCCAGGAAATACATCTGGGTTGGAGAGAAGGCTTAAAGGGATTTGCAGGCTAAACTTCCTGCTGCAGCCATTGCAGAATTGTTATTCTTGCATGTGCTGCTCCTCGAGCTTGGGGGTATTAGCTGCAGGAGACAGGCCATTCAGGTCGTAAAACGTGAGCAGGGGAACTGGCAGCTTCAGGGTTTGCGCACATTTCAAGAAGGGATGAGCAGCTGAGTACACACTGCTGAACACACAGTTAGGTCATTCAGTGGCTGGCCCACATTTAAACGTAGTCTGGGACTTGGCTGCTCCTTACTGCAACAAGACAGTGCTCCAGCCTGAATTCAGAATTGCTCCCTGGTTCCAGTAGAAGGATTAACCAGTGTGTGAGCAATCTTCTCCCTGTCACCCTCTATATTTTTCCACTTGCCATGCAGATGAGAAGTAGTGAGTCCAATGGAAGTCGGACTGTGTTGGCAATTAGGTAAAGTTTAACTTTGAATATTATAACGTGACATGTGAATGCAAATGTTAGTCCTGCCAGGGAGCTTCCAAAGTGCCCTGCTGAGGAGTTACATGCCCGTTGTGCTCACTGAAGACACCAGCCTGAGACAATCTCTCCTTGTAGATGCAGAAAAGGAATTTCTCACAGAATCTGGTATCGAGGGGTGAACAAAGTGATGTTACAGTTGTGAAAATGCTGTAATAAGTGAAAAAGACCATTGACTTTGGTGTTCTCTCAGGACTATACTAACATCCAGAAGGGGGAAAAAGGGTGTATTTTTTCCTTATCTGGACTATCGAGGCACTCAGTATTGATTTCAGTACATAGGAAAAATATGGACATGTCACTTAAAGAGCTTTTTCATATATTTTTGCAAAAAACATGCACAGAAACAGCAATCTGGCTTTGTTGTGTTTTAGGCTTTAGCAGAGCATGAGGATGAGCTCCCAGAAAACTTCAAACCAGCACAACTTATCAAGGACCTTGCCAAAGAAATAAGATTAAGTGAGGTTTGTGCTGTTTTCATTATATTAACTATATTGGTTTTTCAATAATCCAGGCTATGAAATGGATGAATTGAAATAAATGAATCTTCTTCCCCACTCTCTTCATTAAAGGAATTCATCTGAGGTTTCACACTGGGGGACTGCTCAGGACTCATGATTCAGGCTGACTTGCCACATGCTCTGGGCTCCTGTTTCCTTTCTCCTCAGCATTACGCAGTGTCTGCCGGTCATACATCCTTTCTCCTGCACCTTCTCCTAGCTGGACTGGCCACACTCCCTCCTCCACCCTTTTTTATTCTTTCACTTTGCTATTTGCTACCCAAAAATACGATAGAACTCACAGAACGCTGTTCCTGTCCCCATGATCATGCTCCCTATGTAGGATTTCACTTTCCTGTTCATGGTGTTGTCTGTGACACTGTCTGAACTTAAAACTCTTCCTCTATACATTGTCCCAGCAAGAAGCTTGCTCTTGGCTGGCTTCTAGGCAGGATTACTATGGGAAATGTGATAATTATAACAACAACCTCTCCCCAAAAAACAGCCCTCAAAAAAGGAGGTTGCATGCAAGGGGGTCTCCTCTGTTTGGCAGTGCAGGGTGGCCATAGCTAGTTCAGTTGTTTTAAGACGATGTTGTGTTACATTCCCCCCCCTTTCTAACAATATCCAAAGACCTGCAAATTGAAATCTATCTGGTCCTTTTATCCTCTTTGATGTCGTATGGAAGTTTTCTGATTGTCAGAATGGCAAGTTAAGCAGAAAATCATTTCTTTTTAATTAGTCAGACAGCATTAACTTTAATTAGGCAGCTGTTTTACTGCTGCTTTTTCCTGAGGGCATGAAATATGATTCTGCTACATTTATCACATCTGAATTAAATGCTCAGGCTGGTTAGTATTTTAAACAAAAGACCATTCATTTTGTATGGGCAGTCCATCTAACAGTTCTACCTGGGCATAAAACCCGGTGCGAGTGACATTCCTTACAAAGCTGCTGAAGTTTCTCCAAGCCAAACTTGTGCTTGAGCAACATGGGGTGGGAATTAGCAGTGAGCAGTGCGTTACTGTGTGATGTGGTCTTTGTTCCCTGGCCAGCCTGACCCGGGAATGCAGTTGTCCGTTTATGGAAGGGGGGATCTTTGGGGTTTGTTTCCCCAAGGAAGACAGGGTGAGGTGAATACCTAATGTGAGGCAGGTGGGTCTGAATGCCTTTCCATTTTGTGCTGAACTCCAGAACGCTTCAAAAGCCAGCAAAGCAGACACGAGTGCCAACACCAACGCCGAGGAGATGTGTCCTGTGGAGAAGGAGGAGGCACCATCACCTATCCAAGCAACGCCTCCACCCCAGCCTCTGGAAAAGCTCCCGAAAAAAAAGACTCCCAAAACTGTGAAAACTCCCAAGCAACTGAAGCCATCCAAACCCCCCAAACCCCCCAAGCCCCCCAAGCCTCCCAAAACACCAAAAGTTAAGGGAGAAGGGAAAAAGAAGGGAAAGAAGGCAAAAGAGAGTCCCCCGCCAGCCATCCCCAATCTGGACTTGCTGGAGGCACACACAAAGGAGGCTTTGACAAAGATCGAGACGCCAAAGAAGGGGAAGGTGGGTCCCATTTTAACTTCTCCCTTTTCTCCTGCCATAATAAAGATGAATTCTAGGAGTTTGAGCTGGATGAGTTTTAAAGTCCCTTCCAACCCAAACCGGTCTGCAAGTTCTATGATACTCACTGGAAATGGAACCTCCAAGAAAGCTATGATTCAAACTGAGTCTGGCAGACTTCTGCCAGTTGACAGCCCAAACTGAGGCGAGCTGAAAATGAAAAGACATTTTTAATGGCTTTTTTTGTTTTCCCCCTTGAACCATTGTATTCTTATTTCAGGTGTTATTCGCACTCACACAGTTCCATAACGAGTTATCAAAGGTGAAGGAACTCATTTCTAAAGCACCTTATACGCCTAAGATTTCAGTCTAGAATGAATGACTGAAGATAAAACAATAGGTTGCTTCCATTTTTGCCCATGTAAGACAAGTTTCATTTTGATGCCCTTTAATTCAGCCTGAATTTTGCTGCTGACTTCAGCAGGGCCCAGGATTTCATTGGGGCACAGGCTGTGATGTGGTGAAACCTGTTTGTTAAAAAGTATCTGTGAGTCTTGTCTAAACCACTTCTGAATTCCCTAGGAGTTTGTATGCAGTTTGTGAAGCCTGCCCATGGAGCACTAGGCAGGGAGATCACAGTACTCCTGTACATTGGTGTGTCAAGGAGAAATGCAGCTGGTCTTCTGCATTCAGCCGTTATTGATTGAATCTCATATTTGGGTTCAAAAAGAACGGATCAGGAGTTTTCATGTTCCAATCCAGCTGAAAGGTGCGTTTCTGTACCATGCTGGCACTCCATCCTCATTGAGATACATGCTGGTTTTTTTCCGCAGGCTGCAAAGAACGTTCTAAGTGCTCCCAGTAAGGAAACTGCTACTAAGCAGAATGAGGTGGAGAAATTTGAAGTTCGAGAGCAAAATAAAAGCAAAACAGAAGCCAAATGGAAGTACAAGGTAATGTCTCCTGTTAAATCCCGCTGCTGATCCTGCCACGGAAGTCAAGTGATAGGTGAAGTGTGGAGAAATACTCATTGAAATACTCATACTAAGCAAGAGAGTATGAGGCACCAATTTTCAGTTCCCAAAGAAAATAGGAAGTAATCATTGCTGGGGGGGGAGGCAGATTCTTCAAAGCAGGTGCTGAATTGTCCATCCTCGGGTAAGCCCATGGGAGCACTGTAAATAGTGAGATTTATCAGTGCTGATCTCTTGTGATTTCACTTGAACACAGTGGTACTTACTTGCAGTCTGGAGTAGTTCCAGAGAAGTCAATAACTAATGATGGCATAAAAGTAGAGTTAATGAAATCTGAATTATGTCACATGAATTTAAAGCTTGCCTTCCTGGAGGGCTAATGTAGGGTGACTAAAACTCATTGATAGAATAATACCTTTTTTCCCTAGGTACTATTTAAAACTAGGTGACATGAGGCTTTCTTACAGAAATAGCTGCTTTGTGAACTTCTAATGACAGAGGTGCAAACAAATCCCCCGGAACCAAACAAAAATACATGTTTTTTCACCTGGGGAAACTACTAAGAATCATGAATCATTAGCATTAGAGACATCTAAAGTTGTTGTGTAAAACTAGTCACAGTTGCTGTGATCAGATCAATCTGTACCAATTAACTCCACAGCCAGTACAGCTTAGGAAAGTACTAGGTGATGCTTAAAAAAATAATCAAAGGCTTCCACTGCACTGAATGACTTTGATATTAAATTATCACATTCTTAATTCAGGCTCTTCTGAAGGTGTGAAAGAAGCAGGTGGAGCCTAGGAAAAAAACAGTTGTATCTGGGAGGTTGTAGGCACTGCGCTGGATTCTGTCCTTACCCACACAGGCACGATGCTGCCAAGTAGCGTGCTTGGTGCCTGCTCTGATCCACAAAATGTGTGTTTAGTGTTTGACCTCAGTCTGTACCAGTTCAATATATTCGTATACTTGCCATCATGTTTCTGGCGTGCACTGCTTAAACTGGTGCTGAGGTGCTTCCTGAATAGTATCAAGTTCCTCACTAAACCCATGTTAGTCTATGGAAGACTGTAGTCCTCTATCCCTCACATGTGGGGGAACATATTTTTCTCCTCATACAGATCAGTGGATTCTGAGGTTCACTAGGGATCTGAAGTGACAGCAAGGCATTTGACTGATTTTATTGTTTTGGCTTGGGTCTTTCTCCTTTCAGAACAGTAAACCTGATTCACTTCTAAAGATGGAAGAGGAACACAAATCAGAAAAGACACCTTTATCGGGAAATAAAGACAACAAATTTACATTCTCTTTCTCTAACAAGAAATTGCTTGGGTAAGTAAAAATCTGACAATACACATCAACTAAAAAAGCAGATTTAAAAGTCATTATGTAGGATTACAATGGGGTTTTATACAAGAAGGTGAAAATCTGCCTTCGTCGAAAATACGCTTGCACAAAAAGTTCTTTTCTCTAGAACTTTTACCTAGAACCCAGCTTAATCTGCCATAACAGCGAGGACCTATCTTTGAGGCTGGTAGTTTGCTTGTGAATAGTGTCCTCAGCATTCAGCATTGAGTTTTGGCACTTGAGGTTCTTACTAGTTAAGTTATATTAAGTGAATCCTTCATGAACTCTGCATTCCAAAATTCCATGCTGCACGTGCATTACGCAAATCACACTATTCTCTGAGACAGCTTTAAACAATGCAATGCTTATTTGAGGCCAGCCAAGGCCACTCTAGTGGGCATTATATTTTGAGATACAAATTTTAGGTCCAGAAATGCGTTTGTAAACTCCCTCGAGTTGCTGTGGCACTTCGGGATGTACTCAAGTGTCCTGAGATTGCTGCATAAAGATACTCACCGTCTTCTTCTGGAGTCCACTCATACGGTGTTTTCCAGTCAGTGTTGTTGCTGATTTGTAATTGCTTTCCTTTCAGTTCAAAGGGAGTCAAACCCCAGCTGAACACCAGTGTGTTTGGGTCACTGCAGAATTTTAAAGAAGACAAAGCAAAACCTGTGCGCGATGAATATGAATATGTGTCAGATGATGGTGAACTGAAAATTGATGAGTTTCCTATCAGGAGGAAGAAAAACACTACAAAAAGAGAACTGCCCTGTAAGAATGTTTCCTATTTTCTCTGTATCTGCACAACAAAATCTTAGGTATTGATTGTCCAAAACCAGTCTTTAAAATCTGTATGATTTATAACAAAACAAGCTGTGTCTTAACTGTCAGTCCAGTATAAGTGGATTGGGAGTGCTGGGTTTTGAAGGGAAAAGAACCATGACTTTCTTTCTCTTTTTGTTTTAATTCAGTTTTGTCAGATAAAAAAGACACTCTGCAGCACACTCCTGTTAAGAAGCCAAAGGTGGAGTCGGTATCATACAAGGTATGGTTATTATACCTATCACATGTATGTCTCTAACAGTACATGCGGCAGGGCTGTGATGGCAGGAGCAAAGCCTTCTTACGGCTGCTGTGGCATCCTCGCCTTCACTCCGCAGTCACAGCCTGCCCAGAATAGGTGGCAGGCAGACATTGCCAGGAATAAGTGTCATGTAGTGCTGTGGCTTGAACTGCTGGTACATGGTCAGGCCTGGTGGGAGGCTCTTGGGGACCATGACAGTTGTCCAACACCACAACAACAGGAGCAAGGAAGAACTTCCTGAAGGAAGAGGGTCAGTTCCTTCTTACCTTCCCGTAAGAAGGAACGGGAAGGGTCAGAAGGAGTTTTCTGGCATACCTGGCTTGATGTTACGTTGCTGATAGACACAAGGGACTGTCCCAGGCTGCACTCTTAACCTGTGTCTGTTCTCCTGTTTCCACTCCCTTTAAACACTGGTCGTTGAATTTCCATGTTCGTGTTTGACAGATGAAACTGTGAGTACTCATGCAGGGGAACTCATGTCACCTCTTGTTTCACATTACTAGAAGCCCTTGGTACCTATTATGCAGCAATTAAAGGTTTTGTTTACTATCACCTAGCAGAGTCTCCCTCTGCCCGTTACGGGTTTACATCTAGAATGCTGTCAACACAGCATTATACTTTACATGTCCCTTTACATTCAGTGCCAATGTGCCCGTTGATAGCTTGCCTTCAGCAAGTTGAATAGCACACATGGAAGTTTGCTCTGTATCAGCATGGAAGCTTAATATTGGAAATTAAATTACTTTAAAATTTAATGTTTTGCTCACCTGTGATTAATAAAATTAATAAAAGTTAATAAAAATTCATAATATAATATCTGAATAAATCAGGAAAAGCGAAATACGTTGTTAACACAGAACTGTAGCTGACTGAAATGTTTGACCCTAAGAACTAAGAAACCCTTTTCATCCTGGTTTGGCTCAGAGATACTCAAGAGCAAGTACAGACCTCCTTGCCTGAGTTAGTAGTTGTTGCCTGGAGACCAGTATACAGAGAACAGGAAAATACCTGCTGCTGTCTCACTGTGCAGAAGCTGAAGGAGGGAGGCCAGTCCCTGGAGAGGACAGTGCAGGCTATGCATAAGGGCTGGTTCTTTAGAGGCCTGCAAACAAGGCTGGAATGGGGAAAAAAGTTGTTCTGTTATACTCTAGACTACAGTGCGTAGAGATACCAGGCCCAGGAAGGCAGCAGATGCAGGCAGCTTCCTTCAGAGGCCTCAGATCCCACTGTTTCTATGTGGCTATCCCATTCCTCTGGCAGTTCTCCCTGTTCTCTTGCAGTTGTGATGCCAGAAGTGGGTCTGTCCCTGTGTCTGAATTGGCTCTGTTAATAGTTTTGCAAGATACAGACCTGTGCCCTGATGCACATCTGGGCTGACAGACGTATGGCCACACATTCACTTCTCTTGCTACGTGCGTCATGGTCTCAAGAACAGGAGCAGGGGCTGAGAAGGCAACACAGTACTTGGAAATGCCACCTTCTGGTGGTTTGATGCCATGTGCAGGATCAGATCTCAGAGCTGGTTCTTCAAGGTTGGAAGGGGATGGAACTCCTGCCATGTCGATGGCCTGCAAGGCAGCTGACATTTGCTGTGCGCCTGGTTTTGTTGGTCTTTTGGTCTTTTATTTGATGGAGGCACATGACAAGGGCCAGGCCTGTGTCTCTGCAGGGGCAGGAGGCTGGGCACTAACTTCCACTTTTTTGAACCTGTTCCTTGTTTTTGCAGAGTGATGACTCGTCGGACGAAGATCTGCTTCACATTGACACAGAGGCAAAGCCGGGGCGCAATTCCAAAGTAAAGAAAGAGAGTGGAAGTTCAGCAGGAATTCTTGATCTTCTGCAGGCAAGCAAGGAAGTTGGGGGTTTGGAGTATAACACCAACAGGTATGCACCGCGGGACGGTGTTCTCGTATCCATAAACAGAAAAGGCTTTTTTGTGGCTGGGTGTGTGAGAATGAATTTTGCACCTCAGTAACTGCTTTTTTTTTCTATCCAGTAAGGAAATTCTTCCTTTATCCCGTGATCTAGAGGGAGAGGTGGGAAAGTGAATGGGGAAGATTTTGGTGGTATAATGTGGAGGCATTTCCCATCTGCAAATGTTGAGCATCCGTTTTAGCAATAATACCATAATAGATGAATCATTCAAAAGGAAAGGAGAACTCACTGGATGCAGCTTGAGGGCACGAATAATGCTTTTTAATGTAGCAGTAACTAAGTAGTGTAGTAGTGTTGTAACAATAAAGTCATCTAGATGACCAGCACTCCTTTCATAAGGCCTTATGAGGTGCTGTGCAGTTGCCCTAATATCAAATGTTTGCAGGAAGAAAACAGGTAATTGTCTAGCCTCCTTCACACCTCTGGTCATCATTCTTCTCCCCACCAAAACACATGGCTTGGAAAACACCAAACTCTTTCAGGGATGCTTCTGTACCTAAAATGGAAGTGCTTGTCTGGCCTTGGTTGCGTTTTATATGGGACCTTTGTCGGCAGACACTGATGTTGGCACTGGATGGTTTGGAATATGGTTAGTAAGGGACACCAGTAGAGCTTTTAGTAATCCAAACAGTGAGGAGTGAAAAGCAATACGGAATTGGAAAATAGGGTTCCTAGATTCAAATCCTGCAGTGCAGGATCGTCTGGAACACGGGTTTTGTTTGGGCCCCTCTCCAAACAAATGGATAGGTTCACTACCTCCAGTCTTTTAAGATCTTAGACTACTGGTAGAGAATGGGGTAGCAGAAGCATTCCTGTTGTTTTGAAAAAAGCTAGTGGAACTCTTCACATATGGAAATGTCTTGTTTAACTCAAACAAATCCCCAAGAAGGGCTTTTGGGAACTGAGTTTATGGCTTCTGTGCACGTAATGGCACCACAGACATGAACCGCTACATCTTATGCCCTGTCCTCCCCAGAGTCTGTTGATGAAGTAGATCTTTGCTGCTGCAGTCTTAACGGGATGATTTATCCCCCACCTTAGAAGGCTGAAGGTATTCACCTAAGCACTTTCCACTGCTCCATAGGAACCACAGCCTTGGTACTTTTGGAAGCTCTGGGCAAATTGCTGGCACAAGTTTGTAGCCTGTAACTAGGCCTGTTGTGCAAACAAAGGAGTTATCTCCTGGAAGGTGAGAATGACAGGTCAAGCGGAGATGTGACGTGTGAAATGTGTGGCAAGGCTGTTCTTGTCTGGCCTTCTAATAAGCCAGTTCCATCTCAACTCTGCTTTGTTTGAAAGTCATCTTTACCAGGCAGGCTGAACATATCATAGACTCATAGAATGGTTGGGGTTGGAAAGGCCCTTAATATCATCTATTTCCAACCCCTTGCCATAGGCAGGGACACCACACACTAAACCATGTCACAGTCCCTAATGAAGGGTCTGTCTCCAGCATCCCTGTAGCCCCTTCAGACTCTGGGAGCTGCTCTCAATGCAGCTTTTCTTCTCCAGGCTGAACAGCCCCAATGTTCTCAGCCTGTCTTTGTATGGGAGGTGTCCCCTGAGCATCCTCGTGGCCTCCTCTGGGCTTGCTCCAAGAGCTCCATGTCCTTTTTATGTTGAGGACACCAGAACTGCACACAATACTCCAAGTAGGGTCTCACAAGAGCAGAATACGGGGGCAGGATCACCTCCCTCGACCTGCTGGTCACGTTCCTTTTGATGCAGCCCAGGACACAGTTGGCTTTCTGGGCTGTGAGCAGTGTTGGTTCTCCAGGACAGCTGCTTGAGGCAGCATTTATCCTACTCATGATTCATATAGTAGATGTTGCCCATGGCAGGGGGGGTTGGAACTAGATGAGCTGTAGGGTCCCTTCCTACCCAAACCATTGTGAGTCTATGGTGCAGGAGAGCAAGAGGTGTGTTGCACCATTTTATACGTGGAAAACAGCAAAACCAGTTTGCTTTGAGCAATAAAGCCAGATCCCACATTCCGTGGTATTAGTATCTGTTTCCTCCCTGCTTTGTCTAGGTCTGCTTTGGTTATAAAAGCCACAGAACCTGTGGAGGAAGTAGAAACAGCTATAGGAGTGGTCTGAGAGTTGAGAACAGACTGGACAAAGAGACGGGTGCTGTCCTCACGCTTTGCTGGCTGTTGAGGGGGTGTGACCCAGGAAAAGCGCAGCTTGCAAAGATGAAAGGACCTGTTAAAATGGAATGAAAATGTTCCCTCAGATAGGAAAATATTATCTAAACCCGGGAAAGATGGGAATCTAAAAGCCATAACTGAGAATTCTAAAAGATGCGCCTTGTGGTCAATGGGGAACCTATGGAATGTTACCGGAGGAAACCACAGAAGCAAATTTTATCAGTGAGTTTAAATATATATATATATATTTATATATGGTTTTTGATGTTAAAGAGAAGATGGAATTTTTTAAGGTTGCAGTGTGGTGACAGAGCTATAGAGAAATCAAAAGGAGGGAGTGTTTCTGAACCAGAGACATCTTCTGGTTCAATCTTCTCAGTTCATTAGGCAGTTGTCTCTTTCACAGCTTAGAGATTAAAGCATGTTATATAGAGCGGCTTCGTGCAGAGTACATCAGTTGTGGAGTGCCAGGCAGCCCTGTGACAGCAGTCTTGCCATTGTGCAGCAACACTGGGAGGTTGTTACTTGCTGCAGCACAGTGACTGGGATTCTCATCTCTGTGTTGAACAGGTGTGTGTGTGTCGAGTCTCCTCTAAGAGTTCTCTTTTCAGTCCTAATGGGGGTGAAAAAGCCAATGATTTTTAAATCAACATAGTCACTATATATTACAGAATCCCAAACTGGTTTGGGTTGGAAGGGACCTTCAAGTTCCAATCCCCTGCCACAGGCAGGGACCCCTTCCACTGGAGCAGCTTGCTCCAAGCCCCTGTGTCCAGCCTGGCCTTGAGCACTGTCAGGGATGGGGCAGCCACAGCTTCTCTGGGCACCCTGTGCCAGCGCCTCAGCACCCTCACAGAGAAGAACTTCTGCCTTACATCTAACCTGAACTTCCCCTGTTTCAGTTTGAACCCATCACCCCTTGCCTTATCACTACAGTCTCTGACAAAAAGTCCCTTTCCAGCACCCTTGTAGACCACCTTAAGATACTGGAAGGCTTCTCTGAGGTCTCCATGCAGCCTTCATTCTCTTCCTTGCTTGGGAAGTGTCTTTTGCTGTCTACAACGGGTTAAAAATGCCACTCAGTAATGGAGGAGGACTCAGGCCTTTTGGTTTCCTCCCTCCAGCCTGGGCTCTGAAGCCAGTGTACTTGTAGACTTTGTGGTTTCTGAAATCGAAGTCACTAACACAGTCACATAACTCCGCATGAATTACTACACTGTGTGTGGTAGTTCAGTGGGAATGTGTCATATCAATTTTGGCTCTTGTATAAACAATTAGGCTTTGGCAGTGTGTGTTGCAGCTTGATTGAAGAAAGCTCCCGATAAATGAAATGACTATGTTTCATTTCATAATTATGCTGGGTTTTTTAAATGGCCATAACGTGCTTTTTAAAAGAAATAAATGGAAGAAATATGATATACAAACCTACCGTGTCACAACGTAATGCCATGTGGTCATGTCTGACTCTCAGCAAGAATTTCCATCTTCCTCTACTTGTAAAGCAGTAAAAGGTAGGCATATGTATGTATTTGTATATATATATAAAAATCTATATATATCAGCCTTGAAAATAGGAGACTTAGGACACCTTAGAGTAGCCTTCCAATACCTAAGGGGGCCTCCAGGAAACCTGGAGAGGGGCTTTGGACAAGGGATGTAGGGACAGGCCAAGGGGAATGGCTTTAAGCTGCCAGAGGGGAGACTGAGATGAGCTTTTAGGCAGAAGCCCTTCCCTGTGAGGGTGCTGAGGCGCTGGCACAGGGTGCCCAGAGAAGCTGTGGCTGCCCCATCCCTGGCAGTGCTCAAGGCCAGGTTGGACACAGGGGCTTGGAGCACCCTGCTCCAGTGGAAGGTGTCCCTGCTCGTGGCAGGGGTTGGGGCTGGAGGAGCTTTAAGGTCCCTTCAACACAAACCAGTCTGTGGTTCTGTGATTTTTTTTACCAGTGGATGCATGTAGCAGCTGCACCAGGGTTGACCATGCAGTGCTGGGTGTTGCAGGGGAAGCCGGCAGCTTCCAGCCTGAACTTCCTTCAGTTCCTGCACTGTACGCAGCTAAAACCACCATGATGCTTGTTAGGCAGGGAGGAGTTATTGCAGTAAGCTAATCTCTCAGTCATGTGCCCTTGTCTTTACAAGAGTAAAAGGAAAGAATAAAATCCCTAACAGGGAGGCCATGCAAAATCCCAGACTGGTTTGGGAAGGACGGGACCTGAAAGCTCATCCAGTTCCAACCCCCTGACACCTTCCACTAGAGCAGGCTGCTCAAAAATCACAGAGCCACAGGCCCTTGAGAAGTGCTCTTGCTGCTGTGCTCCTGCTCCCCCGCTGATTTCAAGTGTTTGCTAAGTCAGAGTTGTAACTCACAGGTAGTTTACTCTCATAAGTGTTTTGGTTTCGAAGTCACTGCTGAAGCTGCAGGAAGGGGATTTGTCCTTCCAGAGCTTACAAATTGCTTCCTGGTTCTTTCTGAATTCTTTCAGGCTCAGAAGGCTGCAGTGCTTCCAATGGAAGTACACACAAGCACATGCTGTAATGAGAAACACTTTGCCTCACGCACAGCTCTGTCTCTTTGAGACATTTCTCGTACACGTTCAGGCCATGGTCTGACTCTCAGAACCACTGGTTTTGATCATACTCCACGATTTACTTGTAACAAGTTTGTGTTGCTTAAGGCAGTTCCTCTCTGATTTGCCGATTTAGTGGTCACTACTTGATGGTCTGTTTGCAGTGTTTTGAGAGGTCGGTGCCTGCAAAAGCAGTTGGGGGAAAAACTGGAAAGAAAATATGTTAATTTCTTGTAGATGGTGCAAAATATGCCTTTGACAAGGAGAAGGCTAAAGCATCTGGCATGAAAATGAAGGGACTAAAATGTCCTAACTAAGTTTTTCCTAACTAAGTATTTCAGTGTTCTTCTATTCATTGACTTTCTCGCTAATAACCCCAGTCTTAACTCATTTCCAGGATTATTTATTAATGCAATTAGTGCCCAGAAACTCCCATTATGTCTTGCACATTACTCTGTCCCAAGTCTCATAATGGTTTAAAGTGGATTATATTAAAGTAAAGTAAGGGAAAGCAATGTGGTACTGCTAATTTTTTTTTTGGGAAATGCTGTATGATGGTGGCTTCTGTTGCATAACTGTAAAAATATTATTCCCACAGCAAAGGGGGGGGTGTTGCATTTTGCATTTCACTTTTTGCCCAAACTCCAAAGTTCTGGCAGCGTTTGATGATGTGTTCTGCCTGCCACAGAATTAATGTCTGACTTCCTCTGAGGAGATTATCATTCCTCTGCGTTCTCTGTGGTGGGGAGCTTGCTTTCCACATCACTAAGCATAGATGCCAGTCAGAATTTACATGTTGTTGACCTCATCCTGCTCCACAGGAATGTGTTTCTTCCCGTAGTAGATGTGCTGTGTCTGTTGACAACCGGCATTAAAATACCAAAAAGCAAGTTCCATGAAAGCAAGGTTTTCACCCACCCTGCAGCTCCCCCATCCAGTCCATGTCTCTCCAGCATCTCCTATAATCAGTCCATCCCACACCCACATCAGAAAACCATCCTAATGCATTGTAAACATTTCTTCAGTTGTTTGTCCCCCACCATAGAATCACAGAATGGTTTGAGTTGGAAAGGACCTTAAGCTCATCCAGTTCCAACCCCCTGCCATGGGCAGGGACACCTCACAGTAGACCATGTCGCCTAAGGCTCTGCCCAGCCTGGCCTACCGTGTTCTCTTCCAGCAGATCCCGGAGTGGTGACAGCCCCCAGTGTGAAGTGTTGCTCGTGATCATGAGCTTCCTTACAATTGCTCAGATTCTTCCTCTACTCTCTTGGCAGCATGTCACAGAAGCCCACCACAGCATCTCCCTCCAGTGCTGACTCATAAGCCCTCAGAGCTGGTAGCAGAGACACTGTGTCCTTGCCAGACTCTTTCCAGTGGTGCCCAGTGACAGGACTGTTGCAGATTATCTTAAGTTTCATTGAGTCTTTCTATATTTTGTGTTTGATTATGAAGCAGCTAACTATAAGAACATCTTGATTTAAGAAGTTAGCCTCTACGTTAGCATGGGATGCTGTGTTAGCTTAGAAATTAGACACTGCGTCGCTTCCAGTCCCTGTTCTCTGTGACATGCTAGCCTTAGCCCTTACTCTCTAGAGCATAACCAAAGCACCTAGGGTCTATTGTGTACAGGATGAGTTATGTGACAACCTGGCAAGGCAGAAAGCCCACCGGCCAACTTGGCAACAAGACTTACTTTTAAGGTGACCTAAAGTAAACTGCCTTCATTCTAATACTAAAAAGCACACACACAGATCGAGAAGACACTTGCCCAAGTGAAGACCCTTCCTCCATGCAAGCATAGTAGCAGAAAAGAATGACACTGCAGAAATTATAATTGTATATAAATCACTAACCAGTCACTGTAACTGGGAGTGTACTACTTTGTGCTTTTTGTGTATAAACGTAAGGATGAAATCAGCATTGGGTGTGCTTGATTTGTGGAAATTCCACCTGGCAGCCACCATGGCAATAAAGAAGTGCCTGCTTCTTAATGCTACATTGGTGGTAAGGAGTTTTATTCTCCCAACTTTTGGTGACAGGATGAGGAGCATTGGCCATAAACTAAAACAAGTTTTATCTCAACATGAAGAAATTCCTTCTGCTGAGGGCGGCAGAGCACTGAACAGGCTACCCAGGGGGGTTGTGGAGTCTCCCTCGCTGGAGACATTCTGAACCCTCCTGGACACGCTCCTGTGTAACCTTCTCCTGGTGGCCCTGCCTTGAAGAGGGTTGGACTGAAAGATCTGAAGAGGTCCCTTCCAACCATAAGGATTCCATGATTCTTTGTGATCCTATGAATGCCAATTTGGGCTATGAAAAGCAACCTGACCCCTGTCCTCACCCCTGGTGATGCTGTCACCCACCAGCATCAACAGCCCCCAGGGAGCTGCCCATTGCCAGCTTCCTTACTTCTGGGGCAGCACCCTAAAATCTAATGGGCTGACTGGGATACTGCTGGTAGCCTAAGAATTACTGGTGGTATGTCCAGCTGCTCAAAAGGCAGTAATCAGGAAACCTCTCCTAGCAGCACTGTGCAGGAAAAGGAGTAAGCTGTTTGAGAGGGGTTCCTGTGTTTCTGGAATCACTGATAGCTCTTGTGTTTCTCACTGTTCCCCACAGTCAGCCACCTGCCTCACCCAGCACGCAGGAAGCAATCCAGGGCATGTTATCCATGGCAAACCTCCAGTCCTCGGAGTCCTGCCTCCAGCCATCATGGGGAACCAACCAGGCGAAGAACAACTCCATCTCCACACAGAACTCTAAAAAAACGGGTGGTGGCAGCAACAAAAACACCGGCAAACGGTTACTGAAGAAAAGCACAAAGAACAACATCGACATAGAAGATTACGATGAGGACCAGGACCACTTAGATGCCTGTTTTAAAGATTCAGACTACGGTGAGTACAAACGGAGCTCTGAGTGTGTGCCTGGGGCTGCATGTACATACCTGTGCCTGTTTGCACATATACCCATGTTTCTCATGATGCGCTTGCTCACATTCTGTCCCATTGGAATCCACTGGGTGTTTTGGGAAGGAGGAGTGCAAACAACAAGAGACCTGCATGGCAAAATTAAGCAAACACTGTAAAGGTGGGTAGGCTGACCGCAGAGCCAGTGGTGACATGGCCATCCAGACGGACTGTATTCGGGGCATGTCACAATCAGACGGTCTTAAGAAACATGGAAGCCCACTGAAACCACAGCAGTCAGCCAAGAAACAGGAAACTGTCCCAGAAATGTGTGTCAGGTACTAGTACTTATGTCAGAAATGTCTTTGTCTACACAATGGCAATAAAATATCTAGCTAAGAAGAGTGAGAAGTTGAATTTGTACTTGGAAAAGGGATCCAGTTGTGTTTTGAGTGCTGGCGGAGAATGCCAGCATCTGAAGCGGAAATGGGCACAAAGCCAGTTTGCACCAGTTACATCAGTTCTGCTGTAATAATCTGGAGGGGTGGTTTTGAGTATAAAGAAGTGAGGACATGAAGAAAAGGAATAATGTGAATACTGGTAAGGGCTGGAAAATCTGAAGTCCCAAAGAGGGCAAGACGTTGGTAGAGGTTTATACTGCATAACAGGAGAGCCTTTGTGTGTGTTTGAGTCTCCCTGACAAGCAGGGCCATCAGAAATCATTTGTTACGATTGGAAAAGTGGAGTGTGTCTTTTCACATTACTAACAGAGACACCAAGGTGAGATGGAGATGCTGTGACATGTTGCAGAAGGCTGCCCAGCCATTTAGAGTGCCCTTGCATGCAGTGGTGGTGCTGGAAGGTGCTTTGGGAAAGGGCAGCTCCGTGAAGCTGTTGGACAGGGCTGTGGTTTACAGACAGATGTCACAAGTGAACAAGGCTCTGCTCTGCTGAGGGTTGGATTTGCTTCTTGTGTGCCTGTGCTGCTACTGAATGGAGAGTCTTTGAGGGGAGCAGGCTTGGTTTCCAGAGGCTTTGTGCCACCTCTGATCAGCAGGCTTCTGGTGTCAGTGGCCAAATGCCACAGCAATGCCAAAATCACGAGTGAGGTGACAAATGGCAGCTAGCAAGAAAATCAAATGTGTGTGGAAAAAAGAGCAGAAACTTCATAGTCCAGGTTGGGAACAACGTTTATAGAGATCAGTTTGTGTTTATCACACAGGCCTGCAAAGGGTCCTTTGGCACAGTGGTTCACACTTACCTTTTGGATACTTACACTGTGTCTTATTTGCCTCTGCCTCATGGTGCAGGAGGCACTGGGAGCCAGGAAGCTGTGTGCTGACTGAAGTGGTTGGCTGATGTGCCTTCAGTATCAGTGTAGCTTGAGGTCAGGGAACCTGTTCATGTCTCTTCTAGCTGTGTTGCTGCTCCACAGACAAGAGGAAGAGCTGATTTTTCCTGTCTGAGAAGTTTCACTGTGTATCCTAAAAGTACCTGGTCACAGTTTGATGACAGCAGCTCCCAGGTGTAGTGTGTGCATGACAGTAGAAAGTTCCTGAGTGGTGCAGCTGTGTCACCCCTCAGTGGTATTTCTGAGGCCCTTGCTATTGTAGCTGTGCTGCCTGTAGTTACTGCACCCACACAGAGCAGGTGGGCCTCGAATGGAAGGGTAGAGCTGTTTCCTACACTGAAACTATTGCCTTTGTCTCCTACTGTAGTTTACCCTTCTCTTGAATCAGATGAAGATAATCCAGTTTTCAAATCCCGATCAAAGAAAAGGAAAAGTTCAGATGATGCCCCTTACAGTCCAACTGGTAAGTCCGTCCTGCCCCGACTCAGGCTAAGCTGTGCAGGTCCCTAATAAACCAGCCATTTTTCAAGGAGTGTGGAAATTGTAAGACCACAGCTAGCAATTTCTTTATCATGTGAAGGATTAATCCTTCCCAGCGCAGTGGGAGGTGACAGCCTGCGCTGGGACTCATGCCTGAGCAGTGTTAGCCTTCCTCTGTCAATCAGGTGGCAGGAAAAGCCGTTCCTCAGTGGGTTGTTGGTTTATTTTTCTTCACGCTCTTGGTGATGGAACAGTTGGTGGCCACCTTAGCAGTGGTTTAGCCATGAAACCCCAGACAGCTGAATAGCCAGGGCTTTTAGGTGTTGGCTGTGTAAAGAATAATGAGAGAGAGTGGGCAAATAGTCCTCCAGGTTCAGCCAAAGCTGTTGGTCTGGAGGGGCGGTATTGTTGCAGCTCACCAGAGTCAGTGACATGCCAGGGGGGTCCTTATACCCCTTTGATGTGCCCACTAACAAGAAGGTCTCTGCAGCTTGCTGTGTGTGTGACAAGCAGCCCATGTCTCATCAGCTAGTGGCACACATGTCCACCCGCAGCTCGTGGGGCAGTGAACACTTTCCATTTGGAAACAACGCCGGAGTCGCTCATACCTGTAGTGTAGGTGGAAACCTCCATGGCTTTGGCTTCAGGTAGCTGCAGCTGCCAGTGAAGTTGCTTAGCTGTGTTTCATCCTTATTGGCAGCTTCTCCCCAAGGCACTGTGACTGGAGGCTGTTGGCACCTCCTGGCTTTGCACGCGTCCTGGGAAAGGAAGGGCAGAGGCTGCGGGATCCCGGGCCCTCCCTGCGCAGGAGGTGGGTGGTAACACTGCTCTCACAGGCACCTTCTACGCATCTCACCTGCATCTGCTTTCCTTGTAGCACGAGTTGGCCCCTCGGTGCCTCGACAAGACAGACCGGTGCGAGAGGGCACGAGAGTCGCCTCCATTGAAACTGGACTCGCCGCTGCTGCAGCCAAGTTGTCACAGCAGGTGAGGCTGCTTCAGAAGTCATAGCTTTCAGGAGATGAAAGCCCTCTCCCCAGCAGCAGTAGCAGTGCAGTGTCAGCCCCCCCGGTGTTTACTCATGCCAGTGACGCAAGGCTCAGCAGTCTCGGGGATGTGATGAAAGTCCGACAATGTCACAACATATCTGACAGTGCTGCAGCTCAGAGTAGGTGATGTGTTGGAAGTGTAGAGAAGGATGAGCAAGCGTAGCTACCAGGCTAAGACAGAAGGAGGCTGCCTGAAAGAAGTGTGCACGAACAGCACATTGATGTGTATCTGGTGTGACTGGTGTGATTGCTTTGTCTGTGGAAATTGGCTGCGGAGAAGCATAAGGATTAACTTCCAAACACTTGGTGAACTGTGGGTAACTGTGGGTCAGTTTAGCAAAGATTGAGGCACTCTGAGTGTTGCTGAGTGTCCCTGTCTCTGAAGAGTTCAGATGCTAAGTGCCCAATGCACACAGGCCCCACAAAAGAGGCAGGAAGGTGACCAGGTCTGCTGGAGCAGGGTTGGTGAGACGCTTTGGCAAGCTGATGGAGATGCAGGTTTTGGTGGTGTTGGGCTTCTGTGGTGTGTACTGTTGAGTAGAGGAGCTCTTAAGAATGGCAGCAGGGTTTCATAAAGGAGTGGACTGAAAGTAGGCAAGGGAAGCAACATGGTGGCAGAGCACTGTCCTCATGGTATGTATAAGTGCAGTTACAGGTGGAAATAACACGTATGTCCTAGCAGGAAGCAGAGTCTGAGAATCAGTGGGATGTTTAATGTCCTCCGTGCTGTTATGAAAGTGTATGAAGATCCCTGAAGATAGGAGGTGACAGTTTTTGTGGAACATCAAAAGATTTGCCCATGCAAAACCCCGCTGCTCTCCCAGGGCAGGGTCGTTTTGGTCCTGGCTGGCTCCCACTCGCTGCAGTGTGTGCAGAGTTGACAGACAAGGAGGCTCTGCACAAAGCACACACGTAGGTCAAGAAAGACAATAAAGGCAAATGTTTGCCTGCAGCAGAGAGACCTGTGAGCGAGACGGTGTTGGAACAGCCCCTGAGCAGTTTGTACATGGCAAGCTTCATGGGTTTTCGTTGTATCAGGACCCTAAGCAACGCCGCCGGCCCTTGCCTTAGCTAAAGGTCTTCTGGGGATTAATCTGAGCTTCATGTTTGTCATTTTAAAGGAGGAACAAAAAGGCAAGAAGAAAAAAAATACCAAAAAGAAGCTGTCAACCAACAACGTGAACAAACTGGCTCAGGAAGGCAGCTCGCCAGAGCTGAAACTGGAGTCACATGCCAGCAGCCTCACAGATCACGAGTACACCGCAGGGGCCAGCACCTTTGGGGTCGCCCAGCCTAACAGGGGATCGCAGCCGATGGCACCCGGTGTTTTCCTCACACAGAGGAGACCCTCATCATCCTCGCAGAACAATGCCTCCGCCAAAGGTACCAGGAAACGCCTGGAGTTATGGTGTAGGAATGGGGAAGGGTGAACTGGTCGTGTAATCCGTGCCTTTTGCAGGGACCTCACATGTTGTGTCTGCCATGGGTATGTACAAGTGCTTCAGCAGGTCAGATCTGGTTGGAGATAGGGCCCATGGCTTTGGCTGTCCTGGCATCGTGGGCCCAAATACGTGTTTGCTGCTGGGCTGTTTGTTGCAGGGTGTGAGGCGTCCTGTGCTAGGAAGCACTGCTGAGCATGCCCCGAGGCTCCCGAGGACACCTGCAGTGGTCGCATCACAGTCCAGCCTGTCTGGCGAAGCTTGTCCAGGGGAAGATACATCCATGAAGGCTGTTCTGCCAGGGCTAGGTCAGGCTCTGCTGTGGTTGGGTGGTGTTTGTACACCAGTACCTGTGAGGACTTTCTCCCAGCACGTGTAGAGCAGTGCACATCTGCAAACTTGTCTTGCGAGTTCCCACAAGGGAGCAGAGGAATATCAAACCCTGGGAGTAACACAGCTGCACAACTAAAGCCAAGAGAGAGGAAGAGGTCGCTGCTTGTCTGCTGTAGGGAAATTGTTACAAAGCTGAGGCTGTGCTGGAGTCTGGGCTAGGACCTCCTATTCTGTGCTTGAACTTTGCTCAGCGAGCGTGGCAGAGGCAGGTGTGGGACAGGCACTGTGTCGTGTGAAGATTAAGGGTGTGATTCTACAGGCAGAGTCCCTGATGTGAGCCAGGCGATGTGGCAGATGTCTCCTGTGTTCCCCTCTGTCTGAGTGGGGCAAATTAGAAGCAGAGCAGAGTGTCCTGACAAACAGTAGAACACCAGAGCAGCTGGAACAGGCCATACAGGACGTACGGTGCCCGTGGTAGGCGCTAGGGTCCTGCCAGGAGCTGGGAATACCTGTGGCTGTCTGCAGAACCAGAGTGGAATGAACGTGTTTGCCTGGAATTATGTCTTTGTGGTGAAGTGGTGGCATTAGTCTAACAGGTCCAAGCCAGTGGAAGATGTGATGGGAAAAGGAGGGCTGAATGAAGCCAAGCCCCAGGCTGGTTGGTGAGTCAGGGCATCGTGAAGGGAGCCTGATCACACCTTGCCCACGGCATAGCTCAGTCCTCAAAGGAGGGGAAGCGCCATGTGCCAAGAACGCAAGTGGCTGGTGTTGCAGGGAGCAGAGCACTTCCAGAGCCTCCTGTGCAGTCTTGGGACAGCTGGGGGCACCAAGGGGACTTGGGGGCGTCTCTCTGCATGGAGCACAGGAGAGTGCCAAGTCTGGGATCACCCCAGATTAGGCATTACTAGGAGTGAAGGAACTAGTGGAAGGAGATGGTGGGATGAAGCAGGAATTAGGGAGCTCTAAGGCCTCCTCAGGGAAGGTCTGTCAGTTTTAACGAGTGAGGCAAAAGGATGAGAAATGAGGAAACTTCCCAGGGAAGATGTCACCCACACGATCATGGTCTTCAAGGCGGGGGCACCTAATGCAGATGGGAAAAGCAGAGAGAAGCTGAGCGCCTGCAGGTATTGCACACAGGTGCGCCAATGGCAGCATGATGGGAAGAGAACAGGCTGTATGGGTTTGTGTGTGCATTGGTGACCAGGGACGTTTCTGGCCCTAAGGTGGCAGCTGGTGAGCAGAGAGGAGCTGCAGCATCTGCCCAGGACCAGCACATGGGGAGCACAGACCTCACTGAAGCACACGGCTCATGAGCAAGGGCCTGGGCTCGTGGTGGTGGTGTCCTCTTATGGCATGGGAACACGAACACTGTCTGCTTTGGGTGTATTGTAGTGCCTTGGTGCTAGCCTGAATCTGTAGGAAGTGTGTGTGTGCCCGTGCCTGTGTGTGTGTCTTTTCAGTGTCCTTCTGGCAGGGCTGGACATAGGTGGTCTTGGTAGTGCTGGAGAAAGAGAGGGCAAGAATGAATGTGGAGCTGCGATGGTGCGTGGGTTGGTCTTGGTGCAGTGGCCAAGGGACCAGACATCCTCAGGGCAGTGCTTGGCGCAGGACTCACGGTGGCCCACGAGCTCAGCATTCCTGGACTACAGATTTCCCTTAGAGGTGCTCAGAGATCCTTGGGGGGTACTGCAATGGCCTGCTAGGTGTGAGGAGCTGAGCGTGCCCTTGTGTGTGCATGCAGCCCTGCAGAGCGGGACGGTGCTGGCGTGGCTGGGCTCCGACCGTGGGCCACCCATGAGCAGGAGCTGGGCCGGGTGTGGGGCCGGGATAGCGCTCAGGGCTGCAGCTGGAGGATCGCAGCAGCCAAGGGATGAGCTGAGCCCCCACCCTGCGCAGGGTCCGGCCCCAGGGACGAGCCGCGCCGCGGGGCGCTGGCTGCTGCCGGAGGGACGGCGGCACCGCGGCGGCGGCGGTGCGGGGCGGGCCCGGCCCTCACGCTGCTGCCCCGCTCTCCTTCCAGGGAAGCGCACGAAGAAGGGGATGGCCACGGCCAAGCAGCGGCTCGGCAAGATCCTGAAGATCCACCGGAACGGGAAGCTGCTGCTCTAGCGGCGGGGCCGCGGGCAGCCGCCGCCGGGCTCTCGGCCACCATCACCACCACCCCGTTAACTTTCAGCGGTCGGACTGTACAGAATCCTGCTATAAATATTTTTTAATATAGGTGTCCTTTCTCAGAGCGCTGAGACTGACTAGCCGCAAAGTTAATACTAACCTGCCGCGGAGAGCGGGCGGGCCCGGCCCAGCGCCGGCCCGGCCCCGGCCCTCAGGCGGAGCCGCGGGGAGGCGCGAAGGCGCCGGGCCAGGCCGCGTCCGTTCCCGCCCGGCGAGCGGGCGCAGCGGGCCGGGCTGCGGGGCCGCGTCGGGGCCGTGGGGCGGGCGGGGGCCGGAGTTGGGCCGAGGCCTCGGGCTGAGGCGTTGTGCTGCAGCGGCCGTTGTGCTGAGGCGTCGGGCGCGTTTCTCAGGCACCCCCCCCCGGCGCCCTGTGTAGCTGCGCTTCCCGAGGCTCCCTTTTCCTAGAATGTAGCTTGTACATAGCTTTTGGAATAACCACCGCCGGTTTTTTACAAGGGGGAAGCCCCCCGGGGCGCCGCCCGCCGGTACCAGCTCTTTGCGTAACTTCTTGTACGAGGAGGGAGACGAAGTTATTTTACTAGCACCTTGTGGAGTGTTTCCGTGTTTTGTGACGATGTAATTTATTAATGTTTGTAGCTTTTTATATTTGTACATTTCTTATGGGCTTTGTTTATATACACACATTACCGGGGCGCGGCGCCCGCGGAACCAGCGCCCCCCGCGGGAGGCGAGGCGAGGCCCGCGCCTCATGGGCGCCGCGCCGGCTTTTTTTATTATGATTATTATTATTAGTATTATTATTTTTTCGCGACATGTACATTTCTAACAAAGTTTATCGTGGCTATCTATCTATGACGGTGTTTTATTTACCGATTCATATCAAATGCTCTTGTATCGAGTTCACAAAATCTTCAAGTAAGCCTAGAGCAAAGTTAAAAAAAAAAAAAAAGAGGAAAAGAAAAAAAAAGGGGAAAAAAGCAAAGTAAACTATTTCAGGTTTTGTACACAACCGCCTGGGCCTGGCCTTTTTGTGGGGGGGGCGAGGGGCAGTGCGCGGCCGGGAGGGAGGCAGCCGGGTCCCTGGGGCGCGCAGGCAGCCCCCACGGCGCTCTGCGCTGCTTGGCCGCTGCCCTCCGCAGGGGCGGGCAGGCGGGGGGCTCTGCTGCCCCTTCACAAGCACACCTCGGGGTGCTGAGCCCCATCTGCCACCCAAACCCGTGTGGAGACCTCCGCTTGCTGCAGCACCACAGGAAACCCCGGCTGATTCGGCATGGCCTCGAGTGTCCTGGTAGGACCCCATGGGCCACCCTGACGTGTCTGCCCACCACCGAGCACTGCTCTTACCATCCACCCCCTTTCACAAGCGTACGCACGCATTTCCCTCTGCTTCCTTTCTCCACCTCAGAGGTCACCAGGTAATTATTCCCTTTCCCGTTTTTTTCACCCTCTGACATATCGGATACCTCACCATTCACTCATTTCTACTTTGAACCATTTCTCCAGACTGACCCTCTTGTCCCTGGGGCTGTTCTCCAGATGCTTCTTGTAAATCACAAGAGAGACTGAACGTGATGCCCACAGATGTGTGCATCTGGTGCAGCTCCTGCAGGTCTCTTTCCTAATGCACGGCCATTCACATCTCTCATACCTAGGCTGCTACCTGGCTCTTGGCCACGTTATACTTTAAGGGACAGGAGCCAATTACGGCCTGCGCAGAGTCACCCATTACCCCTCCTGACAGTCCTGGCAGGCTCAAGGTTAGCCTGGTAGAGTCCTCTGCCTAGAGGTATGCGTGATGTGGCCTCAAACCTCAGTCATGTTGCTGGCAGTGACACAGTGGGATAATACAGAACTTTTCACTGACCACATCCCTTCAAACAGGTTGCCTTTGCATAAAGCTTCACTGTAAGGAATTCTTTTAGAGGGACCGAAGGTCGGGTGTGTTGATGGATTGCTGCCTTTTTGGGTGCCTTTGCCTCTGAAATGTCTACACTGGTTCCTAGATCTCCGATGCACTGCAGGCAAACACAAAGGCTGTGTGTGTACAGGAGGGGTGGTTGCCTTTTACTATGTGCAGTACGAGGCATTGCAGAACTCATCCCAGTTAAATGTTGTCAGCTTTTGAAGCAGGCACCCTGTGGTGATGTGTGGTCAGGGGATGAAGACAGTGTTCGCCAGGGGAATGTTCTGGCAACCCGTTTGGATTGAGGAGTCTGAAGGAATGCTGAGAAGTTACCTTAAGCCAAGAGTAGGCTTTTGGCCAAGGACAGCATGACAAGTGTATACAGGAGCGCAGGGAATGTTTCTGTGGGGAGCAGGGTACCAGGCCCCAGGTGGATGTATCAGCAGAGCACAGACAGTTCGATCCTCTCTGCCATCCAGCACAGAACTTGGTCAGATGTTGGCCAATAGCTCCTTACAAAGTCCCAGGCCAAAATGGTGGAGCTTGGATAGAGTGAGCTGCAGTCACATCTAGTTCCCGTCCATGAGTTCCCTGCTAGAGGGGGGAAACCACTGCAGGCAGGGATGAGTCCTGCCTGCATCCCATGCCTTTGCCTTCCCATTCCTGCTCTTGTGTTCCCAGGCCAAAATGGAGCTTGGATAGAGTGAGCTGCAGTCACATCTAGTTCCCGTCCATGAGTTCCCTGCTAGAGGGGGGAAACCACTGCAGGCAGGGATGAGTCCTGCCTGCATCCCATGCCTTTGCCTTACCATTCCTGCCCTTGTGTTCCCACCAAGCATCTTGCACTGGCTCACTGACCTTGTAAGAAGCTCACCTTCTTCACCTCACATTCATGGAATGAGGGATTGAGCATTGATAGAGAAACTGCTGTGCCTGCAGCTGCTGGGGAATTGGATTTTCTCACATTCCCGTCCAGCATCCTTCAGTGCTCAGACTTCATGAGATGGACAAAACCCCACTAAGCGTATGACACCTGTGGACACATGCTGACCTTGTTGCTTTTCACAAACAACAGACAAGACAGTTATGCTGCTGCACCGCTCACTTTGGTACCTACATCCGCATTGGTACCCTACATCCGCGCATCATCCCACAGACACCGTCGCTCTGTCTGACCTGCCGTCTCTGGACGCTGGTGAGGTTTTGGGGCTGGTCTTGCCGCATGTCCTCACAGAGGCCTTTTGGACCCGAGGGGAGGTGGCTGATTGTAATGCCAAACGTTCACCAGCTGGGGGAGTTCCCAGTTCAGAAACAGCTGCAGCCCGCAGGGCAGGACCTGTTGTAATGAAACGCCTCGCACCTCCTGAGGCTGGGGACGCCTGCAGCCTTTGTTAACCGGGCTTATTGCAGCGCAGCTCAGGTTGCCCTGTGGCTCATTCCGGTGTGCCGGCGCCCCGCGGAGGCCACTGCAAGGCTCTGTTTCAGCCTGTGCGGAAAACACCCTCACAAAAAGCAATGACAGAGCGTAGCTGCTGCAGTCCAGAGGAGACCATGCTATGGCAAACCAGCACGGAGCTGCAGCTCTCATCCTGTGACACGAGGTACCCGTTGTAAGCAGCAGAGAGGACAGCAAAAGTGGCATGGAGGGGCAGGAGGAGCGGCTGGCGTGGGGCGATGCAGGGCAGGACCGCCTGCCTGCACACGTGAGTTCAGCTGGGAGGATCCTGGCTTTTGCGCAGTCCCTTTTTGACACCTTTAGAAAGCAAAGGCAGGGCAGCCCAGATGCCCCATCTTAACCAACAACTCTGGCTGGCCTTGTTCACGTGCAGACGCTTTTCCAGCAACACGGGCTCAGGGCTCTCCATAGGCAATACAGCCCGTGTGCATTGCTGCTGATGAACACTGGTCAGCCTGTCCTTCCTGCTGGGCTGGGGTGGCTGAGACACCTCCAAACAGCACCAAGATGGCAGCTTTAAGTGGAGGACAGCATGGTTTCCAGTGCATGCAGTGTGGCCATCAGAAGTTTGGACAGTGTCATTACACTTCCCAGAGCGTTTCTTACCTTTCCTTACTCACAGCCAATAGCAGGGTTTGATGCAGATGCTGTTTCTTGTTTATTTCCATGCACTTCACTGCAGAAGGGACTGCCTTGCTGGCCTCCTGGCTTGCCAGGGGCTTATTGCCATTTTATCCTGGTTTATCTTGGCTTTTTCAGACTTATTCCTAGGAAGAACATGTAGGGGCTTGTTACAAGTCATTCCTTGGTCTGTGATTCTGCCAGTCTTGTGCCTGTTTCCTGAATTGTTCTTGCTTCCTTTGCCTGTGTGGTTTCTGCCCTTCCCCTGTGCTCCCAGATAGTCCGTATCTTTCAGTCATAAGCTTATGCTCCACCAGATGGGATGTGGAGCATAATCCTGGCATTAATTAACATGGCTGGTAGAAGTATAAGAGTGTCTTTGTAGACAGGCTGCTGACCTTGTCCAGGCCTCCAGCCCTTCTTGGACAGACTCTGGAGGGCTTTGCAGGACAAGTCCTTATCCTACACAAAGTCGTATAAAAACTAGAGAACAGAGTGGGAAATGGGGGTCTGCCCAACTTACTCTCTGGCTGGCTTGATATGTCCCATCAACACAGGAGCCTCATGCTGGCAACAGAGACAAGGGATGGCTGGCGCAGGTGTGATCTCTCTCCAGCTCCTCAGGAGAGCTCTGCAGCAGGGCTCAGAGCAAGCGCAACTGAATACAGCCTGTACAACGCAGTCAGCATGAGATACCTTTAGCAGCCCCTGGACTCTACTAGCCCCCTCTGCCTAGCTACTCTGCTTGGCCCCAAACCTTTGCTGTGCAGAGATCCTGCTGCCTTCCTTCTGTCTGCCCAGCTCCAATGCAGCGCGGGTACACTTCACATTCCTCACAGGTGTTTGAAAAGGCCACAGAGTGTTCCACATTTACTGCCGTTAAGCTGGCTGAGGACATCTAACACCTTTGGGTATATCAGCATGCTCTATGTGCCCTGCATTGAGCACTTCCGCTGGCTCAGGTGAGATAATTGGCAATTCCTTTTCTGGCCGATGTGGAGCTCCCTTAGGAGGGACTGTAAGTACACCCAGCCCTTCTGCAGTGACTGGCAACTGGAAATTCATAAATCTACTGCTCAGTATACAAAGGATGCCATTGCCAGTGAGCTGTTTTCTGTAAACATCTATGCAAAAGGCTGTTAGCTTCTCCTTGTAAATGATTACTAACAACATTTATAGAATCATAGGCTAGTTAGGGTTGGAAAGGACCTTAAGATCATCCAGTTCCAACCCCCTGCCATGGGCAGGGACACCTCACACTGAACCATGCCACCCAAGGCTCTGTCCAACCCGGCCTTGAACACTGCCAGGGATGGAGCATTCACAACTTCCCTGGGCAACCCATTCCAGTGCCTCACCACCATTACAGTAAAGAACTTCTCCCTTATATCCAATCTAAACTTCCCCTGTTTCAGTTTGAACCCGTTACCCCTTGTCCTCTCACTACAGTCCCTAATGAAGAGTCCCTCCCCAGCATCCTTATAGCCCCCCTTCAGATACTGGAAGCTGCTCTTAGGTCTAAAGTGTTTCTACTGTCTTTAACAGGAATCATTCAAAACTGGACATTTGGCACAGTCCTACATTAGTCTCGCAGACCCTGCGTTCGTCTTTCATCCCCAGTGGGGCAGGTGCTGCCTGCCCTGCAGAGAGCGGGTTTGTTACTTACAGCAGTGGCCCGGTGCCATCCTGCACTACAGACGCTGTTCTTTCCATTAACATCTGACATGGATTTGTAGTACCCACCCTGCAGAATTCACAGCATTTGTGTAAACAGTTCTGAAGTTGTTTGCTGTATATCATGAGAGCAAGTCTGCTTCTCCTCTTCTCCTGAAAGTGTAATAATTATAATTAATTAGATTTCCTTCTGTTTCCAGTCTGCTGGGAAGGCGCGCTTTGAGGCCCATTTTCAGGTCACTCTTCTGTCAAACTTCACATACCTCTTTCCCCCAGCTAACTGTATTTACTAAACATTTAGCTCCATGGCACACTTGTTGGAGAAAGGCACATAACAGACTCTAGCTGCCAGGCAGGGCTTGGCTCGCTCCTTGGCTCACCCTGTGGCACACGGGCAGGCGTTTGCAGGCCACAAGTCTTCCTCTCACCTTCAGCTCTATCAAATTAATAATTAGCAGTCACTTAAGTGACAAGGAGACACATCTTAAAAGGCTTTGTGTTTACACTGCTTTTTCATTAGCTGTTTAAAAAGCTTTCTTTGGCAGGCCGAGGAAAATGTGATGCACCCTTTCTTCCTGAGGTCACCAGGGCATCTTCAGTTCAGCTCCTCACACTGAACCTGAGCAGGAGCCTCATGCCTGAACCAGAATGGTGTTCATCACTTCATTTTGGCCATTGGCTGGGAGAGGGCCATGGGCACCACGGGCCAGGCCCCTCCTGCGACCACAGCTCTTCTGCAGACGTTGCTTCATAGTCACACAAAACCTGCCATCACTTGGTAAAGGCTGTTGTGCTGCAGAGGTCTGTGAGCACTACATGGGTGTGCAGAGACTGCTCATGGGTTGGTCAGGAAGGTTGTACAAGGTCTGGGTGTTGGTTTCTTCAACACAGCTGGAGGACTTTTAGCATGAGGCCATTGGTATAGACTCCCACACACCTTCATTCCTGGTCCACTTTGCGCTACAGAGATCACATATCTCATGGAGCATTTGTGTTGTGAAACAAATGGCCCTTTCCCAGAGCTGGACCCCTCTTTAATGTGGTGCTACTCACAGACCTACCTAGAAGTTCCAGACCCCAAAAATCCCTTTCCTCCCTCTCTTCCTTACCCTCTCTTTTGTCACACCATGATGTACCTCCAGCCCCAGACTGATCAATACTCCTCCTCACTTGCTAGTGGGTTGAACAAACAAGGTGCTGCTGTGTAGGAACATCTGCAAGAATTTCTCAAAGGAGAGGGTGCAGTGCTACACTGTGTGTGACAGTGAAGCACTTCATGCAAGTGAGGTGCATCACTGTGATAGACTGGGTAAATAACATGAGCACAGCTCCTCGCTCAGCAGTCTCTAAAGGGTCCAGGCATTGCCATCGTGAATGGACAAGAGTAATTTAACTGGTTTCCCCATTATGTGCTGGTGGCCATAACACACTGGGATAATGTCATCCAGTGACACATGAGCAGAACACTCAAGAGGTCCTTAACACAGCAGTGAAAGAGCTGGTATATCAATGTCATGGGAGCTGTTAGATGGATTAAGTGCCTCTTTCTTGCTGTGCACAGCCAGGGAGGGCTTTCTTCAAATTGCACCTGATAAGCTCATAGGTAAACCACTCAACACTTCGTGGCATCATTTTTCTTACCGTACCTCTAGTTTACAAGTCTGAGATCTGTAATTGCTTTGCTCTCTCGGGCAAATTGTATCCTGAGGAATTACATCTGGATTAAGAGACTGCTGCCTAACAATAACCTGTGGTGAAGACAACTAGGCAATGCTGGATGAAGCTGCTCAGCTTTGACACACTGCTGTAACCATCTGATGTGGAAGTTCAGAGAACTCACTTCTGCTTGTCGTGCCAGTAAGTCACCTTTCTGTTGCCCATTCCCTTGGATAAAGAGCCCTAAAGATAAGGACATGACAAGGGGAATGGGTTCAAACTTAAACAGGAGAGATTTAGGTTGGGTAAAAGGAAGTTCTTCCCTGTGAGGGTGCTGAGGCACTGGCACAGGGTGCCCAGAAAAGCTGTGGCCGCCTCATCTCTGCAGGTATTCAAGGCCAGATTGGAGTGGGCTTGGAGTAATCTGCTCTAATGGAAGGTGTCCCTGCCCATAGCAGGGGGTTGGAACTGGATGATCTAAAGGTCCTTTCCAACGCAAACCATTCTACTGACTCTATGATGACTGACACAGTTTCATCCTGTATCTGTTTAGGTGGTTATAATCTTGCTGATAACGACTGATGTGATCCTGTTGTTGCAGTGCCCAACGCACCATGTCTGTCCCTACAGCCATGTGTCACACAGACCGTTGCTGTGAAGGCCGGATGGCCCACCAGCCGGCTTTATCTGGACTCCTTGCACTTGCTGCCAGCGAAAACTTTCCTCCCCTGGCCATTTTTTTTGCTTTCCTTGCTGTTCTCAGCAGTTCCAGCCACATCGCCACTTCATTTTATTGCTGTCATAAAACATATTTGGTGGGTTGGTTTGGAAAACAAACACCTCCACGGAATATGGAATATTAGATGCCCCAGTCCAGAGGAGGTAGAAAGGGAAGAAGTGGTGAATGTTTCCTAGCAGCATTTATGTATAAATTTATTGGAGCAGCCCATAAAATAGGGCATAGAACAAGTTATACAATAAAAAAGTGCACTAATACTGCACAGTTTACATGTCCCTTGCCCAAGGTTAAAGACTGTAACAGCTCCTTTCAACATACTTTCTTAATTCAAGCTCACCAGCCTCCTTCCTTTGCCTCAAAATGTGCAAACCTTTAACTTCTCTCAAGGGATAACTTGAAACTCGCTCGGAGAATGAGATTATTAATTAGAGAATCTCAGGGTATGCCCTGTCCCTGTGTGGCCTCTAGGAAGCCAGACACATCCAACCCTAAAGTGCTCCCTTTGTGTGAGGCTTTTGTTCCCCACATTCCACCCGTTCTGCCCTGTCACAGCTGATAACAGCTCCCCAGCCCTCTGAAAGAAAACTGTCATAGCTAAGTGTACCTTGGCTGCTTACAGCTATTAAGGAGCTTGTTATCTTGAGCAGGTTTTACACAAATTGTTCCCTGTCCGGCATTTGGCATAAGCAGCGATGACAACTTTTCGACAGATGCTAGTGAGAAGAGAATAAAGATTCTGTGGCTCCAGCCCATCTGCAGGGATTAAACCTTCATCACATCAGGTGACTTTTCTGCTCCCGAGACAAAGGAAACTTTTCTTTTTCTCTAGCTACACGCCTCAGTTTCTCCAAGACGCTGTTTCGCTGCCAGACACTTTCATTGCAGCTTGTCTATCAGAGAGCCGTTTGGAAACCACTGTAAATTGACTTTTTGCCCCTCTTAACATGCGGCAGATTTAATCCATGAGGCTCATTAATGCTTCTCTAAATCTCCAGTTGCAACCGTAGAGTCATAGAATCAACTAGGTTGGAAAAGACCTGTCAGATCAAGTCCCACCATTCCCAGCACTGCCAAGGCCACCATTAACCTGTGGCACCGAGGCCTCGTCTCCACGGTGTGTGAACACTCGCAGGGACGGTGACTCCAGCCCTGCCCTGGGCACCTGTTCCAATGCCTGAGCACCCTTTGGGGAAGGAACTGTTCCTCAGCTCCATCTAACCCTGCCCTGGTGCAGCTGAGGCCGTTTCCTCTTGTCCCATCCCTTGGTCCTTGGGAGCAGAGCGCAGCCCCCTCCTGGCTCCATCCTTCTCTCAGGCAGTTGTAGGCAGCGATCAGGCCCCCCCTGAGCCTTCTCTTCTCCATCTGAACCCCCCAGGTCCCTCAGCCGTTCCCATCACACTGTGCTCCAGGCCCTGCGCCAGCTCTGGCCCCGCTCCAGCACCTCAATGTCTCTCTTGTAGTGAGGGGCCCAGAGCTGAGCGCAGGATTCGAGGTGCAGTGGGAAGCAACTCATGAATTTTCTGAATGCAGTGCAGGTTGGACCTGGATGGTGGTTTATCTCATGAGTATGACTCAGTCCTCATGTCCAATGGCTTCCTCCATCCTATTGCAGATGTATTCCCACTGAGCTGCTGGTTATCACTTTGCACTTTTATTCCTTCCAGATCCCTGCTGAGTATGTTCCAGGTAGACGACAATGTGGTTAGCTGGATTCCTACAAATCTCAACTGTTAGATAACACAGACCTGCAGGCAGTAGGATCCTGTGTTGTTACTGGCCAGAGCAGATCTCCTGATGGTGCTGCACTGGATGAACACTTACCATAGCAGTACCAGCACTCACAGCGTGGCGAGTTCTCCTTCTGACCAGTTACTGTGCGCTTTTCAAATGTACTTCCAGTAAATAAAAGCCATGAAAGTGTCCTCTTGGTGCAACCTGAGTATCCTTCATGCTCTAGAGCTGTTATGGCTCTGCATTTAATGTTTTACTCCTGATAAAAGAGACCCTTGTCACCTCTCTTTAGATGAAAAGGAGAGGAGGTACAATTACTGACCTGCAGATTGTCAGGCCCCCAAACTGACCTTTCGTAATGCATAATATGAGCCCAAGTGATAAAATACATCTGAAGATGCAGTTGTATTGAACATCTCTGATGATTGCTGTGTGTCAGTGGTGGTGTGGGCTGCCCTCTCACCAGCTGCCGGAACCCGCAGAAATGGCAGGAGGAGCTCCACTATCAGAGTCACAGACACCCTTTACAGTCAAGCCAGGGTGGTCTCCAAACTCTCAGTGTCGTGAACTGTCAACACTACATTGCCAGGCTCACCGTGCTGGGGACTTCCATCAACATCCGTGGGCTTTGAGTCAAGGAAGCTGCCAGCCATCATCTTTGTGCTCTCCAGAGGTCAGCTCAGCTCACCGTGCATCTTCCACACAACAGGGAGAATCTCAGGAGTTACCCACCGGGACCCACAGTGCTAATGCCACCTATGCAACTCACGCTGACTTAGTTCATCCGTGTGACAGAAAAGGTCTTATTGGCTACAGACCTTCACACAATATCCAGATCTCTCTGGAGACCCACATGCATTGTAAGAGTCTGGTGCCATCACCCTGGGTGGCTAATCTTCTACCATGAATCTGGTATATATAATATATATATATAATATATATTATATATATAATCTTCTACCATGAATCTGGGGCTATAAGGATGCTGGGGAGGGGCTCTTCATTAGGGACTGTAGTGATAGGACAAGGGGTAACGGGTTCAAACTTAAACAGGGGATGTTTAGATCGGATACGAGGAAGAAATTCTTTACTGTGAGGGTGGTGAGGCACTGGAATGGGTTGCCCAGGGAAGTTGTGAATGCTCCATCGCTGGCAGTATTCAAGGCCGGGCTGGACAGAGCCTTGGGTGGCATGGTTTAGTGTGAGGTGTCCCTGCCCATGGCAGGGGGGTTGGAACTGGATGATCTTAAGGTCCTTTCCAACACAAACTATTCTATGATTCTATGTATAAGGAGAGGGGAGAGATACAAAGTGAGCACATAGAAATCTCACACTGAGGGATCTCACATGTAATAGAATCATATGATCATAGAATAGTTTGTGTTCGAAGGGACCTTCAAAGCTGATCTAGTCCAACCCCTTGCGATGAGTATGGACATCTCCAACTAGATCAGTTTGCCCAGAAGCACATCCAGCCTGGCCTTGAGTGTCTCCGAGGATGGAGACATTCCAGGTGGGTGCATCCACCCCCTCTCTAGGCAAGCTGTGCCAATGTTTTACCACCATCAGTGTAAAGCATTTCTGCTGCCTGTTTCAATACATCTTTTGCAAAGGTCCACAGGAATCATTCTTACCCTTTCTATTATGAGGAGCCCAACATGTTGAGAATGTCAAACCAGACCTTTCAGAGGGAGAAGCATAACCACCTCAGTGACTCTCACAGGACCATTGTTCCATGTGCAGAAGGGAGCTTGCAAGAAAGAAAAAGGAAGGGGGGGAGGGAAGGGGGAAAAAAGATTTCCTGGGAGAAGCAAACAGAAGGATTTTCACAGCATGGGACCTCAAGGTGAGGCTGGGCTGGTTCTGGGGTAAGAATGGGTATGAGAGGAAGGCGCAGGTTTTCAGGTCATCAAAGGTTAATGATCCTGTTACATACAGGGAGGTTACTGGGAATGGAGAGTGGTGGCACACTGCGAGGTTTGACAAGAGCTGGGTGCTCCTCTCAGTTCTTTTGTCAGGTCAAAGCTATTATGGAGGAGACCAGCGAGACAGGAGGAAGCATGATACTTACCCAAATAATCCTTCAATACCTTAAAGTAGGGCTCATTCCTCTGAGCACGTTCCTTGTTATGCAGAATATCAAGTCCCCTGTAATAAAAGCAAATGAGCAAGTAAAACAGAAGTCCTCATTATTTAGTGCCCAGAGTTAAAAAGACCAGACTCTTTTATTTCTACGGATTTTGCTGTCAAAAAGAACTCACTGTGCAGTGCTATTGATACTGCAGCTCTGTGCAGCACTCACTGCATAACCCTCCACCAGTCTCTCAGCAGTACATTAAGGAACATTAAAAACCAGATGACTGTTGACAAAGGCCACAGTTATTCTCCCCCATTCCCTCTGCTTTGTCGAGGTTGGATAACCTGTAACCCACAAAACTAGGTGGCAAACCAGCTGTACCCTTCCTAGGCCTTCTGACCTCCCTCTTCTGTCATTTTTATTCAAGAGCAACACCAGCTCAATCACTGCCCAACAAAAGCCTCATGAAATATTTTCCTGAGTTTTAACAGTCATCCTGGTTTGCTAAATGAGGAGCAGGGGGAGAAATAAATCTGTATAACTTGTGGGGTTTGGATTCATGCTTACCTTGTACGAGACAAAAAGGCTCATGAACTGTTAGTGCCTCTTTCTGTGCCTGCAAATGGATATCCTTGGGCTTTGGGGGACTGACTATGAGCCTAAGAGCCTCCTGGCAAGGGCAGAGTGTGTCACTGCAATCACTACCATCAGAGCCAGTCCTGGAGGTGGACACCGCGCCTCCACCACCACCATTTTCCTGCTGCTGCACCTCCCGTGCAAGGGTATGTAGGTTGGTTGTGCCTCCATAGCTTGTGCTCCTTTGCAGCAGCATTTCCTACAACAGAGGGGTGAAGGGACTGCTGGGATTGAGTGTAACTGCTCATCAAGGACGAAGAAGCCCAGAGGCTTGTCGATTGCAATGTAACCCTGCGAAGCGGAGGCCATGTGTTCCTACGTTGCCATGAAATGGTGAGCACCACCGGCACAAGGGAAGGGTCGCAGGACACAGAGCCCATTCAGGTGGCTGAGCTGCCCTGAGCGTGTGATGCGGAGCATGGTTAACCCCATCCTGAATCGGCAGGTGAGGCTGTCTAAGGAGCAGAACACCAGGACCTGGCTCTGCGTGATGGGCACGGTGCTCTCCAGGAGGTTCCCACCAGCCACCATCTTCATTCACCACCATGCAGGCCAGCCCACTGCAATGCATAGTTCCTATACTGCCAATAAATAAAACCTACCCAACCACAGCCTCACAAACCTCTGCCATGGGTACGTCCTGCAGTGTCACCAGGACAACAAACTGATCCGGAGGTTGTTCTCCTAAAAGCATGTTATTTGCCAGCTCTGTGCTTCATAACGTTGTCCAACACAGCCCCAGCCTCCCTTTAAGACAGAATAACTGAGTTTGAAAGGAAACGTTGACTTCGAAGATTAACAGGTAGGATCAGAAGTAAGCCACCTGTCAGACGGATAAGCACCCAGGATCTTTTCCTCTGGATTTAACCAGTCATTTAAAATGTAATGGCCATGTTTCAGTGTTCTCTCTATGGTCTAATTTTTAGAGTATTTGTACAAATGAAAGAGTGAGTCATACTGAAAGCTGCATTTTCAACTATTCTCTTCTTAATTGCCTAGTCGGTAATGACAAGGAACCAGACCCTATTAGTGTTATTTCTTGTCAGCAGCAATTATTTTCCATGCAGACGTCAAGGGAGGTTTCTTCCTGAAAACTGCCTCTGCTCTGGCCCTAAGTGGTCAGTGACTGCTTGGCCAGAGGAGGTCCTTCACACACGTTTGACCTGGGAAGTCCCACTAATCCTGTGCACAGTATAGATTTGCATAGACATTGATAAATGGACCATTCTGTGCCTGCAGTCCTCAAATCCATGCGTCTTTCCCTATTGACACTGTGCTGCCTGAGAGAAAGCTTGGCCTAGGTCCCTTTCCTAGGGCACGTGCTGGCTTAGGCGCCAGGTCCAAGCAAGCTGAGCAGAAGCTCCAGCAGCATCTCCCAGCGGTGATGCAGCCCATGTCCCTGACACAGCCCTGAGAGCTGGGCAGAGACAGACACTGTTGTCTGTGCTGTGATTCTGACGGAGAGAAGCATCACCACTGCTGCTGGTTGAAGGTTTGCTGTTTCTTAGAGCATCCCATGCACAAGCAGCTGCTTCTGTGTGCCAAAGGCAGGACACAGCATGTAAGAGGAAAAATGTGCAGTTTTGCTATGAGCCAATGTGCTTATGGCTGATGGACCATGTGTGATTTGATGCAGCCCATCTGCACGGCCCCACAGTGGGATTCCTGAGCTCAGGTCTGCCTAGAGATTCACAAGGTACATTTCACTGCTTCTTAAACATTATTTTCCATGAGTGGCTAGGATGAGAAGCCTTGAACAGTGGGGGGATCTTATCACAGAATCCCGGGCTGGTTTGTGTTGGAAGGGACCTTGAAGCTCCTCCAGCCCCAACCCCCTGCCATGGGCAGGGACCCCTTCCAGTAGAGCAGGTTGCTCCAAGCCCCTGTGTCCAGCCTGGCCTTGAGCTCTGCCAGACACAGGGCAGCCACAGCTTCTCTGGGCACCCTGTGCCAGCGCCTCAGCACCCTCACAGGGAACAGCTTCTGCCTTATCTCCAACCTCAATCTCCCCTGTTTCAGTTTGAACCCATCACCCCTTGTCCTATTGCTACAGTCCCTGATGAAGAGTCCCTCTCAGGCATCCTGTAGGCCTCCTTCAGATATTGGAAGGCTGTTATCTGGAAACAGTGCTTTGTCCTCAGGTATATTCCTTTTCTATATGTATTGTATATGTGAAAATGTATATGTATTTATATACATGAAAACCAGACTAATCTTAGATATAATAATAGCTAAACCCCATACTTCAGACTGTTTTTCATTGTTATTGCTATTAAACGGCTGTTATTCATAACACAACCCTACAGTGCTTTGGACCTTAATCTCCTTTTGTGGTATAAAATGGTCCAAACAGCTGGTAAATGGAACAAAAGTGTAATCCATCAGTATCAATTTGAGTAAACATAAACATCCCATTTCCTTGCAGACAAACATGGCAGGGGCTGAGCAGCTTGCTTTGACCGTCAGAATGATGCTCCCTGGGCTCTAAGAGGATGGAAAATTAACCTGAGCCTGCCATGTGGCACTTCAGTTTTGGGTTCTGGGGGGATGTGGAAGGCAGGGACACACTGGGACCAGAGTTGCATTAAAACCCCCGCGGAGGAGGGAGGTCTGTACCTTTCTGTACAGGAAACCACGCTTCAGTTGCTCTCTCATTGAGGTATAGCAGCAGGAGAGTGGCCGGGGCATGCCCAGCATGGTCCTCGAGCCAAAACTGAGGGGACCCCAGCTGAGCACCTGAACGCCAGAGCCTTTGCACTGTGCAGCAGGTAGTACCACCAGCACGGGTAGGCAGATCTCACGGGGTACTGTCTGTCCCCGGACAAGCCGACCTATTTCTAAGCACCCTTATAGGTAACGAAAAAGTTAAAAAGGAACTGTTGGCATGAGGTTCCTCTGGAGAACACATGAGCAAGCGCTTTCTGAGCCCCTGCAGTCCTCAGCAACAGCCCTCATCAGCTGCTGCCAGCATGGCAAGGACCATGACTGGAGGAAGGAGGTCATCGGGAAAGTCTGGTTTTAAGAAGCAGCAAATGCTTTCTCTGATTGAGTTTGAAAGTTATGAACCTGAAACTAATCAGAAAAATGTTTCTCCCTTTGAGATGCAGGGCTGTTTTGAACACAAACACATTTCTGTTCAGCTCAGGCTCAAAGTAAAGCAGGCACTCGGCATTCAAACACCGCTTGGCCACAGGTTGGGGTGGAATGGATGAGGTCAAGCTGTCAGCCCTATGGCAGTACGTCTCCTACAGAGTGTCCCTCTGCATGGAGCGGATGAAAGTGAGTCTAGAGACAGTGAAGAAAAGGAGAATCAAATACATCGTGGGTAACTCGTATTGAGCTGGAGACAGACTCCGCAACTTGGGGATCTGCTGGAAGAAAGAAGGGAGGGAAGAAAGGAAAAATCATACATCTGGAAACGAACATGTTGTTATCACCCACAGATAACTGCTACTTCCATTGGCACCCTGAGTCACCGCTTAGGTATGGAGAGACACCACTTCTGGGTATTTTCTCAGGAGCTGAGGGTTGCTAAAGTGACCCCAGAAGCAAGTGAACCTGCTCCATGCTAGAAAGCCCTGGGTCTCCAGGACTACCCAGGTGATTGCACTTTGCCATGAGATAGTAGATGGCACTGTGTTTCTTCTGCCTCCTCTGGAAAGTGCACTCCCAGGTCTGGCAGCTGTGCCTCAGACAAGTGGAGGTATCAACATTCATCAACATTGGGCAGCCAACTGCACCATCCAGGAGAAATCACCCCATACACAGCAAAGGCAATAGTATGGCTTTGAGTCTGGGATTAAATGGGAGTTCCTCTTTATCTAAACAGCCAGGCCTCTAAATATTCCCTTGCAAAAGACAATGATCAACCACGTGGCTTTGTTAATAACTGGAAGATTTAAGCATATTGCAAGTGCGTGCAAAAGGTCCATGTGCTTTGAGCCCCTATCGGCCCAGCCTCAGAGTCCTGGTTGAATGTGATCTGCTGTATGAGAGTAATTGGAAAAATATGGCTAAAAATGTGTGTGTAAGCATGCACATGGGAAAAGCAGCCTTCATTAAACACAGAGACATATGCCAGGTTTAAATCATACAAGTTACCCCTGACTCCTACAGCCAGCACCGGGGATATGGAGGTGCCTTTCCTGTGATCACTGTGCAGCAATGGACCTCCAAGCAAAGAGATGAAGTCAAAGAAGAGGTGAGCTGGAAATCCAGAGATTGACAACTTGGCATTGTGGATCCTCGCTGCTCCAGTGGAAATCAGTGCCAGGCCACCAGGAGACCTTCAGGAGTGAGACCTCCTCGTGTGGCCCTGGCAGCCATCAGCACAGGACCTGGGGAAGACACAAAGTGATTTGTATCCTCAAGGGGAAGAGATAAACTGATGTTATGGCAATAAATGTGCCCCCACACGGGCCAGCACAGCCTGGGGGCTCTGTTTTCTGCCTGTGCTCACTGCTGGAGCTCTGCCTGGGCTCAGGCTGGGTTTAGAAAAGCACTGGGGAGGGACAGAAATCCGTGTGGAGGTCAGAGGTGCCCACCCTGAACGGCACTTCCATGACCAAGGGTGCTCAGATCCCCTGGGCCCGGCAGGAGCCCGGCAGCTGTACCGGGAGCAGCAGCTCGGGCCCAGGCTGCCCTGCTGGTTTGTGCCCACAGGAGCTTTCAGCACCCTTTTTGCCAAAGAAAGAAGCTCGTCCGCCCATGGGCCGTGTCCAGGTCCCCAGCAGGGACAGACCCAGGATGCAGAGACTCCTCTCCATGTGTGAGGCCGCGTGAGGGGTGAGCAGCGCATCAGCCCAGGCTGAGGGGACGGAGCAGCAAGGGGAGAGCCTCACTGCAGCACATGCATGGGCATGGGCCGTGCCAGGTGCAGGGGGTCCTTCCTGAGCCGGCAGCAGTGCAGAGACACCCAAAGGTGCACAGGCAGACCCACGTCCAAAGCCCGGCTTATGCACACACTGGTACAAACCTGGCCATCAGCTGCACGCCAAGCTGCATCTGACCCCATCGACGCGGGGCTGATTCTGAAGCAGAGGTGCCGTCCCTCCACACAATGCAACGGGTCCTGTTTACAGTGCAAGAGAGCTATCCAATCTTCCGGTTACACATGGCGTGAGCTGGCCTGCTGCTGCAATGGGAGTGCAAAGACCGTGGGTTTCGTTTGTGATGTGCTTAACTTGTTTGTTTTGAGGTGAAATTACAAGATCTTTCTGTTAGGGAAAAAGAGGATTGTTTTTAAGGGGCCTCTGCAACATGAACCCAAGTGTTAGACCTGTCCTTTAATGGAGCCCATGAGTGGCCAAGGTTCAAGTGTGATGCTTGAATGAGAACTTGTAGTGAAGGGCAGTGAAGATGACAAAGGAGACTTTAACTGAGGTGTGTAAATGGATGGTGCTGCTCTCGGCCCAACGCATGCTCTGTGTCCCCGGCTCTGTTCACGTGCGGCAGAAACAGCCCCATGCTCGGCGTTCCTGCCCCGGGCTGTGGAGCCAGACTGGAAAGCAGCAGAGCCGGGGGCATGCAGCAGTGCTGGGGAGCTGCTGATTCCCTTCCCTTCCCTTCCCTTCCCTTCCCTTCCCTTCCCTTCCCTTCCCTTCCCTTCCCTTCCCTTCCCTTCCCTTCCCTTCCCTTCCCTTCCCTTCCCTTCCCTTCCCTTTCCTTTCCTTTCCTTTCCTTTCCCCTTCCATTTCCCTCTCCTCTCCTCTCCTCTCCTCTCCTCTCCTCTCCTCTCCTCTCCTCTCCTCTCCTCTCCTCTCCTCTCCTCTCCTCTCCTCTCCTCTCCTCTCCTCTCCTCTCCTCTCCTCTCCTCTCCTCTCCTCTCCTCTCCTCTCCTCTCCTCTCCTCTCCTCTCCTCTCCTCTCCTCTCCTCTCCTCTCCTCTCCTCTCCTCTCCCTCCCCTCCCCTCCCCTCCCCTCCCCTCCCCTCCCCTCCCCTCCCCTCCCCTCCCCTCCCCTCCCCTCTCCTCTCCCTCTCCTCTCACCATTTTCTCACCATCTGGCTGTTGGGCAGTGGGCTCTGTGGATGGTCCCGTTGGGGTCAATGGGATCTCCTCAGTACAAGCAGGTCACAGGAAGAGTTTCCACGGATGGGTTCTGAGCCCAGGAGGAGCGCTCCTGCATGGGACCATCCGCCGGAGGCGCCAGCTCAGCCAAGGGCAGGGGGCTCAGCTGGCGACAGTCACTGCAGAAAGAGAATTGCTTCCGAGACTGCCACTTCCGAAGCAGTGCCGAGGACACAGGACATGGGGTGCCCCATGGGACCGTCACGGAGCTCCATGGGACCGTAACCACATCAGGGAGAGGGTCAGGCCAGAGGGGCAACTGCAGAAGAGAAAGAGTGAAACGTATGAACTGCGAAGGGGGGAAACTGCAGTTCATATAATGGCCTGTACAATGTATAATGTTTAGAAACATGAAACCAACAGAGCCAGTTCGGTTTTTTAATTGGGAGTGTAGAGTTTTATTATTTAAAAGGTTTTATAAAGGAGCTTTAAATAGACCATGGAATTGCTGTAGCAGGTTTTTGCTTTCTCTGTTGGAAATTACTCAGCCATTTGGTTTCTATTTTTGCACAAAGTACAAGCTTTTTGAACAATCATTTGATATGCTTGTTGATGCATCACAAGAAGGAGATATGCTTTGAATTCTCCTTAAAAACCCCATGTAAACACAAGGCTTATGTATAATTGCAACGAAATACTCTCTCCTTGTTGAGTGCTTTCACATGCAATTTCCTCTCTGACTACTGCATGTAAACACACTTATTGTATTTGGGAAACTCCCAAATCTCAGACACAATCAGGATCAATAGCTCAGCAAAGGCAAATTATAGTGTAAAATGTCCATGTTTTGCAATAAGATGCCTGGATGGTAACAGAGGGAGACAGAAAGCGACATATTACTATAGAAGAGTGGTTAGATAGCCCTGTTTTCCATTCTTTGAGTCACGGGTTCTCACCGCACACCAGCAGCATCCTCTGCACCCAGGGACCACTGGTACACAGGCTGTAGGACACACGTCCATGGAAGAAAATCATTAATTGCCACTGAAATAAGTGGCTTCTCTTGGCTTCCACTGTGTACACAGCACAGTCCTGTTTGGAGGATCCATCACTGTGCAATTCCCTTTAGCTTCCCCCTCAGAGCCAGCCAAAAAGTTGTGTTTTCCATCTCTTTATCTTCAGTGACCCCATGGACATGAAGACACCCCAAGGCCTCTTTCAGTTTATCAATCACTTAAGCCATTACCACCTTCCTCCTGTTGAGAGTCTAAATCTTCTTAATTTGTGGATGAATAGCCATGAAATTCTCTTAGGAAAGTTCTAAGGTACTGTTTGTACTCCTAAGACCATTTGTGATTATAATGGTTGTATGGTTATAGCCATCTTTATGCTTATAATGGTTATATGGTTATAGCCATCTTTATGCTTATAATGGTTATATGGTTATAGCCATCTTTATGGTTAAAACTTTCCTCTGCTGAAATCAGTATTACTATTTAAGCTAGATGGAGTTCCAGCTGTACCTGAAGGCAGCACAAGGTCAGCTTTCTTCTTCAAAGCCCTTCAGCTTTCCTTACACTGACTTACAGAGCTCTGAGCTGAGTACAACAGGGGATTAGTGCAGCTTGGACTCTGCCAGTGTTGCAGTAGGGCAGAGCTTATTTCACTTTCCCCACGTACAGGCAATCACATCACTGGAGTGCACTGTATCGTTGTCAAGCAGAAGAGCTGTGTACCGTGAGGACCCGGAGCAATGGCACGGCTGAAAGCTGCAACGGTTTTCCCCTCAACTTTCTGTATATTTTTTAATTTCAGATTTGTTTCTGCTATGCCCTGATTTATCAAAGCACTAAAACACATGCTTGACTTTAAATGCCTCGCTGCAGCTAACGCTAATTGCATACTTAGTCTTTGAAGGCTCAAGGTCATAAAGAAATCACTAGCTTTTCCAAACAAACCCCTCAATATGTTAATTGCTAGCAAACCCAATCCCACAGCCTCGTCAGTCATGGCTGTAGGTTTGTGTTCCTGACATGAGTTAACATGCTTCTGCCTGGGATTGCCCCGCACAAATGCAGCCACCGCACAACACCCCAGGGCACAGGAAGTCAAGGAATATCAGAGGACATGGCTTGGTCCAGCACTGGTGTGCCACGTGTTAATCTGGAAATGCCCGACCAAGGGTATAGAGCAGGACAAGTGTGCAGGGCACAGGCACAGGATGAGCCCTCTGCTTTCTACTGATTTATATCTGATGTGCAACAAAGCACTGTGCAACAAATTCAGGCATCCTGACCCTGCTGCTTGTGGCTGGGTCAGAGACACCAAACTTGCCAGGGTTACCTGAGCACATCTGCCACAGCTCCAGCATCTCTTCAGCAAACATTTCCCATCTGGAAGTGGGAACGTTGGACATACGATAGTCTTCTCCTGACCATACAGCTCATGCAGGTCATGTTTTGCCTAAAGACACAAGGGTGCAGACGCCAGGGAGGGAGTGTAAAACATAAACATGAGACATGTATGGCTCAGAGCTGGGGGGACACCAGTGAGTCACCCTGATGGGAACATTGTGCCAGTCCTGGTCACACGGCCGCCCAATGCACTGGCACCCTCTGCATCTGCGTGTTGGCTTCTCTGCTGGATTTTCACTGTTCCTTTTGAAGTGAAAGAGAAAGAATCACTCATTCCTCTGAAAAGCAAATCATTACTTATCTGTGAAAGCAGGAGGCAAAACTAAGGCTATTCAATGGTGCCCCATACTTAAACGTGTAGTTACATGCCTTCACATGCACACTGCATACATATATATATGCACACCATGTGTGTACATACATGCATATATAGTTATAAATATATATACATATGCACATGTATACACATAGACATAAATATAAAAATATGTCAGTAATACATGAATGCTCATATATAAAGATGGGAAAGCAGTGCTGTGTGAGTAGAGCTCCCACGGACAGTCACTCTGACAGCCTGGGGATATTCCCTCCATCTACACTGACTGCTTTCCCCTCCAGTGTTCTTAATAGAACACTAATATTTTAACAGTTGCAGCTTTATAAAGCTTGATTATTGACCCATCCTTTCTCTGCGGCAATTGTATATTTAGCAGAAGGGAAAAATTAAACCTCTCAGGCATGAGGTTATTTAGGGCATAAAATTCAAGGAAATAGGTATTTAGGTCATTGTGGGCATGGTTTTTATTTTCCCTAATTTTCAGATTACTTTCGATTAGGTCTGTTCAGAATGGAAACTTCTTGATGTGAAATAGATACTATCTAAATCATTAGAGCTCATTCATTGCCATGTGCCACCTTTTAGAGCAATTAAAGCTGACCTTGGGGTTACCCAGCTGAACACTCACCGACCCAGGGCACTTCCTCTGAATATGAATAAGTTTGTAGTACAAATACAGTCAGGCGGCAGCATCGCTCCTGGCACAGATAATGCCTTTGTTAAATGGAGCTGGGGTCCACGGGCTGTGAGACTGTGGAGCCCATTGATTCGGAACATTCTCTGCTGGGATCAGTTCTGAGGTTTTTTTCTACCCCTGACATCTGGAGTCTATCCCTTTGCCAACCTCTCAGCCCTCCGCTCAGAAAGTGAGTAAGCAGACGGACGCACTCACAGGCGGACAGAATGAGCTCCAGAAAACCTTTGGAAAATTCAAGTAATAACAAAACCAGTAATAATAATAATTACTAATAATAATGTCTCCATTTTTTAGTCTTCTGGACATTCACTTTTTGTGAAGAACTTGCCAGGCCGCCCCTCAACAACACATCCCTGACTCTCCCCACATTGGATTCTTCTCACTTTCAGACTTTAGATAGTTCTTCCCTCAGCACCTGTGTGCCAGATTTGTAACCCTTTGATCACAACCTATTTATAGGGCAAGGAACTTCCAGTATGTGAGGGACTGATTTCCCTGGCAGTATGAGAGGCCAACCTACCCATCAGACCTACTTCAATGCCTTCTTCCTTTGGCGGAAAAAACGTGGAAGCTGCCTCTGCTTACACTAAATAGAAAAGGAGACGCTGGCAAACAATTAAGTGGGGTCTTGTTTAGAGAACATATCTTTTCATATGCTGCCAAGCTATGCTAAACAATAACTGTCAGGATCTGTTAAAAGAGCAGAAAAGCAATACTGCTTGGTACAAAACTCGTTTTGCTAGCATTTGTTCACAAACTGCACCTCCTGTTTAGTGCCGTTTAGCCCATGAACTCCCAACAGTCAAAGACATCTCCAAATGCTGTTTCTTTCTGCTCTCATAATGTGATAAGTAGGGGAAAAAAGGTCACCTGGCCTTCCTTCACCTGGCTGGGTGACTCTCCATTAGCCTGTCAGCCTGAAATGTAGTCTCCAGTGTGACCCATGGAGAAATGTGCATGACCCACCTGCAAAGTGAAAGCTCTTTTGAAGACATAATCATGGAACCGCAGAACGATTAGAACTGGAAGGGACCATAAGGCCAGGTTCCTGATGGCTTATGTGTTAGGGTTCATCTTTAGGAGACTTTGTCAGCTTGTGTTTCATTGCCACCGTGTGCAAAGGTGAGAAACCACAGGGGTCTTCTTGGGTCCTGATGACTTTGAAGATCAGCATTCTTCACCCGCTCTCCATTTTCCCTATTTTTTCTTCAAGTAACATGTTGAATGATGTACAATTGGAAAGGTTCCTCTTTCACCTTTAGCTGAGCTTATGGCCTGACCTCCATGCAGTTTGTGTGTCTGCTGACTGCCAGCAGCGTTCTTGTGGTGCTGGGATGAATCCATGCAGAGCAGAGGGAACAGCTGGCAGGAGAAAGACATAATTCTGTCAAAAGAGAGAAGCTTTTTTGTATCAAGATTTGACCGTGGATAAAGCATTGCTGCTTTCAACTTCCCCAACCCCGCCATGTACTTAGGCACCAGCAGTCCTGTGGGTGCAGCCTTCAGAGGCTCCTCACACCTCAAGAATAAAATGGGAGCATGAAGATGCCATCCAGGTTCTTGTTTTCAGCGTGGCAATCTGAGGACCAGATTGTGCTGCAGGTTTCCAAGCTGGCAGTACTGTGTGGGCATATAGATGTTACTCAGGCTCCTGTTAATGAGCACTCGCTTCCAAGCAAGTCTTTCTGCTCATTTGCAGGCAGGAGTTGAAACTACTGAAGGATGTAAATGAAAATGTCCTTGTTCCTCACTGACTAAATCCAAGAGGACAAGACATGGAACTATCTTGTCACAGCACAGCACGCAGAAGTGAGGTGGGAGTGGGAATGGGGAAAGGGGGAATGGGGGGGCAACACTTTCCCACTGTATTCTATAAACGTCTGAAGAAATAGCAAATATTCACTGCTGTGGCAGATCTTTGGATTCAAGCAGATGCCATTTGCAGGTGTAATTATATAGAAAGTTGATGGAGGATATTTTAAATCCAGTTTTACCTAAAAATTCCATCCAAAGTAAGGATGCAGCAGAATGAAATGTGAATGTCAGAAGAGTTCTTCATGCTGAGTGTCAGCTTCATAGTTGCTAATATGTTGTAACTATACTTGTTCACATTCAGCCTTAAAAGGCTTGAAGATGGTATAGAAAACTCCTCAAGCTTCTGAAGGCTTCCTCGCACCTTGTGCTTGTTCAAAACTTGGCAATTACTCTTCTGTGATATATTGATCTGGCTGCAGCAGAGGGAAACTGACGTTCGGGGAGTCCATGTAGACAGATAAACTGGTATTTCACTGAAATCCACTGCTAAGCAATGCTTTCCAAATGTCTTTATCCTCTGGTCTTACAGTATCCACAAGAGAAATAACTGATTGCTACAAGATTGTGCATGGAACAGGCCCTGACCTGTCTGATTAGGGCCATTACGTTTTCTAAACTGCAAAATTAAACATGTTAATGAACTGTTGAATGCTTTATCACAAATCAGACACAGTGGGAGGTTTCCTTTTGCGGGAGTAAGGCGTTCATGTGTCTGCCGTATATACCTATATAAATAAAAGTTGTATTTTTGTAGAGATGAAGTAGCAGATTTTGTATTAAACGTGACTTCGTGAGCTTAAATTGTCTATAAATAAATGAGCATTATGTAATCTGATATTAAAATAATCATGCTATTAAACCTATTAAATTACTCTGCTGTAGTCCTCCACTTGCTCTAACTCCTATCCAGACCCTGTGTGGATCCAGAGTTACCTTTCAAAATTCAGCCTACATTAAAATCAGCTGCTTGATGGGGGAATGGCATTTCCAACAAGGAGGTGAAGTGGAAGATGCTTTGAGAGTTAGAACTATGGAAATTGCTGGCCTTTTTCTCTTCTCAAGTAAGGGGAAGATTATCATTGGGCCTGTTATAATAAAGACAAAATGATCACAATTCCAGATGGAAATCTGATCATCTAATCCAACTGAAATGTTTTTTTTTGCTGAGTGTAGTGGCTGCTAATCCCGAGGACCAGCGTGGTAATCTGGGAACTCTGATGGAGCTGAATTTATGAATGTGCAAAGAAATAAAACACAAACTCACTGTGGCTTAACCAGAAATTGGAAGTTGCCCCATTACGCAGTGGGGAATGTACTTTGTCTCAGGTTTTTATAGGGGTCTTGCATTTCTCCCGCGACTTCGATACCATAACTGTTTAGCAATCCTATGTGGCTTTGGGCAATGGTGTATGTGGTAGAGGCCCTGCCTGCATATTTATATGACATAAAAAATAAGTGACCCTGCACCTGCAATGGTCTTTGGTCTGCAATCTCGGTGCCTCGCTGAGTTTGTCATGTTTATTTGTGGAATGGTATCAAAGTCAGGGACTGAGTCTGAAACCACGGCCGAGCCTCTCCAGAAGACGTGTGCGTGTGCTGTTTCTCCCCAGGTTTCTGTCCAGGCACATTCCCTCCATGCTACATCCATGACGTGTCTTTTAAACACACCCCACAGCCCCATTTTTCCTCCCCTCCAGCTGGAATGCAGCAGAGGCAGATACCCAGCACTTTGATGATAATTGTGCCAACTGAGACTTTCTGTGCTGCTGCTTCTTCAGCATTACAGGAGCAGACTGCTGCTTCCCAGCACCTAACAAAGCACAGCTCGGAGGACACCAGGTTCCTGTGGTGGCTGAACAGTTTCGGGGTGAAAGCTTTGCTTCCTTTTCAACTTCATGTGCAAATACAGAATCCAACCAACCACTATTACACACAAGTGCAGCACTTGAGTTCATGAAAACAGCACTCTGCTCCTCTTGAAAGTTTCTCTCCTCATCCATTGGCATCCCCTAGGGAGCAACTCATTTTGTGTGTAAGCATCTTATTTGAAACCCATAATATTACTGTGTAATGAGTATAATGACATGTCACCCCTGCTAGGCTATTCCTTTGGGAAATAGAGGCTGGAAATTCACACCACTGTCACCCTTCACAGCCAGCCAGCAGAGCCAGAACTGCATCATTAGCAGCAGAGCTGTAGGATACAAATGACCTTGCATTTGCCCAGCTACAATAGTGCAGTTTTACTCCATCAGCTCTTTCTATGCCCACCAAAATCAAAAACATTTGTAAAGCAATGAATAAGTGCCAACTCCTCTGACCATGAGGCAGATAAATGAAGCTCTTATCAGAAAGGAGCCACAAAAGGAGCCTGTCTGCACCCAGAATGTGCCTCAGTGGGTCCCATGTTCTTGCACAGAGGAGAACAGATGAGTTGGCAATGGTTAATGTCTATTTGCTTGTGAAGGCAGGATAAATGTAATCTAATTCCCATTAACTAGAATCTTTACCCTAAAATCATCAGCACAATTTGGGAGTGCTGGAAAAATGGCTGACACAGTCATTCATGGGTATTTCAGGGGCACTGAAACCTCTCTCTGTTGGCAGTGGGTTGGTATTATTTTTTTAACCAAATACATTTTAGCAAACTACAAAATGTCCAATTGCTAAAATAGATCCTCAGATCCATTTTAGATCAGAGAAACAGGACATACAGAGGAGGAAATACATAGAAAACCCGGGTTAAAGCCAACCGATTTCTCGCAGAAGTTTAAATCTCTCACTAGCAATACTTTCTATGGTATAATTAGAAAGAATAAGTGCTGCAAAGTGAGGGTTGCCTGTGAATGGGCGGGGGTTTGGCAGCAGGAGGGGTAACACTGCCAGCTCCACTCTGGCCATTAGCAAGAGCAATTTGCCCACAGACAATCTGGAAAGAGTTTTCTCAGGTTACAGTAAAGTTAATGGAGTTGGAAATTCCTCCTCTTTCAGATTAGCTCAGCCTTCCTTATGCAGCCTTTAGTCTCTGGTGAAGGGCATGGAAGGCTCAGATAGCAGCAGAAGCAGCAGGGCAGCATACAGCGTGGGGGCCTAATCCAGGAGCTCCTCGGTGCTCCCAGTTTAGGTGCAAAAGCACAAGAACTGGCTGCTGAGAGGAAAATTTAATCCCTAGTGGGGTGATTCTGATCTAACCAGTGACTTGAGGGGGCGGGAGAACTGCCATGAACAATAGACATTCAACAAGAAAAGGCATCATCACTTCGACACCAGATTTTGCTGACAGTCAGGGCACTGCAGATGATCAGCACAGAGAAAAGCTGCTGAGGGGAGAGACAAGTAGCACCGACATGCCAGCAAAAAACATGCATTCTACATCAATTAAAATGAACTGTTGGCCTGAGCCAAAGTCCATGGTGTGACACAGACTAATCAAAACATCAGAAAACAGCTCAGTTGCTCTGTACATCAGGAATCCCTTCTGTAGATCATTGATCACATTACAGATTCTTCATATAGTTCTTCCAAACCTGCCTTTCCACCTCCTCAGATTTAAGAGCTTTTATTATAGTGTCAAAGTAACTGATTATCAAAAAGTTGAACATCATCCATTTACAAAAGAAGGGATTCAAGCAAAAGCTTGTTTATTCTTCATCCATCTGTATGTATCTAAGATTTGATAAAAGAAATTAACTTGGGAGAACTCTGTGCAGTCAACAAAGAGTCTTTCCACTTGGAGCTCAGCAGGATTTACCCACACATGGCCTTAAGCCAGCAAAGAACAAATGAACACTGGCAGGAATCACCTCTAGCTGCAGAACTGATGCCTTTTAGTTAAAACAATGGAGAAGCTCTTGCGTTGTGCAGACTTGGTCCAAAAGCTACTCAAGTCATCTCTGCTAGCTCAGGTGGGTTTGAGATCTGGCTATAAAAAGGACCATGTCTTTTTCTATTAATCATTAAAGTAGCCAAGGCAGGGCAGAGGGGGTTGCTTCCAGACTCATTCAGTTTGAAGCCAAGTGATGCTTTCAGCAACGATGAGCCAGCAGACATGAGCAACACACCTCAGGGGCAGCCTTGGTCATCCTCAGCTGATGGATGAAAGAGGCTGGGGAGGGGGCATTTCCTCCTTCATTTATCCCCACCTCCTGGTTTTTTAAGTGCCATTACGTTACTGAAAAAATACTTATAGTTAATCAGCGCTGCTTAATCCTATTCATTTCCATCTGTGCCTCTTTGTAGCCTGACACCTCTCCTGTCCTGAGGCCATGGAAAGCAGAGGGTATTTAGTGCAGGGGGGAGCTCTGCTGTTGGAGGCCTCTGGGGAGCAGCTGTCCTCAATCATCCTGTGTACGGCCCTTTCATTCCTAGATTACATCTTGTACCAACAGTTTGTGTGTGGGAAAAATCAAAGCTGTCAGAGGCTCCTCCCAGGACGTGCACTGCGCGTAAGGTGCCCAATGACAGGGCCGCGGGCGCATGACCTTTGGGCTTGTGAGGAATAATGAATTGGGGGCCAGTTTTCAAGGACTCACCATCATCATCCAGCCCCCACCAGAGCTCGCCATTAGAGTAATCACTGACAGGCCAAGCAATGAAAGCAATCTGTTGTTAACTGCCTGAACCAGCCTGTCCCCAGCCCCCGACTTCCTCGTGCAGGCACATTGCGCAGTGGTAATTCTTTCCTTAAAGGAGAAACCCCCCACCTCAACAGGCTAAAAGATGCCTGCTCAGAGCCTTCCTTCCACCGTGCAGCGGTTCAGGAACAGCTGACAGAAAATCCAGGAGTGTAGTTTCAGAAACCATAGCCAGCAATGAATGTTGATTGCCTGAATAAATCCTGATGGACTAGAAAGATTTGATAACAAAAAGAATTTCTTTAATATTAGTTCTTCACCCAAGCTCAGGGTGACAAATCTACTGAATGCCCACTTTGTTACCGGTAGTTGCACATCTACTAACAGTAGTATTTTAGTTGTCTTTTTAGCACTGAAGTGTTCAGTCGGGTGAGGACCAAACTCTATGGAGTTTCTGCGCACAGATTCACTGAGCCTGCTCCAGTATGGCATTGCCTGGCTTTGGGCTTCTGGTTGTTTTCAGTTTCAAACACAATCCTTTACATCACAGTATCCTCATAAAACCATAAAGTGTTGTTTTATGGATGGGGCAGTAAAGGAGAGGACAGGTAAGCCCCCAGCTAAGGCCATCGCAGGAGCCCATGGCTGATCTAGAGGGTTGATCTCTTTGCTGGCCACATACGGGTGCTCCTTAGACGGTGCCAGCTTCCCTGGAGCATAACGACTAGCAGATATTTGCACAGCTTCATGAAGGGGAGGAGTGGGCTAAAGACAGTCTGGATGCACACCCCATGGGAATGCCGGTTGTGCCCAAGGGTGACCCTCTTCCCTGCAGGTCCCTGTCCCCACGTGGCTCCAGCCCTGCTCAGTGCGTGGCTTCAAGCACAGCCCATCCTTCTGCTCTGATGTTAATCCCAGCCAAGCTCCAATCTCAGCAATATGTGTCTGGCTCTTACAGCACAACCTGCATTGCCAGGACAGAGGCTTTAGCAACCCGGGAAATACACAGATGTGGCTAAGAGTTCAGGGCAGACAGCATGAGAGTATCACACTGAACCGCCAGGAAGGCTTTAAAAAACTATATATCCACCCTCATATCAAAAGCTCTTTTTTTCACTGCAGAAACACCATTGTTGAGGATATCAGTGGTACTAAAAGATGAACTTGTCAAATCTGGGTAATAGCTTGTGAGGGATTTAAGCATTTCCCGGTCATCAAACAAAGGCTTCTCTTCCAGCTTGGCCGGGGAAATGCTACTTGGTGCCTAGGCCACGTTAAAAACCAGTGTTGTTTTATGAACAGTGTGGGATGATGCTATCATTCTTCCTTCCACACGTCAACAGCTTCCTGCTGCTGACTTGCTAGCAGGTATTTTGCAGGATTAAATGACCTGATATTATCAGGCTGCAGGGCAGAGTTCAGCGTGTCTGGACAGATCTGACTGACTGACACAGTGTCCCCTCTTCAGTACCCAGAGAAATAATCCCCATTTTTCATGCCACACGCCAGGAGGCATTGTCAGGTTTGCATAAACAGATATTTTGACAAGGAAATGGAAGCTTTCACTCCCTTATTTTGTCTCATACTTCTCATGTTATGTCTATTGTATTGCAGATTGGTTCAAACAGGAGTGCAGCCGATGCAGCAGCATGCAAAATACATAGATAGAAATGTACTGTCCACTTCATTTTCCTATTAGACAGTACTTGTGGGTTGAAGAAATCCACTCCAGCTCTGGAGAATACCCTCATGTTTCAATGCAAACCCTTAAAAACCGAACTTTTAACCCCAAATGTTCTGATTCCAGCCACAAGCCTTGATGCTGACCCTGCAGTCATTGCCCACTGACCCGCAGTTGAGAGAGCCACCTCAGCCTGGCTGTGTCATGAACACTTCAGTTAAGGGCTATAAGAATTATTAAGCCCACCGTGCTAAAGGGCTGTGTGCACGTGATCCTCGTGTTATCAAGGCAAAACATGGCCATGTGCTGGCAGGGTGCTTCTGGTCCTTCTTTCCATCACCTGCCCTCACTGGGGAAGTCTAGCACTGTTCTGTGTTTGTCCTGCTTGCTTGCGGGGATACAGACCCTGTATCCATGCCTGACGTGCCAGATCCATATGATTTATCTGTAATAATTTTGCTTGTCTTAGTGTACCAAGGGCCATTCCAGACCCTTGAGTACCCTCTGGCAGAAGGAGAGCAAGTTCGTCAGTTCTCCAAGCATAAGGAGAAGCAAAGAGCAGAATGGGCCCTTGGATTGAAACATCTCTAGTTGTACCCTACCTCATTTTACAGATTTCCAGTCTTCATTTATAAATACATATAATGTCACATGTAATCCCTTAAGCTGCCCAGCAAGATCTCATCACGGAGACCATGCTGCAGTCCAGAGGCCCACACGATCTCTGGTATTTCTGCCCCACTCTGCCTGTCCTCCATATCTAAGGGGTGCAAAACACAGAGCATATTTCTTAAACAACTCTCAATCACAATTATATCAGCATCACAGTCCCAGTCTCGGCTGTCTCCATTAAAACTAAAACAATCTTGCAATGTGCCTTGAAAAATGAGGACATTTGGAGGATGAAATCCTGGCGCTCTGCACCTGAGTGGTGAAACTCATATTGCTTCAGTGGAGGCTCTTCTGGTCTGGAGCACAAGGGGAAATCATGTGTACAGTGCGAGGCCCCTCTTTTGGAAGGGAAAGGGTTGATTTAAGGGTCTCAGACCAGCTCAGCAGCGGTGGTGTATCTACAAGCAAGTTAATAGCTGGTGTAGGTATCTATCTCCAGTGTGAGTTATGGAGTTGTTAATCCTCCACAGGTTTTAATAATCATTTAATATTTAGTGAATACGCTACATTATAAATGTTTTATTAAATCTAAATTAAATGCAGATTTGGAACATAAACGTGCTATTGAAATTTATGAGGGATCTTAGTAGAGAATAATTTTTAGACACTGCCGTGAAAGCTACAGAATATCAGTTTCCAAATTAGTATGAAATACTGTGTGTTAGTTGTCTGTTACTAGAGAATGTGCCTGTGGAGGTATGTCCTGAAACCCCCATGTGATCCCAAAACTTAATTCATCAGCAGGAATTTTTAAGTCTGTAAAAAGCAAATGAACTATTTCCATGTCTCTCAGTGCTGTGTCACCTAGAATCACTGCCTGTGGGTCCTACCTTCTCCATGCTAACCATCCTGAGGATGTGCAGAAATGCCGTGCTCATCCCAAGGCTGCAAATGTTAGGGTTGATGATACTTGTCTGGACCATCAATGTTCATATCCAACATCTAAGGGTTTCCAGCATGTTATGGGTTGCAGTACCAGATTTGATACCAGGATTCATAGAATCACATACTGGTTTGGGTTGGAAAGAACCTTAAAGCTCATCCAGTTCCAACCCCTGCCATGGGCAGGGACACCTTCCACTAGACCAGGTTGCTCCAAGCCCTATCCAACCTGGCCTTCCAACCTCCAGGAATGGGGCATTCTCAAGAAAGGATGATTAGCACTAAATCTGTGGTTCTTTTCTCTTTGCACTTGTCTACTGAATTGTTTTAACCCTAAGGCACTTCTGACGAAGCTCAAGACCATTTCAGACACAGCTTGAGACAGAGGCCACTTTCCCCTGGGTGGGCCAGTGATGAGCTGGAGTCCCCAAACCCCTGTCTGGCGCAGCTCAGCGTGGTCCTGTCCTGCACAGCTCCCGGCCACCAGAGGGCCAACACCCCCTGCAAAAAATGGCTGGAATTGTTCACTTGAAAGTGAAGGGAGCTGAGAAACCCACACCAACATGAAAAGGAAGAACAGAGCGGAAGCACGGACACACTCAGCATCACTGCTGGCTCCAGCTGCTGCTGCGAAACACCAGTCAGAGCACCTCTGGTTCCTGGTGAGAAGCTGGGAGCCCGTCAGTAACATTGTCACGGCTGAGTCCTGCAGAAAACCAGGGCTTGGTTTCTTCTTCCCAAGAGTGATCATGGGAGCTCCTGCACCCCTCACTGCAAAGCCTGGAGATGTGTTGTTAATAGACTCAAAGAAGCCATTCCCAATAAGTGTCAAGCATATCACACACCATGAGACATCATTAGAGGACAGTATTCTATGTGTTGACATGCCCTTGGTAGAATTTACATCAACAATACTGTGAATTAATTTTAAATACTTCCTGGGTTTTTGAAAGAAGAAAAGCAAAGCTACAACAATTCCAGCCAACTTGGAAAGCTGTTAATGGCTGCAAAACACGGACCTCATTCACACTGCAGCTGCTTTTTGGCTCAGATGGTCGGGCTCTGTGGTATGCGAGTATCTCATTTTCTGCAGGAGAACAACAGGTCATCAGTGTTGCAAGGTTTAAAACCTTCAGGCAGAGCAAAGCTGTGAGCTGAGAAATGAGCATCATCAGTACCATAGGCAGGAAACAGCATCTATCTTAATCTCCTCAGTGGCTGGGAGGTTAGAGCAAACTTTAGGGAAGACATAATAGTGGAGAAGCAGCTATTCAATCCAATGATTGGGCTTTATTTTACAGTCATGCCAGATTTACTTCACGGTCTGCACCAAAAATTAGCACATAACTGTCACGTCAACATATGTATATGTATGTCCTAAAGGACCATCTCTGTTTCTAGTAATTCCAGATGCAATTGTAAACCTTACCTTAATCAGGTACTGTGGAAATCTGCTCCCATTCAGGCAGCGAAAGAAAGGGAGAAAGTGGCAGGGCCAGGGCAAGCTCCTCTGAGTGCTGGTACGAGCACTCTAGGTAGTATCTATAGGCAAAAAAGAAACACTTTCAATTGACTAGGTTCTTCCCGTGGAGCAAATCAGTGTTGATAACTTCCTATCACTTGTAAGACTGACACATCTACAGTTTCTGTTTCCAGCGCTGCGCTTGATTAAAGGACACTCTGCATCCAGAGTGATGTTATTATACAGAATGCCTGTGTTATCAAATAATAAACTAACTGTCACAATATTGGCTCAAGGCTCAGGAATTTTCTAGCCTAGGAAGATTAAGACGATTACAGTTCAAATAAGTACAATTTTTGACTAATTGTTTGCAGATATGGCATAGAAGCAATAGGGCTCGTTTGGAGAAAGCAGGATTTTCCTATACAGAATTCTACCTGAAATGTAGCTAAAAAATGAATGCTCAGAGCCCAGACTTGCTTAAATCTCTACATTTGCATTGACATGAAGGGAAGCTGCACTTACAAAGCTGAAGAGCTGTCTCTTTAAAACTGAAATAAAACAGCAGTTACTGCATTTGATTCAATCACCTGCACCTAGATTTTCTTACAGCACGAGTAGCTCTTCAGATCTAGCCTACAGACAACAGACTAGACCTGTAAACAAGTCTTTCCTCTCCCTGCGCCATACCCATAAAGAGACACACTTTTTTTTTTCACTCTGTAAAACTCCTAAAGGCCCCCAATGCTTTTTCTATCTATTAATATATGACCTTTTCTAGACAGGATGGTCACAAAACCCACCATATGTCCACCACTCACTTCGTATTCTCCTGTGCTGATCACCATGGGATGACCTGCACAAGCACCGTCTCTTCTGTGGGCACTCAAGCTGCTCTGCAGCATGTTGGGCATGCAGGCAGAAAGATCTTGGTTCTCCATTCCAGCTGAGTCAGAGGTTCAATATGTGACCTTCTGTCACTTGGTCTTCTTATGTCAAAACCAAGACCCAGTTTAAAACTAGGAACGCACTGAGAACCAGATGCTTCATCTGAGCCAAATCTTTCTGGATAAATATATTGCAAAGAGCACAAATCATAGCATTTCAAACTTTTCAAACAAATTTTCAAACAAATCTGTATATATTTAAATATATACAAAATTCTGCTGTTTCTTGACAATAGCTTCATACTGTAGAAGAACAGAAATCCAGCAGACTGAAATTAATAATGCATTAGAACAAACACCAGTGCATTGTTTCCCATGTAAGGAACTGCCTGGATATAAATAAACCCTTACTCATATTCCGTAATTTAAATCACAGAATCGTTTTTCTCCAGAGTAACAATTGCACCTTTCAGAAACATAAGAGATAAAATTTGTCCTCAAGAAGAAATCTGAGGAATAAGACTTCAACTCTGGGGCACCAGTGCTTTTGCTGTCAGCGTATTGAAACCACATAACTGAAACGCAACTCAAAACTCTTCCTCTGAACATCCCCAAAATTTTCAGAGAAGAATTACTTGGATGACTGAAATTCAATCTAAGGCCTATTTCTACTTTTGCTGTTCTACCTAAAGGTTCTGTTTCCACAATGTGGCCGAATCACGCATTGCCTAAACTTGCACTAGCATTGCCTCTTACTAAGCCCAGCTTTTCCTTTTGCAGAATGCAAGCAGCATGCAGTACATGGAACCTGGATGCAAATATTTGCTCAAAATAACAACTTAGCTAAAAGTCAGAAGAGATGAACATGGTTAATTTTCATACAGAACCTGTCTATTGGCAATGGGGCACAATACAGCAGCAGTGAGAATGTGTTTTGCTTTGCATCTTGGGTTGCAGCCAGTAATCAAAGTAGCTCATGACTATTCAAGTTCACTAGACAACAGACAGCTGAGTTATTGCACATTTGCACATCTCTGATGATACCTCCACGTAACACCAGAAAGAACCCAGGCAAAGGTTTTTAAAACATCATTTTAGAAATCGGAAATGGAAAGAAAAAGCTCAATTTAATAATCAAGTTAATAAATTGTATTGTTCCAAAAAATATACATTGCTTTGCATACAAATACAGTACCAAGATCCTTTTCCCTTTAATTTCACAGTGGAGACGTTAGTTGCAAGGTAGATTACTAGCCACTTTACTTTTTTATAAGCCCAGAGCACTTTAGCATAAAAAATATATATGCAACATACACAGCATTTGGAGTGAACAAGAAAAGAAAACAGATGATAAAGTATTTTCCTTTGCTTATAGTATCAGTTTGTGAAAACAACTGTCTTGTGAACAACCCATTTTTAACAAACAGAATTGTATTAGTGTGCAGTACAGGAAATTGTGGTTATTTCTCACAGAACTTTGCTGCATGTCAAGCACTGATTTCCTTTTTATGTCAATGCGAACCTATAAACTGATGCAATTACCCTCCACACATATACATTAGTTTAAATGCTGGGGTGCTACAAAAGTCATTTATCTTTCATACTTTCTGTTAGGCTGCAAGTCAGCTCTGAGTTTTAAATGTTGTTTAAAAGTTCTTGGCTAATTGATCACTTTAGAGATGCTTTAAACACAGGTAAAACACCGACAAAGGCTTTTAAAGTAAGCTTTCTTAATGGATGAATTGCAACTATCCATCATTCTGCTTGCTACTTCCCTACCACCACCCCATTAAACCTAATAAGTTCTATTAAAGCTGTTAACATGTGTCATCTGTTAATGGAAAGTGTATAATGAACAAGGCATGAGTGGGACCTGAGGGCTCATAGAAGTAAAGTTTGGAACAGAAAGACAAATTCTGACCATTCACAAAGTTAATGTAACAACAGGCCAGTGCTCCAGGCCTTTCTTGAGACGATTGCCATTTAAAGCCTTGCCTGTGCAGAGGCACCAAGGTTAGATTCACTGGTGGTGTGTGTTGTATTTCAAATGCTTCATCAGATGAAACGTAGAAGTTGAAGGGGGAAAGAAATGCATTCCTTTTTGGCTTGAGAAAACAGTGTGACACATGACAAGCCTGGATCTCTTTTGGAGAGGCTGTGCTCTGTATTACTTGAGATTAAGTTTGATCATTCCTGAAGGAACACAGAAATCCCCAAACCTGGATGGCAAGGGCTGTAATAGTTGCTCTTAATGTCTGCTGTTAGCTGATTACCAACATCTTGAAAGCATTCCTCAAGCAGGCCCTCTCACAAGCTTCTGTCATGTGGATGCTCTTGCAGATGGAGAGCATGCATCACAGAGCGTGGGTGACAGGGAGCTTCAAGGACCAGCCTGTAATCAAAAGCTTTGAACTGCTCCTAGTTTGTGAGACTGCTTTACTTGTTACTAGGGGGACTATCAGATCATATTATAATGACCAAAGCCAGCCCATGTAGTAACAGCTGGGAGTGTAATCCAAAAATTAGCTCATTAATTCACAGGAAAGTATTTTCTACTCATCTTTCATTACAAAAAATGTGTCTGCTTGTTAGTGGAACCTAGAGCTTTAACGGGAACCTTTAAAACATTAGCAATGCACATGTGCTTTTCTATGCCTTAGTGGGAGATTTATGAAGTTTATTCTCTAATCACTGTTTACAAGCAGAAATATGACGAACATAAATCATTTGAAATAAGATTTCAAGCTACAAATCCAGTTTGCTCTTTCCCAACGTTATTATGCTATTTTAAACCTTCAATTAATTATTTTCCTTGTTGGCCTGTTTGTTTTCAAAAACAATTTCACTCCACTTGACCTTTGTTTTTCTTGGACAAATGTTCAAAGTTGGAAATAACTCTAGATGTTGTCTGTTAGTGCTTATTTACCATATACGGCATGCGAGCCAAAGCTTAGGAGCCCCAGAGAGATACATGATGTGAGGGGCAAATCAGCAAGCTACCAGTAGGAATTAGCATCACAGTGATACTGTGATTGTCACTAAGGACAGTCAGGCTGCTCCTCAAGTGGTGACTCCTACAAAAACCTCAAATTCAAAAAAAAAAAGAGAAGGAAAAAACCTATGATACGTTGCCAGCTCTTGCAGAAAACTGTTGTTGTTAAAACGCGTTTCCCATCATGAGACCAAACAGTGCAATGACACTGCAAATTGAATGTTTATACAGGACTTGCAAAAGCACACTGCGTAGCAATTGTCTTGCAAAACATTAGTTGATGCACAATGAATATATTTTCATATCACGGTAAGTTGCATTTTCTTATTTATAATGAAGAAATCAATGAACACAAAAAATTAGAGATCTAAACAATCAAGTGGTTTTGCATGAAGTGGTTTTGCACTTCAACAGGGACGGGACAGTTCTACATGCCTGTTCTGACACTGTTTGCAATGAAATGAGCTATCACCCATGTGTGAAAAATCACCTTGGCTTGTCCCTTGGTTTATGGTCCCTATCTTTTCTGTTTCCTCATCACCCTTTTGCACAGCACAGGAGCTGTAATCATGTAGAATTGTAGAATCACCCAGGTTGGAAAAGACCGTTAAGCTCATCCAGTCCAACTGTTACCCAGCACTGCCAAGGCCACCACTAACCCACGGCACTGAGGCCTGATCTGCACAGTGTGTGAGCACTTGCAGTGACGGTGACTCCAGCACTGCCCTGGACAGCCTGTTCCAATGCCTGAGCACCCTTTGGGGAAGGAATTGTTCCTCATCTCCAGTCTAAACTTCCCCTGGTGCTACTTGAGGCTGTTTCCTCTTGTCCTGTCCCCTATTACTTAAGAGAAGAGACCAGCCCCCTATATACATATTTAAGAATTCTATAAAGTTTGTCTATTGCCAGCTTGCTGCAAAGCTTAAACTACAGTGCCATGCACCAAGACTGCAGTGATAAGAGGAGCACCCACACTGCCACCCACTCCCGGTACCAACAACTAATGTTAATACACAGAAAATACGCTTAAGCCAGAGGACACACAGTTAGGAAATACAGCTACTGCTACACCAACAAATAACCTATTCTGACTATTCTCTCCCATGTTCATGTAATTACGCCCAAGTTCAGATTTACAGCTGAAGTTGGTGGGAAGTGCTGGTTTGTCCATACTTGACCAGCTTCCCCTTGAAGCCATGTCCGGGTAGATCGTTCTGGTCTGCAGCTCTAAAATGTTAGCCACTGAACTAGCCTCAGCATTCTTTCAGCATGAAAAACCTACAGTTGGACAAATAACCTTTAATAAACTCAGATCTGGACTCCTGCTTGCTCAGAACCGCATCCTCGTTAGGCAGGAGAGACTTAATTAATGCAATAGCACAGTGAAGACCCAGATGCCCATTCCCACAGGGTGAAGATGCTGCACACTGGTTAAGTGGGTCACAAAAGGGGAGGCACATTATAATACAGCTTCAGAGTATGACACCCCCCCGCAGACCTCAAACTACTATAGATTTTCAACTAGACAATTAAAAAATATGCATGCTTCTGATTTTCTAAGGACAGTATCAGACCTCAACATGGGACATGAATCCTTTCCCAGGGTGTGAGCATTTCTCCAGTATTTCTTTAGTTCCATACATTCAATCTCCAGGGTCCACCATGACACCACCACATACTGCACATCTATACCACAGAGTGTAGGCCAAGGATACTCTATTTAGTTTACGCTTTCCTGAGGAACAGCTGATTGTCTGCCTCGAAGTGGGAGAGAAGAAGTATTATAAACTGATGACCAGTGAGTTCCTGTGATGGGATAACTGTGGAAGTTCCCTCCTTCTCTTGATGTATGTCATGAGAATCACAGGAGAGGTGCAGAAGACCTTGCTGCAGCAGGGGGGTTGGTGTTGCAGGAAAATGCCAGCACTGCTGCACAGTGCTGCTTCTAGCCTCTAATATTACATGCAAGCCTGCTGTTCATTTTTTACAGTGACCCATGGAAAAGCCTCTATTGCAAAATGCTAAATTCTGATGGGATTCTGCTCCTACAACAGACCCCTGTGAGTTTGGATGGGCTTAGCTTGAACAGCAGGTTGAGGGAGGGGATTCTCCCCCTCTGCTGCACTCTGGGGAGACCCCCCCTGCAGTCCTGATCCAGCGCTGGGGCAACAGCACAAGAGGGACATGGAGCTGTTGGAGCGAGGCCAGAGGAGGCCATGGAGATGCTGCGAGGGCTGCAGCAGCTCTGCTCTGGAGCCAGGCTGAGAGAGCTGGGCTGGGGCAGCCTGGAGAAGAGAAGGCTCCTGAAGGGGAGACCTGAGAGCAGCTCCAGTGCCTAAAGGGGCTGCAGGAAACCTGGAGAGGGGCTTTGGACAAGGGATGGAGGGACAGGACAAGGAAATGGCTTTAAGCTGCCAGAGGGGAGACTGAGATGAGCTCTTGGGCAGAAGCTCTTCCCTGTGAGGGTGCTGAGGCGCTGGCACAGGGTGCCCAGAGAAGCTGTGGCTGCCCCATCCCTGGCAGTGCTCAAGGCCAGGTTGGACACAGGGGCTTGGAGCAACCTGCTCTACTGGAAGGTGTCCCTGCCTGTGGCAGGGGTTGGAGCTGGATGAGCTTTAAGGTCCCTTCCAACACGAACCATTCTAGGATTCTATGATTAAAAACATTTCACTTTTTGGCTGCTCTTAACCCACCTGCCCACCCTCTTCCTCTCTCCCCCCAAAAGATACACTTTCCAAAGCACTGCATTTTAACTGCATTTGCACAAAACTGTTACCTAAAGAAATTTACTGCAACCCAGTGATGAAGAGGCCAGTAGCAGAAGTTCAGCGTGGTGGAGCTGCAGTAGTGCTATGCTGAACACCACAATTAGTAATAAGAGCTTACTTTTTGCAATCAAAATGCTTAGTAAGCACTAAGCATTAATGCTTAGGAAATATGTTAACACCTTTTTAGAGCTGAGTGCTTCATGGTGCTGAGCACACTGGCTGTGACCAAGGCAAGCACTTCAGCGCATGCCTACCTAGAGAGCAACCCTATGCCTTCAAGCCCTCGTTCCCAGACACTTACTGCTGCAGTAAGCACAACTTGGGCATGTGTACAGAATTGGGCCCAAGACCCTAACCCAGAAACTATTGCCATCACTGTTAATTAATTACAATTATTATCCTTATGTTGTTGTCATGGAACAGGAAAAAAGTGTGCTGCTCACTAACAGCCACCCAGTCCCTGTGTCAAGAAGAACAGGACTCTCAAAGCTCGTAATTCGAGAAATTTTAGTGCATTCTGGAAGATTCAGCTTTATCTTTTTAGGAAGTTTTGTCTGTTTTCAGTGGGAAATAAGGGGTCTTAAAACGGCTCTGCTGGTTATGAGAGCTCTCTTGCCATCTAAGAATCCAAAATGTGTACTTTCAGGTGTGCTGACCCATGTATACTGGAGGAAGAGGGCAACAGCAGTTCTTAGGATGCTTTAGCTGAACCATTATACCTCCCCCCTTTATAGTCCAGATGCACAAGAAAAAAGCAGAGATTGTGTTAGAGGAAGGAAAAAAGTTCAACTCTAGCAGCAAGAAAATAACTCTAAGAATAAAACGCAATAGGGGAAGCTGACAATATTTACATTTCACAGATTGCACCTTCTGCTTTTCAAAGGGCCGAACCCAAGGTAATTAGAACCTCGGTGGCCTCTTCAGCTTTTAAACTGCAACTAAAGGGTAACAAAGCCCGGAGAGTGAGGCCCTTCTGCAGCACATGTGGCGCGGCAAGCCACCCTGTCAGGGTTTGACAGGTGTGTGCCTGTGCGCCGGTAGGGCCGCTGCCGCCCGGGTCCTCCTGAAACCCGAGAGTGTTTGTAAACAGTCTGTGCTTTCTCAAAAGTGCCCTCGAGATTTGTTACAGGAAGTCAAATTGCTCAAATCTCCCTCATTTGGCACGATACGCTGAAAGCATGCTTGAGTGATCATAATTGCGCTGGGACTGACTTCATTTACCAATCTCGAGGCATACCTTTCCAATAACAACTGCAGGCGATATAAATTCAATCTCTTGTTTGTTTCTGAAAGTGATTAGCCTAAAAAATTTGGAATTTAAACACTCGTAATTGCAAAGTGTTATTTGGATTCCATTTTGATTTATTAAATGAAAAAGTCACCTTTTTTTTTCTCCCTCCCCAGGAATGATTGGAGTTGCTTTGGAAAGGGAAAGGGACAGCAAATAGAAAGGGGAAAAGATCATTCCCCTCAGTGGTGGCACCGCTGTTACAAGAGCATTTTTTCCTTCTACAACGTTCAATATTGTAACAGAAGCATAAAAGATTCTGATGTTTATTTCAAGTGTGGACTTTTTGCTGTGAAATAATACATAGTTCACTTGGATTAATATTATTTTTCTTCACATCTGTGCAGAAATACATGCAAATCTAAGCCAAATACACAGCTGTACAACTGAAAGGACAGAAAAAGCTGAAAGAGTCCCCTTTTCATTCTGAGTATTACAATCAGTGCTATTAAATATGATGGAAAGGGCCAAAACACATTTATTTCATACATCCCTTACAACTTTTTTAAACCTATTTATCTAATACACATTTGCATCCTTTTTACTTTTGCATTCTGCAGAGAGTGTTGGGGTAAAGCCCATGATGGGCAAGAATTGTCCTGACAGAGAATCCTGGGAAAAGGTTTGCGTAAAGATAATACTGAATTCATAATCATAGGCAAATACTCACAAAGCCTTTTCAGCAGGATGCGAAATCAAACAAGTGGGGAAAAAAAGACGTAACTTGTGTATAAACCACCAGTGCCTGGTTTCCAATTAAAGAAAAATACTGTGAACTCTTTATAAAAGCGTGCTCACAAATTCAGAGCTGAGGGAACCCCAGTTGAGTTCTTTCCAACCACGATAAGGTTGGAAAGAGCAATTTCAAAAACTCGGAGAAAGCCATAAAATTCATTAGAAAAGACCTGTTTGCTAGAACATCTTGCTTAGCCCTCGTCATGAACAGATCCATGGACAGCTCCCTTGTTCTAATTAAAAAGCAGAATGAGAGATGAAGCACAGCAATAAAAACCTCCACAGGGGTTAGCCCGGTGGCCACAAACTTACACTGTCAAGGACGGACTGGGCTCTCCTCCGAAAAAAAACCAAAAGCTGCACGAGTCTCTTTCACATCAATTTCTTCATAGCTTCTTCATAAGCATCTTCCTCCACCTCCTTTGTTCCTATCCTGAATTACCATCAAATTGTAAGCAAATTCTGTGCCTACCCATGGGCAAAACATGGTGCTCAACATCAGAAATGCTACATCTCAACCAACAGTCCTGATACACGCTTGAAAGCATATTTATCATAGAACCAGAGCGGTCTGAATGGGTAGAGCCCTTGAAGCTCATCCAGTTCCAACCCCTGCCACAGGCAGGGACACCTTCCACTAGAGCAGGTTGCTCCAAGCCCCTGTGTCCAACCTGGCCTTGAGCACTGCCAGGGATGGGGCAGCCACAGCTTCTCTGGGCACCCTGTGCCAGTGCCTCAGCACCCTCACAGGGAAGAACTTGTGCCTAAGAGATCATCTCAGTCTCCCCTCTGGCAGGTTAAAGCCATTTCCTTATCCTGTCCCTACAGATCCTTGTCCAAAGCCCTTCTCCAGGTTTCTTGCGCCTTTAGGCACTGGAGCTGCTCTAAGGTCTCTCCTTCAGGAGCCTTCTCTTTTCCAGGCTGCCCCCGCCCAGCTCTCTCAGCCTGTCTTCAGTCTTAGCACTCAGGTAAGCCTGAACACCAGCGCCACACCAGCAACAGAGCTGCTGTGTTCCCTCTCAGGGTGCCCACTGCCATGCACTCATCTCACATGGCAGCCGCTGACTTTCCTGGGTGCTGCCATCATAGCCCCAGCATAGACTTTAAACCTTGCAAAGAAAGGCAGCAGCACTGAAAATACGAGGGGAAAGGCAGCTATGTGTACTAAAACTCAAGTTAAATCTTCCAGATGTTTCTGAATCCCTATGTGGCCTTGTGGCAAGTCATGGGATCCCATGTAACTAAGAGGAGCCTGTGCCAGAAACCCATGGGGAGTGCTGGCTTCGTGATTCCAGCAGGTGTATCCAGGGGGGAACGGGTCACTTAAGTGGTTCTGGAACATAGCAGGAATTTCTCAGACCCCTCACGCTTTGCCTAAAGTTTACTTTGTTTTTAAAGTAACAAACTTGCTAAGTTGTCCCCAAAATAAAGCCAAACCTCAGGGCAAGTCTAATTTATAAAGAGTCTGTGCACAGTCTGTTTCAAACTAGACAGGACCTACCTAAGCAAATAATTTAGTGCTATAATTTAGCCCATTTCCCCTTCAGCAATACTACTGCTTACCCAAAACATCTCCATTTATTTTTAAACCAAACATATTATTTATTTGATGGGAATGAAGAGAACAGAAAGGAGCAGCACAACCTGAACATTCATCATTGTTGTTTGTGCTCCTTGAAGGACATTGCTGAATTATTGCTATAAACATTCCACATTTGGCTAAATGTTGTTGATATAAACAAGGATTTTTCCTCATTAAGGTAATTTGGTGCAGTCTGAGAAACTGATTTATCAAGAGAATTAATTAAAGGCAGCTATGATTTGTGGCTCTTTGCTTGTGGATGTTTCAGCGTAAACATCCCCATTAAAATTAAATTACTGCTAATCTGATCCTACTAACAATAGTTTTTAAATACACTTCACAGATGCAGACATGATGCCCTTATTCAAGTTTGGAGCTATGCAGCAGAGTCCCACACTCACAGTTGCCATGGTGCAGAGGTGGAAGAGCAGTGCTGCAGATGCATTGTGAGGTACCTTCCCACTGAAAGTTTGCTGGCTTTGGGGGAGGGAAGGTGAAAATTCTGTTTTCTCCTCGAGTTTACCCATGAGGTACAGATCAAAAAGGACTTTCTTGGGCTGTGAGTAGGCAATTCAAATAAAAAGTCTCTCCCTCCTTCTCTCTGATCTGGACTTCATGTAGTCCAGAGATCAAACCAATCAGTCAAAGCAATGCCCCCTGTATCAAGCAAGATTTGTCTGTAATATCTTGGTTCAGGAGTTTTATATGAAATTTCCTCATCTTTTTCTTTTCAAAAATCTACAGAAACAGGAGGAAAGAAGACAAAGTGATGAATGATGTTCTGCCCATTGGTCAGAACGTTGGGTGTTTTGCAGCTGAAGTCCCTTCAGAACACACATAAAAGGTCATCCTCTTACAGGTTCCTCTGTCATTCTTTCACATAAACCCACCAAGAAAAGGTTCACAAGTACTAACCAAAGCTGTGGAAGTGTCACTCCTTCTCCCCTTACAACCAACCCTCAGAGCACAGGTTTCCCAGGCTACCTTTACCCGAGCTGTTTTGGATGGCGCATGAAATGGGCAGCAACATCACTTGTACTCGTCTGCCTGAACATGAGGTCTGTGCTCAGGGAGGTATTGATGAAGACCTTGTTACCATTTTGTTTCCCATGCTTGCTCATGCAAACTAGCAAATAAACATGGTGTCCACCCCTGCTCCAAATGTACCAGTATTGGCTCCCGAGATATTGAATGTCAAGGGGGCACAAACCTTGCTTGGATTTAGGACACACTGGATCCCATACTGGTTCCAATTCCAAGGTAATTAAGTGATCACATCTTACCAGTTTTCCTACCTGTCAGCAACACAGAATATACTTTGATAAAAAAATCAAAGACTTCTAATCCTGACACAGAAAGAAGTCAGTCATGAAAGAAATCAGGAAGAAGAGCAACCTAGCTTAGGTCATGGAAGTATACCTCATGGCTTAACTAAGAGCCTCTCAAAGATTGAAGTACTTGCTGTTCAAAAGACAGATAAAGATAAAATTATCTACAGTTAAAGGAAACAGGCATTTTGTGATTTAGAAGAAGCCACCTTCCTGCTCCCAGTCTTGGTGACCAATCCTGTCAGATGCTGACCATCTTCAAGCCACTGTTAATTGAGTCTGCTAATTACAGTGTTCAGCAGCTCACAACATCACAGAGGCAGATAGACTACATATTTACAGAGGCCCTTTGGGAAGTCTGGATTAGTCTCAGGACAACTTGAAAGGAAAGATAAGGAAGCTTAAGAGGACTCCTCCTCTCCTGCAGCAGACGAAGGAATTAGCAGTAAAGGCTCCAGCTCTGGTCAAAGAGAAGGATAATGTGGTGATGAAGCAGGTCTTAAATCATTTTGATGCACTTAAGCATCACTCTAAAGAAGATCTACTGATGCAGAGAGAAAACAAAGTATCAATCAACATAATCAGGCAAATTTGAATTGGTTGGTTGGTTACATAGCTTTTTTTCAGTGCAAATTTTTCCTCATTTTCAAAGGGTCTTCTCTATATTGTTCATTTAAGTGTCAGCTTTTCTTTAATCAAGCTTTTTATTCAATTTCATTATTTCATTTCTCTTACATTGGAGTCTCATAAAAGCATTTGATTTTCTACAGGCAAAACAAAGTCATGGGAACATAGAGGGTTATGTGCTGCTTGGCCAGGAAACTATAGCTGGTGGCCCTACCAAGGGAAGCAAAGTCCTCTCTGCGGTCTCTGCCATAGGACAGAGCTTGACCTTAGTGAACTTCAGCACCATACTTCGATCCAGTTACAACAGTAACACTGGAGTCAGCATTATGGTGGCACCCAAAGTTCCCAGTTGTGGTATGGTGGGCATTAAACACACTGATATTCTGTGTCAGTGGTGTGTGATTTGTGTCTGAGACAAGGGATTGCCAGGCAGGCAGCTGAAGCCCTGCGAGCAGGAGGAGAGCAGAGATGCTCCTTTAAAGTCAGCACAGTGCAATTTAGGAACAGGAGGATCATCTGGAATGCTGCAGGGGTCAAAACAGTCCTATGCCAGAGCTGAATGCAGTCTCCAGAATCCCTTTTTGGGTCAGTCTCCACCTCTAATCATTGAAATAAGGGCAACAAAGACAATGCATCACACTCTTCTATTTTAGGTTTGAATTTCACATCTTCTGATATAAATCACAGAGATACAAGACTCATGGAAACACAGGGGAAGAAAAACTCCTTTTCGCACATACTTTTTCAGAAGTGAGTACTCCTCAGAATATATGCATATTGTTGAGGTACTCCTGTATAGAAAACACCCATACCATTTCACTTGGAACTCATTAACTAGAAATCAACATCTTTTGCCTTCATGGCAATATGTATTTCAGGGAAGGATATCTGCATATACATCATCTGAGAGGAGAGAGAGAGAATAAAGGGCTTATCTCATAGAACTTGAGAAGATACAGAAGTCATGTTGTTCCTACCATTCTCGTAATGGTTGCCTGCCAACGGCTGCATTAAGTGGGCTGCACCCATTACAGAGACGGAAGCTGTCATCAAAATGAATTAGAGGCTTATTTGGCCACTGTTGCATTTTATATTCTGCTTGCAATTCACTGTCTGTCTGGCACGTTAATGAAAAGTAGGCTGGGAAAAGAGGGCACTAGTGCATAAGAACACAAATTATGTAGATTATTTTTCCCTTTCATAATGGAATACCGTCAGGTTTTACAGTCATTTAAAGAGATTCTTTTCCTTTATATATATACACCCCACTACAAAAGAGCAGTTGTCATCCTAAATCTTAACTAAAGATTACTTGGAAAGCACAATTAATGGCTTTGAGATGATGCCACATCCGCCAAGTTAGAGAATTTTATAACCGATGCACTAGTGACTGCAAACAAATGTGCCTCTACTTTAAACTTCAGAACAGACACAAATCCTAATTCACCTAAAACACCAATACATGGGCATAATAAAGCTCAAATATGAGCTGACCTGATCCTTCACACACTGGTTCTGGAGGAAGAAAAAAAGGACAAGTAAATCAGATTTTTGTCTATCCCCCACCTCTCAGTACTGTAGCTGGGAACAGTGTGGAGAATCACCCATACTCCATCGTTCACTGGCAAAACACTGACATGGGACCTTCTTAGCACTGATTAGCACAAGAAAGCCTTGCTGCTTTTAGCAAGACTGCCAGCAAGGGAGATATGTGATAGTGATGGCACATGTTGCTCACACAGGAACCTGCAAAAAAGGAGAAGGGTTGCCTGGGGGACACGTGTCCTCCTCCCCTCCACTGCTTCTACACTACATTGCTGTCTGCTACCTGCCTCCTGTGAGGAACTAAAACCAGGGAAACTGTTCAAACCTTTCCCTTGTTTACCAGGAACAAGGTAAAGAGCAGGAAATTCTCTGCTGTCCTGTGCTGGCTGGAATCTGGCCTCTAGATGCCCCAAGTACACAGAAGGAGCCCACAAAAGGTGCCTTCTTAGAAGAAATTAAGTCCTACTTGAAACTTATATTTTAAAGCTTGAATAATGAGTATTTGAGAATGTAGCAGAGAAAACAGGTTTATACATGAGGGCATTTATTTTTTGCAGGTATATCCACTTCTCTGAGTCAAGAAACAGTAGCACATATATATTTTACCAGCAAGAAAGAGGCAGTAGGGGAGCAAAAGGAAGAAGTAGGTATTAGGTGAATAGGTATCCTTGTTCGTTTTGGTCCCAGAATGCTGAGCCTCACTGACTATGTCAGTGTAAAACATCACGGTACCTAGAACTGGCAAGGAGCAGCCTGTGGGCTGTCTGCAGACTCAGGGGACAAGTATTCGCCTTCACAGCTCATTGGCAATTTGCTGTAGGACTGTGATCCGCAGAGGCAATCCATTTCCCTCCTATGAAGGTGCAAAGCTGATCATCATTTTTGTGAATGCACGGAAAGCACCCACATACCTTTCTTAATAAAACAAGCTGTGTGTTGGCAATGCAAATTCCCTGTATAGGAAATGGGGCAATTCAGCTCAGCCATTCTGACCTCCTCTTCAAAGATTTGAAGGCAAAGCTATTACAAGGCTGGAGTGGAAGCATCTCTTCTGCTATCGCAAAAATGAGCCAACCCTGCTCTCCTCGTTTTTCTTACTAAATTGGTCCATGTTTTGTCACAGTTTCATTGCTTGTTCTGAAACTTCTGGCTGAGCTCACCAACATCACTCTGTGGAAACAGTACCCAAGAGGACAGGAATTTTCTCCATCATAGTCCTATAGCCCTTCCTCATCTGCCATCCGTAAGCCACCGCACAATGCAGTGACAAGAGCTCAGTGCTCTGCCATTGCCACCTCATCTTTCACAGAGCTCAGGACAGTTCAACAGTACAATGTGGACGCCGTAGAACGTAGCAGGCAAAAGTTGAAGCCTTGCACCAGTGTTCTGCGGCCTTCAGACCTGCTGTAGTTCTTGAATACAGCATATATGAAATTAATTTTGCACTTTTGGTTGAAAAATGAATGCAAACTACTAGGCCTAACAAATACCTCTGGTCTAGAGAAACATCATGACATGTAAAAACAATAATTCAACAGAATTCTAAGGAAATTGGTAAATGTAATGATTATTTTTTATCACGCTTATCAGCTCTGCACACAGTCAATAACAGGCTATATATGCAAGCCTGTAAACCTTGAGCACCCCTGGACTCCATCCATGCAATTCATCCTTCAGAAGCAAGAACTGAAGTAAAGGGATGAGGTGGATAACTCCACGCAATTCAGTAAATGACAAAATCATCCTAAATTAGAATGTTTGCAGTTGTAAAGCAACACCCCCGAGTCTCCCTCTTCCTGAATTGACCCATCAATCCTACAACGAAACAAGTCACTTTGCCTTTGAGTCTCTTGATCCAGAAGTAACATCCTTTTTGACCTAGCCATTTGGGCTCAACCAGTCCAACTGCAAATATGAGCATGCGCTACACTATTTGGACTTGGAGCTGTTTCCCCCAAATCTAAGATTCAGTAGAGAGAAAAGGGAGGTGTTGGATTTGCAGGTCACCTCTCAATGCAGATGAGTTTATTGAAAACCCAGTGAAAAGCTACTGTTGTGCAGTAGGTGATTTTCAAGTGTTAATAAAGCAGTCAGCTTTGCCAAGCAACACCCCAGCTCCCAAGATTGTAATAAATACTTGAGCATCCTGCCAAATTGCAGTGCTAACAAGAAAGCATTTTCTGTTATCAGAGCACTCCTAACTACTGTAACTTCACTTGAACCCAAGGCACCCCAAAATCATTCTCCCCTGGAAGGCAGGGCTCATTTAAGCAGGCAGCAGCCAAGCCTGGCTGGGGAGAGCTGGAGGCCTGGCATTAATAAGGTGCTCCAGGCCTGAAAGACCATAAAGGGAAAACCTTAACTGTTATAACAAGGGGATATGAAGTGTCACAAACTGTGTAAATGTCACGAGCTCTCTACAAGGCCTTTGTGTTAAAAATCCGCCCCATCTTAGCTCCTCTGGGTAAAATATTTTCCTTCTGCTGCAGCTCCTTTTAAAATATTTGGACAATGAGAGTGAAATGATGATTCCAGCAGTGTGTATGCTGGCAGCTTTGTGGGGATGGCAGCATAGGTCACAGCACTGAGGAGGAACAGGGAGTGCATAGCCCCATAACAAAAAGCAAACATGTATTACTATTAAAAGCTGTTTACAGAGTGCAACGAGTGTTTCAAATACAACATAAACCCTGCTTCCTACCATCAGCATTTACAGCCTCATGTTTAGGCATGTTCTTAACTTTATGCACTTGATAAATCCATGGGACTAGACCCATGGATTAATGCCTGTAGGGCTGGGGGTGCTGTAAAACCCAATCCAGCAAGTCTTGAACTCATCACCCAAATGGAGCTAATCACTGTACTAAACACTTACGCAGGTATGGATGGAGAGAGCCCTGCAATGGAGTTGCACAAGATCATATTAGAGCACAGAAAAAACATTTCTGGAAAGAAAAGCTCGAAAGGGCAGTCCTTTCTTTGGACTGAGAGATAATGTGTTAAAGATGATGCGATAACGTCGTAGACATTTAGAAGTTGGCTCTACCATTTCCTATGTGTGGTCAAAGAACAATAAAATCACTATTACTCTGCCTGGGCTAACTATTTTACAGCAATTCTAGGCGACTCTTTCAGTTCCCAGCCCCTGGTACAAGCAGAAATGGCAGTTTAAGATTAGGAGACCTCCCAACCTGTTCCTCCTCCGGCAAGGGGCAGCCCCATCGGTGGCGGCCATCTCGCACACACCGCAGCGCCGAGCAGGCTGCCTCAGAACAGGCTGCTTCCCGCCCAGCCTTATCTGGGCTGGGGACAGCAATATGAATTGCTTCACATCATGGCGTTTTGCTAATGAGAGCAGTGCTGAAGTGCTGGGAGCGCCTTCCCCCAGCCCTGACACTGTCATTGCTGCCTGTGATGAATTAGGGCTGTGCTTGAACCGAAAGACCAGCAAATTAACAGTTAATTAGGAGTTGATAAATAGCAGAGTCATGCAGCCCCTCTGGTTCAGCTTGTTTGCAGCTGCTGCCCTTCTCCTGTATCTGGAACCAGCAAGTGTTTATGTGCTTGTAACAAGTGCCTGAGTGGCCGCCATGCCTGGGGTTTGTCAGGGGCCTGCTCGGCTCTGCCACGGCCGCTCCTGTTGCCTTACAGGGCTCTGCTTGACACAGCAACTCTATCAGTATTTATCCTGGAGATAAAGAGAAGTGACAGTGCTTTCAGGGAGAAATTAGACTCTGTGGTAGGAAGGGAGGGGAGCATTTCTTAGCCCTTGCCTTGGTAAAGCTCAGTTCCCTCCCATGGAGGCACCCCTGGGCCTGGAGTTTGCTCTCACGGGGACTGATTTCTCCTCTGACCACATCAGAGAAGCCCCTGTCTCTGAGAGGGATGTTTTACCAAGGCAATGGGAATGCCATTCATTCCCTCCTCTGTACCAGGACTTTTCCCGGTTTCTGCAGAATTCACTGGAAAAAATTTCCCATTTTGGTGGGAGCAGCTTCACCTCATCCACCTCAGGTGGAGCACAAGCCCTTTACTGAAGTCCATGTACACTTCAGCTGGAGTCCAGTAGCGTCTTTCATGTCTTGGCTGCGCTGATGCGTGCAGGGGAGCAGGGAAGGTTACTAACATCAAATTAAAAGATAAAATAGCTGAAATTGGTTAAACCTCCATAGGAGCAGAGACGCTGCACAATTGCAGGACCACCTCAGGCCCGTAATATCCATTAATGATGGTGTGTGTGTGTTCGTTTGTGCATGCACACTCATTCACTCATACATTTCTTCTGCTTTAGAGCAACTCTGAGAGATAAGGTTGGGCAAAATCTTTGAGCTACCTTGAAACATCCCTTGTTCAGACAGCCATGGTACAGGGACATGACCAATATGTATTTTCAACATTTTAAGGGGTTTAGGGTTTTTTCCTTATGAATGGAATCTAAAGTGTATGTGCCTATGTTGGAGCAAAATAAACAACATTGACTAGATTCAGCTGAAAACATGATCCGTATGATCCAACATGATCTTTCTAAGAAATGTCCACCCAGTTTAAGGCAAATTTATAACTCCACCACATTACAAGGAAGAAGGAAGGACAAGTGCTCCTGCAGGAAAAAAGAGGTGCTTCAGGAGGGAAGGAAAGAGTGCATCAGATAAACTGGCAGGGGCTAATGAGGATAAGCCACTCAAATGGCTCTGTGCTAGCCAAGTGAAAACACTTCACCTCCTCTTTTTCATTGTGTCCTATTTTTACCTACCTGGTGGTTTCCTAGCTCTGCAGGACACGGGGCCTTCAGCAGTTTACATGTGCTGTATGGCCCCTTCCAGGAATTGCAAGATATGGCCAAAAGAGAGGAGAAGAAACCCAAAGCATTACTCTTAATTTGAAGAGGCTGTATATTCGTGAAGCAGGATCTAAAAGAACCCCTATAAATCAACAAAATCCCTTAAGTCCCTTAAAGGTGATTAAACATACACTCAGATTAAATTAAATTCACTGTAGCTTTTACACATTTCTTAAAGTGACTTGAATGGGTTTGTTTTCCCTTAGAAACAAAAAAAACCCAAAACCAACAAGAAAAAAATCAGCACAAAACTGTGTCACATTCATGTAAGAGCATTGCTTCTCTCAATAAAGGCACATTCAATCAACTCCAGAAACCACCATTTAAATAACATTACAGCTGGGCTTAAACCAACAAGCAGAAAAGGTTGCAGTGGGGGAGTAGTACCACCTTCCTCCCTGCTCCTATTATATAAAAAGAAGGGCACTACTGTTAAACAGAAACAATTTACCAGCTTTACTTTGGGAGTCTCTGTGGCTTTGCATTTCTAACGCTTGGGCTCTGAGTACCACTCAATTGTTGATTGTTGTAGACTGTTGTAGACCTGGAGATGTGAAACAAGATGGAAACTCATTTTAGGACATATTAAGCAGTTATCAGTTTCTGAAGTGAATTCTCATCTGCAGGTGATGGTAAATCCTTCTTCTGTTTTTTTCAGATAAGAAATTGAGTTCCTAATGTCAACAGCCAGAGAAAAAAAGGGTTGATCTGGCCATACGTAACTATTTCATCATATTTCCATATCCTTGAGCACACACGTGACCTTAAGCAACAGCTTTAAAATTATACTTATCTGTCCTAAAAATTCTGGGACAGTTCTTGGGCTGATGTCTGGGAATTTTCTCAAATTAGTTTCCTTCAAGAGGGTGTGATCTTCCAACGTTTGAGTTCACAGTAGCCGACTTAATCTATGGTTATTTTATTAATTGTGTTTTCTCATAGGATTAACACTGTTCTGCAGCACAGACCCCAAGTGTGTGTGAGAAAAACTGATGGTTATATTTAACCATGTAATTTGGATTCCCTCTTTAAGTAAAGGAAACAATAATGGTGGCCTTAATTGCAGAAATTACCAGTTACTTTGAGTTTGACATGTGCTTAATGACTAGGTGGATGGAAACGCTAAACCTAATGCCACTTGGCAGACAATTGGAATTGATAATCACCTCTATAAAAGCTATTGATGGTAATCTGTTATGAACAGATTTGGCTAATTCCAAGCAGAAGTGGTGTATTACTTAGCTTTAAGAGACACCCTCCACTAGGTAGACAGCAATGGAGAGTATTCACATACCATTTAAAACAGAAACGCATAGAGGGTGCTTACTTTCAAGTAATAATGTGTTGCACATAACTGTCTGCCTTATATTATTGATTTATATTACCGTGTGTAACATGTTTCATGTACTATTTGTGCTACATACTTACAAACAACACTCTTCCCAAAGCTGTGGTGAAGTTGACGTGCTTTTCAGTTTAAAAACTGGACCCCTCTCCCCCCGGCATGAGAAGACACGCAGTAAAGGCAAGTTGTTGTGTTTGGTGAAGTTGCCTTTAGTGGAAGAAAAACCTTAGAAGGGATATTTGTAGGCCTGATATTGAACAGATCAGTACCAGAGGAGGGATGAAAGAAGAAATCACCTTTTTAAGTAACACCAGATTTCGTTCAAGAAGACAGCACCACCAAAATGCTCTCTGTTAAAGCACAGAGCTGAAGCCAACACTGGGAAAGACAAGCAGAAAACACACTGAGCAGAAAGAAGAAGAACAAATAATAATAATAAATAATCTATTATTATTCTAAGTTGCTACAAGCCTTCTGGCCACAGTTTCTGCATTGGTATAGGTTTAGAACTAAAAAGATTGATTAAAAAGAAAGAGTCAGAATCATATTTCTGTTTAGCTCAATATGCTTCACTCGGTATAACTAACTTTTTGTAACATAAAAAGAAAAGTGAAAGTTAAAAGAATGGCCAGAAGGGGGCCAGAGGAATATGCCTATATTCAGTCCAAATTTAGGATAGAAATGAATGGTGGAATATAAATAGGAAGACAAAAGAAATTAAAATTAAGAAGTTTGATAGTTAAGTAAAATCAAATTTGTTAGCTTGCAGTTATGAATAGATTGAATATCTGCCTAATCATGGAAAGAGGATATTTAAAGTGATTTTAAAAGCCACTAAGTAAAGGCATAAATTATATAAATCAGTGTAATAGATAAATAACTTTCAGAAAAAGTAAAATGCTGTGATAAAGAAGATGTTTTCTACAAAAAAGCCCTCACATTTGGGGGCTGCTAGAACAAGCAGCCCTACTCCTTCAACCTCTTCCCCAAAACATTCGGCATTGTGAGCAAACATGCAAGTTTTCATCCCAAAGGAGTTATGTGTTTGAAGAAAGATGAAGCATGCGAAAATGGAAGATAATAATGAAAATCCAAATACAACCTTGTCTGAACTTAAGACATTTGGCAAACTACAATTATGTAGAGTGATTCTTGAGATAACAAGGAAGCTAGGAATAGAATCTGAACACCAGGTTCTCAATTTTAAATTAGTGGAGTTTTTACTGTTAAAAATACTCTCCATGCACAAAAAGATGAAGTCCTGACTTACTTCATAATTCAGTAATTATATCTCAGATGATATTTATTTCTTGCATCACAGATGCATAACCAGCATCTCTCCTGGATGAGCAATAATACTTTTGGGACCAACCCAAGAGTCTCACTCATTAGAAATGCATTGAGCTACAAAGATGTCACCAACAAGACTCACAACGAATGATTTAGTGTATATTTTAAAATATATTTTAGGTTTTGGTGCATTTCTGTTATATATATTTGATATCAACAGGCTGTAATCACAATTTCTTGCAAACTGCTAGTCCTACGTATGCTCCAAAAAATTACGTCTAGCATCCTGTCCCCTCTGCACAGAGCCCCCTCTGGTTGCCCTCACACAAAAAAATGCCCAGAGCCCTTTGAAGGCACTCCTGAATTGTCAGCAAGATTGGAAAGATTCAACAGTTCTCTTGTAGCTTCTGGCCTGCGTCAGGCAGCTCTGCCATCCTCTGGTGCAGCAACTGATCCTACCTGGCAGCACAGCGGTCCACGGTGCTGGAGCTTAGCTGGGGAGCCACCAGGTACGTAGTCTAGCAACAACTCTGCAGCAAAGAATTTGTCAGGGTTATGCCTTGGCAAGCTCAGCTATGTAAAAGAGGTTTAGGCTATTCTTTGCTTCAAGATATTGTAGAATCATAGAATAGTTTGGGTTGGAAAGGACCTGAAGATCATCCAGTTCCAATCCCCTGCCACATGCAGGGATGCCTCACATCCAACCATGTCACCCAAGGCTCTATCCAACCTGCCCTTAAACACCACCATGGATGAAGCATTTACCACTTCAGCTGCTTTGCCTCTATTCATTAGTTCTGTAGCCCCCTCACAGAAGGCCACCAAATTGGCCACGCAGGATTTCTCCTTAGCGAAGCCATGCTGGAGGTCACCAGCCATGTCATTGTTTTCCATGTACTTTAGCATGGTTTCTAAGAGAATCTGCTCCATTATCCTGCAGGCACAGAGATGAGACTGACTGATATTACCTAGTCACGCTTTGCAGATCCACAATAATGCTAAGGTAAACAACCTTCCTCTATTCCAAGGCACAGTCAAACATAATAAGCTAAATAGCTTCAGTGCCACCTTAGCATGAAAGGTGTTTATCATTTGCCACAGCAGAAGGGAAACAACTCCCACCTGACAGAGGGTAGGTTCTTCATCTGCCTCTCAACTCTATACAGGTGCAAAATAAAGCACATTACCAGGAAGTCAGCATTTAACACAAGCCTGCTTACTTTGCACTGAAATGGATTAAATCTAAATGTGGAGAAGCAGTAAAAGACATGCAACAACTGCTCCCACAGACTTACCATCTCCATGGGTGATAGCTCTCCAGCCCCCAGCCCAAATGCTAAGATGCAATGTCCAACTAAATAATAAGAGGTACAGAAGGCCTGATACTAAACTTTAGACTGGGGCCTAAATAACAATGTTAATTAATCTAGGAAGAATTTCACATACAAATATGTTTCAAGTGTAAATACAGGGTTTTTATTGATGCCTTAAAGAATGGGTAGTGCTTTAGAAATGTATTCCTGACTATGCCATAAGTAAGATATGCAGAGTGGAAGTTTGCTGTAAATGAAGAGGAGCTGAGAATGTGTTGTGAAAGGTGGGAGACAGCCCAATTATCAAGGCATTGGAAATAACCTGTTTATTCCAGGCAGGAGCCAAACTCTAGCTTTTGCTTAAGCTGCACTGAGATCCATCAGTAGAAGCTGCCAGCCAGTGTTCTGGAACCCTGCTGGTGACACAGCTGTCTTACTCAGTTGTGCACTGGATAAATACACAAGCAAATTCCTTGTTTCTCTCCAAAACACCCAATTCCAAATAATCTAACCAAGAAAAATTCTAAAAAGTAAGCCAGGAGTAGTAGATATTATCAACAGATATCATCAGGAAATTCAACACAGCCCAGCTCTAGCTTTAATCTCACCAACTTCTAGGAATTTAAACATTTTCCCAAATACACTATTTCACAAAGACTAACACCCCCACGCACCTCCCAAACTCTTTAGCTTTTATAACATGTAGATTGCCTCCAAACTGGTGCTCAAAATTAGGAGCTAACAGTTCCTCTACTCCTTTCAATAAACAACATGAATTCAAAATACAATACTTTACTGTGTAATTTTGAGGCTGTGCATCACTTACATCCCACTTAAACCTCATTTGACTGTACAGCCTTTGTGCTTGCCCCTCACATTACTACCAGTTCTAACCCTGATGCCCAAGTGACAATCCAAGCCTAAGAGACAAACTAATTTAGGAATACAGATTATAGATGTCAGTTAATAATCAATAAGGAAGATAGTTTTATGATACAAAGAGAGAAATATCCACTTTTGTTGATGCTATGCATCATATATGTCTAAATCAGGAAATGTATAGAGCTATTAATCACTAGTAATTAGTCATCTTGTGTTGAAGAAATAATTTCAGTGGAATTTCTGAATTATGATCACAGAATTGTTGAGGCTGCATGTCACCTCTGGGGATCATCCAGCCCAAACCAGGTGATTAAGTTGCTCAGGGCTGTGTCAGGTCAGGGTTTCATTATCTCCAATGATGGGACCCCATGACCCCTCTGGGCAACCTGCTTCAGTGTCTGACTACCCTCCCTGAAAATCTCCAGAATTCTGGATTGTGCCCATCACCTCTCAATCTGTCACCAGGCACTACTGAGAAGAATCTGGCTCCACACTTCTGTACTCTGTCCCTTCAGGTGTTCACGCACACTGCTAAGATCCCCTTAAGCCTTCCCTTCTCAAGATGTAGAAACTGGAACTGAACTGACCTGCTTATTTTATAGCAGTGAATTTATAAATACATCTAGATGGACCTGGGATCTTACTTATAGCTATCTCACTACCTTAAGCTTTCATTGGCTCTGCAGTGTGAGACAAGGTCTCAAATGTGATGCTTTCACTAGGGTTTGTCATTCATTGCAGAAACATGATAATTTGACATTAGTACTTCCAGTATGAAGAAGTGTCCTAGATCACAGATATTACTGTTTAGATAACAGTCAATGCAATCAAACATGTCAACCCTCCAAACACTCTTCTGAAGGAATCTGGAACTTCTCCATACATTCGATTTTCTCTCATTTAGAAAACAAATTACAAAATAACATTGGTCGACAGTAAAGCCAAGCACTGTGAATTGACTTCAAAGGCAATTACATGCGTACTGCATGCATGTTGTTTGCCTTTGATTCTCTGAAGATTTACAGTGTCACCAATGACTTAAACAAAACACCAGTGCTTAAATTGCATGAGTAAAATTTTACAATAGTGAAATAAAACATCATTGATGCAAAACTATTTTCCTTGCCTTCTGATCTATGATCCATATGGCTAATAATATTTAGTCAATCTTGCATGCATGTGACATACAGTTTGTTTTGAAGTAAGGGATGATTCACAGAATTATGTGCCTGCAGAATCTGGGTCATTAAGCAAAAGTGAAGTGTTAGGAGAACAATCATAAATTACAAGTGTTACTACACTGCCATCAGGGCAAGATTTTGTCTTATTCCTCTACATGAGATTCAAGGCTAAACATTGCATTCTCTGGCCAGAGCTCCAGGACAATGAACTGAACCACAAACCTGATACTGAAAAATGCACCATGTTTAAACGGTTACATCCAATTTCTCAGCTGCAGGCTGATCCCAAGGCTGACATCAGATTAAAATGGCCAGCATCAATGTCAAAAGCTTAGATGTATTCTGCACTGTGGTAACTTCAAAATACCTCCCTGTGACCAAACATATGCAGAACTGTGCAACATTTACGTGTGCGTGTAATATATTAAAACAAAACCAAAATTCATATCCATAGGAACATTATCCTTGAAAACAGCCAGGATAATGCTGGTGTGAGATGAGAGCATAAAAAAAAATCATGGATTACATTCTTCACCTTTTTATTATACACAGAATTCTAGTACCTATAATGTTTTAAAGTGCTTATATACACTATAGTCTAATATGATTTATTTGGTTATTGCAATAACATTTTAGTGCCATTTTATCTGAGAGTTCATGGAATGTTTTAAAATCCAAGCCTAATGGAAGCCAATCAATCATCACGTTTTCAAAGAACAAATTATTTAAGTTTTTGTACTACGCGGAGCTAATCACTGCACAGAGATATCCTATTGTTTTGACTGATGTCATTCATTTTTCTTTAGACTGACCTGATTGATAGTCTAAGTGCTGAAGTTAACCAGACAAATGGATATGTAGTTCTGGGGTATTTCCAGTCCAGCTGTCTTTTTAGCACTAAAAACTTCATACGCCTGATAGCAACAGGCAGCTGCTCCTGCTCATACAACTGAAATTAAAGTCTGGAACGGAAAGTGACAGCCTACACTTTTTCCTCTTACATTAAAGATGTTGTCTGTGATGCCTCCGAGCAATCACCAGTTATAAATGAGCTGTATTAAATCCATGTCTATATATGCGTATGTGGTGGCCTGGTTTCCAGGTTCCCACTTTCACATCTTAAACCACTTATTAATAGCATTGCTGAGACACCCAAGTATTATTGCATCCATTTCTTCCTCTCCTCTGTGAAATGGAATCCAATGCTCTGTCATATTAAGGCTGTTGCTTTTGATAACCAGAAAAGTCCTCCATGTGCCAAAAACCAGCTAGACTTCATCAGGAGAGCTGACTAACTGAAACCTGCCGGATGATTACCTAATTAAGACAAGCAAAATTTAGCTTATCACATGCAAAGTCCTCAGCAATATAAATGCAAGCTCTCCAAACCCTGTAAAATCTAACACAAGCCAGTTCCAGCCTAAAGTACTGACTAGATTCTTTTACTCTAATGTATTACATTACTGCTTTATAGGCTGACATGTGCTATAAAAAGTCTTAGGAAAATTTGCATGCGGAATTAAAGGAAAAGCTTGCATATCCATGATTTTTCATTTATGCAGTCACTGGACCAAATCTATCCCTGCTTCCAAGCAGGCACATTCAGAGCCATTAAAGCACAGATATATTTGGTCTTTATTCTATGACAGAAAACATAAGCAAGTTATACAAGTTCGGATTGTTTAAACTAGATTTACATGTTGAAGTCTCTCCCAGCATTCACTGTGAAGAAAGTATCAGCATTGTTCTTTTTCTGCTGCTCATGGGAAAAGCTTTCAGACTCTGGAAATGCATGAGCAACTTTGCCATTATTGGACATGGACTTTCGTATTGCAAACACAAGCTGCACATAACCACACTTGGGGTGAAACAACAGAGCTGGAAATAAGTGGTTGATTACCTGACAAAATGCAGCATCTCCTGTGAGGCTGCATTTCTACATAGGCATGAACTTCCAGAAGTATAACTCTTTCATGCAGACTGATTCTTTGAATGAGTATGCAAAAGCATTTACACATGTATATGTACGTATAGGCCAATAAACAAGAAATCAAATAACGTTTTTTCATGTCTCATGGAGTCATTCCCACTCACTCCTCAACAGTGAGCCAAGAGCACAGCCTTGCAGAGCAGTTCCTAACTAAACCAGCATACTCAGTGGTTTACCTGTGAATACAGACTGTATTTAGCTCTGCCTCATGCCCATGAAGTACTTCTCACAGCGTTTCTAACAGCTGGCTTTTACTTTGAGAGTGTGTGCTTTTGCTGTGCGACCAGGAAGCTGAAAACTCTAATATTCTCATTATAGACTGGCATCTTTTTCTAAGCAGCGCTGGCAAAACTGCTCCTGCTCAGAGACCAGAAGGCTTTAGCTCACAGTTACATCAAGCACAAGCAGGCAACACATTCAATCTCCTATTGCCTGTAAGAAGCACGTTTATAGTATAGGAATGACCACTACCATATAATCTGGCTTTTGCAAATGAAACTTTAACCATGCGTCACCTGACAGAAGTACTCATATGTGCTTTGAACACTAATTATGTTACTCTTCTAAAAAGATCTGCCCTGTCAGCTGCAACTTAGAAGTCGCTGCTGCTGTACAAGAAAAATAGCATTAAAGCAAAAGGCAAGTCCAAAGAGTTACAGGAAATGATTGCAGATATGAGTCCCAGTAAAAACAACTTAGCTACAGTATACAGTGATGTATCATTTCTTTTAACCATAAATCAGCCTGCCTTGAATTAAACGATATTTTGCAAGAAACTACCTCCACTGGAAGACAGCATTTTCCATTTCTGCAATGCCTTCTGAGACAGCAGGCCAAACGGCTCACCAACCACAGAAAAATCATCGATACTAGAAATGACAGCAACAAGAAGAGGTTATCTCCAAAATGTGCTTGTTGAAAGACCAAGCGCACTTGTAGGGATAAAATTGTGCTCCCGTTAAGATCGATTAGATGTTTTGCTGTGAAGCCCAGGGTGCTGATGTCACGAGAGATGCATAGAAAATAAATGTTTTCACAACCATTCATGGAATGATTGTGGTGTAGTTTTATTAACTCACCTTTTGCTAAAGCCACATTATTGCAACATAAATACTTTCAAGTAGCAGATAGTTCTCAACATGGAAAATAAATTCAGGCCCAAACTGGGGTTGATTCCAGGACTGTTCCGTTGGCACCTGACATTGGCTACTGTGGATAATACACATCATTATTTGACAAACTGGAGAACACGGAACTAAGATTCACATTTAATTCAGATTTTCAAATAGAAGCACCTCCTCTCAGATGGGGGTGGGGGGAGAGAGAAATCAAAGAAAATCCAAGCAACAAACAGAAACAAACCTAAACCTCCTCAGTGGGACCTTATACAGTTATGCGTATGGTTAATAAACCAGCCATAGTGAAGAGTCACATTATGAAAAACAACATCACTTCTGGTAGGCATACAGCACCTGGGTCCACAGGGTTTTCTATGATGAACTGTGTCAAAACTGGATGTGTTTTCTGCTACATAAGGATAGCCTTCCCTTGTGCATTTGGTCATTTGTTAGATACAGTAAGTATGGCAAAATTCCTACAAAAGTGACTTCTTGGAGGTCTTTCTGAACAAAAAAGAGTGAGAATCAGGCATATTTCTTCTCCGTATGGATTCTTCACAGGGGAGCATCCTGTCGATCATTGATTTTTCTACAAGTCAGATTGTGTATTATGCCACCCCTCACCTTTGCACATATTCTGTTATTCTACTCTGGCCTGAGAACCAAAATGAAGCTAGCAGATTAAAAATACAGACAAAAGTCAGCTCATACAGTTTATTTCATCTATTTTTCATGATGATCCTAAACTACAGCAGCGTCACATACAGCAGAGCTGTATACAATACCATATCAGTGTAGCTGGCTGCAGCATTTGCCTAAGAACTGGACAGATTAGACAGAAATTCTGATGAAGGTAGATCAGAATGATTAATTTTGAAGTGTCAAGTGAGCATTTACTTGATAAAGTGCAGTTAACAGTTATATTCTGGAACCTCATAGCAAAAATATCATGTCAGAAGTCCACTGATGGGTATTTTAAACAGCATCTGTTTAGAATATGAAAGAGTTTTGCTTAGTACCGAGAAGGAGAATTTAAAAAAGCCATGAAAACAGGAATCTCCAAAGCACAGAATACAGAAACTCTCAGTTCACTGAATAGTTAAAGGACCTTGTTTGTAGTTGCAGCACATTTAAAGTCAGGAAAAAATCAATCCATGTGGAACTGGATCAGACAGTCCCAGTCTGGCCCGAGTTGCTTTCTGCCTAGCAGGACCAGCTGGGGGATTAGGTCTCCTCTCTTCATCACAGCCTTGTCCTGGGGTACTGATTCGTGTTTCCTTACCCTCATCCTGCCCACAACACATATTATGTGGTGACAAATTACATCCTGCAATAGAAAGAAATTTCTTTTGATAGGTTTTACCCTACTTCTCCCTACGAGTCTCCATTTTATAAAAGGCTTAAAGAGCACAGATATCTTTGTGGGAATGTCTTATTGTATATGCACAGATTTTGGTCCCTAATAAGAAAAATGCTGATCATATAACGTTAGCAAAAAATAAAATTACACACTTGCTTTCGCACAATCAGGTGAGGTTCTGATATCCATAAGAACCCAGGAACCCCATGGTCACTAAGGGTTGGGCTTTCAAAGCTATTTCGATTTTACATTGAAAGAAAAACTGTTCAGGTTTATTTCATGACCTGGAAACAGCTCTGAGGGGTAACAAAAAAAAAAGGACCTTTCAATAAAGAAATGACTCTAAACCTTTAACTCGCTCATTTTTAAATCTGGTCGTACACTTGTGCCTTCTTCAGTGCCAGGAGAGAAGTTCACATGAGCTGCTTGCAATCGCTTTATCCTTTTAGGTTTGTTCCTTTGTTTTCATCTCTGCAAAACATATAAAAGGCCATGTGCCCTGGGACTTGTGGAATATGTATAAAAATACACGCACACACATATATGTTCCTATATAACTAAGTTCCACTTCTTTCAATATATATAGTAATAAAAACTATTTATTTTAGAATGCCTGAAGCAAATTACAAGAAGAAACTAAACTTTAACAGAACCACAGACACTGACACAAGGAGAACTATGATTATTTTAACTTCCTTCTTACTTCTTGTATAGAACTTGCTTCTATAGAATTTACATAGAACACATTTCTCATGTAGAACTTCAGCTAACATTTTCACTTCCTGAACACAACTTTTGTTCATCTATAGCACATCTCTTAGCACATCTCATACATAGTCTTCATGCAAGGATTTCCAGGATTTTCTAGGAAGAAAATTAACTGTATCCCAGCTGAAACCAGGACACAAAGGACAAGATCACTATATAAATGGGCAGTGGATATTTCCAGCAGTCACTTTGGAGAAATCCCTGTCTGATGAAGTGGAAAGCATAGGGCCCCTTACTACACAGGATACACAATTCTCCTTTCAGTAGAACAACTTCCTGAGCAGCTCTTTCTCAGCCTAATTTGGTTTTCCTTCCTAATTTTGTTTTTCATGATATCTGGGTGTTGTGGTTTAAGCCCCTCACGCAGTTCGTTCGCTCACTCCCCCTGCTACTGCTGAACCCATGACACTAGGATAAAGTGGTCCCTGTTATAACCCCTCTGAATAAAAAATATTGTGTCATGATTTATAAATAGATATGTCAAAAGGGAAAGCTTTTCTGGGAAGTATGGAATACAAGACCAGAATCATGGCAACTTTGTGCTTACAGTAACTTTTTCAGTCTTAGTTAAAAGTTTAGTTGCTGTGTTTTTCTTTCCCCTTTTCCCATCGACAAAACTAACAAAAAAAATGTCACATGCATCAAAAATGGGTCTCTTACCTACTATCACTAGAGATTACCAATGTTACACATTCAGCTGATGTGAATTTATCCACCACTCATTTGAGAAAAAGATGTGAAGTCTCATGTTGCAGTGATCTAAAGCTGCATCGGATGCAAAGCAGAGCCTTGTGCTGGATCTGCAGGGATTGAAATCCATTTGTCCCCATTCCCATGCCTGAAACTGCCCTCAGGTTGCCATGCAGGCAGTGCCTTGACTGCTTGTGCCATGGTTACATCCCCACATAGTGCCACGAGCTGTCAAGCCTCTCTGATACGCACAGCAGAGGAATTGCTGCTGGATCCTGCTCTTCGAAGAGTCAGCCCTCCGGAACATAACTTCCCTCTATGCTTGCTCATCAGTAAACATACTGCCTGAGTTATTACTCAGCTTAGCTCAGGATCACGTATCTCAGGGACAGACGAAGCAGATTGACTTTATCGGATGAGCTAAGTGCTGTTTACACAGTAGCACTGATGAAGCCTTTGGAAAAGTTTGTAGAGTGTTGTGCTGTTTGGCACAACTGTGGGCATGAAAGTCTGGATCTCAGACTGTCAACACAGGTGTGATTCAACATCTTCAAGGTGTCACCTATGTAGTTTAAAAGACTTCTGTTACATAAATGTAGCCAGATCCTCCTTTATAGCATCTATACTTTAAGCCTTGGTTGGGGTGACAGAAAAGGGGAAGCTCATACCTATGACATGTAGGAAAGGCAGCACTGTAATTGATATGCTGGCTAACAGGGAACTAATGTAAATCTTTCAGCAAAGGGGAAATATGCTTTGAATGTTTACTTTGAGTGATAAGACCTCCTGATGCATTTTGAACCTGCTCAGCTCTGTAAAGAGCCTTGCCAGGAAAGCCTGCGAGCATTAGAGGAATGAGTGGTCAAAAAAACCCGGACTGCCATTCCTACTTGAACATAAAATGCATAGCTGGGCAGTGTGTTAAATGGAGTCTTTAACTTGGAGACTAATATTTCCTAATGTTTATTTAAGAGCCCATAGTGATGGGAATTGCTGAGTATAGGTATCATGTTATTCCTATTAATGGGAATGAAGAATAACACAAAAGAAGTTAAGAAATTGTTGAGTTTCCTCCAGCAGAATCTAATCCAATTTCCATTTTAGCAAGGAGAAACTGAGTTCTGTAACAATCAAGCAGATATATTGGCTTTTTTAAGTGGGTTTCTTTATATTTTAAAATTGCATCAAAAATATGAAATGGAAAGATTCCATTTTTCAGTCATTTTCCTTAAAACATTTTAGTAAATATTGCTGTTTGAAACATTTTTGTTCAGGGTTTTATGAAAAACATGTAACTTTACTCAGTTATGGCTGAGAATAGCATTGCTTAAATAAAATGCCTGAAACAAAATCTTTGGAGTCAATGGAAAGATTTGCACCGGCTCCCTGGGCATTTGATCAAACTTTCATTCAGAAAACATTTTTCTCCACCAACATACTTAAGCTGTTAAAATTAAAACACAATTGAAGCAATTACATAAATAAGAGTGACAAATGTTTCTTTTCCTAAGTGCAAGCAGGTGTAAAGCACAATCAAGGTTATCCTTCAAGAGCCGTGATCTTTACATACATGATCAGTGCTGAAAGAGCCCAGGACAAAAGCAACAAAACATTACGAATCTGAAACAAGATTAGCCCTGTTTACAACCTGCTGTGCAAACAGATCTACAACGCCAGCTCTTTGAACTGCACCAACTGTTATCACAAGCTGCTGTTAACGCAAAGTACACATGGGACATCATGAGCACAAACCCCAGAAATATGTCGCATTTGTATGTTTAAATGACAAAGTTCTGATGCTGTTGTCTGTGACTGATCAGTTAAGCAAGTAATTCTATTTTAAAATGCTCATCTACAACTGCCTTACTTTAAAGTGCATACTACACACTACTATAATACATGAAGTACTATGTACTACTGCAAAGTAGTAACTTTACTGAAATTACACGGATGTTTTCAACAAAAATCTGATGCAAGTCTATGAGAAAGCTGCAGAAACCCCCAAGTGTAAGCCTTTTATAAGACAGATGTTTTGATCAGCTTTTCACTGCTATATATCCAAAACCTAGCTCAAACCTTCAGTGCTCAGCGTCCTGCCGTTGCTACTGACACACTGTCCAACTTCTCGATTCTTTAAAACATTTCTGAAAACGCCCTCAGCTGCAGCAGCTCAGCAGCTTACGTCAAATACACACACATAAACCAGAGAGAAGTTAGAGAATCTATTGGTCGATAATGACAACCTGATCTCCAGCTCCTGGATTTTTCTTCTATTACTTTCAAATGCTCAATATTTACTCCCTCTATCAATACAAACTCTGCAAAATATTCATTATAAAGATTTCCTCTAGTTAACCAGAATGTAAAATCCTCAGCTAATACAAATAGATGCTGGTTTACAGCTAAGAATCAGATAGAAGAGCTCTGTTTTGATGGCAGTGAAGACTATTTTTGTGTTTCTAATGATGTCAGTTTGAAACAACTCCTGCATTTTCACTGCCAGCCTGTCATCCTGTACTAACAGGTACAGTTCATTCATGACTTCTCCGAATCTGTTTTCATATATATTTTCCCCTTTAATTTTCTCCTGCTTCGTGATGAAATGAAACCGAGGACAAGAGCAAAAGCACCTAAAATTAGTATTGAGTAACATAACTGAAAACTCAATTTGTATTTTTTTCTTATACATTTACCTCCCAATAATGTTATTGCTAATTTTGAATGTCTTTTTAAAGCATTTCTTACAATGATCTTCCTTGAGATTCTTCTGTGTATATACACAGCTTACTACAAGAAATCACTGTAACGTGCAGCTCTAAAATTGTCCAACATCTGCTGCTTTATACTTGTAAGGCTGCATATTTTCCTACCTTCATCTCATGTTGGTCGCCTGTGCTGAAATCCTGCTGGAGACGTAGAAAACACTACTAGGAGCAACAGCATTAGAGCTTCTTTCTCAGGAGCTAGCCGGCAAGCTGTGTAGTGCGCAATACAATGATGAAAAGGCACGGCACAAAGAGGGTTTCAACACTACTATTTCAGCATGAGAAAACAAAAAAAAAATTAAATATTGGCTTGGTTTTTTCTATTTTGACAGTAGAAAGGTCCAACAATTTGTTGTGTGTGGCTCAGTTTTTAAGCAAACCAATTTCAGAAATGCATTTCACCAGTCACTATTGCAATGATTTTCACTGAGCTTACAAGAAATTGAAGTTTAGTGGCTCTTTCTGTCCCATATATATCTGTGTAAAAATTAACTATACTCATTAGTCCAAATGCAGCTTTGTGGGAAAAAGATTGGAATAATGACTTTGTAAATGACTGAAGGATTTCATTACTGACCTGTGCTGAAGGAAATTATTGGAGAGGTTTGAAAACCTCTTTCCAGATTCCCATGCAATTAGTATGCAGCACTCCACTTGCCTGATCTCTGATGAACAGCCACCCCCTCAGAGCTCTGCTATTGATTTAACTTGACTGGAAGGTATGAATATTTAGGAATAAAGTAGGTATGGTGGAAATGAAACAAGTGGCCAGTTCTTGGTGATATCAACAGAAGTGCGCTGAGGTGAGTGTAGTTGCTTTGTATTTCCACCAGTGCAAGGACCACGATTTGGTCCTTAACACAAACGATCAAACTTCCTATCCCTACTCCACAGCTCACAGGGATCATTCAACCAGCACTAACACTGATCAGGTCATGGTGTCATCTGAGCTTCCAACAGAAAGAATTTTGGCCAAGAATTATGATCCAGTTCTTGATAAACTTTTACTAGGAAGGAAATCATGCCAACACGCAAACCTGGCACCGGTTATTTCAGTTTCTACTGGCTTAGCTGAGTGGGTTACCTTAATGCAAGTGAAAGCCAATGGCTCTGCTCATTCCTTGCTCCTGCCTCTCCCCCAGGTTCTTTTTACCCCATGAATCTTTATTCAAAATAGAGGAAAAGGAAATATTAGAACACATGCACATGATGGCCAATGCAAATAACTGATGCTCACAACTGGGCGTCAATTCTCCGTAAATACTAAAAGGCAATCAGGGCGAGCGACCGATGCGAGCGCATTTCCACAGCCGTGCGGGGGCCACACGCCACTAGATGGCAATGCACAGCGAAACAGAAATCATCCGGATTTCACACGCCCCGTGTGGGTGAAGCCTTCCCTGTAACAGCACCGCGAGCATTCCTTCTGCGGCGCTCCGTGCAGTTCTTGAGAAGGAGTTACACATACTCTTTCATGGTACAGTAAGGATTTATTGCAGTCCGGGAACTGAATAAATTACCTAAGTGCAAGTACCCAGGGAGAAGGAGCCGTAAAATGCTCACAGAACCTGCTAACCAGTTGGTAGGTTTCGTCTTCACGAAACAGCTCAAAATAAATCATTATTTTCTTTCTGTGCAGGTCTGTTATTATTATTAGAAGCATCTGCAAAGCGCAAGAACAGGCTGTAAGTCACGGAGCACATGTCTGACATCGATCAAAACCCCGAATCCTGTGATTTTTTTAATCGCTGCAGTCTACACTATGAGCAAACAAGTGATTTGCATGCAGAGTTTTGCAACAAGTGATCGAAAGGAAAGGCTAATGAAATGCTTACACTTTGCTCTACAATTAGCCTGTAAGAGTTTCTATTTTACAGTTCAAAGTAGTGCTCAGGTTAGTTCTATTTTTGCTTTTGTTACTGTTGAAAATTTCCTTCGGATTACAGCTACACATGCAAACATGTAAAAAATAACATGTTTTAAACCCAATCCACATTTCTAAAGCCATTCAGGGGAATAAAGCAGCATGTCACATTCACTAACTGCTCCCTAAAGGGGATTTTTTTTTGAGAATCATTTGCATTTGAAATATCTTTCATAGCCTATCATTTATTTTGCAGATAGTGCCAGGAATCTCTTCCTGAGGGAGTTCTTTAGCAGTGTAAAATACTGCTTCAGGGCATGTATCTTAACCTGACTCTTCTGAACAGCCTTGAAGCAACAATGTAAAGAGCAGCGTTTTAAAGTCTTTCCAAACACAGCTTTGGAACTGCATCAGCACTTTGTGATGAAAGTGTACATCAATGGAGAGATAAAGACACGGATCTGATAGAGCACAGCAACCTCAATGCAAAGACTTCCCAACTTCAATCACTTTTGAATTGTGCGCATGCCCAGAAACTATAAGCAGCTACTCCACTTGTTTAATCAGCTCTTGTTTTCAGCCATCTAAAATGAAAGACCAGTATGATACGATGTGGAGACTGGTCAGGGGTGGCAGTGTAAATGGCACTTGAACCCTATTTTGTATAAAATAGTTTGGGCTCTGTTTTCTGAGAATTAACACTTTGCTTCACAATTAGCGCAACGAAGCGATTTCTGTACCCAGAAGTACAGCTGTAGCTACGAAGAATTTTTGTGCTTTGAAAAAATGATTGGTAGATATTCCAAGTGCTGATTAGGGATTTGCACAACATTCATCCCCAGATTAATGGAAAGCACATGGTAAAAACTCCACAAATCACCTGGAAAAATGTATCCTAAGAAGCAAGTGAATACCTGGGACAGGCCAGACTCTTCTTGCTTTTATATAGGGATATCCATGGGTATTAAGGGCACTGTTAATACTAAACAAGGATAATAAAATCTACTTTGTATTCCATCAAATGTGAGAACTTTGAGAACTTTCAAAGCTCGGAACTTTTAATTCTTGGAATTCGTTCCCAACATACTATTAGAAGTCTGCAGAAACATTCTGTGGTGCGTAAGTCTTCCCAGTGTATTCAAAGTAATACTGGACGCAATATAAGCAGTTTAGCCTTTTAAGAAAACCATCAGTTCAAAGTATTGTCAGCATAATCCAGGACACTAAATCACTAGTTAAACAGAAACATTTACTGACAGCTTGAGTACAAATGCTTTATTGTGAAGAGCAATGAATATAATGACCAGAGCTGTAGCTTCTTGGTGTAGCTAAACAAGGTGGTGGTGTTGGTGGGTAAATGTGATTAAAATGTCATTGCCAAGCCTGAGCTGGCAGCTAAAAAGAAAACAGGAGGAGTCCACCAGGCCTGTTAAAGTTTTAGAGGGGCTTTATTAACCTCTGTCAGTATCGGTCTAACTGAGTTAGCCTTATTTACTCTGAAGAAGGCAAAAAGATCCATCAAAATCAACCAAGCTGTTTCTAAAGTTTAATAAAATGGAAGACCCTCACAAGCTGCTCCCAGATTGATAAACGAGCTCAAAATTGTCTGAACAAACCAGCCTTAAAAGCAAAGGTGTTCCTGTCCACGCTGAAATAACTTGTGCAACTGGTCGCTTTAATCAAGTACAAACCAGCTTTAATTTCACTGTTCCATAGCAACATGTGTGCAGCAGCACGCACCAGGTAGTCATCCAGGGACCCTCCCGCATTTCTGCAGTGCACACCAGACCTTGCGCTCCCACAGGAGCACTGCTCTTGTTACACAAATGCCCAGGCTGGGACAAACAAGCTATAATCCAGCTACACCTTTGGAGCAACCCCAAATCTGGGTTACCGTTAACCAAATTGCAAATATTCTCATTAGCTAGTGCATTAGTCTAAAAAAACCAAAACTAATTCTGGGTTCAGTGCTTCTGTTTCTTCTCTGCCATATTATTTTCATGCTGCAAGATCCTGTTTGCTCACTACTGCTCTTCTACAATAAACTTCTAGTTAATGCTATGCCTCATTTCATACTTGAAGATCTTTGTAACTCTGTCATGGACAACAGGCTTTAGAAGCTTGATGAAGTCATCCAGAAGTCTGGAGATTACTGCGCATAAAATGGAAGTTTAGTGATTTTGGCAGCCAGTCTCCACCCCTCAATACTTAAAGAAGAAGGGTACCGCACCTCCCTTGACAGCTCTGACAAAAAAAAGAAAGCAAAAGCCAGTTTATGTGTTCAGAGACTGGGTTTACAGGCTGCAAAATCAAAGACTTGTTTGGGAAATTCACTGATCTACTGAGGAAGCAGACAAGTGCTTCCTGGTACCCTCCTGCTCTGCATCCAATGCCAGCAGGTTCTTGCCTGAAAAAACCGACCCAAACATCTCACAGTAGCTTGCTTCATCATGGCAGAAAAAATGGCAAGAGATATGATAGTGTTATAGTCAGAGACTCAGAGCAGAAACAAGGTATTATTCTGGCTCAGCTGAATTCTGTTATATTCTATTACAAATTCAATAATTTAAAATGAAAACCACGGGGATTTTTACTAACAATCGACTTTTATTATTTCAGCTATTTATTTTCTCTTTACCTTTCCGAATGATCACAGTAATACAATCTACATCCTTAAAAGGAAGAATAAGTGGCTACCAATCCGTGTAAAAACCCACTGGTGTTCTCCTTCTTTCACCAACTTTTAATATCCTGGGACTGGAATGAAACAGTGAATGTTTTCATTGCAACAACCAGGAAAAATGACAGGGACAGAGTTTGCAGAGAGGGAAGAAAACCCACTCAGAAAAAATGGGTAAACTTTGGTATTCTCTTTTATTTAGTCTTTAGAGATGCTACTATTATATCTTTAGTATAAGATATTCTAATATATAGCACACAGCATTACCGGGTACTCGCACAACCTCTTCAATATGGTTAAACAGTCATTAATTTTAGTGCAGTTAACAGTGAGGACATATGCACTGCTAAAAAATACTTCATTACTCATGTGTTCGGGAACCAGAGTTGAGATAAAGTGCAGGAGGGCAGGGCATACTCTATTTCATTCACCAGATAATCCCCGTGTGCTGGGTGATGAGGGAGTTGCCATGATCAGTTCACCTTTTTGTTGAAAAAAGGTAAATTAGTAAGCAGGAAAGTATGCATTGACTTGTCAGGTTTTACATTAAGGCTGCCTCAGGCTACCTACCCTTCATACGCATGCTTCCCTCTAGGTCAGAACTTCTTCCTAATCCACATAGTTTGAGCACTGAAGCGTAACCCATTTCTTCCTTAATTGATTGTAAGATTAGAAGTATATTGCTTAAAAAAACCCAGCCTTTAATAGTCCCTTAAGTCTAGGGTTAAATTATATATAAGTAAATGCAGTTTAGGCAAACATGGTAAGCTGCATGCATGTTTCCAGGCTTTAGTGAATGAAAGATTGAAAACCAAGTCACCCCCAGTGAACACAGGCAAAGCTGGAAAGAGAGGAAGCAGGAAAATGCATCACAAATGCTGTTTTCTCTCCCTGCTGAAGACCTGCTTTTGAATTTTTTATGAGCTACAAAATGTGACCAGATATTAACTTATTTATCTGCATAAAAAGGCATTAGCAGTTAAAAAGGAGATGTACCGCAGGATGAAATGTTCTACATTTTACAGTATCTTTTGCAAGTGATATAAATGCTAGAGTAACAAAAAGCAGTGCCTTGACTTCCAGCTGGCATGACGGCAATCATCTCTGCTTAATGCAAGTTATGTACAACTTTTAGGCAGGAATTAAAGTTCAGAGACATCCCTTATGGATACCATTGAAGTAGCACACACCAGCACTTTGTATTAGATTACTTTCACTGAAAAGTTGTGTTTAGACTTTTGACTCAGTTTGGATAGCTCTGCTATCTGCCTACACATATTCGCCAAGAGATACGGAAAAGCACCTAGCAAATATTAGAGGTATTTAGGTCATATCCATTAACAAGATACATTCTGAAGCAGAAGCATGATTGTGCTTCAGTTTGCAAGAGTACATCTACAAGCACTAATAGGCCAAGTTTCAGTTCTGCAGACTGAATTGAAAGATAAGCTTTTCTCGGAGTTCATATGGAGGAAACCAATGTATGTTAAAACCAAACTGAATGTAAAGGACTTTCTTCCACAAGTCTTGATTACAAAGATGTGCGCCTGATACAAGATTCATTTGCAAAACCAAATGCTAGTCAGATAACAGCCAATGTATCTCTACTAACCCAAGATTATAACCCCATTTACTACCTGAAAGTCTTTGCTGTAAGAATAACATCAATATGATAGCTCTGCAGAAAAACAAACATTTCCAGCAATCACAGGTGGATCCCCATTGGTGTCTGTGGTAACTCACTTCACCTGCCCATTCTTCTAGCTGTCCTCCTTGGACTTCATCCGGCTTCCCCTGCTCTAGCTGCCCTCAGTGCCATGGGTTCGTGGTGGCCTTGGCAGTGCTGGGGAATGGTTGGACCTGATAATCTTAAAGGTCTTTTCCAGCCCAGCTGATTCTGTGATTCACTGATTCACATTCTCAGTCAGCTGCAGGTGCCAGGGGTAACTTTTACTTAGTCTTCTTTCAGCACTTTTTTCGGACCTTTTTTCCAACCTGGAAACTTGCACATGCTTTAGTCTAGACATGAATGCACTGTCTGTTTCTGCTCCTCAGACAGCATCTTTTCACAGTAACTTCACACATTATAGCTGAAAATGGAACCTCGATGTTTACCATTGGGAGAATGGAGTACAAAACACCACCACTTTGGCAGCCCCAGGTCTCTGCCTCTCCAGGTATTCTTTACCCAAATTCTGGTGGTGAAGAGGGGCCACAGATACAACAGCATTCCCCACCGAGGCATGCCACTGTAGGGGAGAAGATACCTTATGGCTGTGGAGCAGAGAGATTTCCTCAGCAGCCCCCAGTGAGGAGCTGCTAGCAATCACCCATGGACACCAGCAACAAGGGAGGCTGGAATGGCTTCTCTGAGGACAGCAGTGTCCTGCTGGAAGCTGTGGTATCATAGTGAAAGGAGGAGTCTGGGGCAAACCTGCAGCCCAGAGCTGGAAGGTACCTTGGTACCACCTTCACACCCTACACACCTACCTTGGCACCGAGACTGATGCAAGACAAGGTTACCTTTTTCTTACCCTTCTTCTCATGTCCTGTGCTCCCCACTGAAACAGAACAGCTGGCAACCAAGGTCTTGGAATACCAGAAAGAAGCTAAAAACAATCAGCAAAGATGCTAATTTTGTGTTCATCAGGCTGATTTCTAGGATTTCAGGGTAAGCACATTCCATCCCAAATGTACCGTCTCTGAAAGGCTGCTGAATTCCTCATTCAAGCCTCGCTCTGTTCATCTCTCAGTACCCGGTTTGTGCCTCAAGCCCAGGCCACATTACTACTCATGGTTCATGAGCACTAATACAGAATTTGTTTGAAAAGCCACAAGTTAGCAAACCACAGTTATTTGCAAGCCTGGCCCAGGGCTAGTGTCAGACATCAACACATAAGCAGCAAAGATATTTTATTTAATTAAGTCGTGCCATCTGGACCAACAATGAAGGCACTCATATACTTTGCCTTTGCTTTCATAGCGCTCTGATCCCCTCAAAATTGTTCTAAAAACCAAATCTCCATGGAATTCAAAGAACACTTTCAGCTGCTACTTCCATTAGACTGAATTTCTGCTGCAACATACTCAGGATTTTTCCTATCCTAATAAAGTGAGTGACCAGAGTCAGATTTATGTGCCTTAGTTTTGTCTGAATGCTGCATCCACCATGCAGGAAATTACTAACGAGCAACTAAAAGGACTGTGCTATATATAGTACATGTGCATACTACCACATAGCCACTAACTTCACTCTGCCAAAGGTTATTTGCTATAAGAAAACAAAGGTGGTACCAAACAGCCAGGCACGGAGAGCTTCTACTCATGCTCTGTAGGCTTTGCAAACCTGCAGCATTACTATTGCTGCCTACAGACAGTCCCTATAAAGGTCATAGAATCATAGAATAGTTTGGGTTGGAAGGAACCTTCAAAGGTCATCTAGTTTATCCCCCCTGCAGTGATGATCCTTTCTACTAAATCAAAGGTTTTCTAACACACCCTCAATGAACAGGAACCAGACCAAAACAATTTGTGACAAATGTGAGCTCCAGGCTGTGGAAATGAGAAACACTTCAATGATGGAAGCTTTCTGGTTTAGTTTTGGGGCTCATATAAATAAATACAATAAAACCCTGTATACCCCAAGGCCAACTTTGTGCCACGGTCTGAACCCAACCACGGCATGAAACTCTGCACCTCGGCCACATGGGAAATGGCTTGAACCATCTGAAAAAGAGCAGATACCTACAGGGAGGTAGCGCCAAACAGAATTAAAGCCCTGAAGACACAACTATCTGCTGTGTGGGCAGGAGCTGAGCACTTCTGGACTGTTCAAGTTACTCACAATTGTCCTTTACCTGAACAGTGGCATTTCCACCTTGCTTATGGGGAACTGACTGGTCCTTCTTGGTGGCAAGAGGTGTGGGCATCACCAGACCACCACACGTTATGACATATGATTGTAATGTGACACACGAATGTTTCAAATTCATTAATTCAGTAACTTACACATTTTAGTGAAGTTTAAGACTTTGAGCTGAAATGCAGAGTTGAGTCAGACACGTCAGTCACTGTGCATTCCCTCAATACATGTTCTTTTTATTTGCTATAAAGAAGATTTTGCTGTATGAACCAAATTAAGTAGGAGCTGTTTTGCTGAACTGAGGCCTAATTTCAAGGAAATTTAATTTTTTCTTATTATATTATATAGCATAAGGTATTATTTAGGATAGCTATAATAGCATTTCGAAGTTCTAGAAAGACCAGTTTGTGAAATTTTTGTGAGGTAAGAAAGAAGAAACAGAAGCTAAGCTCAAAGTACCAACATGTCATTCTCAAACTGCTGGATCTCTAAGAAGTTACTCAAGTCTTTGCACTTCCTAGTTACAACTTACATCTGATTAAATTAAAGAATTTGTTCTAACGCACATACTTTAACGCAGAAGGAAAAAAAAAGGAGGAAAATCTCATCTCCATGTCATTAGAAACAAAAACACACTCATATATCCTGGGAAATAGCACCACAGAGCATTTTCAAGGGAAAGGGTATTTTTACATTCCTATTTTCTAAGTTTCTGTATTTAGCAATGATGGGCAGAAAGTCAAACATTTCCTTTTTACTGCAGCAGATGCAAGCTCCTGAAACTTCTCACGCTCTTGCTACCATCTAATATTAAGAGAGCAAGAGTAAGTACTCTTAAGCATGGCTGAAATAGCTATGTTATAGACATGAGCAACAGATAGACACTTCAGTCAATGACTCCTTAGTACCATCAGCAATAAGTCATCAGGGTTCAAGGACACCTGCAAATTAATTTCTTTAACATCACACGTACTCTGGGCCACAATGGGCTGCACTTAACTATGCATGTAATACGGCACTTACTATGCATGAACAGCATTAATGGATCCAAAAGAAGCATAACAGAGGTCAATATGAAATATTTCACTAATGTACTTGACGCTCTTTTTCTCTGCTTCCAAAAATACAATCACACTGTTTTAACATAGCTGGTTGATGTAGTAATGGACTCCGGAATATCAAGCGGTAACAAAGATACTGCACAGAACAACAAAACAGTCTGGGGAAACTGAAGTACTGGAATGTGTTTTAGCACATTGATTGCTAAATCAAACAGAAGAGCCAGCACTGATATAAGTAATGGGTTAAAAAAATAGAGAATCACTTAAAGCAAACCATTCAAAAAGTGTTCAAAATACGGCATTTTGAGAACTGCTAATGCCATGGTAAAGCTTTCAGAAAATACTTAAGAGAATATGAATATTCTTACAAAATGTAAGATTCATTTCAGTTTGTTAAGGACTCAAAAATCAGCTTCCAACTTATCTACTCACATATAAGCTCAAAGGATTGGGTCAGTGAGTTCTATGTATAAGTTAAGTACAGTACAAATTGGAACTACTAAGTAAGCATAGGCTTGGGGGAGAAAGATAAAATTGAGAGTATTGAGAAAAAGCATATTCGGGCAAATAGGAACTCTCCATATTTACACATGACATGACTAACAATGAAACCAAAGCAGTCCTTCTCTTCTTATATCACAAAGAACTCATATATGATACATAAAGCCAGCATTGCAAAAGGCATTTATTGGATATGCAAGGCTCACAAATTGGAGAAACTTTTAAAGTACTGAATACAAAGAACAGGATTCATGATAACGGGATAGAAGGAGCTCAATTTTCCCAACTTAAAAAGAAAGAATTTTGAAGACCTTAAATGTACTTTGAAGGTATTGACTGTCCCGAAGATCTCACTGATGTAGGATGCAGTCCTTTCTTCAGTACAGCATCACGAACTCAGAAGCTGGTCAGCTGTAAGATTCTCCATTACAGACACAGAAGATAAAGCAGACAAGGAACAATGGCCAGAAACTAGATGGATATTTTTGGCAACAATGAAGGAAAACATTTTGAGAAAGGACAACTGGATAATGAACAGATAGGCAGGGAAAGGGCTGTTATGCTAACAACGCATGAGTAAAGGCACTGAAGTGTCATTAGCGACGCTGAAAGGCGTAAGTAAAAAATCCTCCTAAGTTAGAAGCATTGTACATCTTTTGTACAATTGTGTTTTAGAAGCACAACTGAACTATGTGGTATATGGACCATCTATTTTTTGAGGCGCAGGGTGCCGAGATTGTCAGAACTTTGCTCAATTTATAAAGAATTTGGGAAGTAGTGGGAATTATTGACATCAGAATGGCAATTTCATCAAAGCATTCAAATTCTGACTAGCTAGCCATCCAAAGAAGAGCGTAAGTAAGCACTAGAAATTGAAGACTAAGATCAGATTACAAAGTTGAAGCAATGCTGAGCTGAAAAACAGTTGGGCAAGCATAGCCTGAAGTCAACACTATTTGAATTGAGCATATTCTTAAACTCAGTAGGATTGTAAAATGTGCCTTAGATGCGTTACTGATCAGGATTAACATGTTTTACAGGTGTAAAAGCAATAGCTTCACAAAGGTTCAGTCTTTCTGCCTCTCTTAGACTTTTTTGCCACCTTTCTTATGGCTTTCTTTGGGCTCTGTCATGGTATTCACACACATGCTGAACTTGCCTTCATTCTTAGGCTTTATCTATTTCAGTTGGAGGACATGGGGTGAATAGGGAACATTAAATGCAGTCCACAACTAACGAGATTTCAATCAAACATGAAGAATAATTTTCTCACTGCTTAAAAGGTCTTGGCAAGGACACCACAATTCTACGGCCCTTGTCAAAGCAGCTTGTGCCAAAATTGATAATTTCTGTATTTACTGCTCTAGAAGGGATATTTCTAGGCTTTATCTTCCTGAAACAGATAAACAGTGAAAAAGGAGGGAACACTATGAAGAAGTTACTGCTGTTATTCATCTTTATGCAATAAAATATGCACAAAAGTTTGCAGATGGCAGTCAAGCTGAAAGCTCGACATCAATTCTTTATCCTCCAGAGTTAATATTAAAGAAAGCCACTTCATAAAATTTCAAGACTGTGACAACTGATTGATAGCAATTAAAGATCAACTTCTTTTTTCTTTCTGCCTATAAATTCTCCAGTGCTTAACATTTGCTACGATGAGGAGTGTCTCTCTTAAATAAGCTTTTATGAAGAAACTAAAATGACTCTGTTGTAAATCTATATTTTGGGTTCTTAGTTTTGTTGGCTGAATTTTTAGTCTAAGTGCTTTTAAATTTCAGAAAGTTATTTAAAGTCACTGAGGAAGTGTTCCTGCAGTGGCTTGCTTCCACTTCCACGCTGCATACACAGACATACGACTATATATCCATGGCTCTGTGTATATTTACATGCTATGTCCAAATTACCCAAGTATGTATGCATGTGTGTACATAGATATTTAAGATACCTATAAACACAGTGCCTCTTCACTTCCTTAAACACCTCACAAGACTCCTGGTGACATGAGCTGGTCGAGATTTCAGCCCAATGACTTTTGTCAGGTGGCAGGGCTGTAGAAAGCTTCTATTCTGCTGCATGGTCCAAAACTAGAATACGGGCTTAAAATGTGCCAAAGGCGAAGAATCACTGTTTAATGCTATTTATTTCCACCAAAATTATGTCAGCCAGCTTTTAAAGTTGTCTTTTCCTACATCTTCCTCCTGCTGTTTCACCTGCCTGGATTAATCTATTTTCTACATGATGGTATGAAACAGCTCTGTGACCAAGCAACAAAGAAACCCCAAATAGAATATGAAATTAAATATAAATGATTTGAAAGTATGTTACAGAAAAGAATAAAACCACATAATTCTATCAACGAAAAGAGTCAACTGTCAAAAATTCAACACACAAAGTACATATGAAATATACAATCTGGGTTTTTTTCATGTTTGAAAAATTACATTAATCCTTTTAGTGAATTTTTTTTACGTGTGGAGTACATTAGCCTGGATTAACGGATGGTGTTTATCATACTTTGTATTGTGGTTTCAGGAAATAGTCTGGCTATGCTAGGGCTCTACAAATGGATTTAAAATTAATCAACATCTATTTATGAGAAAGTTTAAACCATTATTAATACACTTGTAAATACAGATCTCCTCAGAGCTGACCCCAAGTGTCTACCATCTGCTCAGCTGTTGTAATCACATTTTTAAAGAGCATGGTCATACATAATGATTCTGCTCAGGAAAGAGCATCCTTAAGTACATCAGCAACATTCTAAATTCCACTTGTGTAATGCAATAATTTCCTACTGCCCTTTGCTAAGTAAAAAACATATGGTGGTAACTAAAAGGAAATCAAGCAATCCTTAATTTGTTCTCAGTGCTGCAGGGGCGATGAAGGACTTTTTATTTATTTTTAGAAAAATCAATCAAAAAACTATAGCTCTCATTATTATTATTAAATGTAAGTATTCTCACCAGCCTAACCAAAGAAATCACGATGTTAATATAGGCATAGATAATATTAACCCCAAATGCAAACATTGTGGTTACTTCAGATGTATTATATGCAGGAATTAAAGCAAAGGTTTAACGAAGCCAGCTGAACCAAACAGTTTAATTTGAAGTAGTCCACAAAATCCTTTCTAATCCTGATAAAATCATTCCACATTAATAAGCAAGGTACAAAGCATTGATTTACAAGTAGCCTATTGGAAACAGGGACAAAACTTCCATACTTGCATTATTTACACACCCAGGATAGGCGATGCCATCCATTTAAGACACTTAATTTCTCTTTATGAGACAAGTGGGAGAAAGAAGGGGAGGAAGAACATGCCCCAGATCAGTCTCCTGTTTCCACAGCCCTTGTCAGTGCACAAACCAGTTCAGGGGCCATCACAACATGTTTTCAAACAGAGCTTCACACTCTACCTGCTTGCCACACCAACCTGCCCTTTCCTGTCTCCAACAGCCAAGCAGTTTTGGGCTTCTGCAGGAAAGCCAAAGAATCACTGTTTCACATGAAACCATCTCCATGGCATCTCCTCCTGCATGCACCCCTCTGCAATAAATCCCTCCTGAAGCAAGGAGACCTCACCTGTCTGCAGGCACAGGAACGACACATCCTTCAAAGACAAACTTCAAACATACTTTTCCCCCAATTTTTCCAGCTAAATCATAGTCAAGGTCAGGTTTTAATGCCCAAACTGCAGAAATCACTAACAATAATTTCAATATTGATTCACTGGTCATTTATTTGAACAACAGGAACCACCAATGAGGAAGTTGTCTTTTTCTTTCTGTTTTGACAGTGTTTTCTACATTAGGTTCATGGTGCACAGCCAAGACTGCATTAACATAAGTCAATCACTTAAATCATCATTTTTCCTGTGAAATGAGAAGCAAATCCAACCAAGACATATACTGGTATGCTATTGTAAAGGGTTAATCTTCTATTCCCTGGTGAAATGGCATAATTCATTCACAGACTTTTTTTATGGACCAGATTGTCGGAAAATGTGAACTTTATTGGCTAAATGGTATTTCAGTGATTTATTCTGGATGAAAACTTGAGGTTTTGGGAGATCTGCAACTAACTTTGGAGGAGGCTGTTACAAAATCTGTAACACTGGGCTATCATTTGGAAGTATGTTAAAAAAAGTCAACAACAAATATAAGGAGAACTCTCTTCCACCTCTGTCTCAAAAAATGTCCGTGTAGGTATATCTGCCTTTTTTTCCTTTTAAGTGGGGCAATGATGTTTCTTGATTCTGGACCTGGAATTATGTCCCAGAACCTAACACAGAATCATAGAAACTCCTTCTGGGGTCCAGCTACAATTTTTGGGCTGGTTGCAGCCCTCACAGGCTGTTGAGTTCCATGGAGCTTGTCTACAACAGTAGCCAATGTTGCATGATATTCCCATTGCTATTCAACAGTCTTATGGATAAATGGAATGGACTACAAGTAAATCAATTGAGATTTAATCTGGATTTAATGTGTAAATTTGTAAATGCTACTAGAATTAAAAAACTGTATCATTCTCCCAGTTAAAACAAATAAACCCCTGGAGTTTCAATGATTTACCTAAGTCATAACAACATACAGAGTTTTTCATCTTTAAGTCACAAGTTCAAATCTATCAGCAGCCAGAATTATGAGAAAATCATTCTCATGGGATGCTATTATTAGAGTCCAATATGAAATAATTTTATTGTCATTGCATCTCTGCCATTCGTTGAGCTTGCTTCAAATGGGCTTGGCTAACCATGATGATGGGTATGGCAGGCTTGGTTTCACACGTCCAAATGCACTCCACTGTTCCCCCTTTCATGATCTCTCAGAGAACATAGAAATGACATTTTACAGACTATGAGACTGCCTGGTGAACCCATCACTGCATGGACGACTGACTTCAGTAAAGGCATCTGTGACTATACAAGACACCAATGAAACCTAAAAACCACTGTTTTGAAATGACTTACAAAAATCATTGCTAAAATGACTAAAAACCATTGTTTTGACTAGATGAGCTTTGAAGGTCCCTTCCAACCCAAAATATTTTATAATTTATGATTTTATGAACTGGACATCTTGAATGCGTGGGAGGATACTTAACAACGCACGTTCCTTTCAGTCACTCAGGTCCATTATTATTTTATCTTGTGAAGGGATTGTTAGACATATAAAATTAATGCTATCTGCAATAACAGGGTTTAGGTTACTGTTTTGTAGCTTAGCGTGATTCATGGGAATTCAACTGGCAGGGAAAACAGATGGGGATGGACATAACTTGAGCAAAGCCCTCTGAAATCCTACCAGCAGGCTACGATTACGCTGTTACTGCAGCTGACGACTCCAGTAATGGCTAGAGCAGCCTTTACTTCCCAGGTTACTTCCAGAACAGTAATCAAGGACTCATTATCAGCCATGAAGGAAATCCAAATGAATTACTCTTTCACAATGGGCACAGATTTATGTCTGTGGAATCTGATGAATTTCCAAGTGAGGGAATTATTAGTTACAGACGTTCTCCTGTCTATTAGCATCAAGGCAATAGATGAAGGATATGTTTTAGCAAAACTCTGAAAGCTCCTTTGCACGCTGTTGTCCTACAAAGCAAGCTGTGGCAGAGATTTGCTTGGCTGTTCTTTGCCAGGAAATTGCTGGGCAGTCAAATCCAGATGTCTCCAAAAATGCTGCAAGGAAAAACTCTACAGACAAAGTTTTGGTCATCTAGAAACCTGCCAGGTACAGTAAAACTCAAGGGATAAAATGTGCAAGATGACATTGATAAAAGAAGATAGGAACAATGTATGTTGATGCAGAGCATGGGTGATGCTGTTGTGCAATATTACCCTGTGTTCCTTATAATTCAGTATTTACAAAAATACAGGTTTTTCAGAGGAGAGAACACATGAGATTTGTCACTTGTCCACTCAAAGTCTTTGCAGTTCTCAGCTGAATTTGGCAATGCCAGTTATTTGTTTATATGTGCTTTGGCAGTTGAATGAAAATGTGGGATGCTTCTATGCCATCTGTATCACTGCAGCCATATGTTAATGGACAAATCTATAAAAGCATAAGAACCCCACTGCTTTCCTCTACATTGCTGTTCCTAGCACTACACTGAAACACCTGGAGAACATTCTGTTGCAAAGGTGCCAATTTTGCACAAAGAGAGCCAAAAATGCTCTGCAGAGCAAAAAATTGTGTTCATGTTCTGACACATACTATCAATGTACAGGAAAGATTCATCTAATGAATGCATTCAATTAAAACTTGTGGCCATTAGATTAATTTGTTGTATTCATAAATATGACTAATTAAGTTAATATATTAGTAATAACTGCAATGCATTTATATATTCAGAATTGATTTAACTGCATTAAACACATTGCAATTTAGTATTGAAAATTAAATACAAACATGCTTTTCCAGGCATGTTTATGCATGCTGCTTTTCAAGCAGGATCTTTGCTGTTCACAGACACATGAGCATTCTCAATTTAGTGCATGTTATAAATGAAATTGTTCAATGTCATTTCATGCTTTGGGATGAATGTGGTGCAATGCTTACTTTTAATAAAACTTAGAAGAAATGTAGGATTGTTACTCAGAGATTAAGATTTAAATCTATTGGAATGTGCAAAACACCTTTCCTTTTGAGCTGTTTCTAGGAAAAGACCATAAGACTTGCCTCAAACTACACATAATTTGCTTTGGAATAGCCAAATTCTATTTATTAGCAAATAATGCCAAAGGAATGTACATAATTTGGCTTTCATAAGAATAATGCCCATTATGAAAGAAATAAGCCAAAGAAATCTGAGATTTACACCTGTGTTTGCTCTCGAACTCCTATTTGTTAGCAGACCTGTGACAGACACCGTTAGCCTGTGGTGGGTGTTACTCTCTGTCCAAAAGCAATTAACAGAACCACTGCTCAGAGCAACAAAGCAAAGCAAAGATCAGCTGCTTGGGCTGCATTGTCTCTGCCAAAGTCACCTTGCAAGCAATACATCAACTTTCCAGCCATCTTTCAACATCGCGTTGGCATTTCTTCCCCTGCATTTGACACCGTCACAAGCTTTAACCCTTGCGCTGAACCCACTCATAAGTTCTGGTTTTTCTTTTCCTTTGGAGGATAGCAGCTAGTTTTCTACAACAGAATCCAATGAAAATCCCGGGGATGAGCTTAGGAGTCCAATTTCTTTAATTGGTTTTGTTAGATTAGTTGCTAAACCCACAGTTACTTTTCAACATGTGCAAGTGTAAAATCAGCAGTTCAGATTTTGAGATTCAGATTCTTTTTGGTTTACCTCTCATAATTAAATATATGGAAGATATCTCTACTTAATATATATTCTTATTTGTTATTATATTTATATATCATTTATTTTATTGTTTAGTATAATATTCATTATATATCAGATTTTTTAATTATCTGACAAGCAATTACTGGGTTATCTAATTACCTGACACATGTGGAAATAGATAGCCAAGTCTGTAAAAAAATTAATGCTAAAGGATTAACAACTGTATAAAGGCTGTTTTATCTGGGACCAGTGGACTGGCATAAACCCAATGTACACATGCAGGTCTCCTTATATAACTCGTAACATGAGGAATAATAAGGCAGCATTAACAAACAACACAACAGCCACCAATTTTGCCAAGTAATTTTGCTTTAGATTCTACATGTCTATTTGAATTATTCTGCTTATTATCATTCAATATATGTGCTACCTATACACACCTGTTTGACAGGGACTAGCTGCAAACCAACTTGATGTTGGGGGGTTGGACAAGATGACCTTTGAAAGTCCCTTCCAACCCAAACTATTCTATCATTCTATGACTGGCAATACCTGTGTGTGCTTCATTTATTAGCAACTAGTAGGCACAAGGCTAATGTGAAGTTGCCTTTTAGAAGCACTGCTGACTGCTGAGCTGGTCAGTGAGAATGCTAGGGTGGTTTCATGTGGATATGGCCTGAAGATGAAAGGGTTTGCTTTTGTTTGTCTCCTGTAAAACCTGAAGAGAAATTAACATCCTTGCCTTTTAGAAAGTATTACTGATGGTGGGGGGTTATTTGCTCTCACAAAGCCCACCTGCATGCACATCTCATGGTTTTCTTTTTTTTTTTTTTTAGCAAACTTAAGTAATTTTGCTGTATTTTTATGTGCTGTTTTTCAAAATCCAGTTAGACCTAAAAAAGTTAAGACTTTAGGCTCAATACAGCTTCCTGACAACATTTCTCTTGGCCACTACTAATCAAGTTGCCCTCAGGAATGTCTCTTATTCTTCATCTTCAGGAACCTGGATAGAAAACCATTTTTCAATGGAAATTTCTAGGCTGCGTATGTTCACTGGCACTCAGCAGCAAGAATATTGCAGACCTCAGTGGGTCTTTTTGAGCTAAGAGCAGATCTTTAAAACCCACAACTTTGAGGAGAAAAAAAGATATTTTCGTCCATATATTTAGCTTGCTTTGTGTAGCTATGCTCAGACAATCTTCACCACAATCGCTTTGCAGTTGGGCACCACAAAGCACTAGGCCAGGAATTCAAAATGCACCACCAGAACAAATTTGTCAGTGATACCACAATGCTTTCCTAGGATCGATGTCATGGGGAACTGCTCATCACTCTTAGAGATGGCAGAGATGAATAGCAAGCTTGCTGAGCAAGAGATGGGCACTGCCAGGCAGAATCATAGAATGGTTTGTGTTGGAAAGGACCTAATGTCATCTAGTTCCAACCCCCTGCCATGGGCAGAGACACCTTCCATTAGACCAGGATGCTCGAGGTTGAACCACCAAGAGCTGTTTCTGGCTGGCTGCTGCCCAGACACAAGACTGAGGGGCATCAGAAGGCTGAAGGGTTAATGGCCAAAGCAGAGCGCTAAACACAGGCTTGACTCATGGGTAATAAAAGAACCCCAGAGCATAACTGAGTGTTGAAAAGAGACAGCTTTTCTGTTGAGACCTGCTGTTGTCTGCCAGGTTTCATTTGATAGTGAAGGAAGGCTCTTCCACTCCCACTACAGACATCTACTATCTTCACTTGCATGCTTAATCCCAGCTAGGTATGAAATGAGGGCACAGAACAACCTGCACTGGTATCAGGTGTGCAGTTAGCAGCTATAACCTAAAAGGAAAAGAAACAACACCAACCAACCAACCAACCAAAGAACTACTGAACAAGAACGTCTTCCAGGATCATTTTTTGTCACACCAAGGAAGGTGTAGATCTCATTTTCGCACTGAGCCATTGGGCTCACTGTGTGGAGACAATAGAAACTACTTCCTTGCACACTGTTTCAAGCAGCGGGCATGTCCTAGTGGATAAAAAGGTCATTGCTGCTTGCAATAAACACATGAACCTATGTTAGACACAACTTCTTGCAATAGCAAGTGTTTACGAGTGCTAATTCCAGAATGCCCCTATGATGACATCAGCTGCCTGACAACAGCCAATAGCAGCCGAGATAACATCATAGGAACAAAGTAATTGAAATTAAGATACAGGTGCCAACTTTTCAACTGTGACCCACAGAAAAACTTCCAGGATCATGAGTGTGAAATTACGTCCTTCAGAAACCTCTCCTTTACTCACCTTTATTTGCCCAGGACTGCATTGAACAGTCATGGAGGACTGACAGTCAATGGTGCAGAAAGCACTCAGGGATCTATTTTGTAAAACAATCTTCTTAACAGTTTTTTGAAACCAGAGTTGGAATCCAGCAGAACTTAAATGAGAGTAAAGTTAGGAAGGACCAACTGATAAAAATAGGCTATTGCGACTTTAAAATGTCTCTGTCACATGTTGATTCAGACTTATTTACTTTTCTGAAACGCTTTTAAGCGTAATGTTCAATATCTCACCATATTTCAATCTTCCTTTCTTAAAAGAGTCATTTACCTACCTGATTTCTGCATTTATGTGCATGATTTATCATGCACTGCAGAGATGAAAGAATCCCACATCTCTTTCCTGTACCAGATGTACTTGGTTCCAGTAATTACTATTTCAGGCTAACTACTTTTTATGTTCATTTTGCTGTAGGATAAAGAAAAACACAGAGTATGGAGTTTGACCTGCTGCACCAGATACTTGTTTACCAAATACAATGCAGAAGTTGTTAACACATAAGAAAAAGATATTTTAGTGCGTATCAAGAGCAAGAATTTAACACTTCATTGTGCAACTATTTCTCAAAATATTACTTGAAAGAAACTGTACCTACCTGCAGGTTTAGAATGAGAAAGGAAACTATATGAGAAATAAAATGAATGTTGAGCTGACCTGTCATTAATATTTATTACAGTTTTACATGGGTGTTCACAAAAAATGCTATCTGGATACATTATTGCTTGTGGCAGACGTATGATATTTGTGTGTTTGTGATGACATACTGCTATTGGCATCAAATATAGTAGGGGCTGAGGGGGTTAATGTGTTCCTTCTTTCCTTCAGGAGGCTTGGGTTCAAATTCAGTTCAAGTCACAAGTGAAAATGAGTTTGGTGGTCTCGAAGCAAAACACATTTGTCCGTATGCTACAAACCACGGAGTAACTTGGCACCCGTCTGCTCCATTGACTGTTTTTGCTCCGGAGAGCAGAGCAGAGCTGGCTGGAATGCTGCAGGTCAGCAATGCCATGTGCCCATGGGATGACGTGGGAAAACATGAGTGTTTCACCAGTGAACCCCACAGAGGTACCGGGCATCTCACCCCCTGCACTGTTCTCTACCCCACTGATCAGCAAGACAACAAATCCCCTTTTTGCAGGTGAAGTACAGAAGAGGTTTCCTTGCTTCTTGTAGTATTCCACTGACTTTGAGAGGATTTTGGAAACGTTTGGGCAGCTGAAATGTGCATTTTTTTCAGGATATCATAGAAAAGGAATTTTAAAAATGTAAAACCAGAAGGTGAGGTTCTGACTGCAGAGGTTTTATTTGAGCTTTTTCATTCATTTCAGTGAGCTCAGAATTTCATTGGAGTAATTTTATTCTGCCACATTTTCCATGCAGAGTCTTTATCACTCCTGATTGATCCAAGATATAACAAAGGAAGAGGAAACCAGTCATTTTTCATCAGAAATTGTTCAAGGAACAGATGTAGAGTGTATTAAAAATAAGAATTATTGTAGAAATATGAAGTTATATTCTCATTGAAAGTACATTTCTCTCAAAGTCCCAATACTCAACTTCAGTACTGGATAACTGCACAAGAGTAAACATTTCTTCTTTGTCACACACTAGTTACATCTGAACTAGCAGATGATATCAAATGAAATTACCAGAAAGTAATTCATCCTCCTGGAATTCAGTGATTCCTTGATATTATCAAAAGAAATTATGGAAAGCTCAAACAACAGAGCAGCACCAAGGTTTGCCTTACATATTTCATTGTTGAAACCTCTGCTCTCAGACAAAGCACAGAGGGGCAAGGGAGACGTTTGTCTTCCCTGAAGAACAAATACAGACTCCTGTGGTACATTTACGATATGCATAAGCAAATGACCAAAAAGACAGAATTCCTCAGGCTTTCTCCCCCCTTCACCACTCTTCATTCTTGCTCCCCAGTATCAGAGTGATTCAAAACTGGAAAAACAAGCCAAGCAATTAAAGGTTCTTTGGTGATGCTTTTTGATGACTGGTACAACCGAAATAAGGAGTGCCTATACAGCAGGATGCTTCCCACTTCTGTAGGAGATGGTTGGCTACTCTCACCTGCCTCCTTCCCTTTTAAATATTTGCTTCTGCAAATATTTGGACATTTGGATTTAACTCCCCAAAAAGTTGCAAGAAAGTGAGGCTTTCAGCTGGAATGTGGTTGAGAAACTCCAACAGAAACTACTGTTTATTTATAGTGGGAGAAACATGATGCTTGTTTTATTAAAGTAAAGCTAACTCCCACCTTACCTGGACCACAGAGATGTCAGCAACATTTGCCTGCTCTATCACCGAAAAAAACTGTGCCTATGTTTCTTCAGTTTATGGGCACTGCCTTTATGCAAAGGTAAAACAGCAGGATCTTACAGCTTGTGTTTTAAAACCAAATATAAACCAAGGAGAATAAGAAAGCTTTTGGTATCTTTCCTTATCCCAAAACCAATTACGGAATTTGCTATGAGTTTTCATCTTGGTGGTTTTGAGCATTTAGCATGGAAGCTTACATTTAAATACGCCAGGGTGTATAAATAATGAGTTTATTGCAACCAATATAAAGAACCTGAAAAACAGCCCTAAGTGAAGAAGTGAAATCCTAGATTTTATTTTACTCCAATGCTAATGTTTTTATTAGCTATTTGAACTCTCTCTGAAGGTATGTTTTAGTTGAGGAAGATGTCACGTAAATAGATTAAAACACTAAACCACTGCTACTAGCTTCAGTTTTCAGTACTTGGCCAACCAGTTTATCTCAGATATTAACAAAAAAGTGTGTACGGTTGCAAAATCTGGTGAGACATGAAAGTAATCTGGAGAATACGAAGCAGTAAGAAAATCTCTGTCGTTTCCCAGGGAGAGACTTGGATGCTGCCTCGTTCTACATGCTATAATTTGGGAGAAACTATTTTTTTGTAACTGATGGGAAGTCAGTAGTTACAGTTACTGCTTACTGTTGACATTAGGTGACTGTTCCTATGCCCAGAATACCACCTACCTCAGCTAAATGGTATCTTTATGAAATTAACAGAACGCGGTTACAACATGGCTATAAGAAAAAATATTAACGTCAAATTTTGGATTATAATTGGAAAACTGACCTTTGGAAAATATGTTACCACTGCAGTCCTGACCTGTAAAATGACAACTTCAAGATCTGGAAGAATGACTGTATTATGCCGTTTAGAAAACGCAGCAAAATCAAAATAATTCTACCCTTTATGCTTCACTAGAATTCTAAACTAAAAAAACCCTGAAGCTTTCCGCGGCCCTTCCTCCTGTGAAGTAATTCACATTCTTCTCTGTCCTCCAACTTGTTGGAAGTGTCTGTCAAGCACTTTAAACTCGTTTCAGTAAACTAGATTTTTTCTTGTCGTTATATGGGTGACCTCCATAGGCAATTGTGACAGGGATTGTAAATAAAGGTTTTCCTAGCAACATCTTGTGGCAATATTATTTAACAGGATATGTGGAAATCTTTCTGGTGGACTTGTGAAATGGCCGTATTTGATTGACAGACCTGGAATTAAAAATAAAATGCATCACAGAAGAAAAATTTGAGAAGCAGCTACTCACTTTGATATCTTACAGTTTCTCTTGGCCACATTACCTTTGAGGCTTTTGCCACTCTTGTACATTTTAATCAGTTCCACATGCATTTTTAGTTGCTTTTGGTCCATTGCTATCACCCCCAAGTCAGTGTTTATTAATGTATATTACTGTATGCATATATAGCTGTATTAACATTTATTAACCATTAGGCTAGCCTTATATCGTTAAGCTGAATGGCATTTTTCCAATAGAAACTCAAAGATGCATTGTAAAAGATCAACCCAACAATATATTTCTTTATGGACTAATCACAAATATTCAATATCTGAGGTTTTTTTTCTGGGATGCGAATGCTCAGAGTTTTGTTTCTCACTGAATATATAAAAATCCCATTTCCACACCAAACCTTTGATCAGTAAATTAGTAAACAGACTTCTGCATAAAGAAGTACAACTCTGTGGCAATTGTGTTTAATCTGACTGTGCTGAATTACCACCTTGTGGAAAATGTAGAACTCAAAGCACCAAGCCTAATATTTATTTCTAAGACAATATTTGGTTATTCACAGTATAGAAAAAAAAACCCAAGTGAATTAGAATACTGCATCTTCCCCAGTTTGTTAGTGATTGATTATTGAAAACTAAACCCCAGAGGACAGGGAGAATCACAGGAATTAACAGCATTGGTAAAATCTAATTCTAACACCAATCTGGAGCACCTTAATGGGAAAATATCCTCCTGGTTGTGTCAATGGAGGCGACAAAACCTTCCCGAACTTAAGGCAGATACAAGGATTACCTATCTCAAGCAAGAGTTTGTACCAAAAATGAAATTTAAAACCTCCAGAATTTGGGGGGGGGGGGAATATCATTCTTATTCAAATAGTATTTGTATTTCAACACAACATCTCGAGATGAAGCTGATTTCATTTAACATTAAAACCAAAATATTTAAAAATACTCAGATTCGGTGTGTTTATTTTTTTTTAACCAAGCATTCTGGATTGATTTGTTTCAGGTTCTTGGGTTTTGATTTTAATTTTGCTTAGAAAACCAAACAGGTTCCATTTTAGAGGAGTTCATAATGATCCAACTCAGGCCAAAATGTTTGGGCTTGGCCAGAGAGATTAAAGGAATAAAGTATTCATACATCTGTATTTTAGATACACCTGGTGTAAAATGAAAAGTCTGAGTTAAGGCTCACTCACAGAATGATGACTAAGGATCCTACAGCATTTTTTTCACCTTCTTTTGACAACCATGTAATAAAGCATAGAAATTAGTGCTTCTTGATGCATGGCAAGCTTCAAGACCAAACCCTCTAGGGTTTACTGTACATAGTAAAGGTAATCCATTAAAAAAACCCACATTTCTGGTATCCTAGGAGAAACAATACAATGACAAAACAGGTTATTTCTCACAATTTTATGTTAATCATTACTGTTCAGTTCAGAATACATCTATGCTCTATCATCCATTCCCTGGGGGTTTTATCTTGCATTCCACTACCAAGCAACCTCCATTCTGGTCACCTACAGAATAATCTCTCTTTGCTTCCCATCTTAGCAGAGCAGCTATTTTTCTCTTTCCTTTAATTAAAATCTCCATGTCAGTAGCATGTATTAAATCAAGTTCCATTACAAGCCCAGCTTTCAAAAGCACATTTTTTTAAGCAGCTCATATTTTGTCAAGCCTAATTGCTTTAGTTCTAGGCAATATTACTTGCAGAACAGCCAGTAATAACCTTTAGTCCTGGCAAATTTTCTCTCTACAAGAACTCAATCACATAACATAAACAGCTATAAAAGGAGGCTTTTTAAAGCTTTATTCATAATGTGTAGCACATGCATGTGGCAATGTGTATCAGATCACAACAGTGAATGAAATAGGAGATTTATCCATGATGTAAGTTATGCCAACATATAGTAAGTTGAGAGCATTAATTTGAATTTAGTTAAATTAGAAAGGAGAGGGGAAAAAACTACATGCTGCTTTATTAATACAGGCGTTCCCAATTTAACATTAAAAATTGTTTCTCGATTCCTGAATGTATTTTGTAGGGGACCAGTGCTTGATGGTGCAACTCAGTGTGGAAAAGGCAGATCAAGCTATTGGCAGAAGAGGATCAAGGCAGTCCATACAAAGAAATGCACACTCAGGATTCATGGTAAGAAAGGGAGATTGAACCTTTACAATGGTATGGTGGTGAAAAGAAAGCTGTAAAGACTGAAAAATCAGAAGAATTGGAACTTAGGATGGCCCCCAGGCCAGCATATGCCCCACTAGAGCCCCAGCCTCAGACACATACCTGAGAGCATTCTCAAGATCCACAGGCAATGGAAAAGCCACATGTTGGCCATCCCTGACTGGCTGTGGATCCCACAGTGCAGTCTGGATTATTCTCAAAAGCCCATGTGTAATTTATGGGGTGTATTTACAAAACGTCTTTAGCTTAAGCCACTGAATTTGTTAATCCCCAGAGATGAGGATACAGTCTTCAATATGGCAAATATACTGCAAGGATTTAATACCAACTTATTTAACACTTAATCTAGTATATTTTAAGCCAATCTATTAGAGGAATATGCCTCGTAGACGGTTTTCAGCCTGACTGGTGGTCAGTAAGAAAGGCAGTCTTCTCAAACCCTCCACCACCAGACTGTCCTCTCCTAAAAGATGGCACAGTAACAGAGGGCATATTTATTCCATTCTGTTATTTTGCTGCTTTTAGCTTTATTCAGAAATGAGTTACAAAAAGGAGGGAACCCAAGCTGAGTAATCTGAAACATCACAGTAGACGAGGATATTATTTTGAGAATAGTAGGGTAAATATGAAACAAGAATGTATTTTCTATATAAATAGAAAAGGCTGATAAAGAGCTATTTTTTTGTAGTTCCATATAGCACAACTCACCAAAGATTAGAAGAAAATAAAGAATGTGAAAAACGGTGATAGAACTTTCTTTCTGATTTATAAACTTCTCAAAATAAAAAATAGACCATTAATTCACAAAGTCTAAAGAGGTACCCAAAGTGAAAAAATACATCACAATTTTGAATAGAAAAGGCCAAGATCCCCAAGAAACAGGATCTTCTGTAGAACCTTTACTTATTTCACCAATAAATTTGCATAGTTCAAGCCAAGTTTTTCTAAAAGGTAATACAATCCTTTTTCAAAGGATCCATTGCCAAGTGCAATTATTTGTGAACATTTGAGAAGTTCATAGAAACATTATGCATACAAATTCAATTTGAGAAGTTTTAGGAAGTCCAAATTCATTAGGGAAGGCTGATCGCAACTGAAAAGCAATTTGTGACTATGTCCAGCCCATTTATGAATGTTTTGCAATCCCTGAAATGAAATGTTTGCCTTAGTAGATACAAAACCTGATCAGTTCTCAGAACCTTGTGTTTTTTTGTATAAATACTGTACAATTACTTACATATAGAAAAAATATTACCATATAACTGAAAAAATTATACATGAAATATGGTTTTGTCGTCATTCTTAATACTTGAAAAAATTAATGGTACCTCATTTTGTTAGTGCCTTATGAGGAATTGGATGGATGAAGAAAGCACTTACTAAAAAACCTAACTTGCGGCATGTCAAAATCTTAAAAGTAATGATCTGCGCATATCTTTGCTGGATAATGAATTAATTTTATTAAAAGTGGTTAACATCAATGTTTGGTTAAAACATTTTTTTCTTCTAAACTGGATCAAACCCACAAAGCCTTCCAAACTAACCTTGAGGTGCTTCAATAGACTTTCTCCTCTGTTCCAGAACCTGAATGCAAAACCGTCAATTAGGACAACCACTTGTGACAGAGCTACAAGCGCAGTTTGATAATTTCCTTATTATTGGATTATTCAAATATAAAAGCGCACAAATACCTAAGGAAGATGAATACAAGTATCAGACAATTACAAACACTGGTTTCATAGGATCACAGAATCCCAGACAGGTTTGTGTTGGAGGGGACCTTAAAGGTCATTCATTTCCAACCCCCTGCTACTTGGCAGGGACAGCCTTCCACTGGAGCAGGTTGCTCCAAGCCCCTGTGTCCAACCTGGCCTTGAGCACTGCCAGGGATGAGGCAGCCACAGCTTCTCTGGGCACCCTGTGCCAGCGCCTCAGCACCCTCACAGGGAAGAGCTTCTGCCTAAGAGCTCATCTCAGTCTTCCCTCTGGCAGGTTAAAGCCCAGTTGAACGAGTTGCAAAGACTCAAACCAGCTACAGTACAGCCCTGTGAAAAGATTTTTTTTCCAAATCAACATTTTCAACCTGGAGATGCTGCTCATACGGAACAGTGACATGAAGAACAGTGTTCAAAATGTAAGAAACAAACTATTTTCTTCAGGAAATCTTCCTGAAGGAGTTACCGTAGAGAGGGAGTTCATTCAATTTCATATTTCTAGTAGGGACTTCATTACTGTTATTTCTATTTGTAATAATTTCTGTTTTAGAAAGCCACACAAAATGTCATTTGAAAGTGTATACACAACTAAATATTAATACTGTTCTGTTAAAAAAACAATATTCCCTTAACATGCAGTTTTATATTACCTAACTATACTCATGTCCTGAAGAAGAATGTCAATAGACTTATGATTAGTTTGCATACCAGATAACAGGACCCGACAGAGTTCAGAACTATAAAAAAAGCTTGATCTATTCGTGTTATTTACATTGCATACTGGCTTAACCTGTAATTACAGAGGAGTTTTCTTTAGCAGAGACCACAGCAAGCAGAAACCACACTGAGTTGTGCCAAGAAAACTGCTGCCTGCTCCAGTTAATTACTAAATGTGTTTCACTGACACAATTTTATCTTTAAGACCAATTTTCACATTAGCAACTTGTCCTTGTTCTGATACATTGCCTGTGTTACCATCCTGGTACATGCCCTAAGTACCTAACAGACAAGGACATGCACAAGGGAGGTGAAAGCAGAAATTTTATCATTTCTGACTTGCTTACTCCAGGATTACCGACTCGTAGGCCCTTCCTCACAAAGCCTGAAAGCAAACTGAATATGATGTACTGGAGATGGAGCAGATTATCGCAGATTCACGGAAGGTTTGATGTTCGGAATATGACACTGGCACTGAATGGTGCATGACCACTTTTCAAGCATATTTTACATTTCTCTATAAATGCTGAGGGCAGTATCCCCATTTGTTAGAAAATGTAGCTTCATTCTCTCTGTTAACAACAGCTGAACAATTACAACCCTATGGACTACCTATTTATTTACTATGCATTTTAGAGTCAGAGATGGCCTACATTATTTGCATATATGATACAAAAAACTCCAGGAAAACTTGATATAAAACCAAAGGGTGATACATTGCATGACATAAGTCACTGTTAGCCATCCAGCTCCTAAAGGAAGCTTCAAAAACCTCCTCTTCATATTCAGTTCATCTACACATTTAAAAGTAAAACAAAACCGCTTTTAAAATGGGTGGGGAAAATGAGAGTACATCAGCTAACAGAACCCAGGCACACGAGGATTTTCATAACATCATAAATTGGTCTAGTTCCTCAGAGCTGTCAAGGACTGAGATCTCAGCTGGACCAAACATTTCACTACTAACTCCAACATCAACATAAAAGACTGAATCAGACACATCATTTTATGTTCATGATTCACATGTGGCACTTTTGCTATATTCTAACATAATAAAGGATGTAAAATGTCGCAATCCACACATACATAGTGACCAAATTAATTCCTCTGCTTTCCTTCCCCTCATGAGAGCGTTCGCTGATCAGATTTTACATGATTTCTCACTTTTTTTTAACTTGATCTCTTCTTTACTGCACTACTGCATCCAAAAATCAGAAGCACATTTTTCTATCTTGCCACACGGTTAGAATTCAAGAAATCACTGCAAGGAAGGGACTGGATTACAAGTGCTTCCTTCCTGAATTTTCACAGAGGACCGTTTATTGCTGTTAAAAGTTCTGGTTATTAGCAGGAACATCAAAGGCGTCACATTTAGAGGTATTACTCAGAATCTTACATCATGTTCTCAAAAATCAGTTGCTATTAAATCAAAAACCAATAGAAATTAAAAGAAGTTTGCAAGTTAAGAATTAATAGAATAAGTCACCATCACTTTATCAATAGACCATTACCAATGCTGGGAGCTCCTGATCTTACAAAGCATCTGTATTGTCCATTCTTGTCACTAAGCTTCCTCTTAAACTGGTTACTCCAGTTACTCTGGCCTGTTGTAAGTGCCCTGTAAAACCAGAGGTAGCCCTGCAAGGAACTGAGCACTAAGCCCTAGGACTGCTGAGTCCATGATTTATCACATGTAAAACCTATTCCAAGATTTTCAGGTAGAAATCATCAATTAATCTGATGAATAGCCAAGAAATATTGGACTCAACCGAGTGCTTTAATGATTTTTTCTAGCAACTGAAGCTCTAATAATGAAGCAGCATGTGAAACAAGAAAAGCAAAGCTGAGAGCAAAAAGAGACGCAAAAGAAGAAACTGAAGATGTTGCAAGTAGCTAGAGGTCAACCCAGAAAGCAAGAAAAATGCATGAGCAGACACTAGAGATATTCCTGTAGTGCAAAACTGGAACTCAGATCCACATATGGATGCTAAAAAACCGCAGACTATAGAAGCGCTTGGATCTGGAAATGCAATTCTGTTTTCCTATTTTTCATTTTACAGTGCAACAGAAAAGGGCCAGATACTTTGTGCAACTGCATAAAATACTGTGGGTAGAGTACAGTAAAGTGTGTGTGTAAGAGCACGTTTACATCCTGCACAGTTGCAGGATTTTACAAAGATATTAAAATCATTTGTTGCATTATGGCTGAGATTAGGCATGATTACTACTACCGAATCCTGTGTTATTCTATTTCTCAAACTCAGATCTAATTTTGATTTAGTTTTCTAAAGTCAACAGACTATTTGTATGGACTAATGCACACACCTCCTTGCAAGTTCCAAATCTCAACCTGTAAACTCTTGCAGACACATGAACCAGACTTTAAATGCACCTGGACGCTACTATGGAAATACAGAAATAAATACCAGAAGCGGTGGGAAAACCTATTCTGATGGAAGAAAAATGTTACATCCAGAAGGGAATGCAGCTAGCAGATACAATTGCAATAACTACAAGTGAAATGGTTCTGTAAGTAGGTATCATATGGAAAACAAATTAGCAGAACTTGAAAACATCTGGAATAGATATCAACTTAGAGCTCAACAATGCATTTGAAGAGCAAACGAGATTCCAGCAGAAATATCATGGAAATAAAAGACTGGAAGCAATACTTTAATTCTGAATAACGGAGCTCTCAATTCACTTTATAGAAAGAATTTGTTATTTTTATTTCATTGCCACTATCAGTTAGCTATACCTATTTTATCTAACAAAGTGATACATGAAATCAGTTGACACAGTACCGAAAAAAGAAGACTAAGCAAAAGATTGATTAAACTAGTTTACTTTTATTATGTTTTGTCAATATTTTTACCAATTATCTAAATCTACACATGTCATTTTAGCAATAGTATAAATAGGGGAAAAGAAACCCCAAACAACCACTTTCCAGAACAAACTGTACTTACTGGAAGATATTCAGCTGAAATATGAAAAACAGACTACATTTTAAGAGACACAAAATACAGAATATGACATTGTTCTGTACCAGATGTTTTAAATATATAACAAAATAGCCAGTTTGGGGTTAATTTAAATGCCTTTTTACATTGATCCATATTTTTCATAGTGCATATATTTTCTTAGTATATAAACATCTATATAATTCTAAGGTTGGAACATGAGGATTTTAGTACCAATTGCATTACCAGGGCACTATTTTAAATCTATTAACCATTCTGAAAAGCCAGAAAATCCCCTTACACCGCCACTGCTTCCCAGACACATTTCTCAGTAACTTCTTGAGTTCTCTCTCCCTTGATTGCCACAGTTGCTGTTCCCTGTCCAGTTCCTCACCCTGAGGGGAGAGACTCCTTCCTTCTGAGAGTCTGAGGAGTGTTAAGTTGACCTTCTTCACTCAGGATTCAACAAAGCCTATCACACGTATACAGACAGACCTTCTTCCTCATTGCCCTCTCTATTACTTGTTTTGAAAGCAGTATTTATTCATTGTCATTTTTAAAGCCACAAAGAAGATGCTTCTTACCACCTCTTCCATTACATTACTTGAAATTATAGCACTTTTCTCCTTGAACACTGAAAAGTAACTTTATATGTTTATAAAGAATAAGATTATCTCGATCAAGCCAGCAATCCCACTGACCTCAAAAAAAAATGCTGAGCATAGAATCACAGAATCATAGAATAGTTAGGGTTGGAAAGGACCTTAAGATCACCCACTTCCAACCCCCCTGCCATAGGCAGGGACACCTCACACCAAGCCATATCACCCAAGGCTCTGTCCAACCTGGCCTTGAACACCACCAGAGATGGAGCATTCACAACTCCCCTGGCCAACCAATTCCAGTGCCTCACCACCCTTACAGTAAAGAATTTCTTCCTCATATCCAATCTAAACTTCCCCTGTTTAAGTTTGAACCCGTTACCCCTTGTCCTCTCACTACAGTCCCTAATGAAGAGGCCCTCCCCAGCATCCCTATAGGCCCCCTTCAGACACTGGAAGGCTGCTATGAGGTCTCCACGCAGCCTTCTCTTCTCCAGGCTGAACAGCCCCAACTTCCTCATGCCTATCTTCATATGGGAGGTGCTCCAGTCCCTGAGCATCCTCGTGGCCTCCTCTGGACTTGTTCCAACAGTTCCATGTCCTTTTGATGTTGAGGACACCAGAACTGCACACGATACTCCAAGTGAGGTCTCACAAGAGCAGAGCAGAGGGGCAGGATCACCTCCCTCGACCTGCTGGTCACGCTGCTTTTGATGCAGCCCAGGATACGGCTGGCTTTCTGGGCTGAGAGCGCACACTGCTGGCTCATGTTAAGTTTCTCACCAACCAACACCCCAATGAACTGAGAGTGTTGCCAAACTGGGACCTCACAGTAACGTCATAAAGACTCTCACTTTTCCTTATTGCGCAGAGCAGGGAGAGACCAGAAAAGCAGGACTGGCCATCACAGTCACCTCCTCTTGCCCACATGAGTATTCTACCTCTATGCATGTTCCCTCCTCTCTCATCTCAGTGATTCTGAGCTTTACTAAAACTAACTTTGCAGTGAAACAAAGTAGATTCTATTTCAGTTCCTACAAATAATAATTATTATTTTCATTTGGTAAACAGAAAATCTTGAATGTATTTTCATTTAGACTGTGACCATTTTTTTCTTTTCATCCTCATTTTTGGCGTGTATTACATGTACTTGAGACAAAGCATTTCTTACACAATCACTCTTTTTTTCAAGGGTATTGAAGTTAAAGTACAAATCTATACTGGAAAGTGCTGATATGAAAGAGCTGCCTTCTTATTAAACTGTTTGCTTCCACCTCAAAATTCTGATCATTGGCAGCAACTGGCACACTCAGAACATTTCATTCCAACCAACAAAGGTATTAACAAAACCTGGAGCCAAAAGATTCTTTGTCAGTGATGAAGATTTCAGCATGAGCATATTTTGGCTTAGTTTGGAGACATGGCAATAAGAAAAATATCACCAATATCTGTAGGTGGTTTAATTAACAATTTAGAAGAATTACCAAACAACGATTAGCAGTTATGCTTGAACACATCTAGTGTGCTGTAAAGCTGTAAGCACATTGATGGATGGTGTTAGAGAATGTTAACAAGCATTATTGTTATTGCACTGTTGTACTCTACAAAGATTGATTTGTAGAAGACTTAGAAAAAACCCAACCATTAACTTCTATAAGTAAGTCATAAATATTGGCCTAATGCACAGGCAGACCAATTTTTTAAATATTTTTTTATAAACCAAAGATTTTTCACTAGAAATCAATGGCAAAGGCCACAGCTTTCCATAGGGGCATTTTTACACTAAAACTCAATTCAAAGTATAAGGCAGCTTGTACTCACAAAATACCAAGAAACAGCTGTTGAAAACCAGCTATGGAAGAACAAAAAATGAAAGACCCCAAACCAACTTCAAATCTTCCTTTACTTTGTTGCCTTTTCAAATATCGGGATTGTATTTTAATTTGGGGGGGTGGGGTGGTGTAATTTCTGCTCTGCTGATGTTGTGCTACTTACAGTGACTGTCTATCCTACAGCACTGAAGCTCCACAACAGCGGTTTGGACCCCAGCTCCTGAATGTTCGCTACAGTTTGGAGGTGCCTCAGAGCTCTCCCAATGTTCCTTTAACAAGGCTTGGCATTTCTACCGATTATTTTCTCCATCACTTCTGAATTGGTCCCACAATTTGAAATTAATTACTTGTTCTTTGGAGTATGTCACAATTCCAAGTAATTTAATCAGAGGTTAATCGTACTTTCCAGCTCTGTGAGATAGCCAAAGTGCAGCAGAGCACGTGGCACATTATCCATTTCATGGGTCAAGTGAACAAGTTGCTGCAGCACAGAAACAAATCCTAGGCCAGGCAGGAAGAAAGGCCACTCACTATCTTCCTTTATTTCCTAACACTAAATTAAACTCATAAAACTGAGATCATGGCACCATGCCTGGTATGGAGAGATGTTTCAGTAGCTCCAAACTAATGCTTTTTTAGCAACTGGTATCAACCCGATTGATTGTTTGATATTAAAAAAGTCACTCCAAACAGTCGTTGTTCTCTGTTTAAACTACCGTTTACCTACAGGTTTTCTGCAGGTACGGATGCATCTGGCACAAAAAGCATCCAGCCAATGTTTTTCAGCTTTGAAAAGCACGTGCACTACAGTCTGCCCTAACCACAAGAGGCTTAGTTTTCTTTGAAGCTGTCTTTACTCCAGCTGAGTAAGTTTTGGGTAGTGCAAAGACACAAAACAGAGGGTGTGCTACACAAGGAGCTAATGGAAACAGTGACTGTGCGTAATCTGTGAATCGTTCATTGCTAAAAATATCAGTGTGTCAAAGCTCCGGGCACCCTATTCTTTACCAAGAAATACATATTTGAGATAAAAGAATTACGGCTGAATTAGGATCAGTACAAAATCAGCCCACTAATTGCACTTGGCCTCCCTGAGACATAGGTGCAAGGGAACAGAGTCCAATTTCTCTACAGAAAATCTTTTACTTCTGTTCCTGCTTCATTTTGGTTTCATATGACAGACACCACCAATTCAGTGAAGGAGTGACCCTAGGCCCTGCTTCTTCTCCCCAGGGGAGCTCAAATCAGTCAGATTTTTCTCTGCCTTCCTTGCTACCAATGTATTTCAACTGGTTTCCCTCATTTTTTTTCCTGCTAATTCCCATTTCCTTCATAATCACAAGCTTTTATGTGACTTGCTGGCCAAGCGATTTTCAGGGGAGCTATAGTTGCCACAGGTCTTAAACATTAACCCTGCCAGTTGTCAGTGCTGGGACTGCTTGTGCGTTTGATTAATGATACCAGAGCAAAAAAATTGGTTTTTAATTGACTGTTGTGTTTTCCTTCTTGTTCGAGTGCTCCTGAAAGAGTCGGATTATTTGGAACAAAGGTTTCTTGGGGAAAACCACCTGAGATGGCATGCTGAAATACAAGAAATGCAAACTGACTTCATGGAAACCAGAGGGTCTCCGAAGCCCAAGATGTAGAGGACTATTTCACATGTGCAGGAACCTCAGCAAGCCTGAAGCATCTCCAGCTTTGTCACCTTGCGTGGATGTTACACCATTGGGAGTGGAGACACAACCAACAGCTTTAAACGTAAGCATTCTCTTTTGTAAATGAACACACACACAAAATAAAGGTAACCTTGATATTATTCATGAACAAGAAAGGTTAAATTTCATTTGGCTGGGGAAAGGACACAGCAAGGCTTCCCATCCCAGGAGGATAAGGAGGAAGACATGCTGTGAGTTCGGCGCACAACATTTAAACACACACGTCTCCACAAGCTGCAGAAGTTTGAGTTGGTTTAAGTGATGAATCCAAGTAACCTCCAGCCAAACCCAGAGAAAGTAATTACTCATAAGAGAGCATTGTTTTAAACCTAGTAATCGTCAAAATTCTGTTAGAATGTGCTTGCAGCTTCTCTTTTCTCTGTCAATTAAAAGTGTGGGATATATCCACTAAATCCACTGTCCTAAGTGAAAGAGACATGCATGAGAAAAAACACAGGTCACTGTCCCCTGGGCTTCGGAGCACACTCTTTCAGGTGTCTCACCTCTGATAAGTCAGCTGAAGCTGACCTAAGCTAAGGCCTTTCCTTTAGGCACAGTACAGTCAAGCCAAGAAAAGCAGGCTTAAGTTAGCTTTAACAGTATAAACTGATTCAAATCAGCTGAGGTGACGCTCTCTTGAAGTCTCTTATTTCAGCACAGCAGCCTTTTAAGTGCTTTAATGTCATCTTCCAATCCCACTGACTTCAAGAAACTCTGGTCCAAGCTTCTAGCCCCTGCCTGTCTTCAGCACTGAAAATTCATTTTCCTCCCAGACTGCTACTAGTGTATATATAGTGCTCAGATTTGCTGCTAGGCTATAACCACTCAGGATAATTCTATAACATACTCAAGGTTCTCAATTAGTTGCAGTCACAAATACTTAAGCCATGGTTAATTTCTAGCTTTTCAAGATGCAATTTCTCCGAAATCCCTCTTATTGCAAAATAAGCCTCCAGGTGACGGAAATCACCCAGGGTGCATGGAAAAATGCCAAACCAACACAATAAATACCAAACCAACACAATAAAGCCAACAACAAGCCCACGATAACAAGAAAAATCAAATAAATGAGAGAAAAAAAAGAGGGGGTAAAATGGAAGCCAGAACTGTGTTTGTTAACGATAGCAAACACTGCAAGTGATCATTATTATAAGTGTTTGCTTGAGATACAGTTATTATATACTGCCTAAATATTTAAGTTAGCCAAACCTCTGATCAACTGAAGCAAAACCTAGGCAGGCCAAGAAGCTGGAGCTAAACTGTTAAGGAGAATGTGAAGCTGGCATTAGCACTGAAGCAGGAACAGAGGTAGTGTGAGGCACACAAAACCACAAGAAGTGATCTCATGTCTTTAAACTGTCCAAAGAATCATAATAATAAAGTTCTAGACGAGTGTTGAGGGGACACGTGCCATTTCAATGAAAAAAGTAATAATTTCAAATGACATTTTGAAACATTCCATGGAAATGTATTTGAAATGTAATATGGGGACTCCAATAAAGAATATGCTTTTAATACATTACAGATTATATGTGATCATCAGTTTAAGAGTTCCCCTCAACAAGCAAGATAATTCAAGTAGACATCTAGTCTGTCTATACAGTTTGTATTGCCATCCTTTCAAATGCGAACTCTGATGTTTCTTCATGGCTGGAGAAACCCAGGGAAGGTATGGTTTTAATTTTTCAAACTCCTTTGCAAATAAGCTTAAACATTTTACAGTTAAAAGGACAGAATTTACATTTGCTGTGTCTGGTCAGTTTTAAAATGCTATCTGTTATGAATCATGTTCGCTCTTAAAGTTCATTTAACTCGGCTTATGGTTTACTTAAAAAAAAATGTTATGCATCATTTGGAGCTGCACTCTGAGCCCTATTAGCAATAATAAAGGCGTGTGGCTTCCATTTGGTGGCCCTTGCATAAACTTGAATTTCCATAGGGAAAAAATAAACAGGATCCACACAGACAGTAATAAATCCCACAGCCTTGTGTCATCACCAATACCAGGAGTTTTAATCTAGGTACAGCCACTACAGATCACCCTGCCACCTTAATGTGACAAAAAGAAATCCCATTAACCAGATTTGCAGTGGGATTTTTTTGCTTTTAACCCTAATGAGCAAACACACTTTTATGGCGACATGAAGTCACAGAATAACTAGAGGGACTTAAGGACTCTCAGCGCCTCCTGGTACTGAGCTCTTTTAGGCTAGTCTCAGATTTGCAGCTCCTGTGCTATTCACTCAGGTTACCTGAATGGTCAGGTAAGAGAAGCACATCTAGAAAAGGAAGAAATGCAGCATCAGAAGATAATACCCTTTCATGGAGGATTAAGCTCCTCCAATTAGCAGAGACAGCTTCATATGGTGCTTTCACCTCCCCACTTTCATGCTCCTTTCCCTGAAGGTTACCCCAAATTGCAGTGCTTCCCATCCGGCTGAAGCACCTATTTGGTTTTGAGGCCTCTACACCACTTTTCTCACACCGTGACAGCATTGCCCCCAAAAGCCTTCTGCAGCCTGCTTTTCGTTTTAAATAAACAGCACTAAACCAGCCAGTGGACTCACTGACCAAAGGAACCAAAGGAGCCAAAGAAGCCACAACGCTACCAACTCCACTGCTCCAATAAACACAAAATGAGCCTCTGTTCAAGTCAGATGGAGGTGACGAGGAACAGAGGAATCCAGAACTCAGCCTGTCCACACACCTTCATCTTGCAGCTCCAGTGAATGTATTTTTCTCCTCACCATTATGTATTTCAGATGAAGAAAAAAAGAAAAACATGCATTTGTCCACTAACCCCTAGAACAATGCAAGCACTTGCCCTCCATTCAGGGATGTTCACTGTCAGTTTTGACACAAAAAGACCATTTTTCTTATAATTACATCTGCCTTATAAACACAATAAAATATTCTTTCAAAAAGCCACCACATGAAATCCAAACATGGATGTAGTGAATAACAAAAATCACTTTTAACACTGCAGCCTACAACCTTAAAGAACAAGCTATGTTTTCCTGATGCTTTCCTGGTGCCCAGCTTCCCAATTTGATATGGTCTGCAGAGACGTTCTTTCTGGCTACTCTTATGTTCTTAGCCTCTCTTTTTCTATCTCCTATCATAACTGATGGATAAGGGACCTTTCCCTCACACCAAAACACTAAAGTAAGATTGCCCTGAACTCTCCAGCCTCTTCATGATAGACTTTTCCACTCTTTAGAGCTCTTTAAGTGCACATTTACCTGTTACTGAGCAGCTGTTCAATCCAGTCCTAAAAGTCCATCCTCCAAATCCAAGAGTCCATCAAAATGTTCAGCTGGGCAGAAAAGCTGATGGTAAAAAGTGATCAATTAAACAATCACTTTGTGGACGCAGTGTGTAGCCATGAAAGCCCATGGTCTACTTCCTGAAGATGGACTATGAAGTCTCTTAAGACATCAGGCTCCTCCAGCCAATATGACTGAACTTCAGTGACCAGCCAGGTCTTGGAGCATGATGAAAAGGCATAACTCTATGGTCCCATGAAGAGTGTCAGTACAAGAAAGTATCCTAAGGCATGTAACCTGCTTGTAAAGCTATACAGAGATGCACCACTGAAGATCTCTGCAACAAGAGCCTGGCTCTTAACCTGCCAGTATCAACCCAGTGAGCTTCTTGTAGCTGCTGGGAACAGACACAGCTGCTTGCTGATGCACTGTGGTTTGAATGTCAGGTTGAGTTGCCTACACTGGCTTGCTAACAGCACCAGTGGCCTCTCAAGCCAAAACCAGCCATAATGAATCTGCTCCAAGAAAAGTCCATCCACAGTTACGGACCTGATTATATCTTCTCGTACCTCATCTATTCACAGTGTCTCAGCTGCATGACACTGGCTGTAACTGTTGAATCATGGTACTGGCTCGTATGAACCATCCCAGATTGAGTTCACTCCCACAACCCTCCCTCCCCAAACCCTCTGGCTTCCAGGATTTGCACTAAGCAGTAGCTCAGGGGACACAGAGCCCAGCTCTGCTATGGATATCTCCCCAGATGCTGAGCAGTTATTTGGACTCAAGAAAGAAAGAAAACCAAAACCCCACCAGGGCTGTGTGTATGGAGGAGAGTAGGTAAAACCCAACCATGAGATGCACTTATTGCAAGCGTTATCACTCAGCAAGTCTGTGCTCTGAAGCATAATCAACCAAATAGAAAAAAAAAGAAGAAAAAGAAAACCTCAATTGCACAGATGGCCAGGGCTAAAGCGTGGAGGATTTCTCTTGTGCCACAATGGCATTTAACAGCAGCACAAATGCTTACCTCAATATTGCCTTTAAAACCAAAGGTATTTATGCACTCTGGAAAACAAACCAGAGAACAGGCAATGCAATTAGCTTCATTTACCACATACAGCAAGGTAGCTTGCCAGGTCTGCCTGAGAAATCTTGAGTTTTAATGGGAATTACCAGCAGTCACCTAATAGAAATAGGTGAGTAATGGCTAATGAATAATCTATTCCATGCATTTAGGACTTCTTTCCATTTCAAAACTGTCTATGAACACATTATTTACTGTCAAAGAACTTCTAGAGCAGTTTCTTGAAAGCTTTCTCCTTCAAAATAGGTTAGTCAAATGTTCATAATCCTTAGAATGGTTTCTTGTACTATACTAAAAACAATAAGCTCAAACCTTTCACAGAAACAAAAAGTTGGATTATTTTATTAAAGTTTCCTGATCTGTTGAATGCTCACAGCACTTTGGCTGGACTAGTCTCAGAAAGCAAAGAGTGCAGGCAGGGCTTCCCACAACAAGAACCTATTGAGGAAGTGTTAGTCACACTTTCCTTCTGTTACCCTGGACACAAATCTAGATGACCATTTGCCACAGCTAGAGACTGGGTAACATGCCAAACAAAGCCCTTTTGCAGTTTCTGGGAGCAGGGCTGCTGGAGGAGCTCTGAATAACCCATCAGCATTGCCTCTACCACCCGCCAGCTCAGTGCCCAAGGAGCTGCCTCCTGGGTGAGCCAAAAGGAACTTCACTGTGAGGAGCCTCCTCTCCTCAGTAAGAAAGAGTATTTACTTTGGAGCAAAGGCTGGTGAGCTCACCCAGAAACACGGCGCTGCTGTCAACAGTCATAGTGACCGTGTGCCCGTTCCTTACTCAGAAGGAATAGGTCGGTGATCCAAGTGCTGGGTTTGACATACTGAAAGCAGGTTGGCACTGAGTCTAACAGGGCTACAAGCAGCTCACTCAAGTAGCATGTTGGAGAAAGAGAGAGCAATAATCAGATAAGGCTCTTCTTGATATCAATGCCTAAAATACTGTCCCATCTGGACAAGTATAACCCTAATATACTTGTAGTCTGCTGCATGCTGAAATTATGGCTGAGTTGAAATGTATGGTATACATTTAACATATCAAATATCAATAGTAAAGATGTAAAAGTTCCATGTGTGCGCCTGGCATACCGTATAGGCTTCGGATATGAAAATGGAGACTTAATACTCCAACTCCTCATGTATTTTAAACACAAACATTCTAAACTGCAGCTCTTACAATTTCCAGTTCCATGTTTATGCCAAAATCAAAGTAAAAGTAAGATTATAATCAAATCAAAATACATATTGCAAACTCAAGAGATCAGAGATGTACATGCATAAACAAATTCTTGAAACGGAGAGTGGACCCCTGGGATTTGCAATCTGCTTTGGAAAGTGGGATAAAATGTAGCACAATTCAGGCTCTCAGCACAGGTATCATGTCCAGACCTGACAAGCTTTTCCCACCCACTGCAACACCAATCCACTTCATCAAGAGGATAACTCAGACCTCGAGCTGGCAGGCAGGTGCTGCTGTCATGAAGCAGTGAAGTTACTCTTCATTCCATGTGTCCTTTGTTGTCATCAGAAGAGCTGCCAGTGGCATTCAAAATGCATTCAGGACTTTCATGAGCAAACATACTTTTATACCCTCTCAGCACAAGGCAGTGTCACCATATTGTCCTTTTGGCTAAAGAGCAGATTTGGGTTTCTCACTCTGTACCACTTGGGTAGGTCATTTAGCTCCATTTGGGCTCAGCCTCCCTTCCTATGAGATGGCACTAACGTTTCCATATCACTTACATTTATTTGGGCCTTCACAACTTACAGTGATGTGCATCATGGAGCACCTCTAATAACAAATAGCTTAAGCAGTTGGCTGCCTTGCTGCAAACATAGATTAGACATTTAATGCTTTCTGAGGTGCATTCACCTCACTGAACTGGAATCTGAGCAAGTGAAATCTTTCCTGTATCAGTTTAAATCTCATTGTTACCTACGTATACATCAAGCAACAATATTAAATTCCAAACAAGCTGTTACTGGAGCGTTCAAGAAGCAGTAAGACAGAATGGTTGAAAAGGAAGATTTTAATCTAGTTGTGCGCGTCTGATACCTAGTCTGTTTTCCAAAAGAAGGCACAGAGACCAAGTACACTTGATGGATTTTTACACATTTACTATTTTCTATGAGCTTTCAGGACTGATTTCAGTGAAATTCACTTTCTTAGGTAGCGCGCCTGTATCGGTACAGAAGATTAAACTCATTATTACTGAGATAAAACAACTAAATCATAGAATCATAGAATAGTTAGGGTTGGAAAGGACCTTAATATCATCTAGTTCCAACCCCCCTGCCACGGGCAGGGACACCTCCCACTAATTGATAACGCTCATATTTCACTATAATAAAGTACTCCCATCCACATTAAACATTTCTTAAGGAAATAAGCAGTAGTTTCACAAATGATGGAGGTAATGTCTGCAGACATTCCTGTCTGGGTTCTCTGGTGCTAACCAGGCAATGCATTCATATTACAGTGCTTCTTTTAGTTGGGGTCTTTAATACAATTTCTATCCTCTGTACTAGCACTTGCTGAAGGGGAAAGGAACATACATATGTATAAAGACTTAAGTTCTGCTTCACATGAAACTAGGCAAATACAGCAGTGCTGTGCCACATATGCTGCAGGCATAATGTCTGCTGCATGACAGTGCTCAGTGATAATTTCTTTCATACTGAATTATACAAAATAGAACCCTGACCCAGATGCTGAAGTCACATGACTGTAGGCATTAATTTAGCATTTAAAGATCTCCAATTATTATATTGGTTTAAAAATCATAGAATTTGATTACTTAGTCTATCTATTGCCAGTCTGAAGAATAGGATCAGCTCTCGTACATCATCCCTGACAGACTCATGTCTAACCTCCAGCCAAGTACGTCTAATCATAAGGATTCCCAACCCACCCAAACAACCCTTATGATTTCAACAATCACACTATTTAGGGAACATGAACATTCTTCTCTGCAGCAACTCCAGAACACTGCAGCTCATCATGTCTGTTACAGATATAGAAAAAAATATTATCTTCTTCCTTCTAGATATCTCATGTTATTGCTTTCGCTTAAGTATTTTCTTCTTTAAACAACCCCTGATCTCTCCTTGTACTTCAGATTTCTAGAGTGGCAACCACTTCCACTGATGTCTTTTGAACTCGACACTTTCACTGAGGTTTAGTATCCAAAACTGGTCATGATATTCCAGCTGAGGTCTTTACAATTCAACATCAAGTAGAGAGGAAAGATCATAACACACATAATGTCTGTAATTCTGCTGGCACATTGTATTGCAGTGTTTGTATTTTCACAGCAATGAGACACTGCGAATTCATATTCAGAGTAAATCACAAGTTGCCTGTTGCAGACTATGGCTCAGGCCATGGTTTGCCATGAGGCATTCAACAACAGTTTGTCTACTCAGTAGCAACAAAATAAATTATCAAGCCACATGTGCTGTCATGACAATTCCAGATTCGGAGCTTCTCTCCCAATACACTTGCAAATCTCCGGTGGGTTTGGTTCTTTTTCAAATCTCTTTTATTTCCAAACGAAATTATGAAAAGCAAACATACTTCCCATGGCCCACGCAGTGTGCCCTCCCACTACAACAGGGAATTCTTCGTAGCTACTCCTTGAAACCAGGTTTCCAAAATATTTACATCCTTCCCAGACTATTTTCTATGCTATTATCATTTAATGACATCTGAAGAAAGGTGTGAAATTATCTCAAAAACCTTCCTGAAGTCAAGACAGATGGCATCGGCTCTACATCCAAAAACATTTAGTGACAGTGTTCATCTCCACAGTAAAGACACCAGCCAGATAGGAACTGAAAAATGTTCAGCTGAGTTGGATAGAAGCTAAACTCAGAAACTGCACTGGCTTTGGGGTTCACTTCAGCTAACTCAGATGTGAAGAGAAGTTTATGTTCCCCAAACTAGTCTATTCCCAAAAAATATACAACTTAATTTGCTAAAAGGCACCATCACATCTCCTCTCCATTTGGCTTCAGCCTAGGCACCAGTACTAGATCCACTACTCTTGAATCATTCCTGCTTTACTTGGCTTGCATTTTCCCTTCTGACCAAGAGAGACTGTGGGACTTCTATAATTCCGCAGCCTGTTCCTAGGATCCCACATTGGAATGTAACACCAATACAGCGTTCTAAGACATTAAATCTAACTCACACCACCGACATTACATTAGTGCATTATGTTTCATTCTCAGATCCCAAAGACATGTAGAAACACTCATTCAGCTCTCCCTTTTCATGTGAAACATAATTCTAAAACCTTAACATTGCTCTACACCTTTCCGAAGTGTTTACTGAATTAGTAATTAAATTGTTGCATAAAACAGAGAGATTAATTTAGCAGTACTCTGAAGGACATTTCAGCTGAAGTGTGTAAGGTAACATCCATCAGCATTGCAATGAGGAGAGAATTCTTCAAGGAAACCCAGGAGAAGAAAGTTCCATTTTCTTAAAATGAAGCAGTTGTAAAACTGGATTATGAGCCAAAAAAAGGACATCACAAAAAAAAGCAATCAAACAAGAAATAGAAAACCCCGCATTTTTCAGGTTTTCCTTTTCACACTGTCCAAAATAAGTCTTTATTTAAAGTTTATTCCTTTTTCCGCCTGACAGACTAAAGAAGATTTAAGCAGCTGGCAAAAACCTCCACTATACTGCATAAAAAGTTTAAGTCTGGGGATTAAATCCTCATCTTGCTGAAGATTTCTTGTGTGTACACAGAGGTAAAACTTTAAAATGTTTCCTTAAAGTAACATTTTATTTTAGAACCTCTAGAAATATAATACCTCCTTAGAGAAAAACTCCCTCAAAGCTTCCACTTTGGGAAGAAGGAGAAACATCTTGCCATGGTACAAACATAACATATTGCTTCCTTATGTGTTTGTTGAAATATATTACTTTAGAGTTCATTACTACAAGGATACTGCATTTTGTGGTCAGCAAATCACATCTTTTGTCATCCAGTTCTTGGCAATCAGCAGCAGTTGTGTAAGAAAAATCATTGGAAAAAATGAAGTTGTTTTTTCCCTCAGATTTCCCATTGAAAGTCGTGCATCTTCATTTAGGCACTTTAAGAAAGCTCTGTTTTGAGATACAGAGCCAAACGACATATAGGGTGGCTCCTCATATATCACTGTGCAAGCACAAAAAGTGGTCCAGGGTATTAGAGTGTCATAAACAAGACACCAAGAGTTGTGATACTCTTCATCTCAAACCCGGAGGTTTCTTGCATGTACCCTTCCCATTCTCTCCTTCATGTGATTGGGAGGGGAGCAAGCAAGAAGCTGTGTACTGCTGGGCAGCTAGAGATAAATACTGTACTATGAAAACAAATACTGTACCAATCTGACAGTATAACGGCATCAGACTGCTGTAGCACATAGGCAAAAAGGAAAAATCTCAGGAATACTGCCAGAAAACTGCCTTTCACTCCCTCCTGTTTTATATCAGTGCATCTCCAGAGTCTCCAATAAATTTACTCTTGCATTAAAATGCACATAAGGATTTTCAATAAGATTTTATTAGGAATTTTATCCAATAAGAGAAAAATAGAAATAAAAATATTTTCTTTCTTTTATAGTCCTCCATGGTATATGAATGAATTGTAGTGAAATACAAACCCTGAAACAGTGAATTACATGCGTGCTTTGATTACAATAGAAAACAGGACTCAGTGAAAGCTTTGCAGTGTGGCACAGAGACCAGTTTCTGCTCCTATTGAGAGCCTCAGTGAATGACCACACAAGAGAAATCTAACCACTTTTCTTGCGATTATTCGTGGGGCAAAGTGCTAAAACCATTGGAAAAATCCTGAGAGTGAAAGAGCAGGGACAGCCTGACATGGAAAGGAGATAAGAATAGGACTAGCTGTTCCATGAGATCCCAGAGAGAAAACATTACTTTGGACACATACACTTATTAATCTTCTGCACAAAGAACAACCGCAGACTGTCTAGAAAGGATAGGGTGAATAAACAGGAAAGCCTTTGGGATGGTAGCCCTTAAGACTAGGTCCACAAGTACTACTAGAGGGCTCCTGAGAAATGCCCAATGCTTTCTTGCTATGCAAGAAAAGAACTAAAGAGGTATGTAGCACACTAGGAGGTCCTAGCATGGCCTCTGTGGTTTGCAGTGCTGCTCATTTCACCATCAGTGTAAGGCTTGGAGACCCTAGAAGCAGTGGGATGGATTGAATCCCACCAGAGACACATCACAAAAAACTGAAGAGACAGTGGGGATGCCTCACAGTGCCAGAAGACAGTGACCACTGCTCTTGAAAATGGAGGGTTTCTGTTATTAGACATACTTGGTCATATGGATGTCCCTGTGCTTTAATCAGCCTTTTCTTTTACTACAGCTTTTCTCTCTCCTGCCTGTTTTGTGTTACAAAGCATTGGAAACAGCAGTGACCTATGGAGTTCATTTTCATTAGTCAGTCTACAATGCTGTCACAGCAGGTGTATATCCATAACATGGAACATTTGGGTTTCTGCTTCAGAATGCGACAAGAATGGAAGGAAGGACCTTGACCCTCTTCTCTCTCTTCCAAACACAATGTGGTATATCAATCAGACCCACCGAAATGTGAGAGTACTGTAGCTGCATCACTTGGGTAGCACCCCAAAAAGGCCATGATCTCACCTCTGGATGCACAAAGAATTGACTGTACTACTGATCAAAACTTATTTCCACCCATATTTCCTTTTTTTATCATTAAGATCTTCCCTAAGTATATACTCTCAGTCCCAGGTAGAGAAAAGAGCTGTAAGGCTACATGTGTTAGCGAAGCACGTGCCAGCGTTACGTGGCTGGAACGTATTTAACGTACATTAAATGGCATTTCAGTAAATGATGCCTCAGGATTAAATTTTTTATGTAAATTCAGTATTACAAAACGATTCAATTTAGGAAGGGGCAACTTTCTAACAGGTACTCAGGCGTACCTGAGCTCTAAACCACTAATCCCATGTGCTGCTCTAAACCAACTGTGTCACCTTCAAGGGGAGAGAACCATCAATACCTTGAACTGGGGCAGAAGTGGGTGTCTAGAACATTTCCTCAGCTTTAAAACTCAGTGTACAGAGGAAAACAAGGTATATTTGCTCTCATGCTTTTCTTGGTATATGCTTAAAAATTGCAAAGCAGGCCCAGGCTGCAGACCAATAAGTGTCACATGAAACATGGTCTGCTCACAAGCTACATGATGTTTACTTCATTGCATTGTTTGATAATGGAGCCATTATGTAATTTAATTTCTTACAACAAGCCCCAAATGTAAAAGACTTCCTTGTTTTGGCTGTCCCTGGAATCTGCTCTTAATAAGATACATGGATATATATAAAATCCCTGGTATTACAGAAGAATCAAATGGCTTATTCATAATAGAGATTTTGAAACTTGCAGCATTAAATCTGAATGAAGCAGCTTATCTCAACACAATAAAAAAACCTAAAATAAGATTTAAGTAAATATTCATCTTAGGTTACATAGGGATAAAAAACCTGAGATTCTGCAGTTTGTCATGAGAAAAAATATCATGAGACGCTAAACCCCAAAGTATTCACCCACTCCCATACCAGACACACAAAATGCATTGTCTCTTACGTTAAATTTGCAGTTATTTTAACACAGCGTTGCTCCATCTTGGCTCGAGAATTGGATATTTTGCTAACACAATCTTTCTGTACTACTCCGAAAGCACGAAGTCAGTGTGGAACTCCTGCCAGCGTTACAGATGATCTAAGTGCTATATCAACACACAAACATTTCATTATATAGGAGCCACCATAGTTTGCTCCAAACCCACTGAACTCAAAGGAAACTTTTTATTAATGACAATGGTTCCTTTTATTAAAACAGAGGGTTTGGACAAGATTTTATGTGAAACACAGTTATCATGCTGCTGTGTTGAGATCAGGAATCATCTCTGCACTCTTGAGGCAGCATAGCCCCATAGCCCATTTTTACACAGATCAAAAGGGAATTATCAGGACCTAAACACTTTAAAGTCCTAATGCTACAGGCCAAAACACTGTTATAATATGTTTAAGGCACAGTATTCCTTTTAAGAGTTCCAGGAAGAAAACCCGAGTCCTTTAGACTCACAGACACAGATGAAAATTATATACTGCTTCTGCACTTCATATAAGAATAGCAATAAGCAAAATTAAACCATCCACAATCATTAGCCTGTGCTAAGACAAGTTACTTACAGCTTGGCAGAACTTCCTTCCCATCATGCAAAAAGCTGTATTTTAGTAGTCTCTACAATATGTTTCTATTATACAGCCTTTTCTGTCTGCTGGTTTCACCTTATAATGAACCTGCTGCTTCTGCTTAATTCAATGTATGTCAGTTTTCCAACAGAAAACCTATTGTGCAGTGGTGAGATATCATTCCAGAGCTAAAGATACTATGGATTGCTGTTATATGAGAGGTACGAAACCGAATGACTTGGCAAGAGGAGCAGAACAGTGAGAAAGCTCTGCTTCAGGCACAACAATCTGGATAAGCAGTAGTGTTGGAAAGCAAACTCAGAAAAGAACAAGGCTCTAAATGGAGTTTAGTGAACTAGGATGTTTTTGGAAAATTGCTTGAATATGGCAGGAACTTGTCTGAATTTACAGAAGTGTCAGTTAATCACTTGTGAAACTCAGACTGGGTTTTTGTAGTCAGGCCGCAGTATAAGTTAATGAGCTTTAGTGCTTCTCCCTGCCTCTCATATTTTTAAGGACATGTGAGTTTATTGCATTTGCAAGCCAAATTGAAATGGTTACCAAAAAATATAGCCAAAAATAAGAGCGGGCATGGAAACAAGCTGTGGATCATCAGCATTGCTTAGTCATCTGGCCTGGCTTCAGCTGGGAGAGAGTTCCCTCTCTTCCTGGTAGCTGGTGCAGTGCTGGATTTGCACTTCAGTCTGAGAACAGTGCTGTAACACACTGATGATTTAGTTGCTGCTCAGTATCACGTACCCTGGTCAAGGACTTTTCAGTCTGTCGTACTCTGCCAGCGAGGGGGTCACAAGAAACCAAGAGGAAGCAGAAACAGGACACCTGACCCAAACTAGCCAAAGGGGTATTCCATACCACAGCACATCATGCCCAGTATAGAAACTCAGAGGAGTTACCCGGGAGGGCCAGATCGCTGCTCGGGTCAGGACTGGGTACTGGTTGGTGGGTGCTGAGCACATCGTTTGTGTTATCTGGATTTTCATTCCTCCCTCTTTCGTTGTTCCCTATTGTTATTATTACCAGTATTGTTATTGTCGATATTATTTCTATTACCATTACATTTTACTTAATTTCAATTATTTTTTTCATTATTATTATTCAGTTATTATTATTCAATTATCAATTGCTCAGTACCTAAAGGGTGACAACAAGAAAGCTGGAAGGGTCTTTTTCACAAGGGCATGTGATGACAGGACAAGTGGGAATGGTTTCAATCTGCCAGAGAAGAGATTGAGATGAGCTCTAAGGCAGAAGTTCTCCCCTATGTGTGCGGTGAGGCATCGGCACAGGCTGCCCAGAGAAGCTGTGGCTGCCCCATCGCTGGCAGTGTTCAAGGCCAGGTTGGACAGGGCTTGGAGCAAGCTGCTCCAGTGGAAGGTGTACCTGCCTGTGGCAGGGGTTGGAACCGGAAGAGCTTTAAGGCCCCTTTCAACACAAACCAGGCTGGGATTCTGTGATTCTATGAAACTTTTTATCTCAAACCACAGCTTTTACCTTCTATTCTCCTCCCTACCTGTCCTGCCCAGGGTTGGGGGGAAGATAGGGGACAGTAAGTGAGGGGCTGTATGGTACTTAACTGTCATCTGGCCTTATACCAGTTCTTTCTGTCCTTGCTAGCAAGTGAAGGATGCTGCACTGGAACCCATGCTCACAAACACACCAAGGCTCAACAGCTTTCTTCCATGACGTGGGACAATGTCACTACATTTGATGCTGCCCTTCTGGTAAGCCTGACAGCGTGCTCAGCCATTCCTGTTCATAAGCAGCCTGTATTCCACACAAAGGCACCATATGGGGACCAGTCTTTCTGAGGACAGCATGCTCAGGCAGCTAAGGATCAGTCAATGAAAACTGAAGAAACACTGAACAAGGGCTCCAAAAGCAAATATGCAGCGATGGAGACGTTCTGGACTGAATATCTGCGTGTCTATGACCATATATAAATCAATACTATTTCTTTGCCTACTCATCAAAGTTCAGACAGGCACAGGCTGGAACCATTGATTTCCGCACTAGTATTTCCATTTTGTAAGAAGCCAAACCTAAAATTCTGGTTCAAATTAAATATCTTCAAAATTAACTTGTTCTAATTTCTCTTCATCAGCTTTGTTTGGAAATAAAGGGAAGCTGTGACCAGACCTTCCTCTGGTACCAAACCAGCACATTTTGTTGGCCTTCGGTTGCCTTGTGTGAACTGGACACACAACGCCAAGGCTGCCTTCTCACAATGTTTGTAATTCATTGTCAGCTCATCCCTACAGAGAGTTTGAAATGAAATCCGCTGTAATAGTTCTTTTCTATTAAAAAGAAAACAAAACAGCTAGTCAGAATTTCTCTTAATTCAGTATTTTCAAAGGGGAAAGGCACTCCATCTTGGAGAAGAACACATTTTCTTTTCCAGCCTTTTGCTGGCTTTATTCAGCTTCAGGTCAATGCTAATTGCAGCTGCTCAGCATTTCCTTAAGATACTTTCTCTGAATCACGGGTTTTGGTTTGGATTCTGAGGGGTTTTGTTTCTCCCTATTCTCTCCTTTTCCTTTTGATGTCACAAACCTATACTTTTTAATTATTAACAAATGGAAACCTAGGGTTAATAATGCAAACCAAAGTTCTACTTGAAAGAGCCAGAATGTAGATCCAATATAATACCAATTTGCCATCAGCTGTATTTCGTGCTTTTAGAAAAAGAACATAAGAAGAGCACCATATTGCCAAATAATGCAAAAATGGGAGCACACAGGCCAGATTAAGCACATGTATATAGACAGAGAGGTTAGACGGGGAGAGCAAAGTTAAAAGTATCCAAAGATGCTTCTGTCCAGTAGTCACCCAGCTCCAGAAATTAGGCTTGTACTGCAGAGAAGAAAGTTTAAGGTAAATGATCTAACAGAGATTTCACTAGGCACATCCTAGATGGGAATTCAGCTCACTAGACCTTTCTGTAAACCTCAGTCTTTCTTCCTCCTGGAAAAGGTATTGCATATAACTTGTGCTTACAGCTTACATGGAAGGCTAGGAGTTTGGATTTATGAAACAGTGAAGCAATTAAAAACAGCAAGATAGTGTCAGACCAAAAAATTGATTACAGTAAAACTGCAAGCAAAAGTTTATGATGAAAGGATAAAATACCATAATTATTCCTCTATTTCTGAAAAAGATAGAAAAGACTTTCTGCTTGATACAGAAAACTAGGCTTAACACAAATCATCGTCATGCTCCTTAGCTATCTGCCAGTGTAACTCTTCAGCTTCATTCTGTGGTCACAAACGTACCAGCAACAAAAACAGTACATAAAAATGCCTTATACAAAAATATAAGTTTGTACTCACTCATAGATGTTTCACCTCTTTATAAGAAAGGCATTTTACCTCTGTTCACAGAAGGTGTCCAATAGTTTTCAATAAAGATAGTAAAGGATCATCCCCAAGTTAAACATAATTTAGAAGCAAGTGCAACACAGCCCAAAGGAAGCACAGATGAATATAGATGGAGAGAGCAAACCCACAGGTCTGATCTTTTTAATTTCATAACAGCGCAGGCAACTGAGAATATGTTTTTCTTGACATCTTTTGTTTTATTTAAAGCAACACCCTATTTGTTAACAAGATACAAGTTTTTCTTCTCTTCTTTCCTGACTGATACTTCCATGCTGCTCTTGCCTCACCCACCACAATGCAATTTGTGTGCCATTGCCTTACCCCTTTAAAAAGGACTGAGAAATTACCTATTAAACCATTATTTATTTTGCAAAACTTATTGACCTAATTTCTCCAGTTTCATCTCTTTGCTGTGAAATGAGCCTGAAACAGCATTCCTGCCTTTATTTCCACTAGTGATAGAAAAACATTGTCTTAACATATCTTGACTGCGTAAAAAGACAGATGAAAGTGCATTTATGAATGGAAGCCTGTAGCAATTGTCCTTCTGACCCATCTCTGGTCTCTGTGGGTAGCTTTATGATTCCCTAAACATTGCAACAGTCAGGATGCAAATATCAGGCCTTGATGTGGCTATCTTTTCCCCAGTTGTGAACACAGAAACAAAAATGGTCTGATCTTTGTTCAAAGAAGGTTGAGGCAGAAGACATTCTAGCTCTTTGCTCAGTTGTTAGTTAGCCAACAATGTTAGTAACACATCACAGATATTTGTGATGAAGAATAAAAACAGATTGAAAATAAGTTCATTGGCAAGTGTTAAATGTTAATATATGTCATGGTTTAAGCCCAGCTGGCAACTCAGCAAAGCAGCCGCTTGCTCATTCCCCCTCCCCTTGCTTCTTCCCCCAGCTTCCGGAGGGATGGGAAGGAGAATGGAAAGAATGTAACTCCCATGGGCTGAGATAAGAACAGTCCAGTAACTGAGGTATAACACAAACCACTGCTGTTACCACCAATAATAATGATGATAAAGGGAATAACAAGGGAAGAGAGTACAACCGCTCACCACCCGCCAACCGATACCCAGCCCGACCCAGCAGTGATCTAGCCCTTCCAGGTAACTGCCCCCAGTTTATATAGTGGGCATGACGTGTTATGTTATGGAATACCTCTTTGGCTAGTTTGGGTCAGGTGTCCTAACGCTGCTTCTTCCTGGCTTCCCTCCTCCCTGGAAGAGCATGAGACTCAGAAAGTCCTTGGTCAAAGTAAACATTGCTGAGCAGCAACTGAAAACATCGGTGTTATCAGCAGCTTTTCCCAGGCTGAAAGTCAAAACCACAGCGCTGTGCCAGCTTACTAAGGAGGAGAAAAATGACTGCTGCTGCTGAACCCAGGACAATACGTTAATGTGCTGTTCACATGTCACAATTTCTTCACTACCAAAATTTGAAATTTTGCTTTTTTAAATCAAAATATTAGGAAATGTAATCAAATGTTGTTAAGCACCGGGCAGAAAATACATAAAATGGGGTACTGCTCTACACGCCATGCAAAATTAATTAAACAAAAACTACACAAAATTCTATTAAACCTTTCTCCCATCCAGTACTAGATGCAGATTTCACTTCTCACCATCAGGACAAAGAAAAAGAACCCAAACAAGGGAAATATTGAAGGGTTTTAAGCATGAGGCATTTTTGCATTACAAATGCTTCAGATTCCCGTTTTCTGTCTTCCTTTTAACCTTCAGTATTTGTCTTATTTTAAGACCTTTGCTCAGTAGTCACAGATTGATGGATATCATCTGCCGTAGTTTTGTTCAAAACCATGAGCAAGAGTTTTTTATAAGTCATGAATTTACCACTGATTTCAGGGAAGATGAGGGAATTTGGCATCAACAAAAAGCAAGAGTTCCTATGGAAACTGTGGTCTTGATAGGAGCATACGTAAACACACAGGCACACAAAAACTGTCAAAACAATGGTTACTTAATGACTGACTCATAACATTTAGGCACTTAATTAAGACTCCTTACAAGAGTACTCAGCAACCTCTAAGCTGTCTGAAGTTCAACTTCACACTCCTATTTTTACTATTAATTCTGCCATGCACAATCTAATTGCACTGATAGGTACAAAAAGGTTTCTAATGAGAGGGATGAGAAGATGCTGCAATTAATCACGAGCCCTGTGCAAGGAAGGTGGTGCTACTGTGAAGTCCCTGGAGCAGAAAGGAGGCAGGCCATCAGTTAGAGAATGGCTGAAATCCAGATCTTGGCTAATTCAAATATTGTACATAAGGAAGCACAGAAACAAAACAACCCAAGGAATTACATATCTGAAAGTCATAACTGTTAGAAATTATTTCAGATCTCCTTTATAACAGGGATATGAATCCATTGTCTTCTTGAAAATTCCTCCCCTGATAGCATATAATTTTTTCCCTTTAAAGAGACAATCAAAACCCAAACCAAACAAAACCCTACAACGTATTAGTTAACATCATGTGACAAGAAGAGTCTTAAGACTACAGGACCTATTTCCTGTCTATAGGGAATTTGTGGGCACTGTCTGTCCTGCTCAATTTTACTGAGCATTACACAATGCCAAGCTATGTTTTTTTAGATCACTTAATGGATTAAAACCTGTCAGCCTTTAGCAGAAAGGAAAAAAAAATGAAAAAGGAAAAAAAAAAAGGAAGGAAAGGAAAATAAAAAGAAAAACGTGTCAAGTGACACATTAGAAGCACTATATTTTTGCTAAGTACTTACAGCAGGTTCACCTTGACAGACTGTCACAACATAATGGGATGTTCTGTCACAGATGAATCACCTAACACTCTCCTTACAAAGGAGGAGCACTGAATTCAAAGTGACATGACAAGCCATGATTTGCCTCAATCCTCCAAAACATGCTAAGGTGGAATGCAGAAGAGAAAGCCAAGAAGGAAGAGAGGAAAGTTTAAGGCAACAACACGGTGTTTCAAGACAGCACGTGTTTTTCTGTACTGTGCTTGATGGACATGGCATGACTAAATGACTAAATATGAGGTTAATTAAAAACAAACAGTTCCTTTTTAAAAAGTGTCTTATTGACCAAAAATATTGTTTTCTCAGGAGCTTGTTACATGAGCATTATTGACTTGATTGAGCATTATTAGCATGTCAATCACTTCCAGGTTATTTTTATAACCTTCTGCATGTTGTTTTATTGCAACATATACAGATAGAAAAGTAGATATACACAGTAAAGAGCACTGGAATTCATAATCTCTACCGACAATATCTGTTTTGTAGTGTCTGGGGCCATGAGGAGGCTATAGGAGGGCCATTTACGCTGGAGCAAACATGGGAATTAGATAATCATCTCTTTTGGCATTGTTGATTTGCTCCCCTGACCTTCTATAGCTGGGTCTGTTCAGACCCCAAGACCAAAGACAGTCTGTTAAGACATGCTCACTTGCCACAGCTGGATGTCCCAATATGAAATGCAGAGAGAGTATAAAACTGATTGTATATGACATAGAAACATATAGGGGGAGTAAAAGGATTTGCTAAACCAACTTCCTAAGTACACAAGAACTGTTGTTTAGGCTCAGCGTAGTAGAAATAATTATGTTTAAAGGTTTATCATTCTATTTCACTTTTAGAAAAGAGTCAGTGACAGTTGTGATCCCAAGCCCATCCACAGAGGTACAGCAACAAAAATACCTGTAGGTACAAAGCAAGTTTCTTCATTTAGTTGCCATAGAGGTAACACATTGAAGAACTCCTGTGCTCTTTGGCTATCCTGTTAGTCACTGAGTGATAAAGGGACTGATTACGGCCAAGAATAAGGCTAAAGGAGTGTGGTAAAAAAAAACCCAAATTTCTCCTGAGGAACCACAGCTGTTCTTCTTACTTACCTAGGTCAAATCAATGGGTATACATACCGCAAAAAAAGTCTGTTTTCTGTGTTCAGTACAAGTTCATGCTGGCAACGGTGATGTTCAACAAACCATGTACTTTCATTAGCTGTTACCTGGAAGACAAGAAGGTAGCAAACTATTTGCATCACAGGGCAAAGCTTGGCTCAGTGTCCAGGGTTGCCTGAAGCTTTTTCCCCATCCAGGAGACCTCAGCAGATTTCTTACATTTCATTTTGACTGAAGGATATGAACTGTATTTTGTGTTCTTTTCTTGGGGCAGTCAGAAAATCACTGTCAAATTCAAAGCTCCAGCATTTAAAAGCATAAGCCAACCAAAGACTTTCCTGTAAAGTGACACCCATCCATTATAATGCCTGTTGGGCATTCACTGGCTCCGGCAAAAATAAAAAGGGAGACGCAAGCAACAGGACTGTTTTCAATTTCAACATTCCTGTTCCTCTTGTCTGTCATGAAAAGGAACAAATCACAGTAAGCCAACAGCTCACTGAAACCCAGCATCACATGGGACAGTAAATAAAGAAATCAGGCCAATTACTTCCTTTTATTAAAATGTCCAACCAAGAGGCTTTGTCTCGGCCACCACCATGGGCGTGAGGCACTCATTTTCTTTTGGCACTGAGTGAAATGCAACTGTGCTCTCTGCAGCTCTAGGATTTACTCGTGTTGTGAAGCAAAACTCAAACAGACCTTTTATTTTAACCCTTTTCCAGAGCTTGGCACAAACAAGGGTAGAGCTGCACTTCGAAGCAAAGCTGAAGAAGAAATTATAAGAGGCTCCCGAGAAAGTATTGCAAGAAAAATTTATATGAAAATGTTCCTTGGAACCTTCAATGAGTTTATATCAGCAGGTCGCCATGAAAACTCTCATCTGAATTGGCTGAATTAGTCAAACCAGACCTGCAATCCACTTAACCTTCCTATTGGTATTTCTGGAAAACTAAAGGAACTTTCTACAGAGGGGGTCCTGGGCCAGTAGACTGCTGGAAGCTGCTTCCATTACAAAACCCAGTAAGTCTCATGTTAGAAACGTGTCAACTCCAGGGACATTTTTTTCCCCTAAAAAAGGGGAAAAGCCTAAACTGTTTAAAATATCGTGAGAAGATAGAAGCCAAATGCCAACTGCACAGCAAATGCAATCTCTGCTGAAATAAAATCTAAAAATTGGTTTCTGGAGTTATTCCTTGGCTTGCAACTTCACCACATGAGCTCATTGCATTGTCTCAGTTCAACAGTTACTGTGACTGACGGTCCTCACTGCAACTATCAGTCCAATGATTACTGCAGGGATGAGCAGAAGATTTAGAAAAAAAGAAGGGAAATTTGAACATCATATTTCGTTGTGTTCACTTTAGAAAAAGAACCTCATTCAGACAGAATGAAACATCACAGGAGCTTGGGCAAACTCAGATCTAGCTTTAGATTTTTTGTGCACGTATCTAAATGGGAAGGTGCAGGTCCCGTCCCCCCCCGCACCCCACATGGCTTTACTTAGTGAGTCCTAACCGTTTTAAAGTTGAAGGCTCCTCCTTTCATCTGCCAACTGAAGACAATAACTCCTACAGCCTCTTCAGTGCAAGTGTCTCCCAATCATGCTCCATTCTGTAAATAAACAGGAGCAAGACAAGTCAACACAACAAATCAAAGAAACCTTTACTCTTCTGGCAGTCCCTCCATTAGCCAAAAGGAAAAGCTGTCTTCTACATAGGTCTGCTGTTTCCTTACAAAGTGCACCCAGCTTTGATCCCTAGAACCCCTAGACCAATATCCTACATGAATGCTCCGTGATGGTGCTGCACAAGACAGTTGCAATGATTGCTCGCATCAACCCAATTTTGCATGAGACTGCATTAAGTTTTTTGAGTCCTATTCAATCTTGACCACAAGCATCCTGTCCAATCTTGGTAAATTTAATTTGCTCACACAGGCATGTCCCATAAAAGCAGATGCCTTTCCAGTGAAGTGACAAACATCTTATACAGCACAGGAACAAGCAAATTTAGAGAAGACAGAAACTCTATTTTCAGAAAGCAGAAGAAAACTAAATACAGGGTAGCAGCCTTGAACTGCAACTTGACATCCAAAACCCCAGAGGTTACTCTTTGGGGCATGTAAAATTCAGTGTACTATTGTTCTGAAATATATCATACTGTTACTTGCCTACTGGTGTATTTGGAGGCGCTAGAATGGACAGGATTAACCTCTGACTGGAAGAAAAAATGATTATTCATCATGCAGCCTCTGCAGGTTCAATATGAATGAAAACAAGAGCAGGTGACCAAGGTAACCTGATGCAAAACAAAGCACTGACAGGCATATCTAAGGACATGCCAAGGTAAATAATGAGACTGAAAGAAAACCTTCATGACTTCCACTCAAAACAAAATACACCAGGGATTTGATATGAGAAGGACAGTATTTCCAGCTTTATAACCGAAGATCATAAAATACTGGGCATGGATGAAAACTGTCCTGCCATCACAAACTGCTTATGAAGGCTGCAAAGGCCACAACCCATCATGGCTCAAGATTTTTTGCTTTTACCAGCATCCCTATAAAATTGCACCCCTTCACCCTATTAAGTCCCAGTACCAGCCTTCTCTATGCTTTCCTCCCAGCCATGAGTTGCCGCACTTTCCTTTGTGGGAACTATACCTCGTACAGCTGTGCTGGCAGCCACATCAAAGAGCCAACATTAGCATCTATGCAAGGGAAAAGATGGGAATTTGTATTTAGGAGGGATGAAAGAATAGGAAAAGCTCTTTCACTTATTTCAGACTGCAATTTCACAGCTACTTTCTATGAAGAAACCTCAAGGCTGTAGCAGGCCACATTTTGGGGAAGTGGAGTTACAGAAACCCATCTTTGAAACAGCAAAGACTTTTTCACAAGGCATAAAGGAATGATACAGAAAGTGATGTCCTAGAATCCTAGACTGGTTTGGGTTGGAAGCTCATCCAATTCCAACCCCCTGCCACAGTCAGGGACACCTTCCACTAGAGCAGCTTGCTCCAAGCCCTGTCCAGCCTGGCCTTGAACACTGCCAAGGGTGCGGCAAACACAGCTTCTCTGGGCACCCTGTGGCAGTCCAGGGCACATTTTGACTA